>CM022303.1:551092792-551692792 GCA_011799875.1 Thinopyrum elongatum
TTTGTAAGAGTGTCACTAAATAGAAAATAGGAGAAAAGTGATAAAATATTACATTCCAAGATAGTGTAGCTATTGGAAAGAAAAGCTGATGCAACATTTCCTTTGCAGATTGAGCCCATTGCAATTTAGTGCATCTGCCTTGTTGTCGAACCTAGAGCTGTGATATATGTCAATTGTTATTCTGAGCAAAAATGACCATCAGATGCATTGAAACTCTATCGAGTGAACATCCAGAAAAGAAAAAAAAATATTTATTTATTACTACTATGGAAGGGGGCGATGTACGTCCTAGTATCTCTGTGCAAGAGGAAAGCTTATATTTCTCTCTCACGTGTGAAAATAGGTGTAGTATGAAAGTGGAATTAACATAAAGGCTCAACAAAGCAGGAGCTGGATAGAGTTGCAACAAAAAGTATGTTCACTTGTGTTGGTTCGTACAAAGCTCACACTGTAGATCAGGACAAAATTAGGAGTACTGAATTTACATTTGGCGGTAAGCTAGATTATACTGGAAATTTCTTCACAATAATATATCTATCATGGAATTATATCATCTCCTTCCTTTGTTTCAATTAAGAATGGAGGTATATATACTAATACAAGTTTTACAGTGATTGGGCTTTTTTTGAGCCGTTCGTTTGTCTCAATCTAACGGCACACACATACGTAGTACTGACTAGTACTTAGATGAAAGTATTCGAAAGTACTAAACTTGTGGGGCCGGTACGAATAACAATGTGGGGACACCTTTTAATCTAGGGGCATTTTAGTCATAGGAAAAATTTGCACACGCCGCCCCTCTCGTCCAATGCAAAACCGCCGCCATGGTTCTCTCCTCTTCCATCACCATTAGACAACCGCAGCCATCTCCTCCCTCTCCTGCATTCCAAATCCACCGCAGCCATCTCCTCCTTCTCGCCGCCGCAACTTTGCTCTTCTCCTCTTCCACATCCACCCCCCTCTTCCATCAAAGCAAGAACCTCGATGGAGCAGCAGATCGAGCAGATCACCGGCGGCGAGAATGCCGACTTCGTGCAGATCACCAGCGGTGACCAAGTCAAGATGGCCAGGTTGAGGGAGATCCGTTCTTGGTTTGACAACACAAGGCAGATGAACTGGACGGCAATGGCCACTCTCAAGGAAATGACGAAGAAGGAGAGGACAAAGCTTCCCCCCTCCCCCCTGCCTGCACAACCGATGCACAAGATCGAGATCCTCCTCTGGGCGATGGAGCAGACGGATTCACCCAACGAGTGGGTCAGGCGGAGGTGGTGGGTGTCGGTGTCAAAACCGGCTGATCTCGGGTAGGGGGTCCCGAACTGTGCGTCTGAGGATCGAAGGGAACAAGGGACAAAGGGAACACGATGTTTACCTAGGTTCGGGCCCTCTTAATGGAGGTAAAACCCTACGTCCTGCTTGATTGTATTTGATGAGTATGGGGTTACAAGAGTTTATCTACCTCGAGATCGTGATGGCTAAACCCTAGATGTCTAGCCTATGGGAGTTATGATAGCCTCTACGGACTAAACCCCTCCGGTTTATATAGACACCGGAGGGGGCTAGGGTTGTACAGAGTCGGTTTACAGTGGAAGGAAATTACACATCCGAATGCCAATCTTGCCATCCACGCAAAGGAGAGTCCCATCCACACACGGGGAAAGGCCTTCTATCTTATATCTTCACGGCCCATCAGTCCGGCCCATGTCACATTACCCGGACGCCCGAGGACCCCTTAATCCGGGACTCCCTCAGTAGCCCCCGAACTTGCCTTCAATGACGACGTAGTATCCGGCTTATGTCTTCGGCTTTGCAAGGCGGGATCTTCATTTGTACTTTGGATTGACGACAGTCCGGTTCTGACCTCGATGTGCTGCCTTTATGATCCTTTTATGTGGTCGCTTCGATTTCCGCGCGTCGGGCGAATACGAATGGTCTGTGATTTTTTGCAAATAAGCCCCTCACCATGTTCGGACGGCATCTATATAAGGAGAGCTAGATCCCCAAATGCCATCTCATATCGCGCAAAAGAAAGACCGTCAAGATTAGCTGTGAACAAAGCTTTCCAGCATGGCCAGTGCTCCAGGCTCATCTTCGCGCCCTCATGGCCCTCAAGAGGGTGATTGGCAGAGTTGTTCCGTGCCTCATCTTCAGCTGAGTCGACTCCAGACGCAGGGCTGCCTTCCCCTCGTGGATCTAGTCCCCGTTCGAGCGGGATTGGCCTCAATTGGCAATGATGTGATGGCTGAGAATTTCCCCAACCCCAACAAGGATGAGAGGGTGTGCTTCATCCCCTTTCTGCTGCGGGGCCTAGGATTTCCAATCCACCCCTTTCTCAGGGGCCTATTGGAATTTTATGGCATCCAACTGCACAACCTTACCCCAGGTTCGATTCTGCACATCTCAGGTTTTGTTGCCCTCTGCGAACTGTTCTTAGGCATCGAGGCCCATTTTGAACTATGGAGGAAGTTCTTTTGCCTTATTCCCCGCCATCGGGGAGGCTCTATTTTTGAAGTGGGCGGTGCCGAAGTATGGCGTATAGCCGAATCCGGATACCTCATAGGAACTCCCAAGGAGGTATACCCACAGTGGTCTTTGAAATGGTTTTATATGGACGACGTCCCACTGCCGGACCCAGTTCGGTGCGGCCTTCCCGAATTTTCCAGTGCTCCTTTAAAGAAGCGTCTCAACTGGCGTCCCCGAAGTCCCAAGGAGGAAGACAGTGCGGAAATAAAAAGGTTGGTTAACAAGATCAGGTTACTAGCCCATACCAAGCTCTCGATAGTCGAGGTCATGGCTATTGCAATAAAGAGGTGCGTCCAGCCTCTCCAATCCAGAGTAACTCCCTTATGGTGTTATAACGGAGAAGATGACGCTTCCTGTTACAGACGGAAGGGTCCGGATACCCCTGCCGAACTGGCCACAATCCTGGCCGATCTGTATAAGGGTGAGAAAGAAGACTTCCTCCGCTTAAACTGCCGGGATGGCTATTCCATGTACAACCCCGTAGAATGGGTAAGATTTCGATTGTCTGCGCTGCCTTATTGCTGTCACAGATACTAATCAACTTTGCCCTTTGTTACCAAAAACAGTCATGGAGGAAGATGATCGAGGACGTCCGCCGACTACCCCTGCCTCTATCCCTTCTGCATCGTAAGTATTCGGAGGGCTCTTGAAAGGAAACCCTTATCTGCACTTTTGCTTATTATACCGTTCCGAACTTTTAACAGGATCGGCGTTCGGCAGACCGTACTTCCTCGAGGGCGGCTCCTACACAGGGCAGCCGTTCAAAACGAAAGGGGACCGGGAGTGCTGCAGAAACCCCACAGTCTTCCAAGAGGTATGTCCGCTTAATACATGACTAGGCATGAGTCCAGATTGCTTAAGGTCTCCTTCTTATCTTTGATGTCAGGAGAAACACGCGGCAGACGGTGGGAAAATGCCCTGCTAGCCGAATGTCCGCCAATCCGGTGCCGGACTCGCCAACTAGGACGAGAACCGAGGCAATGCCAGATCCGAATCCTCATGAGGATTCGGACGACGTATCTGTCATGAATTCCGAAGTGGAGAGCGTGATGAATCACCATCGATTAAAGGAAGCCATGCGTGCCCCGGCTTTTTCCGAGCAAGAGTTTACTGCACTCAGCACGGTGGATGCATATATCCGAGCCGCTCGAGATGGACTTGCCGGAGTCACTCAGTTGTTCTCGAAGGACATACAGGTAAGCGTTTATGCAATTTTGGATAGTCATATGCCAGTAGCCCCCGAGACTTGAAGCGGTGAGGCAAACCGATTTAAGGATCGATATACCCTGCAGGTCCTTAAAGAAAAGAACACTGCGCTAGCCCAGGAGCTGAAAACAAACCAAATGTAGCTGAATGTTGTTACCGCCGAACTGGCGGAGATGAAAAAGATCGCAACGAGTGCGTCCAGGGAGAAAAATCTCAAGGAGGAAAAGGACAAACAATCTAAGGAGATAGAGAGCTTGAAGGCTCAGTTATCGGTCACTCAGAGAGAAAATGAAAAACTGAAGGCGGCATATTCGGTATGTCTTCCTCTTTTATTCAGAACCTCCCTAGGTGCTCATGTTTAATCCATAATTCGGAATATCATGACTCTGTTGCTGCAGGTCTGTTAACTGGTAGGCCGGAAAAGGAAGTATCCGGATTTCAAGGCGACATGCTAAAGGAGCTGTCCGTGGTACATGCTCGGGCCCGGAAGGCCATGAAGAGTATGGTGAAGGCTTTATGGCCATCCGATACCCCTCCAGAGAGTATGGAGGGCTTGGCAAACCTGTTCAAAGGTGCCCGGCACCAGTTTGAGCTATGGAAGACATCCGCCTGCCGTGAGGGCGCACGAGAAGCCTGGGCCATGGTGAAAACATGCTTCACCAAGCTAGATCCAAATCATATGGCCCGAGTAGGACCACAGGGACCAGACGGGAAAGAGATTCCAGTGAGTTTGGTGTATGACCAAGTAATGATAGTTGCGAAGTATTCACAGGAAGACTGTAGGTTAGACAGTCTTATAGATGGAATAGATAAGGAATAGGTATTTGATGCAAATGTATTAGAGTACGTTATGATCAACCTGTGCCTTTATCCGAACATGTGAAAAGTTTTGTCATCGCAGGCTTTTGGCTTTAACCTCCGGACCAAAATGGTGGAGTGTTTCCGGACACTATTGGGAATGAAAAGAAACATTCACTACGTCCGGAAACCAGGCAACCCAGTCATTGTGCTTGAACAGACAAAAAATTGTAGTTCAGGAAGTATGTTATATTACATATGTAAGAAACATCTTCCAAGGAAAATAGTTCCGTTAAGGGTTCCTTTCCTTGGGTTGGCAGGCAGTAATTATGCGTGCCAGGGCTTTGGTCCGTTATACGAAAAAACTATCCCACAGTATTTGGAGTGGTTACAAGAATGTAACAATCTGTCGTTTGATTGCCGACCACCTATTCTCTTAAGAATGCTAGCTTTCGGCTTCACCCGTCTGAGGTACATGTCCGGTGACCAGGTTGTAACAATCGTAAAGGTGCTCCCTTTACGCCCTAGCCGAACAATCGGGAACGTAGGGCCTAAACACAGGATCAAGGCAACCCAGCTTGGCAAAAACTTAAGTCATAGAGGTGCATATAATGGCAAAAAGGATGTATATGAGCAAACGACATTTATATTTTGAGCTCCAGGCTCGAAATAATAATAAGCTTCGGTTAAAGAAGCCCCCGGTTATGGTGGAGTATGTACATTTAAGGATGTGTACCCCTCAAGTGTTCGGCTTATCCAAACACTTCCTGGAAATCATATAAAAACGAAAAAACAAGAAAAAACAAAATGAAGAGGAGAAAAAGGGGACGAAAAAGAAGTATGGCCGAACTTTATGCGTAGAATCTTTGGAGCCGAGCAGCGTTCCATGGATTTGGCTCTAAGAGGTTATCCGATGCATTACGAAGGCGGTAAGCTCCTCCAGTGAGAACTTCATCGATAATGAAGGGACCCTCCCATTTTGGTTTGAGCTTGTCCTTTTTCTTCTCTGGGAGGCGTAAGACGAGTTCACCGACATTATAAGTCTTTTCCCGCACTTCCCTGCTTTGATATCTCTGGGCCTGTTGTTGATAGAATGCGGAACGGGCCTTTGCAACATTGCGCTCCTCCTCTAGGGCATCTAGGTCGTCCTGCCGATCGAGCTCGGCTTCTCTCTCTTCATACATGTGCACTCGAGGTGAGTCATGAATAATATCGCAGGGCAAAACAGCCTCTGCACCGTACACCACAAAAAAGGGGGTGTATCCGGTCGTGCGATTGGGGGTGCTCCGCAGTCCCCAGAGTACGGAATCGAGTTCCTCAACCCAGTGCTTATCTGACTCCCGTAGGGATCGCACTAGTCTGGGTTTGATGCCGCTCATTATCAGGCCATTAGCCCGTTCGACCTGACCGTTTGTTTGAGGGTGATATACGGAGGCGTAATCGAGCTTGATGCCCAAGTTAGCACACCAAGTTTTCACCTCATCGGCTGTGAAGTTAGAGCCATTGTCAGTAATGATACTGTGAGGGACACCATAACGGTGTACAACGCCGGATATAAAGTCGATCACCGGTCCAGCTTCAGCCATTTTTACTGGTTTGGCCTCTATCCACTTAGTGAATTTGTCCACCATAACCAGCAAATATTTCTTCTTGTGGCTTCCCCCTTTAAGGGGTCCGACCATATCCAGCCCCCAGACCGCAAAAGGCCAAGTAATGGGGATTGTTTTTAAGGCGGTGGGCGGCATGTGACTTTGATTGGCGAAAAGCTGGCATCCGACACAGCGTTGTACAAGAGCCTGTGCATCTGCTCGGGTCGTAGGCCAAAAGAAACCTACACGGAAGGCTTTACTTATGAGGGCCCGAGCGGCGATGTGATGGCCACCGAGACCAGCATGTATTTCGGCCAAGAGCTGCCGTCCCTCCTCTTCGGAGATACATCTTTGAAGAACTCCAGTAGTACTTTTCTTGTAGAGCTCTCCTTCATGAACCTTGTAGGCTTTCGAGCGTCGAACTATGCGACGGGCCTCATGTTGGTCCTCAGGGAGCTCCCGCCTATTAAGGTAGGCCAGGAAGGGTTCGGTCCATGGAGCAATGACAGCCATGATTACATGGGCGGAAGGTGTCATTTCGGTGCCCGAGCCCCCGATGATATCAGAAGTGTGTTCGGCGTCTGGGGGTATGATCGGCCCCGGACTAGTGTTGCCGCTCTCGTCCTGCCACACCACGGATGGCTTGAAGAGCCTTTCCACAAAGGTGTTAGGTGGGACGGGGTCACGTTTAGCGCCCATTCGAGCAAGGATGTCCGCTGCCTGATTACTGTCTCGAGCAACGTGATGAAACTCGAGCCCCTCAAACCAAGCTGATATTTTGAGTACGGCGTCGCGGTATGCCGTTATCTTTGGATCTTTTGCATCGAAATCTCCATTTATTTGGGATATTGCGAGGTTCGAATCCCCACGCACCTCTAGGCGTTGAATGCCCATAGAAACAGCTATCCGGAGACCGTGCAGTAGTGCCTCGTATTCGGCTGCATTGTTGGAGTCCGTGTACATGATTTGCAATACATAGCGGACTGTGTCCCCAGTAGGGGAGGTTAAGATGACACCGGCTCCCAGCCCGGCTAACATTTTAGAGCCGTCGAAGTACATTACCCAGTTGGAGTATGTGTTGTATTCTTTAGGGAGTTTGGCTTCCGTCCATTCGGCGACGAAGTCGGCCAACACCTGAGATTTAATAGCTCGGCGTGGTTTGTATGTTATTTCAAATGGTAAGAGCTCGATGGCCCATTTGGCTATGTGGCCGGTGGCGTCCCGATTATTTATGATATCATTGAGTGGTACTTCGGATGCCACCATGATCGGACACTCTTGAAAGTAGTGCCGCAGCTTCCGGGATGCCATGAAGACCGCATACGCTATCTTTTGGTAGTGGGGGTATCGAGATTTGCACGGCGTAAGGACCGCCGATACATAGTATACTGGTTTTTGCAGTGGGAATTTATGTCCCTCTTCCTCTCGTTCGACGATGAGCACCGCGCTCACCACCTGGTGAGTTGCAGATATGTAGAGCAACATAGGTTCACCGATGTTTGGTGCGGCGAGGATTGGGTTGCTCGCTAACAGAGTTTTTATTTCTTCCAATCCGGCCGTTGCCGCATCCGTCCACTCAAAGTGGTCGGTTCGTCGGAGTAGGCGATAAAGTGGCAGTGCCTTTTCTCCCAATCTGGAGATAAAGCGGCTCAAAGCTGCCACGCGCCCAGCTAGTTTTTGGACCTGCTTTAGGTCTGTTGGGGTTGCCAATTGTGACAAGGCTTGGATTTTGGCCGGGTTTGCTTCGACTCCTCTGTTGGAAACAATGAACCCGAGTAGTTTTCCGGCTGGAACGCCGAAGACACATTTTTCCGGATTGAGCCATATGTCATATGTTCGGAGGTTGTCGAATGTGAGGCATAGATTGTCCACCAATGATTCGACATGTTTAGTCTTGATGACTACATCATCTACATATGCCTCCACTGTCTTGCCAATTTGTTTCTCCAGACATGTTTGAATCATGTGTTGGTAAGTGGGGCCAGCATTTTTGAGTCCGAATGGCATGGTGTTGAAGCAAAAAGGCCTGTACGGGGCAATGAATGCCGTTGCGGGCTGGTCGGACTCCTTCATTTTAATTTGATGGTATCCGGAGTATGCGTCGAGGAAACACAGTGAATCGTGTCCTGCAGTCGCGTCAATGATTTGGTCAATGTGGGGCAGCGGGAAGGGGTCCTTAGGGCAAGCTTTATTGAGGTCTTTGAAATCGACACAAAGGCACCAGGATTTATCCTTCTTCGGTACCATGACCAGGTTTGCCAGCCAGTCCGGGTGTTTGATCTCCCTGATGAACCCTGCTTCAAGAAGTTTAGCTAGCTCCTCCCCCATAGCTTGTCGTTTGGGTTCGAAAAATCGCCGCAACGTTTGCTTGACTGGTTTGAACCCCTTTATAATATTGAGGCTATGTTCGGCCAGTCTGCGTGGGATCCCGGGCATGTCCGAAGGGTGCCAGGCGAAGATATCCCAATTTTCGCGCAGGAACGTTCTTAGTGCGGCGTCGATCGTTGGATCCAGCTGTGCTCCAATGGAGGTTGTCTTGTTGGGATCCGTCGGGTGTACTTGAAATTTTATTATTTCGTCTGCTGGTTTGAAAGAAGTGGACTTGGGCCTCTTATCGAGGATTACATCATCTTTGTCCACTGTGGAACGCAGAGCGGTTAGCTCCTCGGCCGCTAGGGCCTCAGATAGTGCCTCGAGGGCCAAGGATGCCGTTTTGTTTTCGGCGCGGAGCGCTATATCCGGATCACTGGTGATGGTGATAACTCCGTTGGACCCTGGCATTTTGAGCTTCATATACCCGTAATGGGGTATGGCTTGGAAGCGCGTGAAGGCGTCTCGCCCCAACAAGGCGTGATATCCACTTTTGAAAGGTGCCACGTGGAAGAGCAACTCTTCGGACCTATAGTTCTCCGGCGTGCCGAATACTACATCAAGTTTAATTTTCCCCAAACATCGTGCTTCACGACTGGGGATAATCCCTCGAAAGGTGGTGATGCTTTGCTCGATGCGACTCTTGTCCATTTGTATTTTATTGAGCGTGTCTTCGTAGATGAGGTTTAGTCCGCTGCCGCCGTCCATGAGCACCTTGGTGAGTCGAAAGCCGTCGACAATTGGGTTTAAGACCAAGGCGGCAGGTGCTCGGACTGATCTGGCCTTTGGTTCATCGTCGGCAGTAAAAGTTATTGTCGTATTGTTCCAAGGATTTATTGCGGCTACTTGGTTAACTTCGGCGAGGTCGCGGAGCGCCCTTTTGCGCCGATTATTTGAAGAAAAGGTCTCGAAGACCGTAAAGACGTTGAGGTCGTCATCCTCCGAAGAGTGCTTCTTCGGGGTGGTGTTGGTGAGGATGGCCTCGCCGCTCTTAGCCACCTGCCGGAGTACCCAACATGCCCGAAGGCTATGTGTTGGTTCGGTATTCGGCGTCGTGTGTATCCGACAGGGCTTGTCGAGTAATTCGTCCAGGACAGTTCTATGTCCCGTGAAGGGTTTGATTTTCTTGTCAATGAGATGATGATCGAGTGCCCCGTAAGGGTGCATCCTTTTTGCCCGTCCGGTGGGCTGCTTAAAGGCAGGAGGTTCCCACTGAGCTGTCTGGGCTTTCCAGGCGCTTTCCATTGCGCAGTACTTTCGTACTATAAGTGCCAGATCTGCAAAGTGCAGTATGCGGCGGCAGTTGAGGGCATTGAGGATTCCCTCATCCGTACAGTTGCGGCAGAAAACTGAAACCGCGTCCTCGTCGCAGCAATCTTTAATCTTGTTTTTGACAAGGAGGAATCTGGCCCAGAAGTGATGGACCGTTTCCTGAGGTTGCTGTCGTACATACATTAGGTCACATACATCTGGAGGACCTGAATTGCTTGGGGAATATTACTTGTGATGGGTGGGTGGGCTAGAATCCGAGCCCTGACCCACTATTGGATCCGGAGTTTGAAGAATCTCCGAGGTCACTAGTCCAGGATTAGGAGGGTCCTGGTGGTTTTTGGGCTCAACGCCTGATTCTATGTTCGGAGGACACATGGTCTCTTCCCGAAGATGGGTATCCGGCTCACAGGGCTCGGAAATCCGAACATAGCTTGTTATCAACTTAGGGGGAGAAGTATTCTCGGCTTGTTCCTCCACGACCGCTTCCAGATGGGTGATCAGCGGGGACTTGATTTCCCTCTGATCGGGTTTAGGCCCAATCTGATCATAGTCTGTTGTGACCCCCAGGGTGGCGATGCGATCTAGCAGTTCGTTCAAGGACGAGACATCTGCCGGATCCATCTTTTCGGAGTGTTCAAGGCTGATGCGGAGATGATGTTTGGCGATTTGGGGGACCGCCTTTGGCTTAACGGTCGGGCGAACGCCCATGGCAAAACCGCCGAGTTGGAGGATCTGTCCCGGAACTAGGGCTCCTCCAGAGGTGATGTTGTCATTGATGACAAGGCGAGCCATCGATCCTTCCGTCGACGACACAAAGGAACTCTCAATGAAAGCACCAATGTCGGTGTCAAAACCGGCTGATCTCGAGTAGGGGGTCCCGAACTGTGCGTCTGAGGATCGAAGGGAACAAGGGACAAAGGGAACACGATGTTTACCCAGGTTCGGGCCCACTTAATGGAGGTAAAACCCTACGTCCTGCTTGATTGTATTTGATGAGTATGGGGTTACAAGAGTTTATCTACCTCGAGATCGTGATGGCTAAACCCTAGATGTCTAGCCTATGGGAGTTATGATAGCCTCTACGGACTAAACCCCTCCGGTTTATATAGACACCGGAGGGGGCTAGGGTTGTACAGAGTCGGTTTACAGAGGAAGGAAATTACACATCCGAATGCCAATCTTGCCATCCACGCAAAGGAGAGTCCCATCCACACACGGGGAAAGGCCTTCTATCTTATATCTTCACGGCCCATCAGTCTGGCCCATGTCACATTACCCGGACGCCCGAGGACCCCTTAATCCGGGACTCCCTCAGTGGGCGTTCAGATCTAGGGTAGAGCATCCACTGGATCAGGAAGCCACCGTGCACAAGGTGTCATTGCAGATTGTGCAGCCTCCAACCGAGTCACCGGAGACTCCGAAGCGCAAGAGGAGGAGGACAGTGGTCGCGACCTCGCTTCCATGCCGTTTTCCACGCTTCCCTCGCCGCTCTCCTCTTCTGAACGGCGGCGGTGCAGTTGTTTAGAGTATGTTTCCCCACTCCTAATCTACCTACTGCTCGTGCTTACAGTCGTGGTGGTAGTGATGATAATAGTTCAGTGAGGGAATGCTAGATGGCATTTTAATCTCAATAAATTGTATGAAGATTTGAGTACATGCTTTTGGGGGCTGGATTATGATGTATATGAACCCCAGGCTAAATTTGTACTGTTGTAGTGGTAGAATTTGATGTTCACCTACACTTATACTCCAATCCATAGCATCTGGATGGCAGCGTAATTAGTTGCAAAGAATAAATTATGTTTGAGTATTGCGAGTTCAGTAGACAGTGGTACACTCTGGGTACACATGGAAAATTTTGAAAACTGCAAGTTCAGTAGACAGTTGAAGATTCTGAAATATTTCAGTACTGAAATTTCAGTACAGACCGGTTCACACTGAAATATTTGAGTAGTGCAATTTCAGTACACACGGGTAGACACTGAAATATTTCAGTACTGCAAGTTCAGTACACAATTATAGATTCTGAAATATTTCAGTAGTGCAGTTTCAGTACACGCACGTAGCCACTGAAATATTTCAGTAGTGCAGTTTTAGTACACGCACATAGCCACAAAAACTAGACATAAGCACTGAAATAATTTTAGTAGGGATGTTGGCTTACTCATGTTGCCGTGTTGTATAGCCTTTTGCTTCACTTCCTGTAAGTGCTACTTGCATGTGCTATGGCCTACATTCTGTTTACTCTCATCACAGCAGTGATTTTGCATCTTGCAAAGGTCTTATTAATTCAACATTGACTTCTATGAACTTTGTATTCAAATTGGTATCGTACAGTTGTTGTGACAGATTTCCTTGTCATTTTCAAATTACCATACTGTCATTTTTCCAATACCAAATGTATTCAATCTGAAATTTTCAATTACTTATATGCTACAGGTGGAAGCATGGATAGGTTGCTAAAGATGCTGGGCCTCACAATAAAAGTCCCTTGCTCAACCTCAACATCAGAAGTTGTTTTGCATTTCTAGTTGTGTTAGTCTTTCATGTGATGTATTTGAAGACCAGAAGTTGTTATGCATTAGAAGTTCAATCAGATAATTGTAGTACCTGCAGTCTGTGATTTGTGTTATCTGTTTTGTATTCTGTTGTGTGTGCATGTGTGTGTGGGATCAAAATCAAATACGGTTATGATTCCTGTTTTCATGGCCTTGATGCTAAGTTAAGTATGTCCTGGTCACACTGATCAGAGGGAAGGGTGGCGCTGGTGGGAAATATTTTAGGGTTTTATCGTCGTGAAAACCCTAGAAAATCAATAAAACGTTGGAAATCAATGGAACTTGTCATGGATGCTTCTCATGTTGGTACAAGGGTGTAAAAAGAATTTAGGTCCATTTTAAGCATGTCGAGAAAAACCCGTCCTTCCAGACGGACCCTTACCTCCTACCCGAACGGCCTCCGGTGAAGTAGGTCAATTTTTGGCCATCTTAAGAATGACACCAAATTTTTCCAGCGAGTGGGCATGGCCACCCCAGTGGTCCACAACGTGCGCATGTTGCGTCACCTCCGAGAAGTATTTTAAGCATTTTATCGTTGCAAAAACCTTAGAAAATCCATACAAATGCCGCCAACCTTACCAAACTAGTCATGCTTGCTTCTCATGTTGATACAAAGATGTAGAAATTTCTTGGGTCCATTTACATCATGTCCGGCAAGTTTGTTTGTACGTGCTCCATGTGTGTGAATGACATGTGGGATCCACATGTTAAAACCCCATAGGCAAAAAAGTGTGATTAATCAACTGCCCCAAGGAGTTTCGAACCAGGGGCATCAATATGTGATCGGGAGGGTGTAACCACTAGGCTGATGCTGCATTTTCGACATAAATTACGCCCACTAATTTAAGAAATTTATTTACCTCTCTGCTCTGTCTGTGTGTCTCTGAGAAGTGGGACCCATCTATCATTACTACCCGAAGCTGGGGTCCACATGTCAGTAGTAGGAACGGCGGCGAGCGGCAAACCGCACGAGGTGCGCGACACCATGACCCCATGCGTCCTCACTATGGAATGTGGAACGGCCGGGTAGGTGAGACAAATCGTCCCCCTCGGCCCCTCGGTAACTCCAAGAGGCAGCACCTGTGCTTTTCTTCCCCAAATCGGGTAGAAAACCCTCGTCCTCTCCCACTCCAGCCATACCACCTCGTCCTCTCCCAAACCCTCCTCCCTTCCTCACCACCCTCCTCCCTTCCTACACCTCCCTCCTCCTGTCGTTGACCGCAGATGAAGCGCGGGCATGAAGATGTGGCGGACGAGCCGGAGGCAACCATCGGAGTAGAGCAGTCTACTGCCATGGCTGCCGCCGCGGTTGGAGCGGCTGAGTCCGCCGTAGCGGCGATGGCTGGGGGTGCAGCAACTGATGTGCCTGCTCCCGCTGCCATCGCGGCCATCGAGCTACCCGTCGGCGAGCCTGTGCAGGAGAAGGTCGGGGAAGATCTGGACGAGGAGAAGAAAAGGCTTAAGCGCGAGGTGCATGACCAAATCGAGGAGCTGTACGAGGAGAACAAGATAAAGGAATTTGATGAAGATTTCAGGAAGGGCAGCGACTTCGATGAGGATGCCATCGATGAGCTCTCTGAGGTAGTACTCTGTTTTTATCAGATTTCTTTTTCTTTTAAGTACTATGTTTTTTCATGGCATTGGGGTTTTTCTTGTTAAGTAGATGAGCATCAATTTCATATGGCCGTGCTAGTTGTACGTATGTAGGATTGTAGGGATCTAGCATAGATTTTCTTGGTGGATGGTGGTTTTTGAATCTGATTCATTTTTTGATTCCAATAGACAGAACAAAAAACCCCTAGTATATTGCTAAAACAGAGATTCATTATCTGATTCCATCACGGCATGCTTTATTGATTAAGTAAGCAAACTTACATCATTCACAAGATATACATTAATGAAAGAAGTGGGGTAATCAACCCAAATACAAGATAGATGATTCTCATAGCTATTTCTAGCGATCTCATGTGCGACACCATTGGCTTCCCGAGGACAGTGAGAAAATGCAGCAGTTCCTATCTCCACAACTAGATCAAAACAATCAGCAATAATAGGTGATCCTCCGTGCCACCATGTGTTACCTTGACTACAAGCTTGAACAACTTCTAAGCAATCCGATTCTGCAATAATTTGATGATAGCCTACAGATGCTACCAAAGATAGGCCTTCTTTCATTGCCACCGCCTCCATCAAGTAGGCAGATGATGCATTTGGAATATAAGGGCAAGAACCCACAAGGAAGTTGACATACTGATCTCTTAAAACAGCACCCTTCGACCCATCTCCTTCTTAACTATGATATGATGCATCTACATTCAGTTTAAATTGGTAAGATTCCGGTTTTGACCACTTGATTATTTCTTTGACACCCTTGTTTTGCATGACAACATTTCCTTTTCTAATTCCAATAGACAGAACAAAAAACCCCTTGCATTCCTAAAACTAAAATTCATTTTCTGATTTCAATAAATAGAACAAAAAAACCCCTTGTTTTGCATGACAAGATTTCCTTTTCCGATTCCAGTAGATAGAACAAAACCCCCCTTGTCTGTAACATGGAGGAGTATAATGAAGCCATTTTTCTGATTCCAATCAGAATTACACCTGTAACAAGTATCAAGTATCATTAAACCAAGCCACATCATGAATTCTTTCATGTGTTAATTATGTACTACTTGTGCACTAATCTATCAATGCAACTATTCCATCGTCCATATTTATGCATGTCAATTTCTTTGGCTCAATTATGTATGTGCATATACGCCTTATTTCCAGCAAATAGATAGTTGTCATGTTACACGTCTATACTTTTCAAATATTCTAATTAAGAGCAATGTAGCAGAATAGATTAGCTGAGTTCTTCGATGTTGGGCGTTGGGCGTTGTACTGTTCATGCATTTAGGACAGCTTCTTTGCAGATATCTGGACCGGATCATGAGTTGGATGTCGAAGGGAAATTTAGCTTAGCATGTCGTGAGCAACTTAAATTATATTAAGCCGGACCTGTTAAGGTTGTTTTAGGTCCAGCTCCGCCATGAGGTATACAATTGCCGGCTCGTTGGCCGGCCTTAGCGGTGACCGAGACACACCCATCACAACAGTAACCTGATGGAGGAGTAATACGTTCAAGGTTGTATGAGTGGATTTGGTGTGACATAACAGTTGTCCTCTAATATCCCAACTCACAGACGACACATATAAAACATGTCACCTTTCATATGACTACTTGGACGAACCTTATCTCTGGACTGAGGCTGGACACCGGCTCAATTTATAGGACCCAACAAATGAGCTGTTCACGCTTTCATTATGCATATGGCCAAGCATGGAGATTTCATGCCTAAAGTCCGTTTAACATGAAGCAAGCAGCTAGAGCTAGGTTGTGTGTCCTTGAGCCCAACTGATTCCTCGCCTCGTGCTTCTGCCTGCTGCTTACACCGAAGATCCAAACGCAATCTCGCTGCTCTGAACCTAGCTCGTACGTACACACTAATGCAGCTGGACCAGGGATGGCATGCATGCATGTATTGATCAGTCTAGCCGTAGTGACCACTGATGACTGATCAGTGAGGCAGTGAGGTGTTACATGCATATGGGTGACACGTAATGCTAGTTTTTTTTCTTTCTTTCTTGAGAGAAGACACGTAGTGCTAGTTGCAGGGCATCTTTCGTGAGCAGGTCTATATATAACCATCAAATAGGGAAAATTCGTTTCCGAGCCCGAGCACATATGCTCTCGCTATCTAGTCGCTCCGTTCGCTTCGAGATCCCCGTCGTCACGTGTATTCTCGGCTGTATTTTCGTACGTATGGATGTAAATCTCAGCCCGAGCTGTGCATTTATTTCAGGGTAGATACCGTTATGTTCCTCCGGTCCAGAAGAACTCTTGACGGTCCAGCCCGCTTCGTGGGCCCTGAATGGCCGGTACTCCTATCGAACCCAGCAGGTCTAAGATATTCTCTCTTACGCTCAAAAAAAAGAGAGAGAGGTCTAAGTTATTCTCGCTAACAGCGCACCTGTTAGGCTGTTACATCGTATCCCTCAAAAAAAAAACATGTAACATCGTGTTTTGATGCCAGAAAAAAAAACCTGTTAAATCGTGTTTTCTCAACAACAAAAAACCTTGTTAAATCGTGCGTGCTACAGTGCCAGCTCAAAACCTCCCCGCCGCAAAAGTGAACCTGCCAGCACGTCTGAGATTTTCCCTGTTATGATCGACGATGTAGCTGTCTTTACTATCAAATAACGAGGGGTTTATGATGTACTCCCTCCATTCCAAAATAAGTGACTCAACTTTGTACTAGCTTTAGTACAAAGTTAGTACAAGTCGAGTCACTTATTTTGGGACGGAGGGAGTAAAAAAAAAACCCTGCCAACACATCTGATGCGAAAACATTAAACTCCAGTTCTAATCATACAAGTGCATTTAAACCATGTTGTTACAATCAAGCATGTCACATCTACTCATAAACGAAACCAAAAATGATTCTTCAGGTTTACACTAACGAGGAACAAGTGTGGAGCTCAACAAAATCACACACACACAAAAGAAAATCCTCTAATTGAACTGTTGTATGCATGTACGAGATGGAAATTTATTTCTAGGCCTAGTGCACGCTGCGGTGCCCTTCACCCTCACAATTCTTGCACTTACCTGCTCTACGAGGGTGTTTCGGAACATCACCTCAGTCTGGACATGTAATTTTCTTGTGCCCTTGCCCACATCGAATGCTGCAGAACCTTGTTTGCCTGCTTAATGCTTCATATGGAGCTTTGTCCTTGCTAGTGCTTGGACCTCGAAAGTTTAACTCCTCGTTTTTTAGCTGGGCTGACAGTCCTGCTAGACCATTTGCACAAATAGAAACTGTAACACTATCATCGTTAGGTCTTTTAGCTGCAGCCTCAACCGCCACCAGCCTCCGGTAATGGACTCTTGGTTGGTATAGGCTCCGCAGCCTGTTGGTCTTGAAGCCCCAGGCCAGCCCTTTTTTCAGTGTACAGTGTCCCGACAGGATCATCTCTTTGTATGCCCATGTCACGCAATACTGTCATTTGTCTAGACCAGTTTCATAATTCTGCTCTCGCAGTTAGCTTGCACATGGTATGTGATTCTGCTCTTGCTGTCAGCTTGCACACAGTATGGGAACTTTGGATCACTCCCTTTGATTCTACAATCATTTCCATAGTCTTCCGCACGTAGGCATTGGCCCGCTCTAACTGATTCGTCCACAAAGATTAAACAGTGATCTGTTCATTAATGGAACATTCTCCATCGGCCCAAAGAATCTACCAGTGATGATGTACACTTTTCTGATATTTATACTGTTCTCTGTCAGCTCCTTCCTTGGTTTACATATTTATGTGCTTGCGTGATGGCCAGTGCACCTTCTCCCCGCAAGTCACAAATAGTGAGTAATTATAGTTCACAAGGTGCTGCATGATTAATCAATAATTGCCATCAGCCCTCGGGAACCTGATCATCGCTGAACACTCGCAACGGCAACCTGATGTTCTCCGCTCCTGGTTTACCCTGCAAAAGACAAGTTCATTACTATTCGCATTCTGTGCTCAGGCTCACCGCTAAATGGTAGTTCATCGTAGAGTCGTAGACTCACGGCACAGCCACACACAATCTCTTGCATACATTTTCTCGTCTCAAACGTTAGTCTACTCTTGCCGTACCATATTCCAAGTCCATTTCCCATGAAAATAAGTTTTATAAGCCGTAGGCCTCACTCAGTTAATCAATACCACATGTTTTATGACATTTTCAGTTGGATTCTCAGCAAAAGCTCAGATGGAGTTCTCAAGAACACTGATCCTAGGCATGGAGTCCTACAAAGGGGTGCCGAACTTACTCCGGCCCTGTTAATTCAACAACCAAATTAGCTTTCTTGAGACCCCCCAAAAGCCCTGAACAAATGTACATCTACCCCGGTCGATCAACCATTTCCAACCCCAGAAACTTGTACTTAAGCACCAGGGAGTCACTAACACACAGAGCACCTCCAGTGCACAACGATTTAGTATTAACTAACCATTTCAATAGTCCTACTTTCGTACACTTCTTCATCATCCTTGGATTAATACCCAGTTCAAAAATTTCATGTTCAGTATGAACTGTCCCCAAAAATGAGTGTAGCATTCAGATAATAGATATTTACAAAATCACACACCTTTTTTTTCCATCCCGGAACTTCTGGGTTCACCTTCCTTGTTAATCCTCCACACTACCCTGGCAAGCTGTCATTCCCCAACGCCAATGCCGCACCTTCATCGCAGCTCTGTTCATCTCTGCGTATGATGGAATGAACAAGGCAAACGCCATGCCCACCGACTGCAGCAGCGCCCTTCACCGCAGTGGTGGAGCCTGCCAATTAACATATAATTAAGTTTTACATTCATCCACCGTGAGCCAGCCTCTGCTATATCCTAGCACACACAAGGTGCCTTCCTCAACGATCCAAATCACCAAGAGTTTCAATTCAGTACCCCAAACAGTAACATGGCCTAATTCCACCAAAACAGCACACCGTACACACACTAGACTGCCACTTTTCCACTCCAACTCACAGTCACAGCCAGCAAAATACTCTCTATACTGTAACATTTTAATGTTGGGGCTGCACTCTAATTACAGCAAATTTT
This sequence comes from Thinopyrum elongatum, assembly GCA_011799875.1. Taxonomy (NCBI): domain Eukaryota; kingdom Viridiplantae; phylum Streptophyta; class Magnoliopsida; order Poales; family Poaceae; genus Thinopyrum; species Thinopyrum elongatum. The sequence goes on from CM022303.1 coordinate 551,111,757, forward strand.
CTAACCTACCAATCACAATGACATACATACAGAGATCACAGGTTCTCAAAATTGCCCACCTGTTGTCCATCCTGGTGCTTCAGGGTTCACCTTCATCCCAGACTCCAGTTGACTGCGTAGGTGAGGTCTTCTTCCTCACACTCAAATCCCCAGATGTTCTCCAATCAACTCTGCTCAGGCAGAGGATGCGTTTCCATCTCCTTCAATATAGATGAACGTCGTCCTCGATAGCTGCGTGAAGACCGGATCCGGCCGCGCAATGTTGTCCGATGTTACCTCCCGGACTGGAACCTGCGAACACCTCCAACGCACAAGAACAGAATCCTAGATAAATGGCAATCCATAACAACGAACTGCGACCACACGGTCCGAAATGTCATACCTGTACAGAGGATCTAGCAGAAACTCCATACCATCATCCGCCACGGCCGTCGTGGAACCTGCGTCGCCGCCGTACATCGTCAGTTACCGCTCGCCGTCAAAATCTGTGCCTCGGCTCGGAAACAACGAAACGTCCCGTGCCGCGGCCCAGAGAAACTACCTGACGGACCCGTCAATGCGGCTACTTCGTGGGCCCACCGTATGTTCCTGTGCATCGCCGTATATGGTCAATAGCACCATTTACTAGCGCTCAGAACTGGCCCATCAATGCATTTATCACGGATCGCAAGACACAAGCCAATGGACCAGATTCCGAGAGCAGATGTGCTCGGGCGTCAAAACGCCGTTCTCGAAAGCCGAAATTCAATATGGCTCGTACGTCTATATGCTCTCATTATCCTAACCCATGGTCTGTCTTGGGATATGAGCTTCCACCGGTATTTCCTTCCGTATTTTGGTTTTGGGTCAGTTCATGGAACAGTCATCGGACCCACTCGTGCTCATCATTTATTGTGGGAATAGCAGTTGGGCGCTGTACTGTTCATGCATTTAAGACAGCTTCTTTGCAGATATCTGGACCGGGTCATGAGTTGGATGTCCAAGGGCAATTTAGCTTAGCATGTCATGAGCAACTTAAATTATATTAAGCCGGACCTGTTAAGGTTGTTTTAGGTCCAGCTCCGCCTATCATATTTTTGTACTCCATACACTTTGAAAAATGATTGTTTATACTAGTACTTACAAACAACCTAAAAGGCATGTCAATACAAATTTGTTCTATACACATTGTTGTGTAAAAAAAAACTTGTACTGCATCCTGCTGCTACCGGCCGTCCACAACAGATTCTTTAACCAACTCTCAATCTGGTCGGACCCTGCACGAGAATTCTGGATCCTTGGCACAAATCTCATCGAAAACCTCTATGGCCTTTCTCACATCATCTGCCTCGTCTCTACTGATCTGGCTACACAGATTGCTAAGAGATCAGTACAGGCTCCAACTTATAACCATCAAATCACAATGACATGAGGCATTAAGAAACAAAGCTGAATTCCCACTTCCAAAGAAAATTTGATGGAACCTATAACGTAGTACTAGTATAAGCAGGCCACTTGCCTGGGATTGATTCTAAATGTTCATACAGATTCAAAAATAACCACAAGCAAAGGTGGAGCAGTTAGAAATTTGATGGACAATGAAAAAACAATGGTTACATACTATCGCATCCAATTATTCACAGAATATTCTGGCACTTATTGTAAAATGAGCAAAAAAAAATTCAAAGTAAAGCTATCTACAGAAAATGAGAAAAAAGAAGCATCGTAACCTTTATTCTAAAATGAGCAAAACATCAGAGTAAGCTTTATATAATTTGCAGTAATCTGCAAGGAAAATGTGGCATACAATACTTAATTTGCAGGATCCAAAATTTACAAGCTGCTTAATTTGCAGGATCCAAAATTTACAAGCTTATATAATCAGTGGGGAGAAAAGAGCAAAGCTGCAATCACCTGCAGACAAGGGACGTTAAGCATGGACCTATGATAGAAAACATTAGGCACCATGGTGTTTAGGCTTCAGGAGACCAAATCAACTATCGGCATGCATTAGTCAGTGATGGTTATTAGGTTCACGTTCACCTCAACATCCTTCCTAGGAGCAATCTTCTTACCAGCGGCCAGTGGGTCTGTTTGGACAGACATTGAGGCGTCCTCACCGTGGAGCCCCAAGATCTCCAGAGCCTTGCTCCAGAATCCACAGAGGTAACTGTAGAAACAAAGAAACTCTACATCAGATGGCATGGCCGGAAAATAATAACAGATACTTACCGATGAACAACAGGATGAGGAGGAAGATGTAGAGAGCGGGGCCGGCGTCGGAGGAGACGAAGAACTCAGTTACAGCCGGAACCTTGACGACGAATCCCGGGACAGCGGTGGTCATGGCGACCTGCAGGGACAGGATAACGTAGATCTTGCGGACGAGCCCCCGCCGCAGGTCCGGGTCCTCCACCCCGCTTGGCCGAGCCACCGATCTCGAGGTCCGGCACCTTCTTAACCAAACAACACGCTTCGATCTCTAGGCATCTAGGGTTTTGGTCAGGGAAAACCAAGATTCGCCGGCGCCGGCGTCCTCACCAGGCATAGACAAGAAATTGGGGAGGGTCGTCTCCAGAGGTAAATCCTTTTTTTTTTTTAGAAAAGCACTCGTACTCATTCCATAACATGCAGAACCAGTACATATACGAGTACATATACGCGCAGAACAGCACGAACACGACCAGGACAGCTGTCCCACCGTATCACACAGAACACCCTGAAAGAAACAGAAATCATAACATAGACCCTGGACGCCTGTTCATCTTCCAAATCTACTATGCCACAGCAAGCTTCGCCACCGCCGGAGCCAGGCAGAACCACCGGACACGGATCCAAGGGCTTCGGGAGCACCATCGCTACACACGAGCTTTGTGAGCCGCATATGAGTCCCGCCCCACCGGGCAGGAACTGAGATTGGGTTCCAGGCCATCGGCCGGGGCACCACCCCATGCTCCCGTGACCCTGAAGCTGCCACAACCTCCGACGATCGCCGGAGAAAAGAAACAGCTCCAGCCACCATGCCCTCCACTGACCTGCAACTATCCAACCGGCAAAACGCGTCGCCGCCACCACCGCAACAAGCCGAAGCGACGGACGACCCACAACTCCTATACAGGAGGGCCGAAGACCACATCCACAGCACCCCCGCCTCCCTGGTCCACCACCGCTGACGGAGCCACCGGCGGAAGCACGAGGAGAAGACCGGAGGAAGCACCTTATTTCACACCGCAGCGACGCCCTCGCCACGCCACCACCAGCGGGAGACCCACCCCTAACTCCTACACACCCTAACCTCCTCCTCCGCGCGGAGATCCAGGCTCCCCTACCCCTCACGGCGCCATCCCGGCCGCCGGAGACGAGGGGAGCGGCGGATCTGCCGCCGGAGATCACCCCCTCTCGCGTTGCCTTCTCAGTCGCCTTTTACTGTTCGAGAGAAGAGAGGAGAAGGACCGAGAGAGTCGTCTGCCTCCTCCAGAGGTAAATCCTTTACCGACGGTCCAGCATGTTAACTGCGGCCCTATTCAATGCTATCGTAACATACGGGTATGCATCAGCTTCGGCAGAATACAACACTTTCCGGTGCTCGCACTAAAAACATTTAATGTGCTCATCGCCTGCCCGATCTAGTTGTTGGACGGTCCAGATAATAAGACTATATTGTAGTATGACCCATATCGCTACTTCCTAAATAAAGGCCATAACAATCTATTGATTATACGCTATTGTGCTATACGGAAATCCATAGGCCAGCACCCATGGTTTTTATTTTCTTGGCTTGCTACTGGCATAGACCTAGCTGTGTTGAGAAGAGATTAAGAATAGTCTTTGAGGAGAGATTACCAGATTTTAGCCTGTTCAATGGATATCGATGGGACCTTGTAAAACATCTTACCCAGTACAAAGATATGAGCTTGTAATATGCAGATGATGAATCCCGAGGATTCTCCAAGCGGCTGACACGTAGATCTAGGCACGCACTGCAACATCATATCTTCTTGCGGGTTGCTGTGGACCTGCAAGCATTTTTTTTTTTTTTGAGGAAAGGCCATCAGGACTAATTTTATTAAAATTAAATAATGTTTACATCGTCTACGAGCTTACTGACAATAAAGTCAGGGGGCTCGTCCAACATTCCTAGAGGGCTTAGAATCTTAAAAGATATGACACGGGGAAGTAAAAAAAATGAAAATTCCAGTAAAAGTTTAAAAAAAATTGTTTAAATCCTCCATTCAACATTTGGCAGAACTTCTGAATAAATAAAGAAATTGAACCCTCATCAACGAACCAGCAAGCCGGCTAGGAAAAGGTTTAAGACCTAGACCATGAAACTAATAAAACTTGTCAACACAATCCAAATTCATACAAACCAAACTCTCTAGCGGAAACCAACAAAAAACATTTTAAAACTTTAGGTTAAACCCATTTGCTCCAACCGAACCAAGCCATCAATTTGAAGTAGACATCAACACATGACCAAGCAGCAAAGTGCTCTTGACGCAAATTAATCCCCTGCAACAAGCAGTTGTTGACATAGATTAGAGCAACTCCAACATGCCAACTCAAACCGTCCACGCGTGCCCGTTTGCGTCCAAACGGGCGAAACACTAGCCCAACGCAATAACTAAACCGAAAAGTCGTCCGCTTGTTGTCCATTTAGACGCATTTGCGCTCGATTTGCGTCTACACTGACACGAGACGGACGCGCCACGCGTCCGCTCGGTGTCCGCCGCACAACTACCCCATGCTGCCATAGTCAATGTGTCCTGAAGGAAATATGCCCTAGAGGCAATAATAAAGTTGTTATTTTACATTTCCTTATTCATGATAAAGGTTTATTATTCATGCTAGAATTGTATTGATCGGAAACCTAAATACATGCGTGAATACATAAACAAACACCGTGTCCCTAGTGAGCCTCTACTTGACTAGCTCGTTGATCAAAGATGGTTATGGTTTCCTAACCATGGACATGAGTTGTCATTTGATAACGGGATCACATCATTAGGAGAATGATGTGATGGACAAGACTCATCCGTTAGCTTAGCATAATGATCGTTCAGTTTTATTGCTATTGCTTTCTTCATGTCAAATACATATTCCTTCGACTATGAGATTATGCAACTCCCGGATACCGGAGGAATGCCTTGTGTGCTATCAAACGTCACAACGTAACTGGGTGATTATAAAGATGCTCTACAGGTATCTTCGAAGGTGTTTGTTGAGTTGGCATAGATCGAGATTAGGATTTGTCACTCCGAGTTTCGGAGAGGTATCTATGGACCCTCTCGGTAATACACATCATAAGCTTGCAAGCAAACGACTAAGGAGTTGGTCACGAGGTGATGTATTACGGAACGAGTAAAGAGACTTGCCAGTAACGAGATTGAACTAGGTATGAAGATACCGACGATCGAATCTCGGGCAAGTAACATACCGATGGACAAAGGGAATTACGTATGTTGTCATAACGGTTCGACCGATAAAGATCTTCGTAGAATATGTAGGAGCCAATATGAGCACCCAGGTTCCGCTATTGGTTATTGACCGGAGAGGTGTCTCGGTCATGTCTACATAGTTCTCGAACCCGTAGGGTCCGCACGCTTAATGTTCGTTGACGATATAGTATTATATGAGTTATGTGATTTGGTGACCGAATGTTGTTCGGAGTCCCGGATGAGATCACGGACATGACGAGGAGTCTCGAAATGGTCGAGAGATAAAAATTGATATATAGGACGATGGTATTCGGACACCGGAAGTGTTTCGGTGGTCATCGGGTACTTATCGGGTCACCGGAAGGGGTTCCGGGCACCCCCGGCAAAAGATATGGGCCTTATGGGCCAAGAGGGGAAACACACCAACCACAAGGGGCTTGTGCGCCCCCCATATGGGCCGGCCAAGGTGGAGAAGGAAAGGAGAAGGAGGAAAGGAAAGAAAGGGAATATGATTCCCCCTTCCTTCCTCCTCCCCCCCCCCCCCCCTCTTTCCTTCCCCCTCCGACAAATAAGGAAGGGGGGCGCGCCACTTGGGAGGACCCCAAGTAGGATTCGGCCTACTTGGGGCGCCCTCCTGGCTACTCCCTCCTCCCCTCCACCTATATATATGTGGGAGGGGGGCGCCTAGCACACCCAGACAATTGTTTAGCCGTGTGCGGCGTCCCCCTCCACCGTTTACACCCCCGGTCATATTTTCGGAGTGCTTAGGTGAAGCCCGCGGAGATCACTTCACCATCACCGTCACCACGCCGTCGTGCTGACGGAACTCATCTACTACCTCGACGTCTTGCTGGATCAAGAAGGCGAGGAACGTCACCGAGCTGAACGTGTGCAGAACGCGGATGTGCCGTACGTTCGGTACTTGATCGGTTGGAGCGCGAAGAAGTTCGACTACATCAACCGCGTTGTTAAACGCTTCCGCTTACGGTCTACGAGGGTACGTAGACACACTCTCCCCCTCGTTGTTATGCATCTCCATGGATAAATCATTGCGTGTGCATAGAAATTTTTTTGTTTTCATGCAACGATTCCCAACATGTCCACCTAACCCGAACCCGCATGACAGCGTCTAAAAGCCTCCGGCGTGCTCGTCCTTTTTAATGCAAGCGGGGGTGGGGGGCTCATCCACTTCTCCTCCCCGTCCACATCTGGCCACGCTCGCTTCCCTCGCCGCTGAAAGCGCAAACGCTAGCCATGGGTATCTTTGGCAAGAGCAAGGGCAAGCACGACACAAGCGCCAGCTCGTCCAGCGCGCCGCCTCCACCTCCTCCGTCGCCTCCACCGTCAGCCTATGACATGATGGATCCGCGTGTCGCTAATGGACGCCGGCCACGGGACCGGCTATACATCCTGGTGCACCAAGCGCGCTGGCACTGGCATTACCGCCAGCCGCTGTCGTGGCTGGATGTTAACCTACCGCACGGCTGACACCTTGACCCGCCCCGCATCCCGGTGTCGGCGGTGTCGCGGTCAGCACAGGCGAACACGGATGAGGTGCGCAAGCGCCGTGCCCTTCTGACGCCGGAGCAGCGGTGCGACCCTGCCTACGCGCCAGACTCCCCCAACCGGGAGGCCTGGTTCGCCACGGAGCACGACATGGCCTGTCGTGGCAGCATGCAGCTCAACCCTGGGTTCATGGCGCCACCCCCGGAGGCGGCGCCGGAGGAGGAGGAGGCCTACCAGGCCGCATTGGAGGCGGCGCTTCAGCGCGCCCTGGAGGAGAGCTAGAGCGAGGAGGACACATGCCAGGACGCCTTGGAGGAGGCCCTCGCACTGTCGGCGGCAGGAGAATGCGCCTACGCCCCGTCGCTGCCCGAGCACACACTCATGCCCACGCCCACGCCCCCGACGAAGTCGGAGTCGGAGATGTACGCGTGGACCGGCATCCTCTGCGATTGGGTGAGCGTGCCACCCATCGCGCTGGGCGCCACGCCGGGGCAAGAGGAGGCCTACCTGGAGCACTGGCAACAGCTTCACCTGTCAAAGGAGCGTGCCGACGACGAGCTCCAGATGCAGGCCGCGCGCGAGGAGGAGGAGCGTTGTGCCCGCTAGGCACGGAGGAGGAGGAAGAGCGCCGGGAGCAGGGGGAGGAGGAGCGCGCGCCATGCAGCAATGCCGCCGGCAGAGCAGACGCCGGAGGAGTCGGCGCGGGTGACGTGTGAGACCGCATTCCCGTGGGCTGGGTCGCCGCCAGCCTTCGTCGACCTCACCGGCAACAACGGTAACGATGGTGACGCCTAGGGTAGTGTGCTGGGTGGCTGGGAGGCATGTTTATTTAGTTTTTAAATATTTTTATTAATGTTGAAGTGGACTTTGATCGACGGTTGACCGACCATTTAATATTTAATTATTTTTAATTCAGAGGCATATTATCAAAATTGTATTTTTTTTTAGACGGACGCGGAAAAAATGAGTCTGCCATCATTGGACGACCCGGCCGACCCAAATAAAAAGCGGACAATCCAGTCCAGAAAACCAGCTTACCTTTCGCTTTTACTAATACGCTGCTATGTATATTTATTACTGGCTAGAAAAGCAGAATGTTGCAGGGGGTACTACACACGCTCGACCCTTCCTCTCTCTGGCGGGGTCCACCATTTGACCAAAGTCCACGATCAACCAGAGAGCTTTATTTCATGGGAGCTTAGTACTCCCTCCGTCACGGTTTATAGGACGTGCACGTAGTTCTAGGTCATCCATTTGACTAACTAAATATGAGTTATATGTCACAAAAAGTATATCATTGAATTCTTAAGCGGATGTAATTTCTAAACATATATTTTTCATCACATATAATACATATATAGCTAGTTAAATTCTCAACCTAGAACGACGTGCATGCTCTTTAAACCGAGGCGGAGGAAGTAATTGTAGAGATTTACAATGCACTAATGCTTGTTGCATGGTAGACAGAGACTCGTGCCTAGGTTTGGCGGGTGTTAGTAGACTAAGATAACAAATCCATGACTACAATAATTTTTATTTTCATTTTGAATCTTCGGTGTAATTGCATGCGCGCAGTAAAATGCGAAAAATAAGTACGTATGCGCGCAGCAAAAATGTGTTTGGATCTTCGGTGTAACTGCATGCGCGCTGACGCGGTTACGCGGTTGCTCATCTGAAGACAGTCGACATCAAATAAGTACGTATGCAGTAGCCAGTAGCACGAGGAGATGAATCGGTTGAGCTCAAGGACACGCAACCTAGCTGCTTGCTTCATGCTAAACAGACTTTATTCATGAACGTTCATGAATGGCCATGTACATAAAGCATAATAAAAGCGTGAATGACTCATTTGTTGGTCCTATAAATTGAGATGGTGTCCAGCCTAAGTCCAGAATAAGCTTTACCCATGTAGTAGTCATACAAGAAATGACACGCTTTATCCGTGTCATCTATGAGTTTGGATTTCTCGCAGAAAAAAAACATATAAATTAAGTAGGATATTAGAGGACAACTGATATGTAACACACTGTCCACTCGTACAACCTTGAATGTACGACTCTTGTCCAACGGCGGAGACAGCAGGGGACCAGCAAGGGCCAAGGCCCGGGCCAACATGCCAAAAAGAAATTTAGAGTAGCGGTTTTTTGTTTCAGAAGCTGTGTGTTATGCTGTTCTGGGCCTTCTGGCCCATCCTAACCGATGAGCAACAACAAAAGTGGCACAAGGAATCCTGTAGGCTTGATTTTTCCCTATTGTTATTCTATCCCAAAAGCTAATCCCAAACACAAAGAGGCAAAGCCATCCCCGGCTCCCAGCCACACGTGATTCCTCTTCCCACCTTTCCCTTTCCTTGGTCCCCTGCGGTCCAGCCTTTGCTCTGCTCATCCATGGAGACAAACCACTAGCCCCCAAATCTCCTAAATCTTTCTAGTTGCTCTCTCCTGTAGCGTAGCTGCTGCAGCGCCGCCGGCCGGCTGGACGGCTCATCTTTCTTCAAGCCGCTGCAAGCACACAAGAAGAGGTATATATTCTTGATTTGAGATCCCTCTTTCTCTGTCCCACAGATCTGAAATTTGTTCTATAATTTTTGTTTGGCTTTTCAATTCTCTAAATTGGATAGTCTGATAGTGGTCTGTGTTCAATTTTTCTAGCGTAATCGGTTGTCTCCATGGCCAAAAATAAAAGAAAGCTTGCAACACTGCATTCTTTTTTTGAGAAGAAAGGAAGAACTGATGTTCCAGAACAGATTAATTTGGTTGATGCCCCTCCCTTGGTAGATGAAGAAGAACAAGTAGATGAACAAGAACAAATAGAAGAAACTCCAATATCAACAACATCACCTCAAGTTATGAGAGGGAGAGGCAATGATGATTCTGCTCTTTTGGTGGTAGAAAGAGAACCAGGTCTGCGGTGCCAAATTTCAGATTATCCTCCTAACTATCAAGAAAAAGCTCGAATGGCATATATAAAGCATGGGGCATATCATTTTAAAATGGATGAGTATCATTGGTTTAAGAGCTTCCCTTGGTTAGAATATTCACCGGATAAAGATGCAGTCTACTGTTTTCCATGCTTTTTATTTTGTAAGAAGCCACACGGAAAGAAAGAATTTGATGTGTTTACAGTGAAAGGATTCAAAAAATGGAAGAGAGTTGATGACGAAGAGAGATGTGCATTTTCATGGTTGTTGTTGATCAGCAAGCACAAGAGCTGAATTGCAGATTCAACAAACAAGCAACAGAGCTTCTCATCCCGTGTACTTCCTTGGACCCAAAGGATTCATTCCGTTCATTTAACATTGATAATATATGTTCTCAGGCTTCAAAGTTCTATCCTGCTGATTTTAAAGAACAAGAAATGAATAATCTCAGATGTCAGTTACGACATTATGAGAATGTTGTACCCACAAGCCCAAAGTTTCAGAATTTGACAACTATATCAGAACTTTGTCAACAACTTGCATCTTGTGGAAAATCAGATGAATATTACTTAATTGATAGGTATCTAATGTCCTCTGCTACTATATTGGTTGATTTATTTATTGCTAAAATTACTAACTACTTAATGAACAGACTCATTCGGCTTGTTCTTACTTTACCGGTTTCAACGGCAACGACAGAACGTGCATTTTCTGCCATGAAACTTGTGAAGACAAGGCTTCGGAATAAAATGGAAGATGGATTTCTAAGGGACTGCTTGCTAATTTATATTGAAAAGGAGATTGCTGTTGGAATATCAACAGATGCAATTATAGATGAGTTCGACGAACCAACACGTCGAGTGGCATTTAGTTGAAGGCCTGAAGCAAGTTAGTTTCTCTATCTTTCTATTGTCTAGATTTTTCTTTTGTGTGATGTACAATTCAAAAATTGCATATCCTCTTGTTATCGACGGTGAATGGTGGTGTAATTAATGAAAAATATTTTGCTATTACATCTGTTTCACGATTTTTTTGGTAAAATATTTGTACGAAAGTGTTGTCCCCTTCAGTCGGCCCGTGTTATACATTTTTCCTGACTCCGCCACTGCTCTTGTCGAGTTATTGTTGGCATGAGTGCATCGTCGATGAAGTGTGTGGCATGCAGCGGCAAGAGAACTTGCTATCGCCGAGCCAAGAAGCCAACGAGAAGGTGGCGCCCCGTGGGTCTTGCGCGATCGGCAGACGTGGTAGTGGACGAACACCTCGCGGGAGCAATGGGAATTCCTTTATTGCATTGGTTGCAGCAAGCAGATTAAGTTCTGTTGGCCAAATAAGTGTATTAATAATAACTTTTTTCATGTAATTAGCGCAGACTCAATCTGCCCGTTTTCATGTGTTCTGCTGGTCGGTGTAACCAGGTAACTGCTGGCGGTTGCAGTCACCGGCTCACGCGCTGGCGCCGCTCGTCAGAAGCCGACCTACTGCATCAAGAGCCCGGTCCGCACGTACGCAGCAGGCAGGGCAGTAGTAGCACGAGGAAGGGGAATCAATCGAGCTCGAGGACATGTACACACACCTAATAAAGTTTCCCCACCCTTCCAACTCACTCGCTCGCTCCACACACAACATTTCAAGAAGAAGAAACACCCAGCACCAATATTTTCGATTGACTGTGCATGCGCAAAACTGTAAATTCTGAACTTTCAGAACGGTCGGACCGAACAGCAAGGCAAACAAACCGAGTGGTGGAGCGGCAGTCGTACCACTGTGCGAGACGTGATGCTTCGGGGCGCGCGGCGTGGAGTGTGTCATGTCCGGCTCGGGTCCTCGAAAGGGCAAGCCGCCGCGCGCGGGGTCTGCTGCCAAGCCATGCCCGCAAATCCCAACAAAGCGAGGGCAGAAAGGGCGTGGCGAAAGCAGGCCCCCTGTTCCCCTCCTCCCCCCATGTCCCACAGCCATGCCTGCCCTCCTCATCTTTGACCCCCGCGCCACCACGGTCCAAGCCGAGGCGAACAAAAGACTGCCCACTCCGACCAGGAGCCCAAGAACAAGCAACGCGCACGCCGCCACCAAACCAACACACATAACAGAGCACAAGCCCCCACCCGCCTCCGTCCAACCAGCCGCCAGCACTCGAACACTTCCGTCCAGTAGCGGCGCTGGCCGGCGAGCCCGTGGTCGCTACCAGACGGCAGGCGCCATGATGGGCTCTCTGCTCCTGCTCTCCTTGCTGGTCTCTGGAGTCGGGGTCGGCGGCGGCGTGAGGCTGGCGGGCAATGGCGGCTACGAGGACTGGAGGCTGGGCACGGCGACCTACATCAAGGAGTCCCAGGGCCACCCGCTCAATGACGGTATGTATCTACTACTCCATTTCATTAGCAGCATCAAGAACATCAGGCAGGAAGGGAAGGGATGTCTGGTCTTTCTCTCTCCATTCTGCTCCCCTTTCTGTCCTTGTGCACTTCCTCTGAATGGAGATTGGAGATGGTGAATGCTGTTTGCGAGGATGAGCTGTTGGTGTGGTATTAGGCAGATCCGGCGTATTGGGCAGAGAAATGCCACTGGGAGGTTGCGATAGAAAGCAGATGTGAAGATTTGCTGTCGAAAGTTGTTCCCCTTTTACTCTGCTACTCATTGAGAGATGCATTTTGATTCTTGGAACTGGTTAACTGAACATTCCATGGATATTCTGCAAATCATAGAAATATTCAGTATGTTTCATTGTGATTTGTGAAAGGGTACAAAAGGGTTTCTTTGATAAATACTTATAGCGCGGTGTTGACGCTAATGCTGTCCTTACCATCAACATTTTCTTTATGACACCTTAACAAAAAACTTCTTTCGGCACCAATGCTATCCTAATCAGCCGAAAGAAAACCAATAATGGGGTACTAGAGCAGCAGTGCACCTTTTTCTTTTATGTTTACTAAATATAAAGTGTCTGTAAACCAAATTCTTGACCTTTGCGTAAGAAGTGGGAGTGAGGCACATTGAATGCTTTGACAATCCTAACAAGAGGGCCAGGCCAGTACAGTACAACATGGCCTCTTCTTGCTGTCATTGCCTGCACTCAAGTCAGTGTACCTTCACAGTAATTGCTCCACTGAAATCGGACCCCGTTTTCCCTTCCCCACCTTCACACTGTACCTTCACGAAGATCCACCAAAATATACTCTGAATTTCGAAGATCGTATGCTCAATTTCTTCATTTAATTCCATCCCGTGCTCAGTGTCGGTATCAAACCTTGCTCTGTTTCATGTGTTACATAAAAAGAGATAAAATGTTGTTGTCTGATGCAATGGCTGCTTGAAACTCCAAAGGTGGCGGCGCTTGCGGGTACGGGGACCTGGACATATTCAGGTACGGGAGGTACACGGCCGGCCTGAGCGGCGCGCTGTTCGGGCGGGGCAGCGCCTGTGGCGGCTGCTACGAGCTCCGGTGCGTGAACAACATCCTCTATTGCCTGCGGGGCAGCCCCACCGTCGTGGTGACGGCGACCGACTTCTGCGCCCCCAACTTCGGCCTCGCCGACGACTACGGCGGCTGGTGCAACTTCCCCAAGGAGCACCTGGAGATGACGGAGGCCGCCTTCCTCCGGGTCGCCAAGGCCAAGGCTGACATTGTCCAGGTGCAGTTCCGAAGGTAACAAACAGTTCATAAACTTCTCAGTAATGCAATACTGATCTCATTTTGCTTATCACTGATGAGTTCTGATTTCTGAACATACAAGTTCTGAATATATATGTGCAAAAGTATGTCACTATCGTTCTTGAGTTGTGCATCTGTTGTGGTTAAAAGCATGGCACAATCATTCTTGAGTTGTGCATCTGGTGTAGTTTTTTCAGCCTGCTTTTGCAAAAGTTCAGAATGATGTCTAATGATTAGAAATGGATCATAGAATATGCGGAACATGTCTGAAGCCACTTTGCATTGTGGACTGCTGGGCAGAAAGTATCAGGGCTGATGAGAGGGCGCTGAGGAAACGGCAGCTTTAATCACCGACGCTTTCTTCTTTTCTCAATCTGACTTGCGTATGCTAATCATGAGTACTTCCACAGTTTCAGACAAATGCTATGATCATGTCCCAACAGTAGTAAACATCAAGTATCCTTTATAGTGCAGGATAAGATTAAGATGAGTGTCCAGTTTGATCACCATGCATGAATCACGCAGCATCTGATCGTGACTAACCATTTGACGATGGTTTTGCAGGGTGAGCTGTGACAGGGCCGGCGGCATTCGGTTCACGATCACCGGCGGCCCCAACTTCCTCCAGGTGCTGATCACCAACGTGGCAGCCGACGGCGAGGTCGACGCCGTGAAAGTGAAGGGGTCAAGGACCGGGTGGATACCGATGGGGAGGAACTGGGGGCAGAACTGGCAGTGCGACGCGGACCTCCGAGGCCAGCCGCTGTCGTTCGAGGTCACCGGAGGAAAGGGCAGGACGATCACCATGTATAACGTCGCGCCTTCAGACTGGATGTTTGCGCAAACGTTTGCAGGCAAGCAGTTCGTCGAGTAGGTGAAAGAGGGTTGCAAGCTCCAACGACTGTAATTACAACTACAAGGGTTACTAAAATGCCGTGACCCAAGAACGTGAATGGTTTTCGCTCTGCCCGCCACACACGTCCAACATGATTATTGAACTTTAGGGCGCAGTTATCTGTAAGTTGCCTGAATAAACCAAGTCAGTCTGTTTCCCAGCCGTTGGATTGAAATCCAAAGGCTGGTGTGCATCCTGCCCCCGCCGGCCTGCCTCTGCCCCGAAGCATCCTTCTAAACCCCCACCATTCTTCTCTGGCGCCGTCAGCCCACCCCAAACCATCAACCTTCAACCCTATCCACCAACAACACCACTGGCGTGTCCTGCCGTGTCCCGCCTCTCAAAAAAATATATTGCTGCATCCCCAGCTCTGAGGCAGTCCTTGCCATGGCCTCGCCATCATCGTCAGCACCCCAGTCTGCGCCTCAGGGCTGCGCTCCAGAAATCGATCAGCGCGAGTTACAAATTCAGGCAACTTGCCAATAGCAAACACAAAAACTTTTAAGTTCAGAATTCACTCATGTCTGTTGTCCACTTTTCGGACGATATACCAAACCACCGACTTGGCCTACTGTGTGAATACACTTGCACAACCATGAAAGCAGAGGGAGTTATAGCATACCAAGGCAAAACCGACAGACACTAGGTAGTAGTTACACACACATTTGGTTAGCTTCGATCCCACTTCTCCACATTTGGCCGAGATACTAGTTTCACCGCCACGGAAGCTATCTACAGAAACGAATTTGGTTAACTATTGGAGTTTGTTTGAGCCGAACGATCATGATCTAACTGCTGCAGCACCCCAGGAACAGTTCCAAGAAGGAAACTTTGCTGCCTGTAAAAAATAAATATTTATCAGGGGCATGAGGCAGATAAAAAGACAGAAGAGTTGCAAGTTGACCAAAATCTAGAGAAAAAGGACACGAGTAAAATGACTCTGTACATGATGTTATAAGGTCTCGTTTGCAGAAAGATAAACAAAAACACAACAGTTTACCGTGCATTGTCATTCATCATCACGTCTTGCAACTTCTTGCGGCACCCCTCCGTATCCTCTTCAAAACATGGAGAGGGGCAACAGACTCGGTTTGCGAGGAATTGCTGTCCAAATCATCTGACAAGCCCATTGGTAGTGCATGCAAGGAAGTCAGATGATAAGCTTAGGTTTTCCCTATTCTTGTTACTTTCCAGCGTTTCTATTTTGTCTACACAGCGCATGCATACCTTCGATGCTGTTCGTGCCGTTGGAAGTATTCTTTTGCTTGTTGACAATTGTTGGGATTAGCTTTACATTCTGAGCACACAACACAATGAAGTTATTTACTTCTCATGAATTGACCTTCAAAAAACATGACATGCATATAATCCTTAGGTTTGTAGTTACCTTCACATCTTCATCCTGACTGAACTCATTGTTCCCTATTTTGTTTGTATCAACCTTAGCTGTAGCTTCCCGCTGGATAATCCTATTGCGGCCAACATTACCGGACCTTTTCTCGCCTATGGTTATGGTACCATGGCCCATTTGTTGCTCTGGTATCGTACATTTCCCATTGAAGGGTGGCATCAAGCAAAACCTGAAATTTCAGGTGTCAAAACTTCAGAACTGTCAAAAGAAAAGAAGGAAAGAGGCTATCCCATATATAAATTTTACAGAACCAAGGTATTTAAGTTACTGTATGTTTCTTAAACCCTTAGAATTGTGATGATACAAGAATATTATTTGAACTTTTAGTGAATAGAGCTCTGAATCTTGACACAAATATTATTAGCTGATGATTACAAAATTTAAATGCAAAATGAAAAATCATCCAGTAAGCACATGATGAACCAGCAAGATTAAGTAATCAAGAAGACAGTCAGAAAACAATAAATCATGATATGTGAGTGTAAAATAGTTATTTCTAGTGTTGTGTCAGACATGATTGACATGAAACTTATTATTTTCATGTTTTTGAACTGTATTTTTCATTCTAGTTTGCAGTTCCAACAAGAAACTGGAAATTTTGAACTTGGCAAAATTTGAACAGTAATTGGTTAGCATAGAGAGTCAAACTGGCATGTAACTGGCTTCCTGGATGAACCCCAGGAATTTATTTTTTTGTATAGAGCCAAATCCTAGTCACAGAAGTCAAATACTAGTTAGGAAAGTACAATCGATATTGTTGCAAACTGCAGGCTCCAAATTTTGCCCGGCTATGATGGGGGGCACTCAAAAGAATTCCTTTGGAATTATAAAATCACTACAGTTCATCAACTAAGCTTATCCTGTACACGGTAAAAAAAAAGGTTATCCTGTATGATGTTGAGTATGATTGCCTGATACAAACCATTGATCTGGTAGAGACTCCGTATCAAAGCCGGCAGTCAACACTCTCCATTTACGACAGCCATAACACTGAACCCATTCATGATCAGGCTTGCAGCGGCCGGCCGCTTTTCCCTAGATAAGGAAAGGTGTAGAGTGAGTAACACTTCTAAATGCAGCGAACATAATCTTCCAGAATTGTACAGGCAAACCTTAAAGGTACCGTCATAACTTAGTTCTTGGATAATAAACATTTGGCTCCTGATCACTAACAGAAACAAGGATTGAAGAGCAACCCCGATCCCTTACCCCACTACTACATCCCTAGCAGCATGATTGATTATATACATGTAAAATATGTTTTCCGTAGTAAAGTACATATATTCTGCAAAGAGAAGGTGCATACATCACACCGATATCTATACGTCCATCACCTTAGTGACAGAAGGTAAGTAGCTTTCAAACTCATAATAACTAAAATTATTTTTGATTGTCTACATACCATGATGATACGAGATGGAGACTTCACCCCGTTGAAAGTCTACCATATTTCCATTCCTACTCGCTATGGTTAACATTTTCATATAAGAGTTCTCAAATAAATGCAAAATGAAACAGACAGTTGTTTTTTTCTCAACAAATGTATGATCAGTTATGTCCAAGTCTATCGATGTTGTAGTATTGCTATCTACTGCCTCCGTTCCTAAATATAAGACCTTTTAGAGATTCCAATATGGACTACATACGAAGCAAAATGAGTGAATCTACACTCTAAAATATGTCTACATACATCCTTATGTAGTCCGTATTGAAATCTCTATAAAAGGGCTTATATTTAGAAACGGAGGGAGTACTTGTCTCTTGCCAAATCCAATGCAAAAATATTTCATAAAGCAGTTTGTCACCAAATATGCCTGACAAGATATTTCCCAATATAAACTATGTCTAAATTCATACCAATTCTACATTGTCAAAATTTGTCTCCCAGTATTCATCCATACTGCTACCCAGCCATTCCTCCAGCTCAGCATACATTTCACAATCTTGAAACCCTTGTTTGCTGTTAAGAACCCATGAATTGCCATCTTCATCATCCTGCAGGATAAATGGAGAAGTTTATTCAAACAAGATGAAACTGAACAACATCCCTACCAAAGCCAAGATATTATGAACCATACAACGAGTTCTGTAATATCTGCAACTCCTATTACTCCACGTCCCGTGTCAGCGTTATGCATTTGACCTCCAACTCTTTTGTAAGACTGAGAAAAGAACACAAAAACCAAATGTTAGAAAAAGCATGCACATGTGTAGAGGCAAAGAATATTCACACTGAAGGTATGGAAGTACTGTAAAGTCTAAAATATATGTTAAATTGTTTAAGGTGCAAACAGCTTCCTCCAACGAAACAAACATGTATTGTTTGTAAGGTACAACTAATACACTGAACATGAAAAAGCTCAACCTAGCTAGGTATTACATTCAATATAGTTTTCAATGCTCAACACACACGGGGTTAACTCCACACTCCTACCCACCCTAGCACGCAATGCAAAAAAAAAAGTGTACTCTAATGGAGTAAAAGCACTGCAGCCTATGAGCACGACAAAGGCTCAGTTTGTGGTAGCTGAACTTGTTTTATATTATATATGCTGTGGTAATAGCCACAAAACAAAGAAAAAGTCAGTTGGCCAAACAATAAAATAGGCAAAAAGGTGGTTGGACAAACAGGCATATATAGCTAGCTGAAGATGATCAGGTTAATCATTTAGTGCAATGTCAGCTAATCCCACCTCTATTAGTCGACCACGCCAATACAAGAAAACCCCACAGTTCGTTCTTTCCCATTCTACTTTGCTCATTCCAATAGTCAACTCAATGGTCCTTCCCGCAATGTCACCAGAAATCACTGAAGTCGTGTTAAGGCTCTTGTCCAAAGGGCGCGCTTTGACCTAGAAACAACATAAATTATAAACAGGGATATATTGTGCCCCAACAACATAAAGATGGGAGAATATCACATGGAAACCAACATTTATATGACATATGCATTTACCTTAGACCCTTGCACTGTGATTTTCATTCGAGGATTCCGGAAGATAACTTCCAGATAAGAGTGAAGTGAATAATCCAATGGGACCTACATAATATAATTAATCAACAAGTCAAGCCATGCCACATTTTTAGCAGTTTCATAAAGCAAAGTGCATGCAGACAGAACGAACCAGAAAAACGAAATTAAAGAATAAGTTTGACATCACAAAGTCATGCATGGCATTAGAGAGTACTGAATGTGTGTGAATATAAAATCCAGGTTCATCAAGCTCGTCAAGCCCCCAAATATCAACTTTAAAGCTATAAATATAAAATTCATTTATCTTGAATTGAGCCTAGGAAGTTTATCTCTTGTGTCAAAAGCAAAACCAAAAGTACAACACACACCTGTTTACTTGTTTGTCCTGGACGTGATCTGACTCTTTTTGACCGGATTAATATGTCTCCATGACCTTTGTTAGTAAGGTTTTCATCAGTCCTCCCTGAATTCCAGTCCAAGGTGTAGTCTTTACCCCACCTATCTAAATTCCATATATAAATCTGTGTTCCAGTACCCTCTTCACCAAATAAACCTAGCTTTTCTCCGATGAAATACTCATTAAAGGGAGAGAATTCCTTGATAGCATTCAGGTTATATTCTGCAGTAGCTTCAGACTGGACACTCAAATCAACTTCCATGTATTGTCCTTCCTTGCGATAGGTCACCACAGGGATCTCAAGATTCTGTAGCAAATCAAACTATTATAGCCTTAACATAATAGTAGACAAGGAGTAAAAAAGTAGAGCACTGCTTACATCTTTATTTTCATTAAAAGACTGGGATAGAAAGGACACTGATCTGGAAGTTGAAGTTTGGGTAAGCACAACTGCATCTTTCCCAAGTTTCATTGCACCAGTCTACAAAACAGCACCAAAATTTGATTGAAGAAGACTGCAGACATGCGTAAAGCATGTAGTTGCAATATGTAATTTAGTATTTAGAGTTTAACCTCCATAAATCTAGGGGTAAAACAATGCAGAGGGCAGATGCTACGGTTCCTGTAGAACATTTCCTATCAGTGCAAACAACAGCTTTCAAGTGGCAACTAATCGTTACTTCACTCATTGCTTGCGCAGTCAAGTTAAACATAATAGCACTAGCATGATAGCATTGCACAGGAAAACCTAGCTGGCAATACTAACGACTGACTGTAGCAGTGAGCCACTGACAGTATACTAGACAAAAGAACACATGTCTGGAAGTACATATTTAGTAACAGGCAAACAAGTCTTCATTTACTCAACAGCATTACATGTCTTAATAGTGCATTGTAGGCGAGAGAAGTACTCCCTCCGTCTAGGTGTATAAGTCACCTTACGAAAACCAAATAATCCCAAAACACTTAGGCACGGTGCATTAACTCTCACCTCGTTTCTTGTTTCCTGACATATCAACCAATAAGAGATGTGGGGCGTGCATGTTTTCAATGACTCAAGACTACCAAACACGACATGCAGTGGTTAGTTCATTGCATGCAATGCTATTAATTAGCAAATAAACATTAAGTTCTCTCGTTTTCCCCTCCTTGGTCACCGTGCACAACCTAAGATGACTTATTCACCTAGACGGAGGGAGTATGAAGCTATCATCATGACAGACATATTTCAGTCCCACATTTCAAATAAATCAGAAAAATTATTGCAACACAACATTCGCGGCGGCTCAGGATGTAGCAGATTTAGTGACGTATTTAAAGGTAATTCATAACACAGACTACATCAATCATGAATAACAGAAGACAGTATAAAGAAGAGGGGAATCAAGTATTATGCAGAAAGATATGAAGACCTTCTACAACTTTTTTTATGATAGATAATTACCTTAAATCCAATTCCAAACCTCCCAATCTGATCATTGCAATGTTCATTTGGTCGTTTATGACCAAATGAGATCATTCTCATCATTTCAGGGTAAGCCATGCCACGCCCATCATCAATCACAGATAAAACAGGAACTTTGCCTGCTGCTTTCTTCGAAAACATAGTTTGGATGAAAATATCCAACCTTGCAGAAGGATGGAGGAACAACAAGAATAAGCAGCCAATACAATAAAACAACAGGAATAGCTCCAAATATGTCAAACACTATCTCTCAGTGAGGAATGTTCAGAAAATGTATTGCTACAGGTAACATTAATTTTAATTACAAAATAAAAGCAGCATGTTTTGTACATATTCACCTGGAAGAGGAGCATAATGAAACAGTAAAAATAAGGCTTAGATTGGCACAGCGGTGGCTTTCAATGTGTAGTTTTTCACTTATTATTTTTGAAGATATTAAAGGGTTGAAAACCTCTTGGAGAAATATCTATTGCCAAAAATACTAGATAATATCTTGAATAACTAAGGTTACATAATGCAACATGATATATCACCCGGGTTGACAGACTGTCCCTAAAAATAATTTAAAAAATAAGCAAAAAATAATTCTGAGTTTAGCATGTTGAAGTCATGTAGGTACCTGGATGCACCAGCATCTCTGGAGTTGTCAATGAGCTCTGCTATTGCTCCAAAGATCCAGCCAGCATGTGTCTGACTGAGTGTTCGGAGATAAGTAGGGTCTGTGCTGACGAAATTTCTTCTAAGAGTAGATGTTTCCCTTTTCACTAATGAATCTGAAATTCTATTACCATCTTCAACAGATTCACATGGTGAGGATTCTGGATCATGGTGTATATGTGAAGCATTCAGCCCTCTTGGATTGGGTACACTATCACAGATCTCCTCGCTTTTGTTGGATTTCTCTGGTGGCACATCAAATAAGTGAAAAACAGTTGATAAGAAAAAACAATTCAGATCAGCAGTAGGGAGTAGCTAATAGCAAACAATGGCATAAGATGATGCAGAGCTTCAGCTCCAACTATAGATAGAAGTATAGAACTTCCCTCAACAACATGAGGTAATGATCCACATAAAGAATGTAAAAACTAAAGCTCAGCAAATGCGACTCTTACGAAATGACATGATGTCAGCTTCCCCTAGTAAGCAAACAAACAGTACAGCAGGCTGACTAAAATATATACTCGTGAAGGACAAATAATGAATAACCCAAGCAATACATTATTGTCCAAGTAATATAGCAAAACTCTCACCGGATATTCCGATCCTCCTTTTGCAGATTACAGGATCTTTTCGTTCAGTCTCGTACAAGATCACAGCATGTGAGTAGTTAGGGCGTTCTTCAGATTGAGCAGGAAGAATATGGAAGGTGAAGGACCCATGTCTAACAATACCGGCCTACAAGATAAACAAGAAAAGAACAAAGGCCTTCACTTAACAGGCAACAAAATAAAGCTAGTGGATTGCATTAAAATACATGCAAACTGCTCGACTTGCAGGCTACAAAAACCCTGCCCCAATTCTAAATTCCATTCATTGAAAACCAAACATTCCTAAAAGTATTGCATCCCTCTTTCTCACACCTTCATTACTTTTCTGTCTCAACCGCTCCTGTTACTTTAACCCGTGCCTAACGCCTCTAGCTATCCAGTAGCCACACCCCACCAATAGAAGTGTAATCTTTCAGGATGGTAACTGTTGAAATATATTGCCCAGCCCTTCTCTGGCAGTTCAGTTTTTTGGGTGAACTGGCTGGTGCATCCCTCTTTCTCACACCTTCATTACTTTTCTGTCTCAACCGCTCCTGTTACTTTAACCCATGCCCAACGCCTCTATCTGTCCAGTAGCCACACCCTACCAATAGAAGTGCAATCTTTCAGGGCGGTAACTGTTGAAATATATTGCAAGCCCTTCTCTGGCAGTTCATTCTTTTGGGTGAACTGGCTGGTGCATCCAACAGAACCAAGAGGTCTCGAGCTGAAGACCCGGTCAACGCATTATTGATAAAATAGATAAATACTTGCAGCCTACATCGACCCCATGTCTAAGGCGTGGTGGAGCCTAGACGTGAGGGGAGTGTTGAAACATAGTGTCCGCCCTTCTCCACCATCCACATCCCCATTTTTCAAAGAGTAATTTGAAGATAGAAAATATAGCCTATATTGTATCTCCCATAGTAATAATGAGTAAATAACTGAATACCCATGAAATGGAAAATATATTTACCCTCTTATTGTGCCAAAGGAAATGCATAAACTTTCCCCATTCACTACTCTGGCGAGCATCTTCCGGATCAGGATACAGTGAAAATTTCAGGAAATTATTCAGCTCGTATACCTTACTTGACACGAAATTACTAATTGACCAAAGAGAGGGCCTGTAAAGGAAAGCATAAAATTACTCTAGTGTTCTGACAGCATATGCTGGTACAACCTTCTGCCAAGCGGGAAAAAAAAAACATGTAAAAGAGAATGCTCCCACAGTAATCTTGAAAAAAATACTCCCTTTTGCTCTACTTATATTTCCTTTGGATACCTGGTTTCAATAGATTTGTACATTTGAGGAAACCAAGGATATCATAGTTGTAATTTTTAGAGGTTGTGTCGTTGTAATATGTAAACAATGCATGCGCGCGGGGGGAGGGGGGGTGGGTACATGTGCTCCTAAGCAATAACTAGCTTCTTAATTTGGTAAGTCATAACTTCACCCAGAGCCTTTTTGGATACACTTTGATCTGAGTTGGAAGAATTGGATCTGCTCATTGTGTATCCAAGCAAACCTTCGAGTCGATGCGGCTAGTGTTAAACATGATCATGGCCGCATTCGCTTTGTAACAGCAGTGGAAAGCCCACCCATCAACAGTGTAAACTATAAATTGACTCGTCAGCGACAATATGCTACAGAAAACATGAATAATTTTGATCCAAGCTAGTATACAAAGTACACACTAGAATAACCAGCCGAGAAAATTAAGATCAACTTACAATTCTATTGAAACATCACAAGCTTTTGTGCGGCATATATTCTTACAATCCTTTTGCAGCAGTACATGGCTCAACCTGACACCTACCATAAGAAAATACGCACTTCATGGCAAGTTTTGGAGCACCTATATTGTACCACAAAGTATGACATATTCCAATGAAAAAGGAAAAAGCGGCAAAAACCAAGATTTATTCATAATAGGAGATGTTGAGCTCAAGTAAAAAAAACTGGATACATATGTTGACGTTATTTAATACTCCCTCCGTCCCAAAATAAGTGTCTCAACCTTAGTACAACTTTGTACTAAAGTTAGTACAAAATAGTTAGTACAAAGTTGAGACACTTATTTTGAGACGGAGGGAGTATAAGTTTTGAACTTCATCAATCCACACTATTTATTTGCAGATTCTCACCCTTTAAACTCCGAACTAATTCTACTTTAGATTAAAAATCATCCCTCTATCTGAAATTCTGAATCTGTACAAATTAATACTCCCTCCGTCCCAAATTACTTGTCACAGAAATGGATGTATCTAGACGTATTTTCAGTTTTTGCTCAGTTTTTACTGCTACTCTGGAAAATCGTAAGTTGGTAATGAAGAAATTTGGCAACTAGCATGTGTTAACATGAGCTATTATCCAAGTTTATAATCCATAGGTAAGCTAATAAAAGTATACAACCACAACAGTCAGTATGCACTTAGTATTATAGGCGGTAGACTATCCAAAATTAAAAGTACAGGTGGGACTTTGAAATATATCAAGTTTGAATAGTACCACATACATGTGGGGTTGGTCAATTTTCTCTCAACTTTTCTAAGTCAGACCGAATCTACAAAAGGGTCCGTCTTTCATTATAACAGCAACAGTCGTACCTCGGTTTTTGTGTGGTGGTTCATTCAAATCAATCCCTTCCACGCATTTCTTCGCCTCAGAGAAACATAAACACACATCAGATTATAACTAATTCTTTTCAAAGCGTATGTTAATGCACATACGCGCAGACTACAGTCAAGCCTACCTGTTACACAGAACTGTTATGCTGCCCATGAAGTTAAACACGACAATACAAGTAAAACACAAAATGAGAACTGAGGGCTAGCTCAGTGGGTGGTGTTCAGGTTGCTGAACCCGCTCACCCGCGTTCGAATCCCCACGGGGACTCCGCTGGGGTGCTATACGCATTAAATTGCGGGGATGTCTCATTCCTACCTAAGAGCAGACAGTTAAGGGAGGGAATCTCCCCCCCCCCCCGCCCTTAACCCCGTTTTTTTCTAAAGTAAGAGGTAAAACACAAAACATTGGTAGCCAAGACATGAACATAGCACACTCATAAAAAATCTGTAGTAATAATGATGGGTCATTAAGTATACCAATAGATGGAAGAAAGTGATCCCACATCCACAAATTGTACTACAAAAAATCCTATTGAGAAATGAAGCACGTGGACAAGCCACTCCTAAGCATTATTAGTTTAGTTGCCCAGATGCATCATAGTTACTCTTTCTAGATTTTCAGATAATGCAACCTTTTCATGTGCAACCACAAAAGAGTTCAACTCTGGGCCCGTGCCTCGAGGATGCACACAGCCAAACTACCCTTTCTAGATAAGGCAGCAGGGGAACTAGATGATTATCCCTCTAATAACATGTGAAAGCAACCCTACCAAGTAACACAATGATTCCATATTGCATTCCGCAAGGAACGCGGATGATACAAGCGAACCACATATCCTCCAAGACCTGGCAGACAAAGCCCCAAAGGCCAAAATAATCATACACACACTAATGCCAAATACATAACTGAGCACAAGCTTCAACATAATAGCACCATATACCTCCAAATCATTGAAACTAAGATACAACAAAATAACCGAATACAGCACCAAGGCCATGAATAATGCCCTTGTCATCATGAAACTAAAGATAATTATCCGATTCCACGCATAGCAAGATCAGGACCAAAATACTCAAGATCACAACCAAAAGCACGGTTCCTGCTTCGATTCAACCCCCAAAGCACACGAAGACAAAGACCATCGCTTAATTAAGATAATTAAAACCATTCACTGGCTCAAGTAGGCATTTCCACACAAAGTGAAGAAAGCAAGTAAACAGAGCACACAAATTGGAATTGGAAGCATGCAAGTTTGTAGTGCCCATGATTATCCCTCCCTTGCGGGCCCTGGATAAGCGATGACCAATTTGCCAGAAAAGGTATTTTTAGAAGAAGCAGAAAAGAGCTCGGGGAATTTAATGCACAGGAGCCCCCATTCCTTTTTGTTTTGTTTTGGCAGAGACAAAAAAACAAGGAAAAACCATGCTGCGGGGACGCTTGAACCACTACGCGAGCAAGGAGCCGGGAATCCTTTCGAGAGCACGCGAGACGCGCGTCAGCCATCGAGCACCACACGAAAGGCGCCGCGCACCCGCTTCGTCTCAAAAACCCCAAACGCCCAAACCCCAACTGCCGACGAACGACCCAACCCCTAGGAGTAGGAGAGCAGCGCAGCACGCACACACCATCGCGCAACGATAACCCGGCCGGCGGCGAGCCGAGCAGAACAGGGCCCCCTCGCGCGGCGCGATCGACGCGCGCGCCCCGCGAAATCCGCGGCGGGGATCGAGGGAGGGAGGAAGGGGAGCGGAGCGAGGGCTTGAGGTGCCGAAGCATTACCATTGGCGACGCGGCGGGAGCGAGCGGCGGCGGCGGCGCCGGCGGGGGATAGGAGAGCGCGGGCCGGGTTCGGAGCGAGAGGGGGGGAGGAGGAGGCGGACGGTGGTTGGAGGAGGTGCGGGTCTGTTTAGTGCTCGTAAAGTCGTAAACACGGGGAAGGAGCAGAGGAAGACGGAACGGTTGCCTCGCTAAACCCCCGGTGTTGATTGCGCTGCTATGCTGTGATGAATGGTGATGATGAAGGCGTCTGGAATGACCGATATGCCCCCCGCCTCGGGGAGCCTAGGCGTTTCCGTTTCGGCCGATGGATGGATCACGTGGCGTGCGGTTGGGGTGGGGCTTCCGTGCCGTGCGTGCGTGCGCTTTGTTTCGCCGCGGCGGAGAGAGGAGAATCTTTTCTTTCGTCGCGTCTCTTCTTGTCGCGATCGATTCCTTTTTTTGTGCTCGACTGCTGCTGCTCTGTTTTCCGCCTCCGCGTGCCGCTCACGCGCCGGCGACTTCGCTGCGGCTCGATTTGACCGTACAGTGCACGCAGCAGCGAGTTGTCCGGGAAAATATCTCGTGTAGCAAGCTTCAGGCCTTTTGATTCACATGATAGGAAAATCATAGAAATAGAAATGATTCACATGATAGGAAAATCATAGAAATAGAAAAGTCATAGGAAATGAGATGACATGCTTTTCAAATCCTATAAGTAGGTATATAAAAGGAGATGTTTTTTGATTCACATTATAGAATTTTTTTCATTGAGTCTAAACTAATGTTTATTTTCCCATGAAATGTGATGGATAGGAAGAATTCCTCCATAGGAATAGGATTCTATTCCTACAAACCAAAGGACGCTAAAGAAATTTTTCCTACAAAAATCCTATCATATGAAATCCCTACAAAATTCCTTCAAACCAAAGGAGGCCTTAGGTGCTACCGTGATACAAGCTCCTAGGCCGTCGGATTCTCAAATCGGATCGCTCTCAATAACTCTGCAACATTTGCAAAAAAGCCTCCGAGGAGTCCAAAAATTACGCATAGGTCCAGCGGATTCAACAGCTCCCGGATGCCGTCCGATCTAAGAATCCGACGGCCCAGATACCCGTATCACGGTAGCATTTAAGCCTCAGTAGCACCAGATACTCTCCCGAGTTGTCCCGTCTCGTCATCCTGTTTCCACAGGTGAAGTGACCAAAGACACATCCAGAAAATTACTCCCTCTGCCCCATAATATAAGATCGTTTTTGACACGTACTGTATTTCACAATCTGACTCTTTTGAAAACGCCAAGGAACATGAAAGCGCCAAACTAGTCAGCGTTTCTACACTGGCCCGCGGTCAGGTCGTGCTGGTGTTGCTCGCTGATGTGGTAGGTTAGAAACGCCAAACCAGCCAATGTTGTTAGATTCCTAGTGTGTCTTAAACATGAAAATGCTAAGAGGATACAACGATACACTTTCAAAGTGGTCACCTGCAAGCTAGCAGTAGGATAGGAAAAATGTGAATAAAGTTCAGAAGTTATTTACAAGAATATCCGAGGAAAAGTGGTTTTGCATCTTGTAGTTGAGCACCAAGTGGTTCAACTGAAAGTCTCTGTTTCTTTTTCCTGAATATGAATTTCAGACTGTAATAATGCATCAGTCCATTTACACAAGAAATCAGAATGCCTGACTGAACTTGTGCTTGTTATAGCCGTATGGACCCTGCATTAGTCCATTCTTTGCATCCTTGATGCAAAACCGAATCAATGTGCTAGTTTTCATACCTTGTTTAGTTGGTTTCGGATACACTTGTACTAAACAAAAAACAGCAAGCTTCCTATATACTTTTGGTGCTCTGCTCCCTTGTTTTTATTTTATTTTAATCATTTAGATGCCTAGTGTGTCTTGCCCAAAAAGACGGAAATGCTTACTTCATTAGGATAGGAAATTATTAAAAAGGGCATGGATGATGTGATTGACAGCACGATATTAACATTGTAAGATCTGCTTGCTGTTGCTAACATACTATATATTGCATATGCTAGACAACTTCTGATCAAACTTTGTAGAAGTCTACTCCAACACTACTTATACCTATATCGCATATGCTAGACAACTCCTGATCAAACCCGATGGCTATGGGTTGAGGCCACCAGTTAATCTTGTTTTGTCTTTCTCTCTGCCAATAGTGGTCTGGACTTGCAGGCACCAGGAAGTTTGATCTTAGGGAGGGCGAGAAGACTGATGGATTTCTGATGTTGTATTGACTTGGGAGTGGATGAATGTAATTTTGGAATGAATTCTTGTTGGATGGGAGGGTGAATGAATGATCAAGAAAATGGTCGAGACTTCCCCACATGATTGTAGTCATTGTAAATGCAATTCTTTCCTATTGAAAATGGTCGAGACTTCCCCAGGCTCGCTACTACTATTCCTAGCCTACCGGCAACAGTGTGGGAATTATAGGAGTAGCGCGTTTTTGCGCAGGGGCGCTACTGCTATAACTATAGTTGTAGCATGCTTTTGTGACGAGCGCTACTACTAAGTAACAGTAGCGCTTAGTTTTGACCAGCGCTGCTGCTATACCTCTGTGTATAAGGTTTTCCCTAGTAGTGTAAACATATGGATCCAAATCATCCCTTTACGAAATAGCGCATAAACTAGGGTTTAAGCTTCTGTCACTCTAACAACTCATCATCTAATAACTACACCACAATGCATTCCCTTAGGCCCAAAGATGGTGAAGTGTCATGTAGTCGACGTTCACATAACACCACTAAGGGAATCACAACATACACATCATCAAAATATCGAACGAATATCAAATTCACATGATTACTTGCAACATGACTTCTCCCGTGGCCTGAAAAACAAGGGCAATGATACGTCTCCAACGTATCTATAATTTTTTATTGTTCCATGCTGTCATTCTTGGATGTTTTACAATCATTTTATAGTAACTTTATATCATTTTTTGGAACTAACCTATTGACATAGTGCCAAGTGCCAGTTGTTGTTTTTTGCTTTTTTTTACTTCGCAGAATATCCCTACCAAACAGAGTCCAAATGCAGCAAAACTTTTTGGATATTTTTTTGGACCAGAAGACAACTTGGGAGCCAAGGAAGCACCTGGGGGAGGCTCGTGGGGCCCACAAGACACCAGGGCGCGCTAGAGGCCCCTGGCATGCCCTGATGGGTTGTGGGCCCACGGGGGTCTCCTCCACCGCCTCTCAGCTCTATAAATACCCAAATATTCCAGAAACCCTAGGGGAGTCGACGAAACACAATTCCAGCCGCCGCAAGTTTCAGAACCACGAGATCCAATCTCGAGCCCTATTCCGGCACTCTGCCGGAGGGGAACACGATCACGGAGGGGTTCATCATCCTCATTGGTGCCCCTCCGATGATGCATGAGTAGTTCACCATAGACCTACGGGTTCGTAGGCAGTAGCTAGATGGCTTCTTCTCTCTTTTTGATTCTCAATACAACGGTCTCTTGGAGATCTATTTGATGTAATGACTTTTTGCGGTGTGTTTGTTGGGATCCGATGAAGTTCGAATTTATGGTCAGATCTATATCCATGAAAGTTATTTGAGTCTTCTTTGATCTCTTATATGCATGATTATTTATAGCCTCGTATTTCTTCTCCGAATCTTTGGTTTAGTTAGGCCAACTAGATTGATTTTTCTTGCAATGGGAAGAGGTGCTTTGTGATGGGTTCGATCTTACGGTGTCCTCACGCAGTGACAGAAAGGGTAGCGAGGCACGTATGTATCGTTGCTATTAAGGATAACAAGGGGGTCTATTCCTATATGAATAGATCTTGTCTACATCATGTGATCGTTCTTACTGCATTACTCCGTTTCTCCATGAACTTAATACACTAGATGCATGCTGGATAGCGGTCGATGTGTGGAGTAATAGTAGTAGATGCAGAATTGTTTCGGTCTACTAATCTTGGACGTGATGCATGTATATTTGATCATTGCCTGGATATCGTCATAATTATTTGTTCTTCTATCAATTGCCCAACAGTAATTTGTTTACCCATCGTATGTTATTTTCTCGAGAGAAGCCACTAGTGAAATCTACGGCCCCCCGGCTCTATCTTTTATCATATTGCTTTCCGATCTATCTTTTATCGTATTTGTTTTCAGATCTATTATTCCAAAAACCCAAAAATATCTTGCTGCATTTTTTCTTTACTTATTTTATTTCATGTTTTATTCAGATCTATTTATCAAATATCATACAAACCAATCTATCTTTTTATCGAGGAGCGATTGACAACCCCTCTTACGCGTCGGGTTGCAAGTAATTGTTCTTTGTGTGCAGGTACCGTTTACATAGCTTGGCTTTGTTGGGGAATGTAACACCCCCTGTATTAAGCTACAGAGATCACCCTTTTGATGAGGCCATGTCATCATGATTAATAGTGCACAATCATCATTAGCATCATATTGCATTTCAACTCCTAAGTCAAATTCAAATTTAAATGAAAGTGGAGTATAAAAGTTGTCCAACATAGAAACTAAAATGTCAGGTAAATGACAAATATTCCAGAGGCTATTCTAAAATTGAAACCAACATCATTGGAATTGGATAAGTGACTCGAACAACCTCAAACAGTGGATAAAGATAATATTTAATAACCATTTATTAAATCTGAAATAAATATGGAATTATGTTTTGTCCAAACTAATTTTAGGTGTTAAGGAATAATGCACTGGTATTTATGAAATAGGTCACACTTTTTACAAAAACCATTTGGGGCCTAAACATTTAACAGTAGAGAAAAGAGAATAAAGAAAAGGGAAAAGAAACAGAAAAACAAAAGAAAAGAAAAGGCCCCCCTGGCCAACTGGGCCAGGCGGCCCAGCTGGCCGACCCACCTGGCCCAACTGGCCGGCCCAGCCCCATCCCCTGCCTTATCCCCATGGGGGGGGGAAACCCTAACCAGCCACCCCCCCCCACTTCCCCCCTCTCCCGATATATCCCCCCCTCTCCCCCGATTGGATCGGGATCGAGAGGTGGAGGTCGCCGCGACGCCCCGACCCTGCCGCCCGACGCCGCCCCGTTGCCATTGCCGTTGGACGCCGTCGCCGGAGCGCTCCCCCGCCGGCCTGCTTCTCCTCTCCGCCGTCGTCCCCGTCTTCCTCCTCGCGCTCCACTGCCCCGTCCCTACGCTCCCTCGGTGAGGCCCCCGGTCCTCCTCTCTCGCTCGCCTGCCGCGCTCCCGCCGCGCCCACCGTTGCTCCGCTCCGGCCGTGACCACGCCTCGCGCGCTCCGGCCCCGCGCTCACCGCGGTCGGGCCGTGCCCTGGCCATGCGCCGCGCCGTCCGGCCGTGCCCGTCGCCCAGCGGTCACCGCGCCCAGCGCCTCGCCCCGCTGAGGCCTCTCTGCCTCGCCGGCCCCTACTCACTACCCCGCGCGCTGCCTGCGCCTCACCCTCGCCTACCTCTGCCGCCAGTCCCACCTCGCCCCTCTACGCCGCCTCCGGCCACCGGTCCTCCCCCCCCCGCGGCTCCAGCCGCGCCGTGGCCGCCGGCCGCGCACCCTCGCGGCCATCTCCCGCGACCGGCGATGGCGCCCTGGCGCGCCCCATCGCCCGTGCCCGTTCGAGCGGGTTCGCCCGCCCGTTACCCGTACCCAGCGCCCGTTAAGTCCCCCTGGCCCATTGACATGTGGGGCCCAGCCCCAGAACGTTTTAATAAAAAGGAAATAAAAATAAAAATAATAAAAATAATTAATTAATTAGTTAATTAATCCTGATTAGGTTAATTTAATTAACTAATTAGTGTTAATTAAACAGTAATATAATTAGTTAACCCTAATTAATTTAACAGTCTATGACAGGTGGGACCCACCCTGTCAGGGCGCCTGCTGACATCAGCATGATGTCATGCTGACATCATCGCAGCACTGTTTCGGATAATGTTGAATTAAATAATTAATTAAAATTTCAGAAATTAATAAAAACTTTAGAAAATCATATCTTTTAAACCGTAACTCCGATGAAAATATTTTATACATGAAACTTGCTCAGAACGACGATACGAACCCGGATACGCCCTCGGTATCTCCGTCAGACGCCCGCAGCTATGAGAACGTTGAACAATTAGACCGATTTCGATAAATGAATAGTGTCCAACTTTAATTAAATAAATCCAAATAAATTCCTAAATTAACTAAATCGCTTAGTTAGGCTGTATATCACCCCGGCATATCATTTAGACATGTCATGCATCCCTGTTGCATTATTGCCGTGTGTTTACTGTTTCTTCCCCCTCTTCTCTTCGGTAGACTACGAGACCGACGCAGCTGCTGGTGCCCCGACCGACTACGTTGTTGACGACCCCTACTTGCCAGAGCAACCAGGCAAGCCCCCCCCTTGATCACCAGATATCGCCTATTCTCCTCTATACTACTTGCATTAGAGTAGTGTAGCATGTTACTGCTTTCCGTTAATCCTAGTCTGATGCATAGCCTGACACTGTTGCTACATCTGTTGATACCTTACCTGCAATCCTAAATGCCTAGTGTAGGATGCTAGTTTATCATCATTGGCCCTGCATTCTTGTCAGTCTGCCTTGCTATACTATCGGGCCGTGATCACTCGGGAGGTGATCACGGGTTATACTATACATATATGCATACTATACAAATGGTGACTAAAGTCGGGTCGGCTCGAAGAGTACCCGCGAGTGATTCACGGATTGGGGGCTGAAAGGACCTTTGTCCCAACGGCCCTTTGTGTGGATCTTTGTGGCGGAGCGACAGGGCAGGTTGAGACCACCTAGGAGACAGGTGGGCCAGGCCCTGGTCGGCGTTCGCGTTTACTTCATAATAACACGCTTAACGAGATTGGATATTTGATCTGAGTCTGGCCACTGGCCTATACGCACTAACCAACTACGCGGGAGTAGTTATGGGTATCCCGGCGTCGTGGTATCAGCTGAAGCCTTCTTGACGTCAGCGACTGAGCGGCGCGCGCCGTGTTGGACCGCGCTAACATAACCGCCGTGATCGTGTGGGTTGCTAGGTCTGCTCGCGGCCGCGTACGCAACGTGCAGGAGCGCACTGGGCGATGGGGATCGAGCGTGTTGGGGAATATGTGGTGCACCCCTGCAGGGAAGTTTATCTATTCGAATAGCCGTGTCCCTCGGTAAAAGGACGACCCGGAGTTGTATTCCGACCTCATGACAACTAGAAATGGATACTTAATAAAACACACCCTTACAAGTGACAGATATAACCCGGTGGTCGCTCTCTCGCATGGTGGCGACGAGAGGATCGACGGGTAGGATTATGCTATACGTTGTTGTTTGGTTAACTTCCAACTAATCTCTTCTATTGCTTCAAGATGAAGGCTGCCAGAAGCGTAGTCTTCGACAGGACTAGCTATCCCCCTCTTATTCTGGCATTCTGCAGTTCAGTCCACCGATATTGCCTCTTTACACATATACCATGCATATGTAGTATAGATCCTTGCTTGCGAGTACTTTGGATGAGTACTCACGGTTGCTTTCCCCCTCCTTTCCCCCTTTCCCTTCTTGCTGGTTGTCGCAACCAGATGTTGGAGCCCAGGAGCCAGACGCCACCTTCGACGACTACTACCACCAGGACGGAGCCTACTACTACGTCCAGGACGCCGACGACCAGGAGTAGTTAAGAGGATCCCAGGCAGGAGGCCCTGCGCCTGTTCGATCTGTTGTATCCCTGTTTGTGCTAGCCATCTTATGGCACCTTGTTTAACCTATGTCTGTACTCAGATATTGTTGCTTCCGCTGACTCGTCTATGATCGAGCATTTGTATTCGAGCCCTCGTGGCCCCTGGCTTGTATTATGATGCTTGTATGACTTATTTATGTTTTAGAGTTGTGTTGTGATATCTTCCCGTGAGTCCCTGATCTTGATCGTACACGTTTGCGTGCATGATTAGTGTACGATCGAGCCGGGGGCCGCCACAAGTTGGTATCAGAGCCGACTGCCTGTAGGAATCCCCCTTTCCAATTCCTTGGCCGAAGTTGAGTCTAGACAAAGGAAACCGTTTTACTAACTTGGCTGTGTGGCTTACGGGCCCACATTGCCAACTGGGTGGTATTAGGATCTTTTATTCCTCGTCTATACTCTGGGACTCTGATCTCTCTTCTACTCGGGTTAAATGAAGTTTACTAATGCCGACACTTAGGATCTCGTAAATTCTGTCTACCCGGAGAGCTGGATATCTGTGCGATTTCCCTGTCGTTGATCTGATTAGTCTGATAATCATTTTCCTTTCCATTGTTTTGTTTAACCTTTCTCTCCGAGTTGTGTTAAACCTCTTATTGTCGTTTGACAAACCTGAATTTCCTCTATTTTCAGATGGACCGTTTGTTTCCACCGCGTCCTACGACACAGCTTGTGCTTCGCACTTGGGCTCGTAATACCCCTGGGTTTCCAGCTGTCCTGATCGCTCTCATGACCAGACTTGGCTACCGTTGGTACCCTGAGTACTTGGTTTATGAGGTTTACCGCGAGTTCAACCAGGAACAGTACTATGCTGAAGTTCGGATTTATGGTCAGCAGAACAACTCAGACACCGAGCTACACCTTTTTCACGGATTAGGCGTGACGATTGAGATGGCAGTCCATGATGCCGCCTACTCTGCTGTCGCACGTCTACGAGGGGAGCACAATGCTATCTTGGATGACTCCGAGTTCCGATACATTCCGTATGCCCCTGCTGGAGATGCTACCGGATACTACACAGCTATCTGTGCCCCGTACGAGCCTCGTCGCTACGACCCGCGCGTTCTGATTCAGTGCACTCAGGCTCTGGATCGCACTGTTCGGGCTCTTGCCGTCGAGTTGGTTGCCACTCGAGCACGTCTCTACGATGCTATGACGCAGTTGCTGCCCGCTGTTCGTGCAGGGATACATCCGGAGCACATCCTTTATCCGTGCAGGACTCAGATGTATGCTGGTATTGACTGGCCTACAGTTGGAGGTCACACACCGACACGTGGACCTCTTCTTACAGCTCGAGACCGGGTTCTGCATCAGAGTGCACATGGAGCACAGGATCTTTCCGCGACGAACATTCGTCGTCCGCACTCGCAGCTACCCCGATACAGTGGTTCTCTCCGACGTTGATGTAGCCTTTGCTATCTCTCGTTGTGTACTTCCTTACCGCGTGCCTGCGCGCCGCCTAGTATGTCTAGCTTTTGATTTGCGCCGTTATGCTGTCCGCTTGTACCCGACGTTGTGTATGGATCTGTATGTCTTAATCGACTACTGTTATGTATCTATAACACTGCTTGGAGTATTGTCGTGTTACATCATGCTTGTCACTAAGCACTCGCGCTTGCTTTTACTAAACTACCCCCTGTTGTAAATTAGCAGGATGGTTAGACCCGCTGGTCGTGGTCGTGGCCGTGGTGCCAACGATCCACCACCGCCGAACTATATGGCTGGAATGATGCAGCAATTTGAGCTGCAACGTCAGTTCATGCAAGGGATCATGGATCAGTTTCCTCGTCCCAATATGAACCAGTATCCGGGCCCAGGGACCCTGCAGGACTTTATGCGCCTCAACCCAACCGTCTACCGCGGCTCAACTCAGCCCCTGGATGCGGATGACTGGCTTCGCGACATCACCTATGAGTTGGAATCTGGTGGCGTTGCCCCTGCAAACTATGTCACCTTCGCCTCCTTCTTTCTCAAGGGCCCCGCTGCTCAATGGTGGGACAGCCACAGGCGCACTCAACCAGCTGGCACAGTCATCACTTGGCCGGATTTCCAAGCTGCCTTCCGTGCCCGTTTCATTCCCCAGGGAATCATGGACCGGAAGAAGCAAGAGTTCCGCAACCTCACCCAGGGCAACAAGACAGTGGAAGCTTATCAGCGGGAGTTTCTGGAATTATCCCGCTATGCTGAAGAAGACATTCCCACTGATGCTCGCCGTCAGGAAAGGTTTCGCGAAGGACTTCAAGCTTCTGTTTTATTTGATTCGGGAGCATCGCATTCATTCATGTCCGAAGAATTTGCATACAAACACGACATTAAATGTGAGGTCATGAACACTGCAATAGTAATACACACCCCCGCGGGTCAATGTCAAACCTCCATGGGTAGCAACGACGTCACCGTTGAAATTGAAGGGCTGGAGTTTCACGCCTCCCCTTTCATACTAAAGTCTTGTAATATCGACCTCATTCTCGGAATGGATTGGTTGAAAGCGCATACTGCTTCTATAGTTTGCGCCACGAAGATCGTCCATCTTCTACACCCTTCTGATGAAATAATAAGCTACCAGGCTCAAATCATCCAAAATGCCGAGGCGAGACTTTATGCCTTGAATGCGTTAAACGCATCACCACTTGAAGGCATCGAGAACATTCCAGTTGTTCGCGAATTCCAAGGTGTTTTCCCAGAAGAACTCCCAGGGATACCCCCTGCTCGAGCTGTCGAATTTGTCATCGACTTGAAACCAGGCACCACTCCTATCGCCAAGCGACCCTACAAGATGCCGCCGCATGAACTCCTTGAACTTAAGGAGGAAATCGACGCTTCACTTCGTAAGGGTTTCATTCGCCCAAGTTCCTCTGCTTGGGGATCACCTTCTCTCTTTGTCAGGAAGAAGGATGGATCAAACTGATTGGTCCAAGATTACCGTCCTATTAACCAAGCAACTATCCAGAACAAATATCCCCTTCCTCGGATAAACGATCTGTATGATCAACTGGCGGGTTCATCAGTGTTCTCTAAACTCGACTTAAGGTTGGGTTACCACCAGATCCGTGTTCGTGAAGAGGATATCCCAAAGACCGCCTTCGTTACTCGATATGGCTCATACGAGTACACTGTCATGTCATTCGGCTTAACCAATGCTCCCGCCACATTCTCCCGCCTGATGAATTATATATTCATGGAATACCTTGACAAGTTCGTCGTGGTTTACTTGGATGATATCCTAGTATACTCCAAGAACAAAGAGGAACATGCTGAACATCTTCGACTTGTTCTGGAAAAACTTCGAGAGCATCAACTATATGCTAAGTTTTCCAAGTGTGAATTCTGGCTTCCCGAAGTAACATACCTTGGGCATGTCATCTCCAAGGATGGTATTGCCGTCAACCCCGAGCGAGTTCAGGCTATTCTTGATTGGGCTCCTCCAAAGAACGTCAAGCAAGTTCGAAGTTTTCTCGGACTCGCCAGCTATTGCCGTCGATTTGTCGAGAACTTCTCCAAGATCGCCAAGCCCCTGACTACCTGCTTCATAAAGGCGTCAAGTTCGATTGGACGGAAAAGTGTCAAGAAAGTTTCCAGACGCTCAAAGACAAGCTGACTTCTGCCCCAGTGCTTGCCCCTCCTGATTCCCAGAAGGATTTTGTCATCTATTGTGATGCATCCCGTCAAGGATTAGGCGGTGTCCTAATGCAAGACCGCAGAGTAATTGCTTATGCTTCGCGTCAATTGCGTCCGCACGAAGAGAATTACCCAGTACATGACCTCGAGCTTGCTGCCGTCATCCATGCACTAAAACAGTGGCGACATTACCTTCTCGGTAATCGTTGCGAAATCTACACCGATCATCAAAGTCTGAAGTATCTGTTCACTCAGCCAGACCTGAACCTCCGTCAACAGAGATGGATGGAGACCGTAGCGGATTTTAACTTGGGTATTTCTTATACCCCTGGCAAGGCTAATGTAATGGCCGATGCCTTGAGCCGCAAGTCTTATTGCAGTCACCTCCAGTTTCACGAAGTTCAACCTTCGCTTATTGAAGAATTCAGAAAGCTGAATCTCCACATTGTTCCTCCTGGAGCACTCGCTCCCCCTCCTGAAGGTTCCTACAAAATGAACCTCCACGTTGTTTCCCAGGGTTCTCTTAATACCCTGGTTGTTAAACCAGATCTCGTGGACAGCATCAAGACGCTGCAGGGCTATGACTCTCAAGCCCACAAGATTAAGCGCTATCTCGCTGAAGGAAGGCCTTCGTTCTTCACTATTGATGATACTGGCACCTTGTTCTTTAAAAGTCGTCTAGTGGTCCCCTCTAAAGGTAACCTGGGTATGACTCAGGAGGTCATGCAAGAAGCTCACGACACTCCGTTGTCTATTCATCCCGGCAGTACCAAGATGTACCAAGACATCCGTCAAAGATTCTGGTGGTCAAACATGAAGCAAGACATTGCTCGCTATGTTGCTGAATGTGATGTTTGCCGTCGTGTCAAAGCAGAACATCAAAGGCCCGCCGGAACTCTGCAACCAATTGCTGTTCCTGAATGGAAATGGGACCATGTTGAAATGGACTTTATCACTGGGTTTCCCAAATCACAGAAAGGTAATGATGCTATTCTTGTCGTCATTGACCGACTTTCCAAAGTTGCACATTTTCTAGCCGTCAAAGAGACGATCACTGCTAGTCAGCTCGCAACTCTCTACATGTCCAGAATTGTTTCACTTCACGGTATTCCACTGGTTATCAGTTCAGACCGTGGCAGCTTATTTACTTCAAGATTCTGGGCAAGTTTCCAAGAAGCTATGGGAACTCATCTGTCCTTCAGCACCGCTTTTCACCCTCAGTCTCAAGGACAAGTTGAACGAATCAACCAAGTTCTCGAAGACATGCTTCGAGCTTGTGTCATATCCTTCGGAAGGAAATGGGAAGAATCTCTCCCATATGCCGAATTCTCTTACAATAACAGCTATCAAGCCAGTCTGAAGATGGCCCCCTTTGAAGTATTGTACGGACGAAAGTGCCGAACCCCTCTAAATTGGTCAGAAACTGGGGAACGTCCACTCTTCGGTCCGGATATTATCCAACTTGCCGAAGATCAAGTTCGCGTTGTCCGCGAGCATTTGAAGACTGCTCAGTCACGTCAAAAGAGTCAGTATGACCGCAAACACAAAGATATGGTCTATCAACCTGGCGAAAGGGCTTATCTTCGAGTCACACCGATGAAAGGTACACACCGATTCGGGATCAAGGGCAAGCTAGCTCCTCGCTATATTGGTCCTTTCACTGTTCTTGAAAGGCGTGGTAGAGTGGCATATCAGTTGGAACTTCCACCGAACCTTTCTCAGGTTCACGATGTGTTCCACGTATCGCAACTCCGCCGCTGCTTCAAAGACCCTATCCGCGGAGTAGATCACGAATTGCTTGAACTGCAACAAGACCTCTCTTATAAAGAGCATCCGGTCCGCATTCTCGATCAAGCCGAGCGTCGCACACGCCAGAAGGTTATCCAGTTCCTCAAGGTTCAGTGGTCAAACCATTCTGAGGATGAAGCCACTTGGGAACGCGAGGATCGTCTTCGCGATGAATACCCCGCTTTGTTTCTTTCTACCTCCTAAATCTCGGGACGAGATTTCTTGTAGTGGAGGAGATTTGTAACACCCCCTGTATTAAGCTACAGAGATCACCCTTTTGATGAGGCCATGTCATCATGATTAATAGTGCACAATCATCATTAGCATCATATTGCATTTCAACTCCTAAGTCAAATTCAAATTTAAATGAAAGTGGAGTATAAAAGTTGTCCAACATAGAAACTAAAATGTCAGGTAAATAACAAATATTCCAGAGGCTATTCTAAAATTGAAACCAACATCATTGGAATTGGATAAGTGACTCGAACAACCTCAAACAGTGGATAAAGATAATATTTAATAACCATTTATTAAATCTGAAATAAATATGGAATTATGTTTTGTCCAAACTAATTTTAGGTGTTAAGGAATAATGCACTGGTATTTATGAAATAGGTCACACTTTTTACAAAAACCATTTGGGGCCTAAACATTTAACAGTAGAGAAAAGAGAATAAAGAAAAGGGAAAAGAAACAGAAAAACAAAAGAAAAGAAAAGGCCCCCCTGGCCAACTGGGCCAGGCGGCCCAGCTGGCCGACCCACCTGGCCCAACTGGCCGGCCCAGCCCCATCCCCTGCCTTATCCCCATGGGGGGGGGAAACCCTAACCAGCCACCCCCCCCCACTTCCCCCCTCTCCCGATATATCCCCCCCTCTCCCCCGATTGGATCGGGATCGAGAGGTGGAGGTCGCCGCGACGCCCCGACCCTGCCGCCCGACGCCGCCCCGTTGCCATTGCCGTTGGACGCCGTCGCCGGAGCGCTCCCCCGCCGGCCTGCTTCTCCTCTCCGCCGTCGTCCCCGTCTTCCTCCTCGCGCTCCACTGCCCCGTCCCTACGCTCCCTCGGTGAGGCCCCCGGTCCTCCTCTCTCGCTCGCCTGCCGCGCTCCCGCCGCGCCCACCGTTGCTCCGCTCCGGCCGTGACCACGCCTCGCGCGCTCCGGCCCCGCGCTCACCGCGGTCGGGCCGTGCCCTGGCCATGCGCCGCGCCGTCCGGCCGTGCCCGTCGCCCAGCGGTCACCGCGCCCAGCGCCTCGCCCCGCTGAGGCCTCTCTGCCTCGCCGGCCCCTACTCACTACCCCGCGCGCTGCCTGCGCCTCACCCTCGCCTACCTCTGCCGCCAGTCCCACCTCGCCCCTCTACGCCGCCTCCGGCCACCGGTCCTCCCCCCCCCGCGGCTCCAGCCGCGCCGTGGCCGCCGGCCGCGCACCCTCGCGGCCATCTCCCGCGACCGGCGATGGCGCCCTGGCGCGCCCCATCGCCCGTGCCCGTTCGAGCGGGTTCGCCCGCCCGTTACCCGTACCCAGCGCCCGTTAAGTCCCCCTGGCCCATTGACATGTGGGGCCCAGCCCCAGAACGTTTTAATAAAAAGGAAATAAAAATAAAAATAATAAAAATAATTAATTAATTAGTTAATTAATCCTGATTAGGTTAATTTAATTAACTAATTAGTGTTAATTAAACAGTAATATAATTAGTTAACCCTAATTAATTTAACAGTCTATGACAGGTGGGACCCACCCTGTCAGGGCGCCTGCTGACATCAGCATGATGTCATGCTGACATCATCGCAGCACTGTTTCGGATAATGTTGAATTAAATAATTAATTAAAATTTCAGAAATTAATAAAAACTTTAGAAAATCATATCTTTTAAACCGTAACTCCGATGAAAATATTTTATACATGAAACTTGCTCAGAACGACGATACGAACCCGGATACGCCCTCGGTATCTCCGTCAGACGCCCGCAGCTATGAGAACGTTGAACAATTAGACCGATTTCGATAAATGAATAGTGTCCAACTTTAATTAAATAAATCCAAATAAATTCCTAAATTAACTAAATCGCTTAGTTAGGCTGTATATCACCCCGGCATATCATTTAGACATGTCATGCATCCCTGTTGCATTATTGCCGTGTGTTTACTGTTTCTTCCCCCTCTTCTCTTCGGTAGACTACGAGACCGACGCAGCTGCTGGTGCCCCGACCGACTACGTTGTTGACGACCCCTACTTGCCAGAGCAACCAGGCAAGCCCCCCCCTTGATCACCAGATATCGCCTATTCTCCTCTATACTACTTGCATTAGAGTAGTGTAGCATGTTACTGCTTTCCGTTAATCCTAGTCTGATGCATAGCCTGACACTGTTGCTACATCTGTTGATACCTTACCTGCAATCCTAAATGCCTAGTGTAGGATGCTAGTTTATCATCATTGGCCCTGCATTCTTGTCAGTCTGCCTTGCTATACTATCGGGCCGTGATCACTCGGGAGGTGATCACGGGTTATACTATACATATATGCA
The DNA here is from genome assembly GCA_011799875.1 of Thinopyrum elongatum. Taxonomy (NCBI): domain Eukaryota; kingdom Viridiplantae; phylum Streptophyta; class Magnoliopsida; order Poales; family Poaceae; genus Thinopyrum; species Thinopyrum elongatum. Next base: position 551,153,683 of record CM022303.1, read on the forward strand.
TACTATACAAATGGTGACTAAAGTCGGGTCGGCTCGAAGAGTACCCGCGAGTGATTCACGGATTGGGGGCTGAAAGGACCTTTGTCCCAACGGCCCTTTGTGTGGATCTTTGTGGCGGAGCGACAGGGCAGGTTGAGACCACCTAGGAGACAGGTGGGCCAGGCCCTGGTCGGCGTTCGCGTTTACTTCATAATAACACGCTTAACGAGATTGGATATTTGATCTGAGTCTGGCCACTGGCCTATACGCACTAACCAACTACGCGGGAGTAGTTATGGGTATCCCGGCGTCGTGGTATCAGCTGAAGCCTTCTTGACGTCAGCGACTGAGCGGCGCGCGCCGTGTTGGACCGCGCTAACATAACCGCCGTGATCGTGTGGGTTGCTAGGTCTGCTCGCGGCCGCGTACGCAACGTGCAGGAGCGCACTGGGCGATGGGGATCGAGCGTGTTGGGGAATATGTGGTGCACCCCTGCAGGGAAGTTTATCTATTCGAATAGCCGTGTCCCTCGGTAAAAGGACGACCCGGAGTTGTATTCCGACCTCATGACAACTAGAAATGGATACTTAATAAAACACACCCTTACAAGTGACAGATATAACCCGGTGGTCGCTCTCTCGCATGGTGGCGACGAGAGGATCGACGGGTAGGATTATGCTATACGTTGTTGTTTGGTTAACTTCCAACTAATCTCTTCTATTGCTTCAAGATGAAGGCTGCCAGAAGCGTAGTCTTCGACAGGACTAGCTATCCCCCTCTTATTCTGGCATTCTGCAGTTCAGTCCACCGATATTGCCTCTTTACACATATACCATGCATATGTAGTATAGATCCTTGCTTGCGAGTACTTTGGATGAGTACTCACGGTTGCTTTCCCCCTCCTTTCCCCCTTTCCCTTCTTGCTGGTTGTCGCAACCAGATGTTGGAGCCCAGGAGCCAGACGCCACCTTCGACGACTACTACCACCAGGACGGAGCCTACTACTACGTCCAGGACGTCGACGACCAGGAGTAGTTAAGAGGATCCCAGGCAGGAGGCCCTGCGCCTGTTCGATCTGTTGTATCCCTGTTTGTGCTAGCCATCTTATGGCACCTTGTTTAACCTATGTCTGTACTCAGATATTGTTGCTTCCGCTGACTCGTCTATGATCGAGCATTTGTATTCGAGCCCTCGTGGCCCCTGGCTTGTATTATGATGCTTGTATGACTTATTTATGTTTTAGAGTTGTGTTGTGATATCTTCCCGTGAGTCCCTGATCTTGATCGTACACGTTTGCGTGCATGATTAGTGTACGATCGAGCCGGGGGCCGCCACAGGGAACGTTGCATGGAAAACAAAAAAATTCTACGCACATGCAAGATCTATCCATGGAGATGCATAGCTACGAGAGGGGGAGAGCATCTACAAACACTTGTAGATCGCTAAGAGGAAGCATTTATCAACGTGGTTGATGTAGTTGTACACCTTCACGATCCGTCCCGATCAAGTACCGAACGTACGACACCTCCGCGTTCAGCACACGTTCAGCTTGATGACGTCCTCGCCTTCTCGATCCAGCAAGAGAGGCGAAGTAGTAGATGAGTTCCGGCAGCACGACGGCGCGGTGACGGTGGTGGTGAAGAACAATCTCCGCAGGGCTTCGCCAAGCACAACGGAAACTATGACGGAGGATACACTAGAGGGGACGGGGTTGCAGGCACACGGCTTGGTGAATCTTGATGTGTCTTGGGTGCTAGCCCTGCCCCTCTATTTATATGTTGAGCCCTGGGGTAGAAACTTGGAGTAAAAGCCTCCTCAAAGTCGGTTTTTCCCGAAAGGCAAGAGTCCTTCTCGGACTCCAGGACCCGACGCCAGGGTTCCCGGCGTCTGGACCCAGACAACAGGGTCCCTGGCATCTGGCCCCTGGCCTCTGCAAAATTGCCTTTTGCACTTACCAAAAGCCCCGTGGGCTTTACCCCTTGGCCCAAATAAAGTGTTCTCGCACCAGAACATTTCAGGAAACATCTGAAACCCCTTCCGATGAATTCCGAAACCCTTCCGGAGACCAAACACTATTATCCCATATATTAATCTTTACCTCCGGACCATTTCGGAGCTCCTCGTCATGTCCGTGATCTCATCCGAGACTTCTAACAACATTCGGTCACCAACATACATAACTCATATAATACTATATCGTCAACGAACGTTAAGCGTGCGGACCCTACGGGTTCGAGAATGATGTAGACATGATCGAGACGCTTCTCTGGTCAATAACCAATAGCGGGACCTGGATGCCCATATTGGTTTCTACATATTCTACGAAGATCTTTATCGGACAAACCTTTATGACAACATACGTAATTCCCTTTGTCTATCGGTATGTTACTTGCCTGAGATTCGATCGTCGGTATCTTCATACCTAGTTCAATCTCGTTACCGGCAAGTCTCTTTACTCGTTCCGTAATACACCATCTCGTAACTAACTCCTTAGTCACTTTGCTTGCAAGCTTCTTGTGATGTGTATTACTGAGAGGGCCCAGAGATACCTCTCCGATACACGGAGTGATAAATCCTAATCTCAATCCATGCCAACTCAACAGATACCTTTGGAGATACCTGTAGAGCATATTTATGATCACCCAGTTACGTTGTGACGTTTGATAGCACACAAGGTATTCCTCCGGTATCCGGGAGTTGCATGATCTCATAGTCGAAGGAATATGTATTTGACATTAAGAAAGCAATAGCAATAAACTGAACGATCATATGCTAAGCTAACGGATGGATCTTGTCCATCACATCATTCTCCTATTGATGTGATCCCGTCATCAAGTGACAACACATGTCTATGGTTAGGAAACCTTAACCATCTTTGATCAATGAGCTAGTCTAGTAGAGGCTTACTAGGGACACGGTATTTGTTTATGTATCCACACATGTATTTAAGTTTCCGATCAATACAATTCTAGCATGAATAATAAACCTTTATCATGAATAAGGAAATATAATAATAACAACTTTATTATTGCCTCTAGGGCATTTTTTCCATCAGTCTCCCACTTGCACTAGAGTCAATAATCTAGATTACATTGTAATGAATCTAACACCCATGGAGTCTTGGTGCTGATTGATACGTCTCCAATGTATCTATAATTTATGAAGTATTCATGCTGTTATATTATCATTCTTGGATGTTTTACAATCATTTTATAGCAACTTTATATCATTTTTTTGGAACTAACCTATTGACCCAGTGCCCAGTGCCAGTTGCTATTTTTGCTTGTTTTTTACATGGCAGGAAATCAATATCAAACGGAGTCCAAACACCGCGAAACTTTTTGTGGATTTTTTATGGACCATAAGACATCCAGTGGGCCAAAGAAGCACCTGGGGGGTGCCCCGAGGGGGCACAACCCACCAGGGCGCGCTTTGTTTTCAATGCATAGTTTGCTTGTTTTATGGTTTCTATGGCTTATATTGCTTAATATAAATTGTGGAAATTGTAGAGTACAGTAGGCATTGTGTGATAACAATTATGAATCTTGTCTTTGATAGTACCAAAGTGAATGATTTGTCTTTATCATACTAACCCATCTCACGAAGTTTCGTTAAGTTTTGTGTGATTGAAGTATTCAATTTTTGGGTGAGATATTGATATGAGGAGAATAAGGAGTGACAAGACCCTAAGCTTGGGGATGCCCAAGGCACCCCCAAGGCAATATTCAAGGAAGATCCAAGCAACTAAGCTTGGGGATGCCCCGGAAGGCATCCCCTCTTTCGTCTTCAACATTATCAGTAACCTCACTTGGAGCTATATTTTCATTCGTCACATGATATAAGTTTTGCTTGGAGAGTCATTTTATTTTATTAGGATTTGCTTGCTGTTAGTTATAATAATGTTTTGCATCTTTTATTTCAATAAAAGTGGCAAGGATAGCCATCACCATGCTTATTTTGCAAATATATGAGTTGCTGTTTCAAAACAGAAAGTTTATCGCTGTTGCAATAATTATCCAGAAAATTCAGAATGTGATAAAATGTTGAAACTTTCTGCACAATAAGCTCTGATAAATTTTCTACAGTGTGGTAAATTTTCATAATTTTTGGAGTTTAAGAAGTATTGATACTCTTGCATTCTTTACAGACTGTGCTGTTTTGGCAGATTGCTGTTATGTTTGCATTGTTTAATGATTCTATTTGAGGATAGGAGTATTAAATATGCAGAGGCATTTAGTATGCAATGTTGAATAATAATTTTAGTGATTTGCTACAGTAGAGAATGATAAGGTTTTTGCATTGGTTTATACTAACTTATCTCATGAGTTCTTGTTGAGTTTTGTGTGGATGAAGTTTTTAAGATTTAGGGAAACCGTGATATAAAAGGAATTAAGGAGACACAAAAGCTCAAGATTGGGGATGCCCAAGGCATCCCAAGATAATATTTCAAGAAGTCTCAAGCATCCAAGCTTGGGGATGCCCCGGTAGGCATCCCACCTTTCTTCATCAACAATTATCGGTTAGTATCGGTTGAGTCTAAGTTTTTGCTTCTTCACATGAGTTGTGCTATTCTTGGAATGTCATTTTGTTTTGTTTTGCTTGCTGTTTTAATAAAATACTTAGATTTGAAAGTTTTTAAATAAGAGAGAGTCCACAATTAGCTACCTATTTACTTAACTACTCGCTTGATCTTCATGTATATCTTTTTGGAGTAGCTTGTCATTTACTCTTGTGCTTCACTTATATCCTATGAGTAAATTGTTGAATGAATTGAATATCATGAAGTTGAAATTATATGTTCATATCATGCCTAGTGGTAGCTTCACATTGGGTGTAGAAAGTGAAATCTTTTGAGGCTTGACAATCACAATATTGGTCATACAAGCAATTCATGAATGATTAGTAGAAGGAAGAGAACTTTCACATGCAAATACACTATCTTGGAAATCTTTTGTGATTGTGAGCCCCCATCAAAATATTATACGCCAAAATTGTTGATGTTGGACAAGGAAGATAACGTAATGATTTATGTTTGTTCATATTCACATAGAAGTTATATTGTCATATATCCTTCAACATGTGGTGCTTTCCCCCCATCTTTGCTAGCCAAAAATTCCGCACTAAGTAGAGATACCACCATACCTTATTTCCAAAAACCATTAAACCCAAATCTTATTTTCAAGATTCCACCATACCTACCTATGGATTGATTAAGATCCTTCAAGTAAGTTGTCATCGGTGCAATAAGGAGTGACAAGACCCTAAGCTTGGGGATGCCCAAGGCACCCCCAAGGCAATATTCAAGGAAGATCCAAGCAACTAAGCTTGGGGATGCCCCGGAAGGCATCCCCTCTTTCGTCTTCAACATTATCAGTAACCTCACTTGGAGCTATATTTTCATTCGTCACATGATATAAGTTTTGCTTGGAGAGTCATTTTATTTTATTAGGATTTGCTTTCTGTTAGTTATAATAATGTTTTGCATCTTTTATTTCAATAAAAGTGGCAAGGATAGCCATCACCATGCTTATTTTGCAAATATATGAGTTGCTGTTTCAAAACAGAAAGTTTATCGCTGTTGCAATAATTATCCAGAAAATTCAGAATGTGATAAAATGTTGAAACTTTATGCACAATAAGCTCTGATAAATTTTCTACAGTGTGGTAAATTTTCATAATTTTTGGAGTTTAAGAAGTATTGATACTCTTGCATTCTTTACAGACTGTGCTGTTTTGGCAGATTGCTGTTATGTTTGCATTGTTTAATGATTCTATTTGAGGATAGGAGTATTAAATATGCAGAGGCATTTAGTATGCAATGTTGAATAATAATTTTAGTGATTTGCTACAGTAGAGAATGATAAGGTTTTTGCATTGGTTTATACTAACTTATCTCATGAGTTCTTGTTGAGTTTTGTGTGGATGAAGTTTTTAAGATTTAGGGAAACCGTGATATAAAAGGAATTAAGGAGACACAAAAGCTCAAGATTGGGGATGCCCAAGGCATCCCAAGATAATATTTCAAGAAGTCTCAAGCATCCAAGCTTGGGGATGCCCCGGTAGGCATCCCACCTTTCTTCATCAACAATTATCGGTTAGTATCGGTTGAGTCTAAGTTTTTGCTTCTTCACATGAGTTGTGCTATTCTTGGAATGTCATTTTGTTTTGTTTTGCTTGCTGTTTTAATAAAATACTTAGATTTGAAAGTTTTTAAATAAGAGTGAGTCCACAATTAGCTACCTATTTACTTAACTACTCGCTTGATCTTCATGTATATCTTTTTGGAGTAGCTTGTCATTTACTTTTGTGCTTCACTTATATCCTATGAGTAAATTGTTGAATGAATTGAATATCATGAAGTTGAAATTATATGTTCATATCATGCCTAGTGGTAGCTTCACATTGGCTGTAGAAAGTGAAATCTTTTGAGGCTTGACAATCACAATATTGGTCATACAAGCAATTCATGAATGATTAGTAGAAGGAAGAGAACTTTCACATGCAAATACACTATCTTGGAAATCTTTTGTGATTGTGAGCCCCCATCAAAATATTATACGCCAAAATTGTTGACGTTGGACAAGGAAGATAACGTAATGATTTATGTTTGTTCATATTCACATAGAAGTTATATTGTCATAGATCCTTCAACATGTGGTGCTTGCCCCCCATCTTTGCTAGCCAAAAATTCCGCACTAAGTAGAGATACCACCATACCTTATTTCCAAAAACCATTAAACCCAAATCTTATTTTCAAGATTCCACCATACCTACCTATGGATTGATTAAGATCCTTCAAGTAAGTTGTCATCGGTGCAATAAGGCAATAAAAATTGCTTCTAAAAGTGTAAGATCATTTAGTGTAAGAGAAAATTGAGCGTTGTACGAACTTGTGATGGTAAAGAAATAAAAGCGACAGACTGCATAATAAAGGTTTCCATCACAAGGGGCAATATAACGTGATGTTCTTTTGCACTAAGGGGTTGAGCATACAAACAAATAGCACATGGCAACCTCTGCTTCCCTCTGCGAAGGGCCTACCTTTTACTTTTATGTATTTATTTTCATGCAAGAGTCAAAGTTTTTCTCTCTATTCCTTTTTATTTTTCTCTTTTGGCAAGCATCATGTGGTGAGGAAAGATCTAGGCACATATATCCAGTTGGATATGGGTAGCATGAGTTATTATTGTTGACATCACCCTTGAGGTGAATACGTTGGGAGGCGAAATTATAAGCCCCTATCTTTCTATGTGTCCGGTTGAAACGTTTTGCTCATGTGTATGTGGTGAGTGTTAGCAATCATAGAAGACTATATGATGGTTGAGTATGTGGAGCTCTTACTTAGACTCTGTTGAATAAGTTGAATTGCAATTGTTTGGTGACTGAGAACATAGGTTGTTGAGTTTCAAGAGAATTCATTGTTTGAACCTTAACGTGTGAATTGGTTGCTACTTTAACATGAGAAGTTTTATAAGAAAGAATTGCTATTATGATGCTAGGGAAAGTGATTGAAATTGTCATTGATCAAACTTGTGCACTTTGCTAGCATTCACACTTCATAAATTATTTCTTTTATCATTTACCTACTCGAGGACGAGTAGGAATTAAGCTTGGGGATGCTGATACGTCTCCAACGTATCTATAATTTATGAAGTATTCATGTTGTTATATTATCATTCTTGGATGTTTTACAATCATTTTATAGCAACTTTATATCATTTTTTTGGGACTAACCTATTGACCCAGTGCCCAGTGCCAGTTGTTGTTTTTGCTTGTTTTTTACATCTCAGGAAATCAATATCAAATGGAGTCCAAACACCGCGAAACTTTTTGTGGATTTTTTATGGACTAGAAGACATCCAGTGGGCTAGAGAAGCACCTGGGGGGTGCCCCGAGGGGGGCACAACCCACCAGGGCGCGCCTGGGGGCCCAGGCGCGCCCAGGTGGGTTGTGCCCACCTCAGTGGCCTCCCGGACCGCCTCTTCGCCCTATAAATTGCCAAATATTCCAAAAACCCTGGGGGTAACCCTAGATCAGAAGTTCCACCGCCGCAAGGCCTCTGTATCCACGAGATCCAATCTAGACCCCATTCCGGCACCCTGCCGGAGGGGGAGATCATCACTGGTGTCCATCTTCATCACCCCGGCGGCCACCATGATGAGGAGGGAGTAGTCCACCCTCGGGGCTGAGGGTTTGTACCAGTAGCTATGTGTTTAATCTCTCTCTCTCTCTCTTGTGTCCTTGAGATGTCATGATCTTGATGTATCGTGGGCTTTGTTAATATAGTCGGATCATATGGTGTTTTCTCCCTCTCTATCTTGTTGTGATGAATTGAGTTCTCCCTTTGAGATTTTGTTTTATCGGATTGAATACTTTTATGGATTTGAGAGCACTTGATATATGTCTTGCATACGAATACCCGTGGTGACAATGGGGTATTATATTGATTCACTTGATATATGTTTTGGCACTCAACTCGCAGATTTCCCGAGGTGACATTGGGGTAATCTATGCATAGGGGTTGATGCACGTTCTTGTCTTTGTTTCTCCGGTAGAAATCTTGGGGCACTCTTTGAGGTTCTTTGTGTTGGATTGAGCATTACGAATCTGAATTTGCTTTGGTGTTATTTCAGTACGAACTCTTGGATAGATCGATCGGAAAGAATAGCTTTGAGGTGGTTTCGTACCCTACAAACAATTTATTCTTATGTTCTCCGCTAGATAGGAACTTTGGAGTGATTCTTCATCGCACTTTGAGGGATGGTTATATGATCCAATTATATTAGCATTGTTGAGAGATTACACTAGTGAAAGTACGGACCCTAGGCCTCATTTTCAAGCATTGCAATACCATTTGTGCTCACTTTTGTTACTTGCTACCTTGCTGTTTTTTATTGCTCTTATTACAAAAATCAATATCTACTATTGTTACTACACTTTTATCACCATCTCTTTGCCGAACTAGTGCACCTATACAATTTTCCATTATACTTGGTGTGTTGGGGACACAAGAGACTTTTTATTATTTGGTTGCAGGGTTGTTTGAGAGAGACCATCTTCATCCTACGCCTCCCACAGATTGATAAACCTTAGGTCATCCACTAGAGGGAAATTTGCTACTGTCCTACAAAACTCTGCGCTTGGAGGCCCAACACGAGTCTACAAGAACAAGTTGTGTAGTAGACATCACTGATCATGTTTTGCTCGCGGAAGAGGCTTATTCAATGGGTCTGCTACATTCAGATCCATATGTATTTTGCAAATCTCTATGTCTCCATCCTTGACCTTTTCACGAATGGAGTTGAAGCGTCTCTTGATGTGTTTGGTTCTCTTGTGAAACATGGATTCCTTTGCTAAGGCAATTGCTCCAGTGTTGTCACAAAAGATTTTCATTAGACCCGATGCATTGGGTATTACACCCAGATCGGATATGAACTCCTTCATCCATACTCCTTCATGCGCTGCTTCCGAAGCAGCTATGTACTTCGCTTCACACATAGATCCCGCGACGACGCTCTGCTTAGAACTGCACCAACTGACAGCTCCATCATTCAATATAAATACGTATCCGGTTTGTGACTTAGAGTCATCCGGATCAGTGTTGAAGCTAGCATCGACGTAACCATTTATGACGAGCTCTTCATCACCTCCATAAATGAGAAACATATCCTTGGTCCTTTTCAGGTACTTTAGGATATTCTTGACCGCTGTCCAGTGATCCACTCCTAGATTACTTTGGTGCCTCCCTGCCAAACTTATGGCAAGGCACACATCAGGTCTGGTACACAGCATAACATACATGATAGAACCTATGGTTGAGGCATTGGGAATGACTTTCATTTTCTCTCTATCTTCTGCAATGGTCGGGCTTTGAGTCTGACTCAATTTCACACCTTATAACAAAGGCAAGAACCCTTTATTTGACTGATCCATTTCGAACTTCTTCAAAACTTTGTCAAGGTATGTGCTTTGTGAAAGTCCTATTAAGCGTCTCGATCTATCCCTATAGATCTTGATGCCCAATATATAAGCCGCTTCACCGAGGTATTTCATTGAAAAATTCTTATTCAAGTATCCTTTTATGCTATCCAGAAATTCTATATCATTTCCAATCAGCAATATGTCATCCACATATAATATCAGAAATGCTACAGAGCTCCCACTCACTTTCTTGTAAATACAGGCTTCACCGTAAGTCTGTATAAAACCATATGCTTTGATCACCTCATCAAAGCGTATATTCCAACTCCGAGATGCTTGCACCAGTCCATAGATGGATCGCTGGAGCTTGCTGATGTCTACTACACAACTTGTTCTTGTAGACTCGTGTTGGGCCTCCAAGCGCAGAGTTTTGTAGGACAGTAGCAAATTTCCCTCAAGTGGATGACCTAAGGTTTATCAATCCGTGGGAGGCGTAGGATGAAGATGGTCTCTCTCGAACAACCCTGCAACCAAATAATAAAAAGTCTCTTGTGTCCCCAACACACCAAATACAATGGTAAATTGTATAGGTGCACTAGTTCGGCGAAGAGATGGTGATACAAGCGTATTAATGATAGTAGATATTGATTTTTGTAACAGGAACAATAAAAAACAGCAAGGTAGCAAGTAACAAAAGTGAGCACAAACGGTATTGCAATGCTTGAAAATGAGGCCTAGGGTCCGTACTTTCGCTAGTGCAATCTCTCAACAATGCTAATCTAATTGGATCATATAACCATCCCTCAACGTGTGATGAAGAATCACTCCAAAGTTCTTATCTAGCGGAGAACATAAGAAGAAATTGTTTGTAGGGTACGAAACCACCTTAAAGTTATTCTTTCCGTTTGATCTATTCAAGAGTTCATACTAAAATAATGCAAAGTTATTCTTTCCGTTCGATCTATCCAAGAGTTCGTACTAAAATAACACCATATGATACGCATCAACCAACTCTAATGTCACCTAGATACTCCAATGTCACCACAAGTATCCATGAGTTAATTATACGATACGCATCAAACAATTTCAGATTCATAATACTCAATGCAACACAAAGAACCTCAAAGAGTGCCCCAAGATTTCTACCGGAGAAACAAAGACGAGAACATGCATCAACCCCTATGCATAGATTACCCCAATGTCACCTCGGGAATCCGCAAGTTGAGTGCCAAAACACATATCAAGTGAATCAATATGATACCCCATTGTCACCATGGGTATTCATAGCAAGACATACATCAAGTGTTCTCAAATCCATAAAAGTATTCAATTCGATAAGAACAAAATCTCAAAGGGAAAAATCAATTCATCACAACAAGATAGAGAGGGAGAAACACCATATGATCCAACTATATTAACAAAGCCCGCGATACATCAAGATCGTGCCATCTCAAGAACACGAGAGAGAGAGATTAAACACATAGCTACTGGTACAAACCCTCTGCCCCAAGGGTGGACTACTCCCTCCTCATCATGGTGGCCGCCGGGATGATGAAGATGGCCACCGGTGATGATTTCCCCCTCCGGCAAGGTGCCGGAACAGGGTCTAGATTGGTTTTTCGTGGCTACAGAGGCTTGCGGCGGCGGAACTTCTGATCTATGTTTATTTCTGATGGTTTCTCTATTTATAGGATTTTTTGGCGTTGGTTTCACGCGAAGATGGGCCTCGAGGTGAGCATAACTGATACGTCTCCAACGTATCTATAATTTTTTATTATTCCATGCTGTTATATTATCATTCTTGGATGTTTTACAATCATTTTATATCATTTTTTGGTACTAACCTATTGACATAGTGCCAAGTGCCAGTTGCTATTTTTTGCATGTTTTTTACATCGCAGGAAATCAATACCAAACGGAGTCCAAACGCAGTGAAACTTTTTGTGGATTTTTTTGGACCAGAAGACATCCAGTGGGCCGGAGAAGCGTCTGTGGGGGTGCTCCGAGTGGAGCACAAACCACCAGGGCGCGCCTGGAGGCCCAGGCGCGCCCTGGTGGGTTATGCCCACCTCGGGTGCCCCCCGAACCGCCTCTTTGCTCTAAAAATACCCCAATATTCCAGAAACCCTAGGGGAGTCGACAAAAATCAATTCCAGCCGCCGCAGAGTCCAGAACCACCAGATCCAATCTAGACACCATCATGGAGGGGTTCACCACTCCCATTGGTGCCTCTTCGATGATGCGTGAGTAGTTCTTTGTAGACCTACGGGTCCGTAGTTAGTAGCTAGATGGCTTTCTCTCTCTCGTTTGATTCTCAATACAATGGTCTCTTAGAGATCCATATGATGTAACTCTTTTTGCGGTGTGTTTGCTGGGATCCGATGAACTTTGAGTTTATGATCAGATCTATCTTTTTATTCATGAAAGTTATTTGAGTCTTCTTGATCTCTTATATGCATGATTTCTTATAGCCTCGTATTTCTTCTCCGATATTTGGGTTTTGTTTGGCCAACTTGATCTATTTATCTTGCAATGGGAAGAGGTGCTTTGTAGTGGGTTCGATCTTACGGTGCTTGATCCCAGTGACAGAAGGGGAACTGACACGTATGTATCATTGCTACTAAGGATAAAACGATGGGGGCTATTTCTACATAAATAGATCTTGTCTACATCATGTCATCGTTCTTATTGCATTACTCTGTTTCTCCATGAACTTAATACACTAGATGCATGCTGGATAACGGTCGATGTGTGGAGTAATAGTCGTAGATGCAGGCAGGAGTCGGTCTACTAATCTTGGACGTGATGCCTATATAATGATCATTTCCTGGATATCGTCATGATTATTTGAAGTTTTATCAATTGCCCAACAGTAATTTGTTCACCCACCGTTTGCTATTTTTCTCGAGAGAAGCCACTAGTGAAACCTACGGCCCCCGGGTCTCTTTTCCAATATATTTGCTTTCAAGATCTGTTTTGCTATTCGCTCTTTTCTTTATTTGCAACTTTTATTTTCAGATCTGTTAAACCAAAAATACAAAAATACCTTGCTGCACTTTATTTTATTTGGCGTTCGATCTATCAAATATCTACTACTCTCTCACGTCCGTTTGCCAATTTTTGGCGCCGTTGCCCGAAAGGGATTGACAACCCCTTTTACATGTCGGGTTGCGAGTATTTGTTATTTGTGTGCAGGTGCTGTTTACGTAGTGTTGCTTGGTTCTCCTACTGGTTCGATAACCTTGGTTTCATCACTGAGGGAAATACCTACCGCCGCTGTGCTGCATCAACCCTTCCTCTTTGGGGAAATACCGACGTAGCTTCAAGCCGCATCAAAAGGAATTTCTGGCGCCGTTGCCGGGGAGGATCTTCAACATATACCAGGTTCCTAATCACAAATCTCATCTCCTCGCAATTTACATTATTTGCCATTTGCCTCTCGTTTTCCTCTCCCCCACTTCACAAAAAAATGCCGTTTTATTCGCCCTCTTTTTTGTTCGCCGTTTTCCCGTCAGATCTATCTTGTGTGCAATTTTGTTTGCCACCTTTTGTCATTATGGATAGTTCTTCCTCTATTGCGTGCACTCCCGAGAACGAAGTTCTCAACTTTAAACAAAGGGGAGGAGAGAATTTAAAAGATGCTTGGTATAGAATTTGCAATGCTCATAATAGATCTATCCGTAAGCAATCTACAGTTGTTCTTCTTCGCTGTTTTTATGTAGGCATCACCACTTGGTATAGATTCGTCCTTGATACGATTACCGGTGGAAATTTCTTGATGTGTCCCTCTCTTGATGCTTTTAATGCTATGGGAAATTTAGTAGGATCACCACCTCTTATGATTAATGAAACAACTCTGACTCTTGAGCATGTTATGGAAAGATTAGATGCTATTGAAAAGAAAATGCTTACTGAAGAGCATATTGAAAACTTGGATAAAAAGATGCATAATTTTGCCACTAAAATTGGGTCAAAAGCGGGAGAAGTTTTTAAGTTGCTAAAAGAAAAGGGGACCGTAATTCATGAAAGAATTGAAGAAAGCCCGTCTCGGATTGATAAACTAGAAGAAATCTTTAGTAATCTAAGTACCGCTTTTGCTTCCGCCAAAACTCCCATAAAAATTGGCAAGACTACTCAAGTTACTAAAAACAAGGGTGCAACTTCTAGTAATGATAAAGGAGATCTTAAGATGATTAGTATCCATCCCAATTTTATTGAAGTGATAAGAGACCCTATTTGCAAGAATGAATTTTTCAATCTCGTGCCTAGAAGTATTGTCGTTGAGAATTTATATGCTAAATCCTTGAAGAATTCTAAGTGTTTGATTGAAGAGTTGGAGACCAAAGATGACAAAACTTAGATCCTTGATTTATGCCTAGCTAGGGGCATGAAACAATAGCGCTTGTTGGGAGGCAACCCAATGAATAAAATCTATTTTTTATTTTTGCTTTCTGTTCTTGAGTGTTTGCACAATTATGCTACTGTTATAATTGTGTTTTTTTTGTGTTTTAATTAGTGTTTGTGCCAAGTAAAGCCTTTAGGATTATGTTGGGTGATAGTTGATTTGATCTTATTGGAAAACAGAAACTTTTGCGTCCAGTAAAACAATTTTGAAAATTCATAGAAGAGACGAAAAATTCTGAATTTTTTACAAAAGATTTATATACAAATTTTCTATGTTTTCATAATTTTTCATAATTTTTGGAGTTTCAGAAATATTTGAAATATTCAGATTTCTACAGACTGTTCTGTTTTTGACAGATTCTGTTTTCTTTGCGTTGTGTGCTTGTTTTGATGATTCTATGGTTTTCTTTGATGAGTTTTTGCCATAGAAAAGTTGGAATACAGTAGATATAATGCAAGAATAAAATATGAATTGGTTTGCTACAGTACTTATAGTAGTGATTTGCTTTCTTATACTAATGGATCTCACGAAGGTTTTGTTGAGTTTTGTGTGATTGAAGTTTTCAAGTTTTGGGTTATCTTATGATGGATGAAGGAATAAGGAGTAAGAAGAGCCTAAGCTTGGGGATGCCCATGGAATACCAAGCTATTATCCAAAAGAGAAGCAAGCAACTAAGCTTGGGGATGCCCGAGTGGCATCCCCTCTTTCTTCTAACGACCATCGGTATTTTACTCGAAGCTATATTTTTATTCGTCACATACTATGAGTTTTGCTTGGAGCGTCTTGTATGATATGAGTCTTTGCTTATTTTGCTTTGTGTTCTAAGTTATGAATCCTTTCTGGACACACCTATTTGAGAGAGCCAAAATTATGCCATGACTTGTTAGAATTGCTCTCTATGCTTCACTTAAATTTTTTATGAGCTATGGATTTGCTCTAGTGCTTCACTTATATCTTTTTGAGCACGGCGTGCTTTAGTATTTTTGAAGAAATGCCCTCATGCTTCACTTAGATTTATTTGGGAGTTAGTAATTTTTTTAAGAAATTCTCTCTTGCTTCACTTAAATTAATTTGATAGAAAGAAGTATTATGCTCATGATCTTCACTTATATTTGTTTGAGCTTATCAAAAGCAACACATGAAAATTAGTTCCAAAGTGATAGATATCCAAGAAGGATATAATAAAAACTTTCATGAAGATCATTGGACAAAATAAACTTGATTCCTTGTAATAGTTTTGAGATATGATGATGTGATATGTGAGTTATGTTGATGAATAATTGTGCTTTAGTAAGAATATTGGTGTTAAGGTTTGTGATTCCCTATGCAAGCACGAAAGTCAATAGTCATGCAATGAAATTATATCCTACTTGTGGTGCATTATTCGGTGTTAATTATGCTTAATGCTCGCTTATGAGATTATTCATTTTTTGGTTGGTCGCTTCTCAATCTTTTGCTAGCCTTCATTTTGCACTAAGTATGATCACTACTGGTGCATCCAAAACCCTTTAAACCAGTTTTGCCACATGAGTCCACTATATCTACCTATATGCGGTATTCTTTTGCCATTCTAAGCAAATTTGTATGTGCCATCTCTAATTTTCAAAACAAACTTCTCTCTTGTGTGTTCGTACCGCTCGCGAGGCGGTGAGGGGTGGCTAATATTTTCCATGCTAGATGTGTTATTCTCATGATGAGTGTTTATTCACTTGTCATTGCACGAGAGTAAGGCAAAGGTATTAGGGATGCCCAGTCCTGAAATGAAAAAAATGAATTTACTTTATGTTGTCAAATAATAAATTCCTTGGAAAGTGTTGGTATGGAGGGCACCCGTGGATACGACTAGCCATGGAAAGTGAAAGAAATGGTGGAAAAAGGAATAAACTTTATTTTCTGTTTGGGAACCGCCTATGATATATCTAACATGGAAAGTGTTGGGAACTCTAAGTCATTTTTGTTGGTGCAAAAAGCACACCTCCCAAAATGTTTTTATCTCTAAGTTTTTTGCTTTGAGCTCTGGCACCTCTACAAATCCCTACTTCCTCTGCGAAGGGCCTTTCTTTACTTTATGCAATTTTTATTTTTAATTTGAGTCTCCATCTTCTCTTATAAAGCACCAACTAGGAGGCACTATGATCATACTTGAGCATTGGGTGTAGTTAATATTCGAGTGTGTTTCATGAATGGATCAATGGTTGAGCATGATGGGCTAGGGATAACTTATTTTAGCGTTGATATTTTGAAAGACATAGTTGCTTGTTGATATGCTTGAGTATTTAAGTCATCATGTCAAAACTAGACTATTGCTTTGAACCATATAAAAGTCCAAATGTCCATGCTATAAAAGAAAGAATATGATATGACATGTTAGGCAGCATTCCACATCAAAAATTCTGTTTTTATCATTTACCTACTCGAGGACGAGCAGGAATTAAGCTTGGGGATGCTGATACGTCTCCAACATATCTATAATTTTTGATTGTTCCATGCTGTTATATTATCATTCTTGGATGTTTTACAATCATTTTATAGTCATTTTATATCATTTTTTGGTACTAACCTATTGACATAGTGCCAAGTGCCAGTTGCTGTTTTTTGCATCGCAGGAAATCAATACCAAACGGAGTACAAACGCAGCGAAACTTTTTGGGGATTTTTTGGACCAGAAGACATCCAGTGGGCCGGAGAAGCACCTGGGGGTGCTCCGAGGGGAGCACAACCCACCAGGGCACGCCTGGAGGCCCAGGCGCGCCCTGGTGGGTTGTGCCCACCTCGGGTGCCCCCCGAACCGCCTCTTTGCTCTATAAGTACCCCAATATTCCAGAAACCCTAGGGGAGTCGACGAAAATCAATTCAGCCGCCACAGAGTCCAGAACCACCAGATCCAATCTAGACACCATCATGGAGGGGTTCACCACTTCCATTGGTGCCTCTCCGATGATGCGTGAGTAGTTCTTTGTAGACCTACGGGTCCGTAGTTAGTAGCTAGATGGCTTTCTCTCTCTCGTTTGATTCTCAATACAATGGTCTCTTGGAGATCCATATGATGTAACTATTTTTGCGGTGTGTTTGTTGGGATCCGATGAACTTTGATAGTAGATATCAGATCTATATTTTTATCCATGAAAGTTATTTGAGTCTTCTTTGATCTCTTATATGCATGATTGCTTATAGCCTCGTATTTCTTCTCTGATATTTGGGTTTTGTTTGGCCAACTTGATCTATTTATCTTGCAATGGGAAGAGGTGCTTTGTAGTGGGTTCGATCTTACGGTGCTTGATCCCAGTGACAGAAGGGGAACCGACACGTATGTATCGTTGCTACTAAGGATAAAACGATGGGGTCTATTTCTACATAAATAGATCTTGTCTACATCATGTCATCGTTCTTATTGCATTACTCCGTTTCTCCATGAACTTAATACACTAGATGCATGCTGGATAGCGGTCGATGTGTGGAGTAATAGTAGTAGATGCAGGCAGGAGTCGGTCTACTAATCTTGGACGTGATGCCTATATAATGATCATTGCCTGGATATCGTCATGATTATTTGAAGTTTTATCAATTGCCCAACAGTAATTTGTTCACCCACCGTTTGCTATTTTTCTCGAGAGAAGCCACTAGTGAAACCTATGGCCCCCGGGTCTCTTTTCCAATATATTTGCTTTCAAGATCTGTTTTGCTATTCGCTCTTTTCTTTATTTGCAACTTTTATTTTTAGATCTGTTAAACCAAAAATACAAAAATACCTTGCTGCACGTTATTTTATTTGGCGTTTGATCTATCAATATTTACTACTCTCTCACGTCCGTTTGCCAATTTTTGGCGCCGTTGCCCGAAAGGGATTGACAACCCCTTTTACACGTCGGGTTGCGAGTATTTGTTATTTGTGTGTAGGTGTTGTTTACGTAGTGTTGCTTGGTTCTCCTACTGGTTCGATAACCTTGGTTTGATCACTGAGGGAAATACCTACCGCCGCTGTGCTGCATCATCCCTTCCTCTTTGGGGAAATACCGACGTAGCTTCAAGCCGCATCAACAACCCACTGGGGCAAGCCAGGCCCCTCTGGCGCGCCGTGGTGGGTTGTGCCCTCCTCGTGGCTCTTCTGGCCCTCCCATGAAGCTTCGAGGGTCTCTTTTGTTCCAAAAAAAAATCGTCAAAAAGTTTCAGCTCATTTGGAGAACTTTCATTTCTGCACACAAAAAAACACCACGGTAGTTCTGCTGAAAACAACATCAGTTCGGGTTAGTTCCATGCAAATCATACCAAAACCATATAAAATTGTTGTAAACATGGCATGAATACTTCATAAATTATAGATACATTGGAGACGTATCAGCATCCCGAAGCTTAATTCCTACTCGTCCTCGAGTAGGTAAATGATAAAACAATTAATTTATGAAGTGTGAATGCTAGCAAAGTGCATAAGTTTGATCAATGATAATTTCAATCACTTTTCCTAGCATCATAACATCAACTCTTTCTCATAAAACTCATCATGACAAAGTATCAATCAATTCACATGTTAAGGTTCAAACAATGAATTCTCTTGAAACTCAACAACCTATATTCTTAGTCACCAAACAATTGCAATTCAAGTTATTCAACAGAGTCTAAGTAAGAGCTTCACATACTCAATCATCATATAGTCTTCCATGATTGCTAGTACTCAAAGCATATTCTGAGAACAAATGGCATCCATCGAACACAGAGAAAGATAGGGACTTAATGTTTCGCCTCCAAACTCATTTATCATAGAGATAATTGTCAACAATAATAAATCATGATCAAATATATTTGACTGGTCATTTGTGCCTAGATCTTTCCCCACCACATGATGCTTGCCAACTAGAGAATAATTGAGGTTGAATGACGATGTATACTATTGACTCTTGCATAAAAGTAAATACTGAAAGGTAAAAGATAGGCCCTTCGCAGAGGGAAGCAGAGGTTGTCATGCGCTTTTTTTTTGATGCCCAAGCTCTTAATGGAAAGGAACGTCACGTTATATTGCCCCTTATGATAGCAACCTTTATTATGCAGTCCGTCGCTTTTATTACTTTGCCATCACAAGTTCGTACAACGCTTAATTTTCCCTTACAATAAAAGATCAAACATATTTAGGAGCAATTTTTATTGCTTTATGCACCGATGACAACTTACTTGAAGGATCTTATTCAATCCATAGGTAGGTATAGTGGACACTCATGGCAAGAAACTAGGTTTAAGGGTTTTTGGATGCACAAGTAGTATCTGTACTTAGTACAAATTTTTGGCTAGCAAAAGATCCTAGGCGAACACCACATGTTGGAGGATCCATGACACTATAACTTCTATGCAAATATACCCAAACATAACTCATTATGTTGTCTTCCTTGTCCAGCTTCAACTAATTTGCTCAAGTTTGAAAATAATTAATGAGTATTCACAATCATAGAAGATGTCCAAGATAATATATTTGCATGTGAAAGGTCTCCTCCTTATACTAATCATTCATGAATTGCTTGTATGACCAATATTGTGATTGTCAAGCTTCAAAAGATTTCACTTTCTAAACCCAATGTGAAGCCACTACTAGGCATGATATGAACATATAATTTCAACTTCATGCTATTCAATTCATTCAACAATTTATTCATAGGATATAAGTGAAGCACAAGAGTAAATGACAAACTACTCCAAAAAGATATAAGTGAAGATCAAATGAGTAGTTAAGTAAATGGGTAGCTATTTGAGGACTATCTTTTATTTAAAAACTTTCAGATCTAAGTATTTTATTAAAGGGACATTTACATTTTCCCCCCTAATCTTGCCCCAGTCTCATCTTTACCCCTAAAAGAAACATGTGCTCAACTTTGCCCCTCTTCCGTCTGGTGCCGTTTCAGAAATACCCCTTCGTACCCTTCCCGTCCAGTCAAAGAGCTTTGACCGTGCTGGAGACACATTTCAGACAATTTACCCCTGGTACTTACATGTGGGGCCCTTCGGACAGTTACACTCACTCGCAGATCTCCTATCCTCTCATCTCTTCTCTTCTCTCTGGTGACTAGAACCCTAACCCTAGCCCGCCCGTGATTTCGTTCGCCGTCGATCGCCGTGGAGGGATAGCGCGGGGATTGAGATGCGCGACGGCTGGATCTGACCCGCCGCTCCTCTTCACCGAGGGATTTCGCGAATGGCTGCCATTCGTGGAAGCGGCGCCGGCAGCGGCAGAGCTGAGAGCTCTCAGACCACAGCGGCGACCACACCGGCTGTTCCAATGGGGTAAGTGTCTCTGCAAGTCACCATTAGCTTACTCGCGTGATTGCTATGCTCACTGTCTTTGCCTTCCTCTATTTTTTCTCAACATTTACCGTAGGATGGATCCAGCTAGAGCTTTCTATCTCAATTGTAGGATGGAAACCGCCGTGTTAGGCAGTTCTGGTACAAAAGGATCCGGCACAGGGTTTTATTTTCGTCTTGTAGTTGACTGCACATCAACATTTGTGAAGTTTAGAGCTGCAATCTCAGATAAATATCCATGGGGCCTATATGATGCTGTAGAAATTAGGTATTGGGACATGGGAAATACTAATTGGGTGCCAGTGCAGTCTGATGATGAATTGGGAATTATGTTTGCAACCAATGCTGAAACTAAGACAGTAGAGTTAGAAATTAATGTGATACAAAGGCTTAGAGGAGAGACTGAGAGGAGAGGAACTAGATCTCAAGCTCACAGTTATCAAGCTAGGTGCAGTCAAACAAGAGGAAGAGGGAGTTCAGGTGCAAGAGGGAGTTCAGGTGCAAGAGGGAGTTCAGGTGCAAGAGGGAATTCAGGTGGCAGAGGTAGTTCAGGTGGAAGAAGAAATTCAGAAACTAGTGCAGTGCATGAACCAGGTCCTAGCAGTAGCAAACAAGCAGATGCTGATCCAATCATAGAAGAGGAACAACCTAATGATGTACCCACAGATGATGAGGATGAATTAATGCATCCTGAATTTGTAATAGGGAAGAAGCCAAAGGGGAAGGAAGCAACTCAACAGGATGATTACATTGCCCCTCCAGAGTTTGATCAGACAAATTCAGATGAGAGAGAGGAGGAGAATGACATGGGTTACTCTGAGAGTTCTGATGAGGCCAGGCCAGATGTGCATTTTAACAGAGATGATCCTTCTCTTGCAGAAGGAACTATATTCTCTGATGTTGTGGAGTGCAGAAATGCATTAGCCACTTATGCAATCAAGACTCAAAGTGAATTCAAAATTGACAAGAGTGAGCCTGGTAGGCTAACAGTACATTGTGCATATAGAAGGTGTGAGTGGAGGATGCATGCATCCCTTCTGAAAAATACCAAACTATTTCAGGTAGATTAACAGTTAACTGTGCATGTTGTTTATGATTGTGATGTTGTTTATGATTCTGATCCTTGTTAGAATGTTTAATTGCAGGTCAAAGTAAACATAAATCCTCACACATGCCCAAGTGTGACAAGAAGACAAAGGTTGAGGTCAGCAAAGTGTAGATGGATTGCAGATGCAGTTAAGAACTGGGTGAGAGAAAACTCCAATATAACTGTCACACAACTTCAAATTGACCTGAAGAAGAAGTATGGATTGCAGCTGCCATACATGAGAGTATTTTATGATAAGTAGATGGCCATTGACAACATCTATGGTAAGTGGACTGACAGTTTTCAATTATTGTACACATTCAAGGCTGAGGTAGAGAAAGCATCACCTGGTAGTGTAGTTTACATTGATAGGCACACTATTCAGTTTGAAAAGAATGGTCAGAGCAGGTCCAAAGAGTGCTTTAGGAGAGTGTTTGTGTCATTTAAGGCATGTTGGAAGGGTTTTTTAGAAGGTTGTAGGCCATATCTGGCAGTAGATGCCACTGCACTCAATGGTAGGTTCAAAGGACAACTAGTCAGTGCCTGTGTTGTAGATGCAAACAACTGGATATTTCCAGTTGCATATGGTGTGCTAGAGGTAGAGAACCTGGAGAGTTGGACATGGTTCTTTGAGCACTTGAAAAACCTGATAGGCCACCCAGATGGTCTGGTCATACACACTGATGCCTGTAAAGGATTAGAGGCAGCTGTAGATGATGTTTTCCCTGGAGTAGAGCACAGAGAATGCATGAGGCACTTAGCTGCAAACTTCTCCAAGAAGTTTAAAGGGAATTTTTTTGATGAGAATTTGTGGCCCTGTTCCCTAACATTTAGCTTAAAGAAACATAATTACCATCTCAGGCAGTTGTATAGCAAGCCAGATGTCAAGGATTATCTGGATGAACATCATAGCAAGATATGGGCCAGGGCACTATTCAACGATAAGTGCAAGTTAGATTATGTGAACAATAACCTTGCAGAGTCTTTCAATTCCAAAATCAGGAAATGGAAAGGACTACACATTGTAGACCTGCTAGACAAAATCAGGCAAGTCTTAATGGAGAAATTTTATCTAAGGCAAAGCATTTCTGCTGGCACTTATGGAGGGCATATCATAGTCCCCAAAGTGATGAAAACAGTTAATGGAAAAATCAAAGACCTTAGATATGAGCATTGTTAAGAGAAGTACTCATGAGGCAGAGGTGACTGCAATTGATAAAGAGAAGAGAGAGTGGAGGTATCCTGTTGATCTGCAAGCACAAACTTGTAGCTGCAGAAAATGGCAAATCACTGGACAACCTTGCATTCATGCGTTATATTTCATTACTTCACTCAGAGGTCCAGGAAGTGAGATTGATCAGTATGTGCATGAATTTTACTCTGTGCAAAGATTCAATCTTACTTATGCAGAGAATTTGCCTGCAATGGAGGGGAAGCAGCAGTGGGACATTGTTGATACTGGGTTTAAACTGTGTGCACCAGTGCAAAATAGACCACCTAGAAGACCAAGGAAAACTAGGATAAGGGCACAGGCAGAAGGAAAAGGTCTTGGAGGAAGGCAAAAGAAATGCAGTAGATGTGGAAGACTTGGTCACAGAGGCACCCATTGCAAAGAGTCAATTGATCCTGCATTTGGAGAAGATGAGCATTGGGGTGCAGAAAATGCTCTTGCAACTGCTCCAAGCTCTCCACCAACTGCTACAAGCTCTCCACCAACTGCTCCAAGCTCTCCACTAGCTCCAAGCTCTCCACCAACTGCTCCAAGCTCTCCACCAGCTCCAAGCTCTCCACCAGCACTTGTCAGGTATGTTTTCCACTACATGTTCATGCATTCATTGTGTAACTTCATTATTTCATACTCATCTTGATTGTTTACATGCTTCTCAGTCCAAAGAAATATACTAAAAGAGCTGCTGAGAGAGGAACTAGGTGGGGGTCACCACAGAAGAAGGCGAAAGGCGGCAAAACTGCTGTCAGCACAAGGAGCAAAGCTGCAAATCCTGCTGCCAACACTAGGAGCAAGAGGGCCAAACTAGTGTGATCAGCTTATGTTGGTTCTATTCAACTAGAGTGATGAACTGCTATGTTAGATGTAATGTGTTAACTGATGTTGGTTGCCTTGCATGTTGTCAAACTGTTGTGAACTCCTGTGTAATGTGCCAATGTTGTCCCTGTGCTACACTTGTGTGCTCATTTTTGTCCCTGTGCTACAATTGTGTGCTCATATTTGCCTCTGTGCTACACTTGTGTGCTCATATTTGCCTCTGTGCTACACTTATGTGCTCATATTTGCCCCTGTGCTACACTTGTGTGCTCATATTTGCCCCTGGATTGATATATATCTATGCTCATATTTACCACATGGAAACAAGACTAGCCAAAAGTACCTCAATGTGCATTCATAAAGGATTTAAACCACATTAAGCATCAGTACATTCAAAGGTCACAACATACCATTACATCTACTACAATTTCATAGTTCACACCATTATATAAAGGCTCCATTACATAAAGGCTCCAGAACATAACTAGATAACCTAGATCAGCAAACACTTAATTAGCCTAATTTGACCACATGGAAACAAGACTAGCCACAATGCTTATGCCAAGAACAATGACAAAGCACATTGTTTCCATCAGCTCATTCTTTTTCTTCAACTTTTGCTTCAGCTTCTTGTTTTTAGTGGTAAGATCCATAACCCTCCTCTCCAGATTGCTTGCTTTGATCCAACTGTGTTCAAGGGCAGCATGTAAATCCTCAAACGCAAGCCCAACATAGTCAGTAGGAGGGGGGTCAATCCATACAACCCAATCACATTCATCAGGAAGCTGCAAAAGCATAGTTCAAAAATAATGTCAAACTGAAACCTTAGCATCAATTCGACAGAAAAATATATCAAATTGAGGGAAATCTAGCACTTACATCAACTGGACAACCCAAAAAACGTCTACCAGTGCTTGCTCCTCCCCAAGCTACACGGCGAGCCGGAACTAGCCCATGCCCTGGGCATCTACGCTTTGAGCGCTCCTCAAGGCCACAGAAGATGGGATTGGGAATGAAATGCTCTGAACTAAACTGCACAATGCCGCAACCATCCACCTACAGACGAAATTGGATGCACATGGACAAAAAATCCCAAATCCGCACAAACCCTAGATCTCAAATCCCCAAATATGCAGACTTTACTAACCTCGTCGTCCGCGGCTGAAGTCACCAAGCACTGAGCCGTCGAGGACATGGACGCCATCTTCCTTTCCTAGCTCTCCAGCACTGAGCCGTCGAAATCGCCTGTGCGGCCGCCTCCTCCTACACTCTATTCTTAGCGTCGGGAGGAAGAAGAAAACCAAGAGAGATAACTGTTCGGTCGGCCCCACATGTAAGTAGGGGCAAACTTGTCCCAAAATTGTCCCGAAAACGGTCAAACCACTTTGACTGGACGAAAACAGCGCGGAGGGGTATTTATGAAACGACACCAGACGGAAGAGGGGCAAAGTTGAGCACATGCTTTTTTCAGGGGTAAAGATGAGACTCAGGCAAGATTAGGGGGAAAATGGAATTGACCCTTTATTAAAACAGCAAGCAAAACAAAATAAAATGACATTCTAAGAATAGCACACATCATGTGAAGAAGCAAAAACTTAGGTTCAACCGAGGCTAACCGATAATTGTTGATGGAGAAAGGTGGGATGCCTATCGGGGCATCCCCAAGCTTAGATGCTTGAGACTTCTTGGAATATTAACTTGGGATGCCTTGGGCATCCCCAAGTTTGATCTTTTTTGTCTCCTTAATTCCTTTTATATCACGGTTTCCCTAAATCTTAAAACTTCATCCACACAAAACTCAACAAGAACTCATGAGATAAGTTAGTATAAATCAATGCAATAACCTTATCATTCTCTACTGTAGAAAATCACTAAAATTATAATTTAACATTGCATACTAAATGCCTCTGCATATTTAATACTTCTATCCTCAAATAGAATCATTAAACATGCAAACAATGCAAACATAACAGCAATCTGTCAAAACAGGACAGTCTGTAAAGAATGCAAGAAGATTCATACTTCTCTAACTCCAAAATTCTGAAAAATTACCATTCTGTAGAAATTTTATCATAGCTTATTGTGCAAAAAGTTTCAATATTTTATCACATTCTGACTTTTCTCGGGAATTTTTGCAACAGCGACAAACTTTCTGTTTTGAAACAGCAACTCATATACTTGCAAAATAAGCATGGTAAAGGCTATCCTTGCCACTTTTATTGAAATAAAAGATACAAAACATTATTCTAAATAACAACAAGAAAATCAAAACAAAATAAAATGACGCTCCAAGCAAAACTCATATCATGTGACGAATAAAAATATAGCCTCAAGGAAGGTTACCGATATTGTTGGAGACGAAAGAGGGGATGCCTTCCGGGGCATCCCCAAGCTTAGTTGCTTGTATCTTCCTTGAATATAACCTTGGGGTGCCTTGGGCATCCCCAAGCTTAGGGTCTTTTCACTCCTTATTCTCCTCATATCGATATCTCACCCAAAACTTGAAAACTTCAATCACACAAAACTTAACGGAACTTTGTGAGATAAGTTAGTATGATAAAGACAAATCATTCACTTTGGTGCTATCAAATACAAGATTCATAATTGTTCTCACACAATGCCTACTATACCTCATCATTTCCACAATTTATATTGAGCAATATAAGCCATAGAAACTATATAACAAGCAAACTATGCATTGAAAACAGAATCTGTCAAAAACAGAATAGTCCGTAGTAATCTGTACTCCAACCATACTTCTGTAACTCCAAAAATTCTAAAAAATTAGGACAAGAATTTCAGCTATTCCAGAATTCCAGCTGCCGGCATTCTCCCTCTTTGTGTAAACCTTGCATATTATGAGAGAAAAGGCATTAGAATTACTCCACAAAGCGATATAATGAATAAAAACACTATAAATAACAGTAGAAAAACATGATGCAAAATGGACATATCAGGAAGGGAAAAAAGGTGAGTTCCAGTAGGAATATGATTGGACTTGGAGTCCAAGTCCTCTCCCCCTTGGCGCCAAGTCCTATTAGGAGTAGGGCTGGACTCCCAGCCCTCCCACGCATATAAATATAGAGGAGGGGGCACAGCAAGGCACCCCAGTACATTAGCCTTGGCTGTTGCCCCGTCTCTCCCTCCCGGCATAGTTCTCGTCCATGGTTTTTCTCTTAGCGAAGCCGTGCCGGTATTCCGACTCCACCACCACCATCACCACCACACCTTCGTGTTGGTTGTGATCCCATCTACTTCTCCGCCTTCTCTTGGTGGATCAAGGAGGAGGAGACGTCATCGAGCCGCACGTGTGCTAAACTCGGAGGTGTCGTCCGTTCGGCACTAGATCGGTTGGATCATGATCGGATCGCGAAGAGTATGACTACATCAACCGCGTTATATATGCTTCCGCTTTCAGTCTACGAGGGTACGTAGACACACTCTCCCCTCTCATTGCTATGCTTCTCCTAGATATATCATTTGTGTTCATAGGATTTTTTTTTATTTTCATGGTTCGTTCCCCATCAAAAGAGAGGTGCTTGCACTAGCTAAATTTAGACTTGCAGCTGAAAAAAAGATTGCAGATCAGGCAAAGTTTGATGCAACTTTGAACAACATCAGAGAGGAAGAGCAAAAGATTTTGCAAGCTGCAAAGAAAAGGAAACAAGAGGCTGCAGCAAAAAAATAGAGATTGAGGAGAAAAAGAAAGCTGTGCTGAGAGAAAAACAGTTGGCAGCTGAGGAAAAAAGAAAAGAAATTAAAGAAAGGAAACGAAAAAGGTTGGCTGAGCAGTAGGAGAAGAAGGCACTTGTAGAGCCCAAAAGGAATGCACTACAAGCTGAAAGGATGCAAGCAGAGGAAGCAAAAAAGGGGAAGGCTGCAGAAAAGAAAAGAATTGCAGATGCAGAGTGAAAGAAAGCTGAGATTCACTTAGAGCAGAAGAAATGCAATTTCTTATGATGCAAGAGGATGAGCAAGAAAGAATTAGAGGTTGTAAAGATTATCTTGCTCAAGGGGAGAATTCAAGGCAGCAGGCATGGGAGAAGCAAAATCTGCAGCAAGATACATCCAGGGCACAAGATTGGGAAGAGAGAAAGAAAGAAGCAGAAGAGTGGAACAGAGCACAAACCCAAGCCGAGGAAGGAAAGAAACAAGCCATAGAAGAAAATCTCAGGTTGGCAAGTGTGAAGCAAAGGCTAGATGAATGCCAAGCAATGCATGGCACTTAGGAGCAGGCACATCGGCCAAGGAGACCTTACTTCAGTCAGGCCAGGACAGATTTTAAGAAACCAAGAAAAAAGTAGCATGTTTGATATATTTAGGGAGGAGAGGATATAAGCATTTGACACATGAAGTGTTGTGTGTTTTCTTTTGTTAATTTGCAGAACTCCTTTATTTGCTTTCACCAACCTGTTAAATGTTGGTCAGACTAATCATGTTATTTTCAAGATCATGTAATGATCAAGCAAATCTTGTCAAACTGAATGCTTTTGTTAAATGTATGAAACATGTTAGCCCCTGTTCTGTTCAACTTCTGCATGTATGAAAATAGATTATTTTGGCATATGATTTTTGCTCCTTGGCTATTCTCTATGAGAACATAGAAACATGCATGATTTAAATGAAGTTCAGTATGCCCTGTACTCAACTAATTTTATACAACATTCAGAAAATACCAAATTGCATTCAAAAGCTACCAAACTTCATTACATAACATCCCAGTTCAACTTCATTACATAGTTGACCATAACTACATAGCATGCAAATTCCCAGCAAAAGGTAGCATACAAATTTCATTATATAGCATGCCAGTTTGGCAAATTGCTTCTTCTACTTGACATAGTGGCATCCTAATTCACTAGTAATTTAGATTGAACCGTCGACCTCGCCAGGCCCAGTGTCGTCCAGGCTGCCGAGCCAAGCTGTCGGCCCCTTTGGAGAAGATCAGCAACATGACGACAGGCATGCCTCCTCAATGCCCACCTCCGTCGGCTTGACGTGGCACATGTTCGTGAGAACGTCGAGCAGCGCCACCGGTCTCCAACTGTCGTCGCCAGGAGCACGTGCACTAGTGGAAAAAAGCCTTGCTATGGCGTGCCAAAAACAGCCTTAGGCCCAAAAAAAGCCTCACGTGCACTAGTGGTTTAAGCTTCTGTCACTCTAGCAACACATCACCTAATAACTACTCCACAATGCATTCCCTTAGGCCCAAAGATGGTGAAGTGTCATGTAGTCGGCGTTCACATAACACCACTAAGGGAATCACAACATACATATCATCAAAATATCGAACACATATCAAATTCACATGATTACTTGCAACATGACTTCTCCCGTGACCTCAAGAACAAAAGTAACTACTCACAAATTATATTCATGCTCATGATCAGAGGGGTATTAAATACCATAATGGATCTGAACATATAATATTCCATCAAATAAACCATATAGTAATCAACTACAAGATGCAATCAACACTACTAGTCACCCACATGTACCAATCTGAGGTTCTGGTACAAAGATTGAACACAAGAGATGAACTAGGGTTTGAGATGAGATGGTGTTGTTGGAGATGTTGATAGAGATTGGCCTCCCTAAGATGAGAGAGTTGTTGGTCATGACGATGGCTTCGATTTCCCCCTCCGGGAGGGAAGTTCTCCCGACGGAATCACTCTGTCAGAGGGCAAAAGTGCTCCTGCCCAAGTTCCACCTCAAGACGGTGACGCTCCGTCCCAAAGTCCTCTCCTTATTTTTTCAAGGTAAAAAGACCTTATATACCAGAAGATGGGCACCGGAGGTGGGCTGGGCTGCCCGCCACCCACCAGGGTGCGCCTGGGGGGCCTGGTGTGCCCTAGTGTCTTGTGGGCACCAGGCAGACCCCCTATGGTAGTTATTTGCTCCAATATTTATTATATATTCCAAAATAATTCTCCGTAAAATTTCAGCTCATTTGGAGATGTGCAGAATAGGTATCTGTGACGTAGCTTTTTCAGGTCCAGAATTCCAGCTGCCGGCATTCTCCCTCTTTGTGTAAACCTTGCATATTATGAGAGAAAAGGCATTAGAATTACTCCACAAAGCGATATAATGAATAAAAACACTATAAATAACAATAGAAAAACATGATGCAAAATGGACGTATCAGGAAGGGAAAAAAGGTGAGTTCTAGTAGGAATAGGATTGGACTTGGAGTCCAAGTCCTCTCACCCTTGGCGCCAACTCCTATTAGGAGTAGGGCTAGACTCCCAGCCCTCCCACACATATAAATATAGAGGAGGGGGCGCAGCAAGGCACCCCAGTACATTAGCCTTGGCTGCTCCCCCGTCTCTCCCTCCCGGCATAGTTCTCGTCCACGGTTTTTCTCTTAGCGAAGCCGTGCCGATATTCTGACTCCACCACCATCACCACCACGCCTTCGTGTTGGTTGTGATCCCATCTACTTCTCCGCCTTCTCTTGCTGGATCAAGGAGGAGGATACGTCATCGAGCCGCACGTGTGCTAAACTCGGAGGTGTCGTCCGTTCGGCACTAGATCGGTTGGATCGTGATCGGATCGCGAAGAGTACGACTACATCAACCGTGTTATATACGCTTCCGCTTTTAGTCTACGAGGATACGTAGACGCACTCTGCCCTCTCATTGCTATGCTTCTCCTAGATATATCTTTGGTATTCATAGGAATTTTTTTAATTTTCATGCTTCGTTCCCCATCAAAAGAGAGGTGCTTGCACTGGCTAAACTTAGACTTGCAGCTGAAAAAAAGATTGCAGATCAGGCAAAGTTTGATGCAACTTTGAACAAGATCAGAGAGGAAGAGCAAAAGATTTCGCAAGCTGCAAAGAAAAGGAAACAAGAGGCTGCAGCAAAAAATTAGAGATTGAGGATAAAAAGAAAGATGTGCTGAGAGAAAAATAGTTGGCAGCTGAGGAAAAAAGAAAAGAAATTGAAGAAAGGAAACGAAAAAGGTTAGCTGAGCAGCAGGAGAGGAAGGCACTTGTAGAGCCCAAAAGGAATGCACTACAAGCTAAAAGGATGCAAGCAGAGGAAGCAAAAAAGCGAAGGCTGCAGAAAAGAAAAGAATTGCAGATGAAGAGTGAAAGAAAGCTGAGATTCACTTAGAGCAGAAGAAATGCAATTTCTTATGATGCAAGAGGATGAGCAGGAAATAATTAGAGGTTGTAAAGATTATCTTGCTCAAGGGGAGAATTCAAGGCAGCAGGCATGGGAGAAGCAAAATCTGCAGCAAGATACATCCAGGGCACAAGATTGGGAAGAGAGAAAGAAAGAAGCAGAAGAGTGGAACAGAGCACAAACCCAAGCCGAGGAAGGAAAGAAACAAGCCATAGAAGAAAATCTCAGGTTGGCAAGTGTGAAGCAAAGGCTAGATGAATGCCAAGCAATGCAGGGCACTTAGGAGCAGCCACATCGACCAAGGAGACCTTACTTCAGTCAGGCCAGGATAGATTTTAAGAAACTAAGAAAAAGTAGCATGTTTGATATATTTAGGGAGGAGAGGATATAAGCATTTGACACATGAAGTGTTGTGTGTTTTCTTTTGTTAAGTTGCAGAACTCCTTTATTTGCTTTCACCAACCTGTTAAATGTTGGTCAGACTAATCATGTTATTTTCAAGATCATGTAATGATCAGGCAAACCTTGTCAAACTGAATGCTTTTGTTAAATGTATGAAACATGTTAGCCCCTGTTCTGTTCAACTTCTGCATGTATGAAAATAGATTATTTTGGCATATGATTTTTGCTCCTTGGCTATTCTCTATGAGAACATAGAAACATGCATGGTTTAAATGAAGTTCAGTATGCCCTGTACTCAACTAATTTTATACAACATTCAGAAAATACCAAATTGCATTCAGAAGCTACCAAACTTCATTTCATAACATCCCAGTTCAACTTCATTACATAGTTGACCATAACTACATAGCATGCAACTTCCCAGCAAAAGGTAGCATACAAATTTCATTATATAGCATGCCAGTTTGGCAAATTGCTTCTTCTACTTGACATAGTGGCATCCTAATTCACTAGTAATTTAGATTGAGCCGTCGGCCTCGCCAGGCCAGTGGCGTCCAGGCTGCCGAGCCAAGCTGTCGGCGCCTTTGGAGAAGATCAGCAACATGACGACGGGCATGCCTCCTCGATGCCCACCTCCGTCAGCTTGACGTGGCACGTGTTCGTGAGGACGTCGAGCAGCGCCACCGGTCTCCAACTATCGTTGCCAGGAGCACATGCACTAGTGGAAAAAAGCCTTGCTATGGCGTGCCAAAAACAGCCTTAGGCCCAAAAAAAGCCTCACGTGCACTAGTGGTTTAAGCTTCTGTCACTCTAGCAACCCATCACCTAATAATTACTCCACAATGCATTCCCTTAGGCCCAAATATGGTGAAGTGTCATGTAGTCGGTGTTCACATAACACCACTAAGGGAATCACAACATGCATATCATCAAAATATCGAACACATATCAAATTCACATGATTACTTGCAACATGACTTCTCCCGTGACCTCAAGAACAAAAGTAACTACTCACAAATGATATTCATGCTCATGATCAGAGGGGTATTAAATACCATAATGGATCTGAACATATAATCTTCCATCAAATAAACCATATAGTAATCATCTACAAGATGCAATCAACACTACTAGTCACCCACATGTACCAATCTGAGGTTCCGATACAAAGATTGAACACAAGAGATGAACTAGGGTTTCAGATGAGATGGTGTTGTTGAAGATGTTGATGGAGA
Source organism: Thinopyrum elongatum (assembly GCA_011799875.1). Lineage (NCBI taxonomy): Eukaryota > Viridiplantae > Streptophyta > Magnoliopsida > Poales > Poaceae > Thinopyrum > Thinopyrum elongatum. Next base: position 551,186,168 of record CM022303.1, read on the forward strand.
TTGGCCTCCCAAAGATGAGAGAGTTGTTGGTGATGATGATGGCTTTGATTTCCCCCTCCGGGAGGGAAGTTCCCCCGACGGAATCGCTCCGTCGGAGGGCAAAAGTGCTCCTGCCCAAGTTCCGCCTCAAGACGGCGACGCTCCGTCCCAAAGTCCTCTCCTTATTTTTTCTAGGTAAAAAGACCTTATATACCAGAAGATGGGCACCGGAGGTGGGCTGGGCTGCCCGCCACCCACCAGGGCGCGCCTGGGGGGGCTGGCGCGCCCTGGTGTCTTGTGGGCACCAGGCAGCCCCCCTATGGTAGTTATTTGCTCCAATATTTATTATATATTCCAAAATAATTCTTCGTAAAATTTTAGCTCATTTGGAGATGTGTAGAATAGGTATCTGTGACGTAGCTTTTTCAGGTCCAGAATTCTAGCTGCCGGCATTCTCCCTCTTTTGTAAACCTTGCATATTATGAGAGAAAAGGCATTAGAATTACTCCATAAAGCATTATTGTGCATAAAAATATTATAAATAACAGTAGTAAAACATGATGCAAAATGGACGTATCACATCTCAATGCCGATGTTTGACCTATATCAAACTAGATAGCATGTGGGCCTTAGTGCTAATAGAAAAAATTGGTGACCTACAACAGCAAATTGCCACTGCCTAATTTTTATAATCTATCAAGTAAAATTTTACAATTAAGCATGCCTATTAAAAGGAGTACTTGATGATAGGTAGATCATATATATGCTGACGATGATTCATAAGACAACCAACATATATATAGATAAAAAACAGAGAAAGCAAAGAGCAAGATATGCATGGTGTATTCTGTCCAAGTTCAACTACTTTTATTTAACTTCCAATGCTACAAACAATATTATTGGTCACTTTTAACTTTCAATGCTACAAACAATATTATTGGTCACTTTCAACTTTCAATGCTACAAACAATATTATTGGTCACTTTTAACTTCCAATGCTACAAAAATTTGCAACATGAGGACTTGCCCTGATTTCTCTAGTGCACATTTCTAAAGAAACTATACCAAGCAAAACTCCCATTCTACACATAACATATTGAACACTAAGTTCAATTGTGCACTATCAATTTCTACTAAATATCATAGTACTAATATAAAAAAATTAGCACTATCCATTCATCCATCCATCTATGAATGAGATATCAATTGTGCACTATCCATTTGTACTACATATATCAATTTGTACAAATAAATCAATTTCTACTAAATATCACAGTACTAATATAAAAAACTAGCACTATCCATTCATCCATCCATCTATGAAAGAGATATCAATTGTGCACTATTCATTTCTACTAAATATATTAATTTGTACAAATAAATCAATTTCTACTAAATATCACAATACTAATATAAAAAAACTAGCACTATCCATTCATCCATTCATATATGAACCAATCAACTACCCTATCGATCTACACAAAATTTTCTGGCTCAGATCTATCAAAGGGAGACGCTTGGGGAGGGGAAGAAAATTCGTGAGGGGAAGAGGGGATATCTCACCTCCTTGCCGGAGTTGGCGGCGGCTGCGCAGTTTCGGTGGCGAAGAGCGGCGTCGTCGGGCAGCGGCGGCGGCGGCGGTCGAGAAGGGGGGTGAAGAAGGGGTGAAAACGATAGGTTAGTGAATCGGACCTACACTAATTTTTACTGGATAGGGTAGTTTTTTTGCTGGCGTGGGCCTAATGGATACTGCTGTCGTAGGCCTAATGGGCCACGCCATAGAAAATGAAAGCACACGAAAAAAACACAGAAAAATGTCTATGTCGTACGAAAAAAATTCTACGCCAGCGGTATGCTCATATCAATGTCGTACCAAATTGTCCCACGCCACCACTATTTGGAAAAAATAGTACTGGCATTACTAGGCGTCGGCGCGCCACTAACAAAAGTTGTGGCTAGCACTTTTTCCACCAGTGGTGGGTGCGCGAGTCTGCAACACAGCCATCGCCGGCGTGCGTGCGAGCAACGAGCACACGCCCGACGCCACACCTTCAGCCACCGATAGCACCGCAGATACGTCCATTTTGCATCAAGCTTTTATATTGATATTTATTGCATTATGGGCTATTATTACACATTATGGTACAATACTTATGCCTTTTCTCTCTTATTTTACAAGGTTTACACAAAGAGGGAGAATGCCAGCAGCTGGAATTCTGGACCGGAAAGGAGCAAATCTGAGAGACCTATTCTGCACAATTCCAAAAGTCCTGAAAATTTATGGAGAATTATTTTGGAATATATAAAAAATATTGGGCGAAAAAATACCAGAGGGGACCCACCAGGTGGCCACAAGCCTGGGGGGCGCGCCCTACCCCCTGGGCGCGCCCCTAGGGCTTGTGGGCCCCCTGGCAGGTCTCCGGTGCCCATCTTCTACTATATGGAGGGTTTTGACCTGGAAAAAAAATCAGAAGGGAGCTTTCGGGATGAAGCACCGCCGTCTCGAGGCGGAACCTGGGCAGAAGCAATCTAGGGCTTCGGCGGAGCTATTCTGCCAGGGAAACTTCCCTCCGGGAGGGGGAAATCGAAGCCATCGTCATCACCAACGATCCTCTCATCAAGAGGGGTCAATCTCCATCAACATCTTCACCAGCACCATCTACTCTCAAACCCTAGTTCATCTCTTGTATTCAATCTTTGTCTCAAAACCTCAGATTGGTACTTGTGGATTGCTAATAGTGTTGATTACTCCTTGTAGTTGATTCTAGTTGGTTTATTCGGTGGAAGATCATATGTTCAGATCCTTAATGATATTTATTACCCCTCTGATTATGAACATGAATATGCTTTGTGAGTAGTTACGTTTGTTCCTGAGGACATGGGAGAAGTCTTGTTATAAGTAATCATGTTAATTTGGTATTCGTTCGATATTTTGATGAGATGTATGTTGTCTTTCCTCTAGTGGTGTTATGTGAACGTCGACTACATGACACTTCACCATGATTTGGGCCTAGGGGAAGGCATTGGGAAGTAATAAGTAGATGATGGGTTGCTAGAGTGGCAGAAGCTTAAACCCTAGTTTATGCGTTGCTTCGTAAGGGGCTGATTTGAATCCACATGTTTCATGCTATGGTTAGATTTATCTTAAATCTTCTTTCGTAGTTGCGGATGCTTGCGAGAGGGGTTAATCATAAGTGGGAGGCTTGTCAAAGTAAGGACAACACCCAAGCACCGGTCCACCCACATATCAAATTATCAAAGTAACAAACGCGAATCATATGAGCATGATGAAAACTAACTTGACAATAATTCCCATGTGTCCTCGGGAGCGCTTTGCTTTATGTAAGAGTTTTTCCAGGCTTGTCCTTTGCTACAGAAAGGATTGGGCCACCTTGCTGCACCTTTGTTACACTTGTTACTTGTTACCCGTTACGAATTATCTTATCACAAAACTATCTGTTATCGATAATTTCAGTGCTTGCAGAGAATACCTTGCTGAAAACCGCTTGTCATTTCCTTCTACTCCTCGTTGGGTTCGACACTCTTACTTATCGAAAGGACTATAATAGATCCCCTATACTTGTGGGTCATCAACCGTCGGAGTCGTGGGTGCGACGCCCAACCTTGCCGTGGCAGACGGGGGAGCCGACGCTTCTGTCCACGCCAGAAATAGGGCTCCGCGTCATGCTATCACCGCCCGCCAAGAGGAGAGGAATTTGTGATTTAGGGTTGGGGAGGGAATGGGGAATTTTGGCCTATCAGTGCGTCACCCGTCTGGTTTAACCGGTTCGACACTCTTACTTATCGAAAGGACTACGATAGATCCCCTATACTTGTGGGTCATCAAGACTCTTTTCTGGCGCCGTTGCCGGGGAGTGAAGCGCCTTTGGTAAGGAAACATTTATATTACATGCTAAAATTTACTGTCACTTGTCACTATGGAAAATCATCCTTTGAGGGGTTTGTTCGGGGTATCTTCACCTCGACCGGGAGAGCAAAGAGTTGCCCCTCAACCTACTGAACCTACTGAAAATATTTATTATGAAATTCCTTCGGGTATGATAGAGAAACTACTAGCTAATCCTTATGCAGGAGATGGAACATTACATCCTGATATGCATCTAATCTATGTGGATGAAGTTTGTGGATTATTTAAGCTTGCAGGTTTGCTCGAGGATGAAGTCAAGAAGAAGGTCTTCCCTTTATCTTTGAAGGAGATGGCATTGACATGGTATAGGCTATGAGATGATATTGGGACTTGGAATTACAACCGATTGAAATTGGAATTTCATCAGAAGTTTTATCCTATGCATCTGGTTCATCGTGATCGGAATTATATATATATAACTTTTGGCCTCGTGAAGGAGAAAGTATCGCTCAAGCTTGGGGGAGGCTTAAATCAATGTTATATTCATGCCCCAATCATGAGCTCTCAAAGGAAATTATTATTCAGAATTTTTATGCTCGGCTTTCTCGTAATGATCAATCCATGCTCGATACTTCTTGTACTGGTTCTTTTATGAAGAAGACTATGGAATTCAAATGGGATCTCTTGGAAAGAATTAAATGCAACTCTAAAGATTTGGAACTCGACGAAGGTAAGGAGTCAGGTATAAACCTTAAGTTTGATTGTGTTAAATCTTTTATGGATACCGATGCTTTTCATGAATTTAGCACTAAATATGGACTTGACTCTGAGATAGTAGCTTCTTTCTATGAATCATTTGCTACTCATGTTGATCTCCCTAAGGAGAAGTGGTTTAAATATCATCCTCCCATTGAAGTAAAAATAGTAGAACCTATTAAAGCTGAAGAGGAAACTATTACTTATAATGTTGATCCTATTATTCCTACTGCTTATATTGAGAAACCACCTTTCCCTGTTAAGATAAAGAAACATGCTAAAGCTCCAGCTATGGTTCATAAGAGTTATACTAGAACACCTACACCCCCTGAACAAATTAAAGCTGAACCTAGTATTGCTATGGTTAAAGATCTCTTGGTCGATAATATTGATGGGCAGGTTATTTATTTCTGTGATGAAGCTACTAGAATTGCTAAACCCGATGATAAAGATAAACATAGACCTGTTGTTGGCATGCCTGTTGTTTCTGTTAAAATAGGAGATCATTGTTACCATGGCTTATGTGATTTGGGTGCTCGTGCGAGTGCAATTCCCTTTACCTTGTATCAAGAAATTATGAATGATATTGCACCTGCTGAAATAGAAGATATTGATGTCACTATTAAGCTTGCCAATAGGGATACTATATCTCCAATTGGGATTGTTAGAGATGTTGAAGTTTTGTGTGGGAAAATAAAATACCCTACTGATTTTCCAGTTCTTGGTTCCCCACAAGATGATTTTTGTTCCATTATATTTGGTAGACCTTTCTTGAACACTATTAATGCTAAAATAGATTGTGAGAAAGAAACTGTTAGTGTAAGTTTTGGAGATGTGTCTCATGAGTTTAATTTCTCCAAATTTCGTAGACAACCCCATGATAAGGAATTGCCTAATAAAGATGAAATTATTGGTCTTGCTTCTATTGTCGTGCCTCCTACTGATCCTTTGGAACAATATTTGCTAGACCATGAAAATGATATGTTCATGAATGAAAGAAAGGAATTAGATGAGATTTTCTTTAAACAGATGCCTGTTTTGAAACACAATTTTCCTATTGAAACTCTTGGAGATCCTCTACCACCCAAGAGTGATCATGTGTTTGATCTTAAACAATTACCTGATACTTGAAATATCACTGGTGCAGAGACGTGCTATACAAACGGTTTTTAACCCCTTTCCGCGATGGTGTTTTGAACCGTTGCCAAGTGAGTGTGTGCGATAGGGGGGGTCCTTCCCACACAACCAAGAAACCGTCGGGGATAGGCCCTTCGGCCACACAGGCGGGGGCAAAATGAGCTCATGTGCGATCAGGCGAGGCATCGAAACCCAATCATTTCCGTTCGTACGTACATCCCACACAGTGAATCCCAGAAAAACGTTTCCGTTCGTATGTATATCACACACAATTTTTTGTGTGGAAACGTTTGTGCAAGGTGGCCTAACGCACACAGTTGTCTGCCGGAAGCCGTGTGTGATTGTTAGTTGATCCAACACACCTACTTTCTAGAAACCATGTGGGTTGTTTGAGTTCATCACCCATTGTGTTGTCTTAGTAACTGTCTGCAATAGAAAACCCCAATAAGCAGGGTAATTAGCCTATTATTGATAATCCATGTAGTAATCAAATTGACATTTCTTATAAAACACACCAGATATTTCATATCTATATAACGGCGACCAGGATTTCATAATCGAATTACATCAAATAGCTTCAGCACTCAGTTACACCCAAGAGGGATATAGCTAGCTACGCCATTACACAACAGCACCAAGTTTCACAAGCAACATCAAAAACCTTTGGAAAAGTAACATCATACATGGTAAATAGACAGATGAATCTCATCTGGAAAACTGCATAAGCGGAAGGCGAATATTGAGCCTTCAATGATGTTGAATGTCCTTGCAACTTTAGGCCAGTGGCTATGGATAATTGCTTGCCCAACCTTTGTCCTCTTCAGGAAGACTTGAATATTGTACCGTGGGTGTTGAATGAATACCTTCCTTGCCTCTTGAGCATGCAGGTGGTTTAAGAGGTAATCATCGGTGAACTGCTTTGAAAAGTACTGAAAACAAAGATATGCATAAATCGCTGTTATAAATTTTGAAATGGCGCAAGGGATAAAAACAAGGTAAAAGAGTTAGTACCATCCTATAGTTGACTGATGTCTTCTTCATTGTGCAAACAATGATCTTGTTGTTATTCGTCGCAAGTTTCTTTATCCTAACAATCTTTCTGAGTTTCTTGACTTGACTGATATTCATGGACATCTCATTTCCCCATATGCAAAATGGGTCGAATAGTGGGTCTAAGCCTCTGACAGCAGGACCTACATGTGCAAGACCAAATTGTAAGAAACCTAAATATTAGAATGATTCCTGCAACTGCACAATAATGTGCTATTAGCGAAAGGACCATGCATGAGCAAACCTCGATGGTAAACCGCAGTGTCTCCCATTGTTTCCCTACAACACATATAAGGAAGATCTTGATCAGGTTAACTGAGAGTTGCCATACTATCAGCAGAATATGTATTGAGTACAGCCAAATTCGATTTATTTCTCACTTGCATAACAATACAATATTGTACCCACAACAAATGAAAATCAAATTGCAGAATTGAACCAAACAGTTAACTGGACAGCAGACCAAATGAACCAAAATAGTTAACTAAGCACGACATTGCAGAATAGAACATATACTAGACGATAAGATAGTTAACGAAACCAAGAATGCTTGACAGCAGTACTACGAAATGTAGCAATTGTTGGACCAAACGGTGAACTGAACATTACATTTCAGAATATCAGATTTCATATTAACATTACAGAGGACAAATCACTAGAAGGCACTGGCGGTGGCCTCGAGAAAATAGCATGAACTGTATTTTAAAGTAGACAACCGCATGGCGGTGTCGACGGTGGCCTCGAAAACGATGTGCTCCTCCAATATCTGGGGGTCGACACGCATGGCAGCCATAGCAACCTCGTCCGTGTGTGCGGCCGTGATTTGCTTCTCCGCTGCCAGATGCTACTGAGCTCCACGTTATACTGCGTGCAAAATGGCTGTGGGCGGTGCTTAATTGGAGGACGGGGCCAGTGATTTCGGCGAAAGGTGTCGCGCCATCGGTCGGGGCATGTGGGACAGGGAAGGAGGAGGATGGTGTGGGTGAGGTGTGGATTACCTGACCATATCGACGAGGCCGCGCAGCAAGAAGAAGGGTCGCCGGCGAGGAGGCGGCGCTGCAAGAAGAAGGGTCACCGACGAGGAGGCGGCGCTGCCAGTAAGCAGCAGTGAAGGTTTGAACTTGGAAAGCAAGGTGGAACGGTGGAAATGTGGCTTTTGGTGGGGGGGAGATAGATATTTCCGCGGTGGCAGAAAAATTTCGCTCGGTGCCGCAAGAAACTGGTGCGCAAGTGTGGTTCAAGCGCGGGCGATGGACTGTAGACGATGAAGCTTCCTGCGTAAGCCAAACAAGACGGTGCGCCAAGATATTTTATATCGCATCCCACACGATTCTTGGTAGTAAACTGTTTGTGGTATACCTGATTTTTTCATTCTGTTTTGAAAGACAAAATGGTGTCACGGAGGGAAAGGATGGTGTTTGAATTGCTAGAACATTTATCTACAATGAACATGCAGCTATATGAGTGTCGTGTTAAAATTTGGAATTATTCCGGGTTCGTTTAGCATTTTTATGCGTTAATTGAGTTTCTAGGCATTTAATGTGCATAATTCAAATTTGAACTACAAGCACATGCTCCAGTGCACCAAAGTTTGTTGAAAAATCACATGTGTGTCTTTGGTTGAATTTATAGGTCCCATGCCAGAATGGGAATGAAATTCAAATATCTGGGCGTGGTGACTCGGCCGAAAACATTGAGAAACTTGGTTTTTAAATTCCTGTAGATCCCAAACTCGCCTGAAAATCATGAAACTTTGCATGGTGTCATTTCATGGCACCAACATACTGTGGTAAAAAAATTGGCCGAATTGGGACAAGTTTTGGTATAAGCTTCTTGCAAATTGAGCTTCTCTCAAGAAGGCGTGTGGTTTCGAGAGGGAACGTGTCACCTTTGTGTGCGAAACGACATACGCTGCCCCCCCCTTTTGATTTTTTTACAGAGCAAACATAGAACTATATGAGTGTCGTGTTAAAACTTGGAATTATTTCGGGTTTGTTTGGCCCTTTTTATGCATTAATTGAGTTTCTGGGCATTTAATGTGAATAATTCAAATTTGAACTACAAGCACATGCTCCAGTGCACCAAGGTTGGTTGAAAAATTACATGTGTGTCCTTGGGTGAATTTCTAGGTCCCATGCAAGAAATGGGAATGAAATTCAAACATCTGGGCGTCATGGCTCGACCGGTAACATTGAGAAACTTGGTTTTTTAAATTCCTATAAATTCAAAACTCGCCTGAAAATCATGAAACTTGGCATGGTGTCATTTCATGGCACCAACATGTTGTGGTAAAAAATTGGCCGAATTGGGACAAGTTTTGGTATAAGCTTCTTGCAAATCGGAGCTTCTCCCAAGAAGACTCGTGGTTCCGAGAGGGAACGTGTCACCTTTGTGTGCGAAACGATATACGCTGCTCCCCCCACTTGATTTTTTACAGAGGCAACATAGAACTATATGAGTACCGTGTTAAAATTTGGAATTATTCCGGGTTCATTTGGCCTTTTTATACATTAATTGAGTTTTTGGGCATTTAATGTGCATATTTCAATTTGAACTACAAGCACATGCTCCCGTGCACCAAAGTTGGTTGCAAAATCACATGTGTGTCCTTGGGTGAATTTCTAGGTCCCATGCAAGAAATGGGAATGAAATTCAAACATCTGGGCGTCGTGGCTCGACCGAAAATATTGAGAAACTTGGATTTTTAATTCCTGTAAATCCAAAACACGCATGAAAATCATGAAACTTGGCATGGTGTCGTGACATGGCACCAACATGCTGTGGTAATTTTTTTGGCCGAATTGGGACAAGCTTTGGTATAAGCTTCTTGCAAACTGGAGCTTCTCTCAAGAAGGCTTGTGGTTCTGAGAGGGAACGTGTCACCTCCATGTGCGAAACGACATACACTGCCTTCTCCCGCCTTGATTTTTTTACACAGGCAGCTTAGACCAATAGGAGTTTCGTGCTAAATTTTGGAATTATTCCGGGTTCGTTTGGCCTTTTTTATACATTAATTGAATTTCCAGGCATTTAATGCACATAATTCAAATTTGAACTACAAGCACATGCTCCAGTGCGCCAAAGTTAGTTGAAAAATCATTTATGTGTACTTGGGCGAATTTCTAGGTCCCATGCAAGAAATGGGAATGGAATTCAAACATATGGGCGTCTTGGTCGGCCGGAAACATCGAGAAACTTGGTTTTAAAATTCCCTTAAATCCAAAACTCGCCTGAAAATCATGAAACTTGGCATGGTGTCATGACATGGCACCAACATGTTGTGGTAATTTTTTGTCTGATTTGCGAAGGCACACACATTAACAATCAACAAAGTCATTTTCGAACAAGTGTTGTCACGTTACAATCGGAAACACAAGTATTATTGAAACCGTGGGCGTTCTACTTACCATTTACGTGCCGCCACGCGTCCCTTTTTTTATTGGCTAGGAGGTGCCATGCGGGGTAGCTATTTGAGTACGGGAGGCGTGCGATCAGACCCCTGCGCGTGCTCATCCGGCGGAGAGACCTTTGACCTCTATCCGCCGCCCACCTCTCTCCCAACGTCTCCATTAATGGCACCCGAGCCCCTGTTTAATGGCGTGGCTATTTCTCACTCGACTGATATTTAAGAGAGAAAAAAGAAAATCTGAAAAGAAAGTTTTGCACGGATCTTGATGTAAGATCCGACGAACCTATATAGCATCGACTGTGACTTATAGCAAGACTGATGAATATAGGGACGATGACAGTGGATAATAATTGTCTTACATATTTAGGAAGATAATTCAAAAAGCCACATGCGGCAACGCCCAAAATACACAAGGGCAAAAGAAGAAGGAAGACGCAGACAATGATCTGGCTCGCTGATCTCTACTTTCTTGATGCGTTGCTGCAGGCCGCGGAGACTAGTTCCCGCGGCGAGCGGCGATGAGCTCTTTCGTGTCCTCAAGATGCTGCTTGAGAGCATCCACGGATTCCTCCACCAGTCTTTGGCGCTCGATGCGGAGCATGGCATTCTCGTCCATAAGATTTTTAATTATGACGCCAGTCCTCTTCAACAAGGAAGTGGTCTCCTCGTGCTGCTTCGTCGTTCCGGCGATCTTCGCCCTCAGCGGGTCGAGCTCGGTACGGAGCTTCACCTTGTCCTCCCCTAGTCCCCGGATGACGCTGGTAGCATTTTCAAACGAGGCATTCATCTCGTCCTGCAGCTTCATTCAGTCGGAGATCCGACCCATCAGGTCATCGAGCATAGTGCGCATGCGCCTGTGAGAGTCTTTGCCTGCCCGCGAGACATTTTCCCAGGACGCCGCGGTGTGGGAGGACATCTCTGCTACATTCGCGGTGCGGCAGGACATCTCTGCTGCTTCTACTGTGCAGCCGAACCAGTCTGCTGCATCGACGACGCGGCGGGACCTCTGTGCTGCTTCGGCGGTGCGGCGGGACCTCTGTGCTGCTAGGGCGGCACAGCGGGACATGTCGGCTGCTTTTGCGGCGAGGCGGGACATCTCGCGTGCTTCCACTTCCAGGCTCGCCTCTCCCTGGTAGACGTAAGGGAACAACGATGAATGACTTGTTTGTTTTTGTGGATGAGGAGTTGAGGAGGAATGTGCAGTCATCTTGGAGTAGGTAGTATTTATAACCGAGTACTAATACGCTCCTAAGTGGGAAACTACTACTTCCTGACCTTGCGTTGGTTTTTCCCTTGAAGAGGAAAGGGTGATGCAGCAAAGTAGAGAAGTATTTCCCTTAGTTTGAGAACCAAGGTATCAATCCAGTAGGAGGTACACGCAAGTCTCCAATCTGTGCACCTGCACAAACAATCAAACACTTGCACCCAACGCGATAAAGGGGTTGTCAATCCCTTCACGCTCACTTGCAAGGATGAGATCTGATAGAGATAGATATAAAAGATTACTAAAACGTAAAACAAAATAAAAGTAAATAAATTGCAGCAAGGTATTTTTGGGTTTTTTGGTTTACAGATCTGAAAATATATAATGGAAAATAGACCCGGGGGCCATAGGTTTCACTAGAGGCTTCTCTCTTGAAGGAAAACATACGGTAGGTGAACATATTACTGTCTAGCAATTGATAGAAATGCACAAAGTTATGACGATATCCAAGGCAATGATTATGAATATAGGCATCACGTCCGTGTCAAGTAGACCGACTCCTGCCTGCATCTACTACTATTACTCCACACATCGACCGCTATCCAGCATGCATCTAGAGTATTAAGTTCATAAGAATGGAGTAACACCTTAAGTAAGATGACATGATGTAGAGGGATAAACTCAAGCAATATGATGAAAACCCCATCTTTTTGTCCTTGATGGCAACAATACAATATGTGCCTCGCTACCCCTACTTTGTCACTGGGTGAGAACACCGCAAGGTTGAACCCAAAACTAAGCACCTCTGCTATTGCAAGAAGAACCAATCTAGTTGGCCAAACCAGACCGATAATTCGAAAGGAAATACAAAGATATCAAATCATGCATATAAGAATTCAGAAAAGACTCAAATAATATTCATAGATAATCTGATCATAAATCCACAATTCATCGGATCTCGACAAACACACCGCAAAAGAATATTACATCGGATAGATCTCCAAGAACATCGAGGAGAACATTGTATTGAAGATCAAAGAGAGAGAAGAAGTCATCTAGCTACTAGCTATGGACCCGTAGGTCTGTGGTAAACTACTCACGCTTCATCGGAAGAGCAATAGGGTTGATGTAGAAGCCCTCCGTGATCGAATCCCCCTCGGGCAGGGTGCCGAAAAAGGCCCCAAGATGGGATCTCACGGGAACAGAAGGTTACGGCGGCGGAAAAGTATTTTGGTGGACGCTTCTGGTGGTTTGGGAATATTTGGGAATTTATAGAAGTGGTTTTAGGGTTAGAGGACTCCTGAGGGGCCCACAAGCTAGGGGGCGTCCCCCTAGGGTGCGCCCTGAGGGCTTGCGGAGTCCTCGGGACTCTTCTGGCCCTCTCCCCGAGTCTTCTGGTCCAAGAAAAATCATCGCGTAAGTTTTATTCCATTTGGACTCTGTTTGATATTCCTTTTCTATAAAACTCAAAAACAAGGAAAAAACAGAAACTGGCACTGGGATCTAGGTTAATAAGTTAGTCCCAAAAATAATATAAAATAGCGTATTAATGCATATAAAACATCCAAAACAGATAATATAATAGCATGGAACAATAAAAAATTATAGATATGTTGAAGACATATCAGAAACCGTTTAGGTTTTGATCTGTGTGAACAGGTTTGCAATTAAATATAGCGTGATTGTAAGTTGGAATGTGACGGGACGCAGGCTCAAAATTTATTGACGGTTCTATAATTTCTAAGTGCGGCACTATTCCCGGACAGCCTAACGTGGGCACGCGTTCTCGGCCGCGTACTTGGCGTTTGCACCATAGGGTGCACTGCTATAGGCGATGTCAGCACACGTCTAGTTCCATCAACCATGCTCGCTCGTTATTACCATCGCGCACGCTTCTTTTAATTAGAATGTGTGCCCGTCTAGCACACACACGTTGATCTGTCTAACTGTTTATGTTTGTTGTGGCTAATCGCAAACAGTTCATCCGTGTGAAGTGTATGCCATCAATCGCAGACACCTTGAGCTGGCTGACCATTTCTTTTGTGTTGCCTAATCGCAAACAGTTCATCCGTCTGAAGTGTATGCCCTCAATTGCACACACCTTCATCTGGCTGCGCGTTTCTGTTGTTCCGCCTCATCATAAATAGTTCATTGGGGTGAACTGTATGCCGTATATCGCACACACCTTGATCTGGCTGCCCATTTCTGTTGTTCTGTCTCATCGCAAATAGTTCATATGGATCAACCATATGCCCCGCATCGCACACGCAACTAAAATCTGAACCGTGTTTGATTTATCCTTCATCTCAAACATTTTTCATCTTTTTTGACAGTTTTTTTACATCACTGTTTGCGATTAATGCATCGCACACAGTTTCTTTAAAGGGTCTCTGATCATAGTGTCGCGTTAGCAGCATCTTGCAGTAGTGTATGCTTATGTTGATGAGAAAAAGATATATCCTGTTATTATTAGTGCTAACCTTTCAGAACATGAGGAAAAGAAATTATTCAAAACTCTGAAGAAGCACCGTGCAGCTATTGGATATACTCTGGATGATCTTAAGGGCATTAGTCCCACTCTATGTCAGCACAAAATTAATATGGAACCTGATGCTAAACCTGTTGTTGATCACCAGCGACGGTTGAATCCAAAGATGAAAGAAGTGGTAAGAAATGAAATACTAAAGCTTCTGGAAGCAGGTATAATTTATCCTGTTGCTGATAGTAGATGGGCAAGTCCTGTTCATTGTGTCCCTAAGAAGGGAGGTATTAGCGTTGTTCCTAATGATAAAAATGAATTGATTCCGCAAACAATTGTCACAGGTTATAGAATGGTTATTGATTTTAGAAAGTTAAACAAAGCTACTAGGAAAGATCATTATCCTCTACCTTTTATTGATCAAATGCTAGAAAGACTATCAAAACATACACACTTTTGCTTTCTAGATGGTCATTCCAATTTTTCCCAAATACCTGTGTCACAAGAGGATCAAGAAAAAACTACTTTTACTTGCCCTTTCGGTACCTTTGCTTATAGACGTATGCCTTTTGGTTATGTAACGCACCTTGTACTTTTCAAAGATGTATGACTGCTATATTCTCTGACTTTTATGAAAAGATTGTTGAGGTTTTCATGGATGATTTCTCCGTTTACGGAACTTCTTTTGATGATTGCTTAAGCAACCTTGATCGAGTTTTGCAGAGATGTGAAGAAACTAATCTTGTCTTGAATTGGGAGAAGTGCCACTTTATGGTTAATGAAGGTATTGTCTTGGGGCATAAAATCTTCAAAAGAGGTATTGAAGTTGATAAAGCTAAAGTTGATGCTATTGAAAAAATGCCGTGTCCTAAAGATATCAAAGGTATAAGAAGTTTCCTTGGTCATGCTGGTTTCTATAGGAGGTTTATTAAAGACTTCTCTAAAATTTCTAGGCCTCTTACTAATCTCTTGCAAAAGGATGTTCCATTTGTTTTTGATGATGATTGTGTGGAAGCATTTGAAATACTTAAGAAAGGCTTAATTTCTGCACCTATTGTTCAACCACCTGATTGGAACCTACCCTTTGAAATTATGTGTGATGCTAGTGATTATGCTGTTGGTGCTGTTCTAGGACAAAGGGTTGATAAGAAGTTAAATGTTATCCATTATGCTTGTAAAACTCTAGACAGTGCTCAAAGAAACTATGCTACTACTGAAAAAGAATTTTTAGCGGTTGTATTTGCTTGTGATAAGTTCAGATCCTATATTGTTGATTCCAAGGTAACTGTTCACACCGATCATGTTGCTATTAAATATCTTATGGAAAATAAGGATGCTAAACCTAGACTCATTAGATGGGTTCTCTTGCTGCAAGAATTTGATTTGCATATTATTGATAGAAAGGGAGCTGAGAACCCCGTAGCAGACAACTTGTCCATGTTAGAAAATGTTCTTGATGACCCACTACCTATTGATGATAGTTTTCCTGATGAACAATTAGCTGTCATAAATGCTTCTCGTAGTACTCCTTGGTATGCGGATTATGCCAATTATATTGTTGCTAAATTTATACCACCTAGTTTCACATACCAACAAAAGAAAAAGGTTTTTCTATGATTTAAGACATTACTTCTAGGATGACCCACACCTTTATAAAGAAGGAGTAGATGGTGTTATTAGACGTTGTGTACCTAAGAATGAACAGGAACAGATCCTACGCAAGTGTCACTCCAAGGCCTACGGAGGACACCATGCTGGAGATAGAACTGCACACAAGGTATTACAATCTGGTTTTTATTGGCCTACTCTTTTCAAGGATGCTCGTAAGTTTGTCTTGTCTTGTGATGAATGTCAAAGAATTGGTAATATTAGTAGACGTCAGGAAATGCCTATGAATTATTCACTTGTTATTGAACCATTTGATGTTTGGGGATTTGATTATATGGGACTTTTTCCTTCCTCTAATGGGTATACACATATTTTGGTTGCTGTTGATTATGTTACTAAGTGGGTAGAAGCTATTCCAACTAGTTGTGCTGATCATAACACCTCCATTAAAATGCTTAAAGAAGTTATTTTTCCGAGGTTTGGAGTCCCTAGATATTTAATGACTGATGGTGGTTCACACTTTATTCATGGTGCTTTCCGTAAATTGCTTGCTAAGTATGATGTTAACCATAGAATTGCATCTCCATATCATCCTCAGTCTAGTGGTCAAGTAGAATTGAGTAACCGAGAAATAAAGTTGATTTTGCAAAAGATTGTTAATAGATCCAGAAAGAATTGCTCTAAGAAACTTGATGATGCATTATGGGCTTATAGAACTGCTTATAAAAACCCTATGGGTGTGTCTCCATACAAAATGGTTTATGGAAAAGCATGTCACTTACCTCTTGAACTAGAACATAAAGCTTATTGGGCAATTAAAGAGCTCAACTATGATTTCAAACTTGCCGGTGAGAAGAGGTTATTTAACATTAGCTCACTTGATGACTGGAGAACCCAAGCCTATGAGAATGCCAAATTGTTTAAAGAGAAAGTTAAAAGATGGCATGATAAAAGGATACAAAGCGTGAATTTAATGTAGGTGACCATGTCTTGCTATACAATTCTCGTTTAAGATTTTTTGCAGGAAAGCTTATCTCTAAATGGGAAGGTCCTTATATTATCAAGGAAGTTTATCGTTCCGGTGCCATCAAAATCAACAACGCTGAAGGCACTAACCCGAAGGTGGTAAACGGGCAAAGAATCAAACATTATATCTCAGGTACTCCCATAAATGTTGAAACCAATATTATTAATACCATAACACCGGAGGAGTACATAAGGGATATCTACCAGAATGTTCCAGACTCCGAAAAGGAATAGGTATGTGATACGGTAAGTAAACCGACTCCAAAACTTCCCAAAAGCAATTTTACTCTGTTTTGGAATATTTAAAAAATAGGAAAATAAAAAGTAGTCCGAAAAGTGCACGAGGAGGCGACAAGCCCTGGGGGTGCGCCCTACCCCCCTGGGCGCGCCTCCCAGGCTTGTGGCCACCTCGTGTGCCCTCCGGACTACGTTTTCTTGTAGTACACTTCTTTTGGTCGGTAAAAAATCATTATATATATTCTCCCAAAGGTTTTGACCGCCGTACCACGACAATATTCCCTATTCTTGTTTCGTGCTGTTTTGCCTGGCAGATCTTAAAACATGTCGTCCCAAGATTCGGAGGGAGAGAGCTATGTAGCTGATTATATCGCAAACACAAGGGTTTATGGGGATATGGAGCATTGTGGTTGGACCACTGAGGAAGAAGGACACATCGTCAACCCAGTCATCACCACCTCCGAAGAAAGAGACCTAAATACATGGGTATGGGCACTCCCCTTGGCAACTGCCAAGCTTGGGGGAGGTGCCCCGGTATCGTATCACCATCACATCTTTACCTTTATCATTTTTCTTAGTTCGATCCTTTTGGTTATTCTCAGTTTAGTAGAATAAAGTTTTAGTATGATCTAGCTTTGAGTTTTGCTTTGTGTTCCCTCTATGTAATCGAGTTTGAGAGTTATATAATAAAGATTAGTTTTGAGTTGAGGGCTTTGCTTTCTTGCTATGATCATGAGAAAAAGAAAAAAAGAATAAAAATATTATATAATGATCTTATGGGAAGTGACGGCTTCACATATAAGAATTATGTCGCATGAAATTTGTTGGGAGTTGACAAACATAGTTTTGGTTATTGTTGCAATTAATAGGAAGTAATAAAGAAAGAGAGGTCTCACATATAATACACTATCTTGGACATCTTTTGTGATTGTGAGCACTCATTAAAATATTAAATGCTAAAAGGTTGATGTTAGATAAGGAAGATAACATAATGGGCTATGTTTCTTTATATCCAAATAGAAGTTATATTGTCATGGATCCTCCAACATGTTGAGCTTGTTTCTCATCCTATTCTAGCCAAATCTTTTGCACCAAGTAGAGATACTACTTGTGCATCCAAACAATCCTTCAACCCAGTTTTTCCATGAGAGTCCACCATACCTACCTATGGATTGAGTAAGATCCTTCAAGTAAGTTGTCATCGGTGCAAGCAATAAAAATTGCTCTCTAAATATGTATGATCTTTTCGTGTCAGGAAAATAAGCTTTATGCGAACTTGTGATATGGAAGAAATAAAAGAGACAGACTGCATAATAAAGTTCTTTATCACAAGCGGCAATATAAAGTGACGTTCTTTTGCATTAAGATTTTGTGCATCCAACTATAAAAGCGCATGACAACCTCTGCTTTCCCCTGTGAAGGGTCTATCTTTTATTTACCCTCTACCCTTATACAAGAGTCATGGTGATCATCACCTATTCTTTTTATACTTTTTCTTTTTGGGAAGCACTATATGTTGGGGAAGATCCATGTATATATATATATATATATCCACTCGAATGTAGGTTTTCATAAACTATTATTGTTGACGTTACCCTTGAGGTAAAATGTTGGGAGGCGAAGTTATAAGCCCCTATCTTTCTCTGTGTCCGATTGAAACTTTGATCTCATAAGTATCACGTGAGTGTTAGCAGTTGTGAAAGACTAAAATATGGTTGAGTATGTGGATTTGCTATACAAAAGATCTTACATTGACTCATTCCGATGTTATGATAAATTGCAATTGTTTCAATGACCAAGATCATAGTTTGTTGGTTTTCAAGAAAGTTCTTGTTTCACACTTTAACTTGTGAATGAATTGTTACTTTAGCATAAGAAATTATATGACAATATATGTTGCTGTTCTAAAGATGATCATGATGCCTTCATGTCCGTATTTTATTTTATCGACACCTCTATCTCTAAACATGTGGACATGATTATCGATTTTGGTTTCCGCTTGAGGACAAGCGAGGTCTAAAGCTTGGGGGAGTTGATACGTCCATTTTGCATCATGCTTTTATATTGATATTTATTGCATTATGGGCAGTTATTACACATTATGGTACAATACTTATGCCTTTTCTCTCTTATTTTACAAGGTTTACACAAAGAGGAAGAATGCCGGCAGCTGGAATTCTGGACCGGAAAGGAGCAAATCTGAGAGACCTATTCTGCACAATTCCAAAAGTCCTGAAAATTTACGGAGAAATATTTTGGAATATATCAAAAATATTGGGCGAAGAAATACCAGAGGGGGACCCACCAGCGGCCACAAGCCCGAGGGGCGTGCCCTACCCCCTGGGTGCGCCCCTAGGGCTTGTGGGCCCCCTGGTAGGTCTCCGGTACCCATCTTCTGCTATATGGAGGGTTTTGACCTGGAAAAAATCAGAAGGAAGCTTTCGGGACAAAGCGCCACCGTCTCGAGGCGGAACCTGGGCAGAAGCAATCTAGGGCTCCGGTGGAGCTGTTCGGCCGGGGAAACTTCCCTCCGGGAGGGGGAAATCAAAGCCATCGTCATCACCAACGATCCTCTCATCGAGAGGGGGTCAATCTCCATCAACATCTTCACCAGCACTATCTCCTCTCAAACCCTAGTTCATCTCTTGTATTCAATCTTTGTCTCAAAACCTCAGATTGGTACCTGTGGGTTGCTAGTAGTGTTGATTACTCCTTGTAGTTGATGCTAGTTGGTTTATTCGGTGGAAGATCATATGTTCAGATCCTTAATGATATTTATTACCCCTCTGATTATGAACATGAATATGCTTCGTGAGTAATTACGTTTGTTCCTGAGGACATGGGAGAAGTCTTGTTATAAGTAATCATGTGAATTTGGTATTCGTTCATTATTTTGATGAGATGTATGTTGTCTTTCCTCTAGTGGTGTTATGTGAACGTCGACTACATGACACTTCATCATGATTTGGGCCTAGGGGAAGGCATTGGGAAGTAATAAGTAGATGATGGGTTGCTCGAGTGACAGAAGCTTAAACCCTAGTTTATGCATTGCTTCGTAAGGGGCTGATTTGGATCCACATGTTTCATGCTATGGTTAGATTTATCTTAATTCTTCTTTCATAGTCGCGGATGCTTGTGAGAGGGGTTAATCATAAGTGGGAGGCTTGTCCAAGTAAAGACATCACCCAAGCACCGGTCCACCAACATATCAAATTATCAAAGTAACGAACGCGAATCATATGAGCATGATGAAACTAACTTGACAATAATTCCCATGTGTCCTCGGGAGCGCTTTGCTTTATATAAGAGTTCGTCAAGGCTTGTCCTTTGCTACAGAAAGGATTGGGCCACCTTGCTGCACCTTTGTTACACTTGTTACTTGTTACCCGTTACGAATGATCTTATCACAAAACTATCTGTTACCGATAATTTCAGTGCTTGCAGAGAATACCTTGCTGAAAACCGCCTGTCATTTCCTTTCGCTCCTCGTTGGGTTCGACACTCTTACTTATCGAAAGGACTACGATAGATCCCCTATACTTGTGGGTCATCAATCGCCGGAGTCGTGGGTGCGACGCCCAACCTTGCCGTGGATGACGGGGGAGCCGGCGCTTCTGTCCGCGCCGGAAACAGGGCTCCGCGTCATGCTATCGCCGCCCGCCGAGAGGAGAGGAGAGGAATTTGTGATTTAGGGTTGGGGAGGGAATGGGGAATTTTGGCCTATCAGTGCACCGCCCGTCTGGTTTAACCGGTTCAGCTCGACCAGCCCGCGCGCTGATGTGGCAGTGGTCTGGGCCTCGCGCGTATGAGAGCAGTAGCCAGGTTCGTATGAGATAGGCATAGAGGACCGTTTTGGAGCGCTGCTGCGTATTTGAGGACCGTATCGGAGCAATCGACGAGTGCCAAGACTGTCTTGTTACAAGTCAGATAGTACAGGTACCGTAGTTGTAATTATCTCAACAAAAACAACATTGTCAGCGTCCCGTACGACACGGGAGCTCCTATGGGGCGCCTTATGCGCCCGTTGACGCAACTGGCGTCCACTACAACATGCTAGTGGGCCGACCCATGAACACGCAGGGGCAGTGCAAAAAATGTATTTATGTCGTGAAAAAACCAACCCAAATGACACTGTTGTGAGGATTCAAACCCGCGACAGTTAGCTCCAGTGCATGATTGGCTAACCAATAGACCCATTAAACCCTTGCGAAAAGAATGCAACGCGAAAAGTCTAAGAACTATACTTTAGCCGCTATTTAGAAAAACAGGGATTTCTTTTGAAAAGAAATGTGAACAAATTTTGAATGTCCTCAGATTTTTTAAAAAAGTCATGAATTAGAAAAAAAGTTCATGTATTCAAAAACATTCACAAAAAGTTCATAAAAATTGAAAAAAGTTCATCGATTTTAAAAAAAGTTCACAAATTTGGAAAAAATTCACTGATTTTGAAAAAAAATCACCGACTTTGAAAAAAAAATCATCGAATTTGGAAAAGAGTTCATCAAATTTGAGAAATTTTCATTTATTTTGGAAAAAGTTTATTGAATTTTAAAAAAGTTCATCAAAAATTAAGAAAAGTTCATTGGTTTTGCGAAAAGGTTGACGGAAAATTTAAAAAGTTCATTGAGCCAGGGAGAAGAAAAAAAAGGAAAAAGGAAAGTAGATGGATGAAAAGCATGAGAAAGATGTACATGTCACACAATGTTGGGTGGCGGGGTGGTCAGTGCACTGAACCTCGAAAGAGGAGGTCGCAGGTTCAATTCGCACTGCCTCCAAACATCTTTTTATCTTTTACTTGGAAAATTTCCCGTGCGTTGCAACGGGAGATAAAATTCACATACCCCTCAGCTCAATGGCACGGACACCTGGTGCACGTATGCCCATGATTCTTTAAGATTCTGCTTTAGGGACATAGATGAATGGTGTAACACATAGCTTTTGTTAGCCTCTAGTTTTGGGACCCTCATCAAAACTCAAGGGAACCGTCTCCAGCTGACCCCCAATTCCCTGGTTCTCCATCACCTCGGTTTCTCCAAAAACACATCACACCGTCAAGAACTTCCAACCGTCTGAATTCCAGGTCACTCCATGGTGGCAAATCGGAGCACAAATCGATGGTGATACTGCTCTATTCGGAAGAGCATGGCTTCTATCTTATCTTACAAGCTATGTTTATACTAGTACAATAATAACCACGTAATTTCTCTTTAAAACGCATGAATAGAAAGTAAATAGAGAAAGAAGAAATGAAACCATGTGTAAAACATACGAATGAAAAACATGATTTATTTATTTTTTGCAAACGTGTTGTTTGGAATACAGGAGTTGGAATGCCAGATCAAAACTAATAGCTCGGCCAAAGTACAGCCAAAAGCACGAACCCCACCTGTCATTTTCAAGGTGCAACCCCATGTACATGTAGCCAAAAAAGAAGCAAAGCATCCATTCTCCACCACATATTCCTTCTTATCCCATCATCATCCTCTCCCGTAGGTTCCTTTATTCTCTCTCCTCACTCACCTCGGCCAGCTCCGGCTCTAGGCTAGACTTTTTCCTCTTTGAGGTATGAGAAGAGCAGCCGGTGGTGGATCGTGTGAGGCGGCCATGTTCTTTGCCAATCTTTACGGCGCATGCATGGAAGGTGTCGCCGCCCCCGATGCAGTCCTATATCCCGACCACGAGCTGTAGCTCCAGCTACGAGAATGCTACCTGACCTCGACTCGGGGTCCTCTGCCCCCATCTCAACCTCCCGCCATGACCTCGTCCTCCCGCTGTGAGCTCGCCGGCCGGCGCCGTCCTCTGCCCCAGCCATAAGGCGCTACTGAATAGGCTGAGAGCTCAGGTCCCGCTCTCCTCCTGAATCCGGTTGCTGCAGCAACCTCAGCCACGTCATCTGCCCGCCTATACAGCCAAGCGACCTCCATCCGGCCAGCTGGTGGCACTGTCGTACTTCGCCGCTGCTTCGTGCGGTTCTCCCCGGACACTGTTGTCAGAGCATCTCCAGCCGTTCACCCTGCAGAGGCTCGAAATATTGCCGCGTGCGGGCGAACTGGCGCTAAAATCGGCCGACCGCCGCCGGGCGCCGTTTTCGGTGCAATTTGGCCCACTTTTCAGCCCAGTTTCGGCGCAAAATTGGCCCGCTATCGACGCAAATTGACCCATATTTGCCGTGCTTCGGCGCAAATTGAACATAAGCTATTTTTATTACATAGTTCATCACAGAAAATCAATAGAAATGAAATAGTTCAATACAAATTATATAGTTCAACAAATAGTTTAACAAATCAAAATTCATATTTCATCACACGTCGAGCTAGGCGTTGCCCTTAAGCCTCCATAGGTGCTCCACCAGATCCTGCTGCAGTTGTTGATGCACCTGTGGGTCTCGGATCTCCTGACGCATATTGAGGAAGGCAGTCCAGGTTGCCGGTAGCCGATGATCAACTTGGGCAAGAGGACCATGCCTGTAATATGGTTCAGTGTCAAACACCGGCTCTTCCTGCTCGCTCTCAATGATCATGTTGTGCAAGATGACACAGCAAGTCATGATCTCCCACATTTGATCTTTCGACCAAGTCTGAGCGGGGTACCGGACAACAGCAAATTGAGATTGGAGCACACCAAATGCCCGCTCTGTAAAAGCTAGGGTTTGGGAAACTGCACGACACCCAATACGGGTGTGGCTATCTCATATATATAAGGGTACACAAATGTACAAATACAAGATACATGGGTATACACAGAAACTATGTATATATATATTATCTAACACACCCCTCAATCTTAACTGTGGCCTGAAGTACAAAGTAAGTTAAGATTGCGCCTATAACCTTCAAGCTGCGGTTGGGGAAGTGGCTTCATGAAGATGTCAGCAAGTTGATCTTTAGAGGAGATGAACTTGATATGAAGAAGTTTATGTGCAATACGTTCCCTCACAAAGTGATAGTCAACTTCGATGTGCTTGGTACGAGCATGGAAAACTGGATTAGATGAAAGATACGTCGCACCAATATTATCACACCAAAGGACTGGTGGTTGCTCTTGAGAGACCCCCAACTCTCTCAACAGTGACTGTACCCAAATAAGCTCAACTGTGGCATTGGCAACTGCCTTGTACTCTGCTTCAGTGCTACTCCGAGATACTGTGGCCTGCTTGCGCGCACTTCAGGCGATCAAGTTGCGACCAAAGAAGACAGCATAGCCCCTCGTTGATCGCCGGTCATCCAGGCTCCCAGCCCAATCTGCATCAGAGAACGCCGAGAGAGCACTCGAGGAGGTAGACCGAAGATGCAAGCCATAGAAGACAATATGAGAGATGTAACGCAGTATACGCTTCACAGCTGACCAGTGTGAAGTCCGAGGAGCATGAAGATACTGGCACACACAGTTGACTGCATAGGAGATGTCCGGACGTGTGATAGTCAAGTACTGCAAACCTCCAACAATACTGCGGTACTCTGTAGCATCATCTGAAGGAAGCAAGGCACCATCCAAGGCTGATAACCGATCAGTCGCAGACATAGGGGTGGTAGCATGCTTGCATTGCAACATACTAGCACGTTGCAGCAAGTCCAAGGAATACTTATGCTGAGTGAGAGTCAGGCCAGCAGGGGACCGTGAAACCTCCAGACCAAGGAAGTAATGGAGAGCACCCAGATCCTTGACAGCAAAATGACCACCCAGCGCAGACAGCAGATGATCAGCGGCAGTCACTGAGGAGCTGATAAGAATAATGTCATCAACATAAACCAGCAGGTACATAGTAACCTCAGGGCGATGGAGCAGGAACAGAGACGTGTCAGCAGTGGACGGAACAAACCCAAGCCGTCGAAGAACCGAGCCAAGTCGGGCATGCCAGGCACGAGGAGCCTGCTTAAGTCCATAAAGCGCCTTAACAAGACGACACAAATGATGTGGACGAGCAGGATCAACAAAACCTGGAGGTTGCCGCATGTAAACCTCTTCCTCTAGGACCCCATGGAGAAAAGCATTCTGAACATCAAGCTGACGCAGAGACCACCCTTTGGCAACAGCCAAGGACATAAGCAGACGAATGGTGGTAGGTTTGACAACTGGACTGAAGGTATCCTCATAATCAAGACCATACCGTTGTTTAAACCCTTTTGCCACCAACCGTGCCTTGTATCGCTCAATAGAACCATCAGCATGCTTCTTTACCTTAAACACCCACTTGGAGTCAATGATGTTGACACCAGACACAGGAGGAACCAGACGCCAAGTATCATTCCTCTGTAGTGCCTGAAACTCCTGCTCCATGGCACTGCACCAATGAGGAATCCGAAGAGCCGCCTGAAAATGCCGAGGCTCAGCAGTGGGGTCAGCATCTGTCTGTGCCATACACGCCGCAATCCATGCAACCGTGCCGTCAGTGCGCTCCTTCGGCCAAACAATACCACTCTGACTGAGTGTACGAGGACGCAGAATAGCTGTAGGGGGTGGAGGTGGTGGCGGAGACGAAGTCGGTGAAGATGGCAATGACGACACAGACCGCTCTCTAGGCGCAGAGTCAGTCGCACCATGAGACCAACCTGGCGAGGAGGGCGTGGACGCCGGCTCGGCAAGCACGGGCGTGGATGCCGGCTCAGCCCCCGCAGCAGAGGCTGGCGCGGGCAAAGCTGGCTCGTCCAGCTCGACCGGCTCGGCCAGCGGGTGGCCAGCCCCATGCGGGATCGAGGTGGCAGGGCCCGGCTCGGCCAGCACCGTCGGCGAGCCAGGTGACGGGGGGCCGTCGCGAGCGGGCTCGACGGACGCAGAGGAGACGCGGGCGGCCGCTCATCCAGAAGCTCGAGGCGTGCTCCTCGTCCAATACATGCACCATGGTTAGGTAGCAACAAGGGGGTATATGCAGCATCAACAAGGCAAAGGTAAAACAAATTTTTCAGGTGCAGTGGGAGTGGTGGAGGTGACTGGAAGTGCGGAAAAAGGAAAAACATTCTCATCAAGCACCACATCACGAGAGACATAGACGTGGTTAGAGGGAACATGAAGACACTTGTACCCTTTATGAAGAGAACTATAACCAAGAAACACGCACTGTTTAGACCGAAACTCCAACTTGCGTTGGTTATATGGATGAAGATGTGGCCAACAGGCACACCCAAAACCCTTGAGAAAAGTATAATCAGGAATTTCATTCAGCAAAAGTTCAAGTGGTGTTTTCATCTGACGAAGTCATATAGGGAGTCTGTTAATGAGAAAGCATGCGGTGGAAAATGCATCACTCCAAAACCGGAAAGGAACGGAGGAATGGGCAAGCAAAGCAAGACCAGTCTCAACTATATGGCGATGCTTACGCTTAGCTACACCGTTTTGCTGATGTGTATGAGGACAAGACACACGGTGTGTAATTCCAAGCTTATTAAAGAATGCATTGAGGTTGTGATACTCACCCCCCAATCAGATTGCATGTGAATGATTTTGTGACTGAGCAGTCGCTCAACATGCGCTTGGAATTGCAAGAAAACATTAAACACATCAGACTTGCGTTTAAGAAGATAAAGCCAAGTGAACCGACTGTAAGCATCAATAAAACTGACATAGTAATTATGACCACTAACAGAGGTTTGGGCATGGCCCCATACATTCGAAAACACAAGTTCAAGTAGTTTATTGATTACACGACTCGACTAAGAAAAAGGAAGCAGATGACTCTTGCCTTGCTGACGGGCATCACAAACTGCATCAACATGTTTATTGGACACAACTGGAAGCTCATGACGATGAAGTACATGGCGAACGATGGGAGTGGCAGGATGACCAAGGCGCGCATGCCAATGTGATGGAGACACACGAACACCACTGAAAGCACTAGGAGCTGGTGGAACATCAAGTGCATAGGGACCATTATTGCGCAGTCTACCTCTAAGGAGTACGTCCCTCGTGTCCCGGTCCTTAACAAAAAAATGAAAAAGGATGAAATTCAGCAAGAACATTATTATCACGAGTAAGTTTAGGAAATGAAAGTAAACTACATGAAATAGAGGGAACACGAAGGACATTAAGAAGACGTAATTGTGTGGATCGACGGCTCCTGTGTAGAGAGCTTGCCCATCTCACTCGTCAGGTGATTGGTAGCTCCCGTATCCATGTACCAAGATGCATCAACCGGATAGGAAGGAGTATGCCCCTGCTCATGACTTGCCAGAGCAGCTTGCTTCTCATTACCCTTGCCATTGTTCCTGATCCCCAAGAAATCCTGCTTGAAGCGACGATGACACCGGGAGGCAAGGTGACCATCAAGTCCACACAGCTGGCAGGGGACCTGAGCACCACATGAAGGGCAATAGGCATGGACTTGACCTCCCGTGGAGGTAGTGGTGTTTCACGAATTAGGGGCGGTCGGCGGAGGTTTGCCACCAGTTGGTGGCTTGTAGGGCTTGCCCTTCCCACGCGTTGCAGCGTTGGCAGAAGGGAAACTCGACGTAGAGCGACAAGTCTGGATGCGCTGTTCTGTGGCAAGAAGGCGCGCATACAACTCACGCGGCTGGATGGGAGTCTCACGACCATTGATATTCTCCACCAAATTATCATAGTCGTCGCTCAGTCCATTGAGCACATAAGAAGTGAACTCCTCCGGACCAAGAGCCTTGCCGATGGAGGCAAGTGTGTCAGCCATACCCGTCACCTTGTTGAAGTAGTCAGTGACAATGAGGTCATGAAGCTTCACCTCCCCAAGCGCAGTGCGAATAGCATGAGCACGCGCCTGGGACTGCGAAGCAAAACTGGTATGAAGAGCCGTCCACGTGTCCCGAGACGTAGCGGCAAAGATGACCAGCGACGAGACTCCCTCCGTGAGAGAGGACTGGATAGCAGATAGGATGGCTTGATCTTGAGCCACCCACGCATGATGCCCTGGATGATATGGCGGAGGGCACGACAGAGTACCATCAACAAAGCCCTCCAAGTAGCGACTGCGGAGAAGCGGCAGCACCTGTGCACGCCACGACAGATAGTTATCCGTCGTGAGCTTCACCGGGATGAGGTGCGCGAAGTAGAACGGTGCAGCAGCGACGACATGATCCGGCAGAGGCGGTGCGTAGTAGCCCTGATGTGGACCACCACTAGGCGCCTGCGGGATATGAACAAGCTCCGCCGAAGGAGCCGCAGTCGTCGGAGGATACGGTGCCGCGGAAGCACCATAGGACGAAGCAGATGTACCATAGAACGGCGCGATCAGAGGAGCCGACTGGTACCCACCGTAGATCACCGGTGCAGTGCTGTAGGGCACCGCAGTAGCCGCAGGTACGTCTGAGGAATCGGGCGATGCACTGTTTGGACCCGCGAGCGACGTATTATACGCAGTTGGGAGCTGGGCGCCATATGCGGCCGTAGGCAGAGCACTGTACGAGGCGTACGCGGCCGTAGATGGAGCGCCGTATGCGGCGTACGCGCTGGAGGGCGCAGCCCATGTGCCATGCACGCCCGCGACGGGCCGTTACACGCCATGCATGGATGCATGCAACGCGCCATGCATGCCCGCGCTGGAGGGAGCCATAGGCCACGTGCCATGCACGCCCGCATGCGACGCGCGGGACGGCGTCGCGGGCGCGGCCGCCTGAGGCGCAGCGGGTACCGCCGCGTTCGGCGGCGATGGCGGGACAGCAGCAGACGGATCGGCGCCGGCCAGGGGAAACAACGGCCGAGAAGCCAGGAACGGAGAGGCCGGGGCGGCGGCGGTTGATACGTCTCCAATGTATCTATAATTTTTGATTGTTCCATGTTATTATATTATCTATTTTGGATGTTTTATATGCATTAATATGCTTTTTTATATTATTTTTGGGACTAACCTATTAACCTAGAGCCCAGTGCCAGTTCCTGTTTTTTCCTTGTTTTTGAGCCTCGCAGAAAAGGAATACCAAACGGAGTCCAAACGGAATAAAACTTCACGATGATTTTTCTTGGACCAGAAGACACCCAGGGGACTTAGAGTCCAAGTCAGAAGAGCCACGAGGCGGCAACAAGGGTGGAGGGCGCGCCCTAGGGGGGGGGGCGCCCCCTACCTTGAGGGCCCCTCGGGACTCCCCTGACCTAGCTCTTCCTCCTATATATTCACATATATTCCAGAACCACCAGAGGCATCCACAAAAACACTTTTCCACCGCCGCAACCTTCTGTTCCCGTGAGATCCCATCTTGGGGCCTTTTCCGGCATCCCGCCGGAGGGGGAATCGATGACGAAGGGCTTCTACATCAACTCCATTGCCCTTCCGATGATGCGTGAGTAGTTTACCTCAGACCTACGGGTCCATAGCTAGTAGCTAGATTACTTCTTTTCTCTCTTTGATTCTCAATACAAAGTTCTCCTTGATGTTCTTGGAGATCTATCCGATGTAATCTTCTTTTGCGATGTGTTTGTCGAGATCCGATGAATTGTGGATTTATGATCAGCTTATCTATGAATATTATTTGAATCTTCTCTGAATTCTTTTATGCATGATTTAATATCTTTGTATTTCTCTTTGAATTATTGGTTTGGTTTGGCCAACTAGATTGGTTTTTCTTGCAATGGGAGAGGTGCTTAGCTTTGGGTTCAATCTTGCGTGATTTCACCCAGTGACAAAGTAGGGGTAGCGAGACACGTATTGCATTGTTGCCATCGAGGATAAAAAGATGGGGTTTTCATCATATTGCTTGAGTTAATTCCTCTACATCATGTCATCTTACTTAAGGCGTTACTCCGTTCTTTATGAACTTAATACTCTAGATGCATGCTGGATAGCAGTCGATGTGTGGAGTAATAGTAGTAGATGCAGGCAGGAGTCGGTCTACTTGACACGGACGTGATGCCTATATGCATAATCATTGCCTTGGATATTGTCATAACTTTGCGCTTTTCTATCAATTGCTCGACAGTAATTTGTTCACCCACCGTATTATTTGCCTTCATGAGAGAAGCCTCTAGTGAAACCTATGGCCCCCGGGTCTATTTTCCATCAGATTACTTCCGATATACTATTTTGCAATCTTTTATTTTCAGATCTATATACCAAAAAACCCAAAAATATTTTATCTTTTGTTTATCTATCTCTATCAGATCTCACCTTTGCAATTGACCGTGAAGGGATTGACAACCCCTTTATCGTGTTGGGTGCAAGTGTTTGATTGTTTGTGCAGGTGTTGGTGATTTGTGCGTTCTTCTCCTACTGGATTGATACCTTGGTTCTTAACTGAGGGAAATACTTACCTCTATTGTGCTGCATCACCCTTTCCTCTTCAAGGGAAAAACCAACGCAAGCTCAAGAAGTTGCAGCGGCGGCCGGGCCAGATGCCATCGGGGACGATCGGGGTCGAGGGCGATCGGGACAGAGCAGAAGCGATCGAAACCTAAACTGATACCATGTAAAAGCTAGGGTTTGGGAAACTGCACGACACCCAATACGGGTGTGGCTATCTCATATATATAAGGGTACACAAAGTGTACAAATACAAGATACATGGGTATACACAGAAACTACGTATATATATTATCTAACACGCTCGACATCCTTCCTGCAAGCCTCCTGAACCTTCGGAAAGTGGGAGTTCTTGCCTCCTGGCACAGGGTTTGAGATAGTCTTCACAAATGTGGACCATCTCGGATAGATGCCATCTGCTAGGTAGTATCCCTTGTTGTAGTGCCGCCCATTGACCTCGAAGTTCACCGGAGGAGAATGACCTTCAACAAGCTTGGCAAAGACAGGGGAGCACTGCAATACATTGATGTCATTGTGAGTTCCTGGCATACCAAAGAAGGTGTGCCAAATCCAGAGGTCCTGTGTGGCCACTGCCTCAAGTACCACACTGCAACCGCCTTTGGCGCCTTTGTACATCCCCTGCCAAGCAAATGGACAGTTTTTCCATTTCCAATGCATGCAGTCGATGCTTCCAAGCATCCCAGGAAATCCTCTTGCTGCATTCTGTGCTAGGATCCGAGCAGTGTCTTCAGCATTGGGTGAGCGCAAGTATTGCGGTCCAAACACTGCCACCACTACCCTATAGAACTTGTAGAAACAATCAATGGTCGTGGACTCGGCCATGCGCCCATAGTCGTCGAGTGAATCACCGGGAGCTCCGTATGCAAGCATCCTCATAGCTCTCGTGCACTTCTGGATTGAGGTGAATCCAAGTGTGCTGTTGCAATCCTTCTTGCACTTGAAGTAGCTGTCGAACTCCCGGATGGAATTCACAATCCTGAGGAAAAGCTTTCGGCTCATCCGATAACGGCGCCGAAATACTTTGTCGCCGTGCAGTGGAGCATCGGCGAAGTAGTCGGAGTAGAGCATGCAATAGCCTTCCAGTCGATGCCGGTTCTTTGCTTTCAGCTGCCCCGGCGCTGAGCCACCTCGCCGCGGCTTTGCATTGCTCGCAAGCAGGCCGGCCAGGGCGGCGAGGACCATGAGATGCACTTCATCCTGGATGTCGGCATCGGCTTCCTCCTCCAGCAGTACCGCGAGCGCCTCCTCGTCGTCCGAGTCCATCGCCGAGCAGACAAATCACCGAACACCTTGCGGGCGTGGTGGGCGCACAGCCGTCGGTATCCCGCCCTCCGTGGCTGGAGCGCCGGAAAACTCGCCCAGGAAGGTGGTGGAGAGGTTGCCGCGGCGAAACCGTCTCTCTTTTTCGGTGGGGGATGGCTTATCTAGCGGTGGTGGGGGGGTGGGCGGCACCGGGATCGGCAAGGCGACGGGAGGGCGCACGGGGGTGGGGGGCGAATCTGGACATGGAAGATGGCTTTTCGCCTGACAGTGTGGCCCCAACGTGGTTTTTCCTTCCGCCGGAGACCCCAAGCGCCCCCCAGTGCGCTGGGTTCGGCCTGGGATCGCCGGGCCCAAAAACGTGCCGAGCCGGCGGATTTCGGTGTCTTGGGGGCGCGACTAGGGTTTTTTTTTGGCGTCAGCGGGGAAAAAGTCGCCCTGGGGGGCCTATTGGGGGCGCGGCTGGAGATGCTCTTAGAGGTCGTGGCCTGTGGGTGGGTCTCCAGGGCGGGTTTTATTCGCTGGATATTTTTGTTGGGAAACGTTGCATGGAAAACAAAAAAATTTCTACACACACGCAAGATCTATCCATGGAGATGCATAGCTACGAGAGGGGAGAGCATCTTCATACCCTTGAAGATCGCTAAGCGGAAGCGTTTATCAACGCGGTTGACGTAGTCGTACTCCTTCATGATCTGTCCCGATCAAGTACCGAACGTACGGCACCTCCGCGTTCAGCTCGATGACGTCCTCGCCTTCTTGATCCAGCAAGAGAGGCAAAGTAGTAGATGAGTTCCGGCAGCACGACGGCGTGGTGACGGTGTTGGTGAAGAATAATCTCGGCAGGGCTTCACCAAGCACAATGGAAACTATGACGGAGGATAAACTAGAGGGGACGGGGTTGCCGGCACACGGCTTGGTGAATCTTGATCTTTCTTGGGTGCTAGCCCTGCCCCTCTATTTATATGTTGAGCCCTGGGGTCGAAACTTGGAGTAAAAGCCTCATCAAAGTCGGTTTTGCCCGAAAGGCAAGAGTCCTTCTCGGACTCCAGGGCTAGACGCCAGGGTCCCCGGCGTCTACCCCCTAGACGCCAGGGTTCCTGGCGTCTTGCCTCTGGTCTCCGCAAAACTCCCTTTTGCACTTTCCAAAAGCCTCGTGGGCTTTCCCCTTTGGCCCAAATAAAGTGTTCTCGTACCCAAACATTTCGGGAAACATCCGGAACCCCTTCCGGTGAATTCCGGAACCATTCCGGAGACCAAACACTATTATGCCATATATCAATCTTTACCTCCGGACCATTCCGGAGCTCCTCGTCATGTCCGTGATGAAGGAAATATGCCCTAGAGGCAATAATAAAGTTGTTATTTTATATTTCCTTATTCATGATAAAGGTTTATTATTCATGCTAGAATTGTATTGATCGGAAACTTAAATACATGTGTGAATACATAAACAAATACCGTGTCCCTAGTAAGCCTCTACTAGACTAGCTCGTTGATCAAAGATGGTTAAGGTTTCCTAACCATAGACTTGTGTTGTCATTTGATAACGGGATCACATCATTAGGAGAATGATGTGATGGACAAGACCCATTCGTTAGCTTAGCATATTGATCGTTCAGTTTATTGCTATTGCTTTCTTCATGTCAAATACATATTCCTTTGACTATGAGATTACGCAACTCCCGGATACCGGAGGAATACCTTGTGTGCTATCAAACGTCACAACATAACTGGGTGATCATAAAGATGCTCTACAGGTATCTCCGAAGGTGTTTGTTGAATTGGCATAGATCGAGATTAGGATTTGTCACTCCAAGTATTGGGGAGGTATCTCTTGGCCCACTTGGTAATACACATCATACGAAGCCTTGCAAGCAAAGTGACTAATGAGTTAGTTACAAGATGATGTATTACGGAACAAGTAAAGAGGCTTGCCGATAACGAGATTGAACTAGGTATGAAGATACCGACGATCGGATCTCGGGCAAGTAACATACCGATGGACAAAGGGAAGTACGTATGTTGTCATAAAGGTTCGACCGATAAAGATCTTCGTAGAATATGTAGGAGGCAATATGGGCATCCAGGTTCCGCTATTGGTTATTGACCGGAGAGGTGTCTCGGTCATGTCTACATAGTTCTCGAACCCATAGGGTCCGCACGCTTAACGTTCGTTGACGATATAGTATTATATGAGTTATGTGTGTTGGTGACCGAATGTTGTTCGGTGTTCTGGATGAGATCACGGATATGATGAGGAGCTCCGGAATAGTCCGGAGGTAAAGATTGATATATGGGATAATAGTGTTTGGTCTCCGAAAAGGTTCTGGAATTCACAGGAAGGGGTTCCGGATGTTTCCCGAAATGTTTGTGCACGAGAACACTTTATTTGGGCCAAGGGGTAAAGCCCACCAGGCTTTTGGAAAGTGCAAAAGGAAGTTTTGCGGAGGCCAGGGGCTAGACGCCAGGAACCCTGGCATCTGGGGGGTAGACACCGGGAACCCTGGCGTCTAGCCCTGGAGTCCAAGAAGGACTCTTGCCTTTCGGGCAAAACCGACTTTGAGGAGGCTTTTACTCCAAGTTTCGACCCTAGGGCTCAACATATAAATAGAGGGGCAGGGCTAGCACCCAAGACACATCAAGATTCACCAAGCCGTGTGCCCGCAACCCCATCCCCTCTAGTTTATCCTTCGTCATAGTTTCCGTTGTGCTTGGCAAAGCCCTGCGGAGATTGTTCTTCACCAACACCGTCACCACGCCGTCGTGCTGCCGGAACTCATCTACTACTTCGGCCCTCTTGCTGGATCAAGAAAGCGAGGACGTCATCGAGCTGAACGTGTGCTGAACACGGAGGTGTCGTACGTTCGGTACTTGATCGGGACGGATCATGAAGGTGTACGACTACATCAACTGCGTTGATAAACGCTTCCGCTTAGCGATCTTCAAGGGTATGAAGATGCTCTCCCCTCTCGTAGCTATACATCTCCATGGATAGATCTTGCGTGTGCGTAGATTTTTTTTGTTTTCCATGCATAGTTTCCCAACAGTGGCATCCGAGCCAGGTCTATGCGTAGATGATATGCATGAGTAGAACACAAAGAAGTTGTGGGCGGTGATGTTCATACTGCTTACCACCAACGTCTTATTTTGATTCGGCGGTATTGTGGGATGAAGCGGCCCAGACGAACCTTACATGTGCACGTACATGAGACCGGTTCCACCGACTGACATGCAACCAGTTTTGCATAAAGGTGGCTGGCGGGTGTCTGTTTCTCCTACTTTAGTTGAATCGAATTTGACTACGGCCGGTCCTTGAAGAAGGTTAAAACAGCAAACTTGATAAATCACCGTTGTGGTTTTTGCCATAGGTAAGAATGGTTCTTGCTAGAAGCCCGTAGCAGCCACGTAAAACTTGCAACAACAAAGTAGAGGACGTCTAACTTGTTTTTGTAGGGTATGCTATGATGTGATATGGTCAAGACATGATGTGATATACGTTATTGTATGAGATGATCATGTTTTGTAATTTATCGGCAACCGGCAGGAGCCTCATGGATGTCTCTTTATTGTATGAAGTGCAAATGCCATGTAATTGCTTTACTTTATCACTATGTGTTAGCGATAGTTGTAGAAGCAATAGTTGGCGAGACGACCATGACGCAACGATGGAGATCAAGGTGTCGAGCCGGTGACGATGGAGATCATGACGTTGCTTTGGAGATGGAGATCAAAAGCACGAGATGATGATGGCCATATCATGTCACATATTTTGATTGCATGTGATGTTTATCTTTTATGCATCTTATTTTGCTTAGTACGGCGGTAGCATTATAAGATGATCCCTTCACTAAATTTCAAGGTAAAAGTGTTCTCCTCGAGTATGCACCGTTGCTACAGTTCGTCGTGTTGAGACACCACGTGATGATCGGGTGTGGTAGACTCTACGTTCACATACAACGGGTGCAAGACAGTTTTGCACATGCAGAATACTTGGGTTAAACTTGACGAGCCTAGCATGTACAGACATGGCCTCGGAACACTGGAGACCAAAAGGTCGAACGTGAATCATATAGTAGATATGATCAACATAGAGATGTTCACCATTGATGACTACCCCATCTCACGTGATGATCGAACATGGGTTAGTTGATTTGGATCACGTATCACTTAGATAACTTGAGGGATGTTTATTTAAGTGGGAGTTCATTAGTAATTTGATTAATTAAACTTAATTTATCATGAACTTAGTCCTGATAGTATTTGCAATTCTATGTTGTAGATCAATAGCTCGCGATGTAGTTCCCCTATTTTTCATGTTCCTAGAGAAAAATAAGTTGAAAGATGATAGTAGCAATGATGCGGACTGGGTCCGTGATCCGAGGATTATCCTCATTGCTGCACCGAAGAATTATGTCCTTGATGCACCGCTATGTGACAGATCTATTGCAGGAGCAGATGCAGACATTATGAACGTTTGGCAAGTTGATATGCTAACTACTTAATAGTTTAGTGCGCCATGCTTTACGGCTTAGAAGCGGGACTTCAAAAATGTTTTGAATGCCATGGAGCATATGAGATGTTCCAAGAGCTAAAATTGGTATTTCAGTCTCATGCCCGTGTCGAGAGGTATAAGACCTCTGACAAGTACTTTGCCTACAAGATGGAGGAGAATAGCTCAGCCAGTGAGCATGTGCTTAGAATTTATGGGTACTACAATCACTTGAATCAAGTGGGAGTTAATCTTCCAGATAAGATAGTGATTGAGAGAGTTCTCTACTCACTATCACCAAGCTACTAGAACTCCGTGATGAACTATAATATGCAAGAGCTGATGAAAATTTCCCGAGCTCTTCGCGATGCTGAAATCGGCGAAGGTAGAAATCAAGAAAGAGCATCAAGTGTTGATGGTTAACAAGACCACTAGTTTCAAGAAAAAGGGCAATGGGAAAGAAAGGGAACTCAAGAAGAATGGCTGGCAAGTTGCCACTCCCGAGAAGAAGCCCAAAGCTGAGACCCAAGCCTGAAACTGAGTGCTTCTACTGCAAAGGAAATGGTCACTGGAAGCGGAACTGCCCCAAACATTTGGCGGATTAGAAGGATGGCAAAGTGAACAAAGGTATATTTGATATACAGATTATTGATGTGTACCTTACTAGTGTTCGTAGTAGCCCCTGGGTATTTGATACCGGTTCATTTACTAAGATTAGTAACTCGAAACAAGAGTTGCAGAATAAATAGAGACTAGTTAAGGGCGAGGTGATGATGTGTGTTGGAATTAATTCCAAGGTTGATACGATCACCATCGCACACTCACTCTACCTTCTGGATTAGTGTTGAACCTAAATAAATGTTATTTGATGTTAGCGTTGAGCATGAATATGATTAGATCATGTTTTTGCAATACGGTTATTCATTTAAGTCAGAGAATAATTGTTGTTCTATTTACATGAATGAAACCTTCTATGGTCATACACCAAATGTAAATGGTTTATTGAATCTCGATCATAGTAATACACATATTCATAATAATGATGCCAAAAGATGCAAAGTTGAT
This sequence comes from Thinopyrum elongatum, assembly GCA_011799875.1. NCBI lineage: Eukaryota > Viridiplantae > Streptophyta > Magnoliopsida > Poales > Poaceae > Thinopyrum > Thinopyrum elongatum. Next base: position 551,222,954 of record CM022303.1, read on the forward strand.
AATGATAGTGTAACATATTTGTGGCGCTGCCGTTTAGGTCATATTGGTGTAAAGTGCATGAAGAAACTCCATGCAGATGGACTTTTGGAATCACTTGATTATGAATCATTTGATACTTGTGAACCATGCCTCATGGGCAAGATGACTAAAACTCAGTTCTCTGGAACAATGGAGCGAGCTAATGACTTATTGGAAATAATACATACCGATGTATGCGGTCCGATGAGTGTTGAAGCACGCGGCGGGTATTGTTATTTTCTGACCTTCACAGATGATTTGAGTAGTTATGGGCATATCGTCTAAATGAAACACAAGTCTGAAACATTTGAAAAGTTCAAAGAATTTCAGAGTGAAGTGGAGAATCATCGTAACAAGAAAATAAAGTTTCTACGATCTGATCGCGGAGGCGAATATTTGAGTTACGAGTTTGGCCTTCATTTAAAACAATGTGGAATAATTTCACAAATCACGCCACCTGGAACACCACAACGTAATGGTGTGTCTGAACGTCGTAACTGTACTTTATTAGATATGGTGCGATCTATGATGTCTCTTACCGATTTACCACTATCGTTTTGGGGTTATGCATTAGAGACAGCCGCATTCACGTTAAATAAGGCACCGTCCAAATCCGTTGAGATGACACCGTATGAACTGTGGTTTGGCAAGAAACCTAAGCTGTCGTTTCTTAAAGTTTGGGGTTGCGACACTTATGTCAAAAGGCTTCAGCCTGATTAGCTCGAACCCAAATCGGAGAAGTGCGTCTTCATATGATACCCTAAGGAAACTATTGGGTACACCTTCTACCACAGATCCAAAGGCAAGATCTTTGTTGCTAAGAATGGGTCCTTTCTAGAGAAGGAGTTTCTCTCGAAAGAAGTGAGTGGGAGGAAAGTAGAACTTGATGAGGTAATTGTACCTTCTCTCGAATTGGAAAGTAGCACATCACAGAAAACCGTTCCCATGATGCCTACACCAACTAGAGAGGAAGCTAATGATGATGATCATGAAACTTCAGATCAAGTTACTACTAAACTTCGTAGGTCGACCAGAGCATGATCCGCACCAGAGTGGTACGGTAATCCTCTCCTGGAAGTCATGTTACTAGACCAAGGCGAACCTACGAACTATGAAGAAGCTATGATGAGCCCAGATTCCAACAGATGGCTTGAGGCCATGAAATCTGATATAGGATCCATGTATGAGAACAAAGTATGGACTTTGGTGGACTTGCCCGATGATCGGCAAGCCATAGAAAATAAATGGATCTTCAAGAAGAAGACTGACGCTGATGGTAATGTTACTATCTACAAAGCTTGACTTGTCGCGAAAGGTTTTCGACAAGTTCAAGGAGTTGACTACGATGAGACTTTCTCACCCGTAGCGATGCTTAAGTCTGTCCGAATCATGTTAGCAATTGCCGCATTTTATGATTATGAAATCTGGCAAATGGACATCAAAACTGCATTCCTTAATGGATTTCTTAAAGAAGAGTTGTATATGATGCAACCAGAAGGTTTTGTCGATCCGAAAGGTGCTGACAAAGTGTGCAAGCACCAGTGATCCATCTATGGACTGGTGCAAGCATCTCGGAGTTGGAATATACACTTTGATGAGGTGATCAAAGCATATGGTTTTATACAGAGTTATGGTGAAGCCTGTATTTACAAGAAAGTGAGTGGGAGCTCTGTAGCATTTCTGATATTATATGTGGATGACATATTGCTGATTGGAAATGATATAGAATTTCTGGATAGCATAAAAGGATACTTGAATAAGAATTTTCAATGAAAGACCTCAGTGATAGCTACTTATATATTGAGCATCAAGATCTATAGGGATAGATCGAGACGCTTAATAGGACTTTCATAAAGCACATACCTTGGCAAAGTTTTGAAGAAGTTCAAAATAGATCAGTCAAAGAAATGGTTCTTGCCTGTGTTGCAAGGTGTGAAGTTGAGTAAGACTCAAAACCCGACCACGGCAAAAGATAGAGAGAGAATGAAAGTCATTCCCTATGCCTCAGCCATAGGTTCTATAAAGTATGCCATGCTGTGTACCATACCTGTTATGTACCTTGCCATGAGTTTGGCAAGGGGGTACAATAGTGATCCAGGAGTAGATCACTGGACAGCGGTCAAAATTATCATTAGATGCCTTAAAGAGGACTAAGGAAATGTTTCTCGGTTATGGAGGTGATAAAGAGTTCGTCGTAAAGGGTTACATTGATGCAAGCTTTAACACCGATCCGGATGACTCTGAGTCTCAATCTGGATACATATTGAAAGTGGGAGCAATCAGCTAGAGTAGCTCCATGCAGAGCATTGGAGACATAGAAATTTGCAAAATACATACGGATCTGAATGTGGCAGACCCGTTGACTAAACTTCTCACACAAGCAAAACATGATCACACCTTAGTACTCTTTGGGTGTTAATCACATGGCGATGTGAACAAGATTATTGACTCTAGTAAACTCTTTGGGTATTGGTCACATGACGATGTGAACTATGGGTGTTAAATCACATGGTGATGTGAACTAGATTATTGACTCTAGTGCAAGTGGGAGACTGAAGGAAATATGCCCTAGAGGCAATAATAAAGTTATTATTTTATATTTCCTTATTCATGGTAAAGGTTTATTATTCATGCTAGAATTGTATTGATCGGAAACTTAAATACATGTGTGAATACATAAACAAATACCGTGTCCCTAGTAAGCCTCTACTAGACTAGCTCGTTGATCAAACATGGTTAAGGTTTCCTAACCATAGACATGTGTTGTTATTTGATAACGGGATCACATCATTAGGAGAATGATGTGATGGACAAGACCCATCCGTTAGCTTAGCATATTGATCGTTCAATTTATTGCTATTGCTTTCTTCATGTCAAATACATATTCCTTCGACTACGACATTATGCAACTCCCGGATACCGGAGGAATACCTTGTGTGCTATCAAAAGTCACAACGTAACTGGGTGATCATAAAGATGCTCTACAGGTATCTCCGAAGGTGTTTGTTGAGTTGGCGTAGATCGAGATTAGGATTTGTCACTCCGAGTATTGGAGAGGTATCTCTGGGCCCACTCGGTAATACACATCATAAGAAGCCTTGCAAGCAAAGTGACTAATGAGTTAGTTACAGGATGATGTATTACGGAACGAGTAAAGAGACTTGCCGGTAACGAGATTGAACTAGGTATGAAGATACCGACGATCGAATCTCGGGCAAGTAACATACCGATGGACAAAGGGAAGTACGTATGTTGTCATAAAGGTTCGACCGATAAATATCTTCGTAGAATATGTAGGAGCCAATATGGGCATCCAGGTTCCGCTATTGGTTATTGACCGGAGAGGTGTCTCGGTCATGTCTACATAGTTCTCGAACCCGTAGGGTCCGCACGCTTAACGTTCGTTGACGATATAGTATTATATGAGTTATGTATGTTGGTGACCGAATGTTGTTCGGTGTTCCGGATGAGATCACGGACATGACGAGGAGCTCCGGAATAGTCCGGAGGTAAAGATTGATATATGTGATAATAGTGTTTGGTCTCCGGAAAGGTTCTAGAATTCACCAGAAGGGGTTCCGGATGTTTCCCGAAATGTTTGGCCACGAGAACACTTTATTTGGGCCAAGGGGTAAAGCCCACGAGGGTTTTGGAAAGTGCAAAAGGAAGTTTTGCGGAGGCCAGGGGCCAGACGCCAGGAACCCTGGCGTCTGGGGGGTAGACGCCGGGAACCCTGGCGTCTAGCCCTGGAGTCTGAGGACTCTTGCCTTTCGGGCAAAACCGAGTTTGAGGAGGCTTTTACCCCAAGTTTCGACCCAGGGCTCAACATATAAATAGAGGGGCAGGGCTAGCACCCAAGACACATCAAGATTCACCAAGCCGTGTGCCGGCAACCCCGTCCCCTCTAGTTTATCCTCCGTCATAGTTTCCGTTGTGCTTGGCGAAGCCCTGCGGAGATTGTTCTTCACCAACACCGTCACCACGCCGTCGTGCTGCCGGAACTCATCTACTACTTCGCCCCTCTTGCTGGATCAAGAAGGCGAGGACGTCATCGAGCTGAACGTGTGCTGAACGCGGAGGTGCCGTACGTTCGGTACTTGATCGGGATGGATCGTGAAGGTGTACGACTACATCAACCGCGTTGATAAACGCTTCCGCTTAGCAATCTTCAAGGGTATGAAGATGCTCTCCCCTCTCATAGCTATTCATCTCCATGGATAGATCTTGCGTGTGCGTAGATTTTTTTTTGTTTTCCATGCAACGTTTCCTACTTGATCACATCCGGGACTCCGAACAACATTCGGTCACCAACATACATAACCCATATAATACTATATCGTCAACGAACGTTAAGCGTACGGACCCTACGGGTTCGAGAACTATGTAGACATGACCGAGAAACCTCTTTGGTCAATAACCAATAGCGGAACCTGGATGCCCATATTGGCTCCTACATATTCTACGAAGATCTTTATCGGTCGAACCTTATGACAACATACGTAATTCCCTTTGTCCATCGGTATGTTACTTGCCCGAGATTCGATCGTCGGTATCTTCATACCTAGTTCAATCTCGTTACCGGCAAGTCTCTTTACTCGTTCCGTAATACATCATCCTGTAACTAACTCATTAGTCACTTTGCTTGCAAGGCTTCTTATGATGTGTATTACCGAGTGGGCCCAGAGATACCTCTCCAATACTCGGAGTGACAAATCCTAATCTCGATCTATGCCAACTCAACAAACACCTTCGGAGATACCTGTAGAGCATCTTTATGATCACCCAGTTACGTTGTGACTTTTGATAGCACACAAGGTATTCCTCCGGTATCCGGGAGTTGCATAATGTCGTAGTCGAAGGAATATGTATTTGACATGAAGAAAGCAATAGCAATAAATTGAACGATCAATATGCTAAGCTAACGGATGGGTCTTGTCCATCACATCATTCTCCTAATGATGTGATCCCGTTATCAAATAACAACACATGTCTATGGTTAGGAAACCTTAACCATGTTTGATCAACGAGCTAGTCTAGTAGAGGCTTACTAGGGACACGGTATTTGTTTATGTATTCACACATGTATTTAAGTTTCCGATCAATACAATTCTAGCATGAATAATAAACTTTTATCATGAATAAGGAAATATAAAATAACAACTTTATTATTGCCTCTAGGGCATATTTCCTTCAATTTTCATAAGCACATGTAGAGGTGGGATGGGCAGGTGGGACATATGAAGGAATCGGGGAACATAACGTTTAAGAACAAAAGCGAATCGTTTTTCACTTAAAAGGGGAGTGTGGGTTGATTACCAAATATCATAGGGACTATTTTGCAAAAAGGTCGCGACGGTGAACCCGACAGAAACAATGCGTGCTTTATTAGTAGGTGAAAGATAGAAAGGAAAAACGTAGATGGGCTGGCCCATTTAGATCGAAAGGAAAGCAGGGGGTGTGTGCTGTTTGCGAATAACCCATTAACGAGCGTTTAAGGCGCCGTCTACTAGCTAAGTTTCAGCAAAACCGTAGAAAAAAGGTTCGATTCGCACTCCCCCCGAACATCTTTTTATCTTTTAAAGAAATAAAAAACATAGATGGGCCAGCCCATTTAGATCAAAAGGAAAGCAGGGTGCGTGTGCTGTTTGCGAATAACCCATTAACGAGCGTTTAAGGCGCCGTTTAGGGTTTGCTGTACGACATAACCTGCCTAGGACAATGAGCGAATCACGACGTGAATTATATCCAACGGTTCATGTGGTGAATGATGCCAAACTAAAACTCAGCAAAACCGAAGAAAAAAGGGATCTCGCGTCTCATTGCTTGGTTAGGGGAACGCTTAGTTGTGATAATTTTGTAAGAGCATCTCTAGCCGATCCTCTAAAAAATAGAGAAGTAAACCGGCGAGTAAAGTTAATGGAGTAAAATTTTACTCCTCTGTAGATGGCCGGACCTAATCGATCCGCTAAACTTAGTGGACTAATTTTTTTTGCATAAGTTTTTCTATCCTAGCCACATGAACTTCAAACACTTACACAATATATCATCAAGTATTCAATTTTTTTTAAATAAACATGCACGACATATTAACCGTTCACAAGCATATAGTTTCACGGATCGAAATATTCAAATTAACACATGCATAGTTCATCCAACAGGTATCACTTCATCGATCAAGATTGATCCAAAATAACCACAATATTGCATGTTTTATGTTGTGGATCAAGGCCAACCAATGGCACGCACGAGCACGAACTCAAACACCGTCCTCGCCGAAGAAATCACCACCACCATCGTACACATGCCCACAATTGTCACCACCACCAGCACCGTTCTGAAGAGACCTCTGTTTGGGTCAAGATATCCTCACGAGTGAGCTCCGAATACTTTCTAGGACTTGGTGTCCGCGACCCTTTTTGCCGGCTGCGATGGTCGGGCGCGTCGAAGCAGTGGTCGTAGGGTGGTCGGAGACGCTGCATGAGACGTAGGACGTGGATGAAGGCCAGTCGCAGCCGAGGAGTAAAAAGTTTTCACCCTTATAGGATTTAGGAGTTCGGCTAGATGTGGTATAGAGAAGTAAACTCGAAATTTTACTCCACTAAAGCTTTTTAGGGGATCGACTAGAGATGCTCTAATCTATAATGTACTCCCTGGCTCTCTGACAAGCATTTTTCAATAAAGATCAATATGGTGAAGAGCTTAAAAGAAAAAAAATTCTTTCTGGCGAGCACGCTTGATGAAAAAAAAGTTTCTGCCGCGCCATGCGGCACAGTTGAAGGCCGAGCGTGACCAGGTCCTTGAGAGCGGTCAAACGAATTTGCCCACCAACCAGCGCAGTCTAAACTCTCAATTCTGACCACACAGGAGCGCCGAGAGGGTGCGTCTATCTCATGGCAAACCCACGTATCGCCTCCGCCAAACCCCACTCCCTGCCGCCTACCCTGTTTCCCAATGCCAGGCCGGCACACGGGTTCCGCCCAAAACCATCAACTTTTGCCGCATCCCCTCGTGCCTTGCTTGGCCTTCCCCGCTCACACATACGACGACCCACCTACCATTGTCAAACCCACGGCCGGCGCTATATAAGCACGCCATGGAACATGACACGTTCACAGCAACCAACAACACAGCATCAGCACCAGCTCAAACACACATACATTGCACGCCAAGCTAGCAGCCTAGCACTCGCGCAGAGCACAGCATGGTTGCCTCCGCGCGTAGGGTGGCCTTCGCTACGGCGGCCTCCTTGGCCGTGTACTGGCTCCTCAAGTCGTTCCTCCACACACCGCACCCCGCGCTGCTGCCGGCCGCGGCCGCCCTCGTCGCCGTCGCCATCGCCGTGGGAGCGGAAGGGAAGCGTGGCGGCGCCGGCGCCCCTCCCGGGCCCGCGGCCGTGCCGGTGTTCGGCAACTGGCTGCAGGTGGGCAACGACCTGAACCACCGCTTCCTGGCGCGGCTGTCGGCGCGGTACGGCCCCGTGTTCCGGCTGCGGCTGGGCGTGCGCAACCTGGTGGTGGTGTCGGACCCGCGGCTGGCCACGGAGGTGCTCCACACGCAGGGCGTGGAGTTCGGCTCCCGCCCGCGGAACGTCGTCTTCGACATCTTCACTGCCAACGGCGCTGACATGGTCTTCACCGAGTACGGCGACCACTGGCGCCGCATGCGCCGCGTCATGACGCTGCCCTTCTTCACGGCGCGGGTCGTGCAGCAGTACCGCTCCATGTGGGAGGCCGAGATGGACGACGTGGTGTCCGACCTGCGCGGCGACTCGGCGGCCCGCGGCGCCGGCGTCGTCGTGCGTCGGAGGCTGCAGCTCATGCTCTACAACATCATGTACCGCATGATGTTCGACGCCCGCTTCGAGTCCGTGGACGACCCCATGTTCGTGGAGGTCACCAAGTTCAACTCGGAGCGCAGCCGCCTCGCGCAGAGCTTCGACTACAACTACGGCGACTTCATCCCCATCCTCAGGCCCTTCCTGCGTGGCTACCTCAACAAATGCAGGGACCTGCAGACCAGGAGGCTGGCCTTCTTCAACACCAACTACGTCGAGAAGAGAAGGAAGGTGATGGAGACTCCAGGAGAAGACAAGAACAAGCTCCGATGCGCGATCGACCACATCCTCGCAGCAGAGAAGAGCGGCGAGATCACGCCGGAGAACGTCATCTACATCGTCGAGAACATCAACGTCGCGGCCATCGAGACGACGCTATGGTCCATCGAGTGGGCGCTGGCCGAGGTGGTGAACCACCCGGACGTGCAGCGCAAGGTCCGTGGCGAGATCAGGGACGTGCTCGGCGACGACGAGCCCATCACCGAGTCCAACATCAGCAAGCTGCCGTACCTGCAGGCCGTGATCAAGGAGACGCTGCGGCTGCACTCCCCGATCCCGCTCCTCGTCCCCCACATGAACCTCGAGGAGGCCAGCCTCGGCGGCTACACCATTCCCAAGGGATCCAAGGTGGTCGTCAACGCCTGGTGGCTGGCCAACAACCCGGAGCTATGGGAGAAGCCGGAGGAGTTCAAGCCGGAGAGGTTCTTGGGCGAGGAGAGCAACGTGGACGCCACGGTCGGCGGCAAGGTGGACTTCCGGTTCCTCCCGTTCGGAGTGGGCCGGCGCAGCTGCCCCGGTATCATCCTCGCGCTGCCCATCCTGGCGCTCATCGTGGGAAAGCTCGTCAGGAGCTTCGAGATGGTGCCCCCGCCAGGCGTGGACAAGCTCGACGTGAGCGAGAAAGGCGGGCAGTTCAGCCTGCACATCGCCAACCATTCCCTCGTCGCCTTCCATCCCATCGTCTCACCATGACCAATTACTTCAACCCAAAAGCCTACACGCACAATTACTCTTCTCGGATTACAAATATATTACAGTAAAGTATGTCAGTTGATTTAAGGGGTTTACTTTTTCCCAAATGATAACGTCCACACGTGTGACAGTTTTGCAACTCGCCCACACACGTGGATCACCGTTCAGTCGAGTATGCACGAATCTTGACACATTTTGGGAGCATTTGTGTGCCACGTAGGACGGGGCTGGTGTGTGGGTGTTTTACAGTTTGCCCGGACGCACGTTTCTTGCACGGAGAGGTCGCGGTTGCGAGTCGGACGTGTGACGACCCCGGCTTAATCGTGCACTAACCATACACGCAAATGCACACGATCAAGCCTAAGAACTCACTTGAAGATATCACAACACAACTCTAAAACATAAATAAATTCATACAAGCTTTATATTACAAGCCAGGGCCTCCAGGGCTCGAATACATAGCTCGATGGCATACAAGTGTCAGCGGAGGCATCAGATATCTGGGTACAGATATATTACAGAACAGAGATAAGCCTTCAAAGAGGCGGGGCAAAATAAAATACTACGATCGAAAGGCGTAGGCCTCCTGCCTAGGACCCTCCGAATTCTACTCCTGGTCGTCAGTCGGCTCCTCGTAGTAGTACTCGCCGGGAGGGTAGTAGTAGTAGCCATAGTCGTCGACAGGGGCAGCTAACTCAGGGGCTCCGTCATCTGGCGGCGTCAATTGGATATGGGGAGAAAAAGAAAATAAAGCAAATGTGAGTACTCATCCGAAGTACTCAGCAAGCAAGGATCTACACTACATATGCAACATTTTCAAAGGGGGCTGTAAATGTGGACTGGGCTGCAGAAATGCCAGAATAGAGGGGGAAAGCCTAGTCCTATCGAAGACTAGCATCTTCAGCATCTTCATCGGTTTGCAGCATTAGAAGAGTGCAGGATAATATAATGTAAAGTAGTTGTAGTATCATCAACCTCGGCCAGAGATCCTTCCTCGACTTCCTGCGAGAAAGCAATCCCAGAGCCGTACTATCCAGTTCTCATCTCAGTTCTAGTTGTACCGATCGGGATACAACTCCGAGTGTCCGTTACCGTAGGACAGGCTATCGATATATTAATTCTTCCCTGCAGGGGTGCACCAACTTACCCACCACGCTCGTTTAACTCCGGCCGGACATATTTTTCTGGGTCATGCCTGGCCTCGGCTAAGCAACACGCCGCAACCCGACCAAATACTTAACAGAGAGGTCAGCACGCCGGACTAACCTATGCCCCCAGGGGTCTTGGGCCATCGCCCCGGACGCTCCTGCACGTTGCGTACACCGCCGGTGAGCAGACCTAGCAACCCCTTAATACAAGCGCGGTTGCGTTACCAGTCCAACCGAGCGTGTGTCGTTCAGTTGCTGACGTCTATTAAGCTTCGGCTGAAGTATACGACGCAGAACGCCCATACTATGCCCATGTGATGGTTAGTGCTATCAGGCCAGAGGCCCCTCGGATCAAATATCCAAACCGTTTAGTGGTTTAGGAGCGCGCGGTAACGAGCAGAGACTCACGATCGATGTGACCCCGTCGCCCCGTCTCGAGAACTTGCGGCAAGGGCTAAGAATGCCCGGCCACGCCTCGTAGTTATCTCGCGGGCACCTCTCAGGTCAACCCGACTCCACATCACTTCGCGTTCATGCTCGCGCGGGTACCCCTCAGGGCCGACCCGTCTTTAGTATCATGGTTCAGTGTTCAATCATAGTATCCAAAGTCTCCGTGTGTCTGACACCAAGGGGGAACCCTGAGGAATGACCCTCGATGGAATTCCCTCTGATGTTACCGTCATGGTGAACGGAGGAGGAATCACCCTCGAGGCCCACACTTGAGGAGTTGCGCGACGACGTCGTTATCTGGGGTGGTGTAGGAGGAATCACCCTCGCTTACCACGACCGAATAACTAACCTACAAGGTTATCATCAGAAGTGCTGACGAGGTATCACCCTCTGCACTCGATAGTAACCCACTAGTGTCGCGCACTTTAAGGGGGAAGTGACGTGCGGTGCCAGGGTCTGATCTTCGATCCCGTTGCTCGGGTCTTCTGAGAGTCCAGCGGGGCAGTCGGGACAAGTGGGTCTCTGATAAGGCTCTACCCATCCTATACTAAACAGTTTAGGATAACAGGTAAGTTTCAATAGCAGGTTACAAGTAAACAGGCTATGCAACATAAGTAGGATAACAGTAGCAGCAGTATCTTCTAATGCAAGCATAAGAGAGAAGAGAGTGGGCGATATCGGAATGCTCAAAATGGGGGTGCTTGCCTGTCTGCTCGACGGCAAGGGCAGGGTCTTCAGTGGTGTCGTCGGGGACGTAGTCGTGCTCCAGAGCTGCGTCTGCCTCGGGAGCTACGTCAACGTCGGGGTCTAATCGAGAGGGAAGAGGGGGAGGAAACAAGTAAACATAATGCAGTCAAATGCAACATGGGGCATGCTATGCTACAATGCAGTGCAGGGTTGCCTAAAGATGCATCTAGGTCATTTTAGTTATTATAGGATTTAAGCGGGATTTCTTAATCGGAGTGTGTGTACTATTCATATACCGGAATCAGGCTCGGAGTTATGAGTTCCCCTACGTAGGAGGTTCCGGCATCGAAACAGACGACACAATCAGATTCGTCTCGTCGTTCTGAGCAACTTTCATGTTTTAAGTTTTTCAATCTGAGCTACGGTTTAAAAGTTATTAATTTTCAAAGATTTAAATGATTTCCTGGAATTTCTGGATTTATTTAATTCGAATTTGAACAGCAACAGGAAACGCTGGGTGCACCCGGTGGAGTGCACCAGAGATGCGCTAGAGGGGCTGACAGTGGGTCCAGTCAACTGCACAGTCAGCAGTTGACTGGGTCAGCGTTGACTGGGCAGTGGGTCCAGTGGGACCCACCTGTCATTGACTGGGTCTAGTCCAGTCAGTAGGTTTGACCGGTCAGCGGGCCCAGTGGGACCCGCGTGTCAGTGGCTCAGTTCTAGACTAACAGTTTGTTTATTTTTAACCACTGGATTAACTTAACCACGGGCCCTACTGTCAGTGTCACTAGACGGTAATTAACCTCGTCATTAGCAGCTAATTACCCGCCACGTCAGCGGCACTCCGGCGCGCGATGACGGCGAGGCAGAGCACGCCGGCGAGGACCGTGCGGTCGCCTCCGGCCACGGTTGGTCGCGCGGTTGGGGGCGTTGGAGAGCTGGCGATGCGGCGCGTCCGGTGGTGCAAACAGGAGGAGCTGAGGTGCACGGTGCTGGCCGGAGTCGAGCTCGCGGCGGTTGCCGGAGTTCTGCCGCGATCGGGGACGCGGCTACGGGGCCTCTCCGAGCGCGCTAGGTATCTAGGCGAGGTCTACGCGTGCGGGTGAGCACGAAGGGCAGCAGTGCGCGACCAAAGGCTCGTCGGAACCTCGCCGGCGACGAGTCCGAGCGGCAGCAGATTCGGCAACGGTGGTGGCGGCGTATAGAGGGCGTAATCGATGCCGAAAATAGAGAGGACGGACGCGAAGCTCACGTAGGGGGCTCACGGGGTCCCGTTGACGGCTTAGTAGCGGCAGTGAAGCGGATCGATGGCGATGTAGCAGAGGCGGCTTCCGGCGAGGTGGAACGGCGATGGCGTCGGGTTGGGGGCGCTCCGGCCAGCGCGACTTGATGGAGAGGAAGAAGAGGTCGCGGCGGAGCTGATGGGCGACGTCTCGAGGCTCGGGGGGGGGGGTACCGGTGCGCGGGGACGACGGCGACACGGTGGCGTCCGCGCTCGGGCGCCGTCCAAATCGAGACAGGGAGGGGGCGAGGGGGATTTAGAAGCTAGGGTACGCAGGAGGGGTCGGGGGCGAGGCCTTATAGGTGCCCACGGCTACAGGGAGGCATCGGTGTCGCGCATCGGCCGGCGGCGACGCATCTGAGCCGCGCGTGCATCGACACGCATGCGAGGAAGAAGGAGACGGGGTTGACGGGCTGGGCCAGCACTGGAGATGGCGGGCTTGAGTGCACAGTGCATGTTTTGCATTTATTCTTTCTATCCTCTGTTTATTCCTTTAGCTGTTGTTTCTATTTTATTTTTCTACCATTTGTTCTTTGTAAGATATGGAACTTGCCAAAACAATTGCTAGGTAGTGGCTAGCACTACCATAAAAAGTTTGAAGCCAATTGGAGAAGTCTAAGTATTTTTGATAAATGAAAAGGCCAACTTAAATACTGCTGGACCAGAAAATAAATTTCCAGGGGAAATTTGGGGGTTCCATAAATGTTGGTTTCAAGTTTATGATTGCCTTGGGATTATTTGCAACATTATGTACATTTTTAGTTTGGCTGTATGAAGAAATAATTATTTGACTTGCAATTTAAATTTGAATTTGAATTTGATTTGAGACAAGTGGCATTTTGACTTAGTGAAATATGATGACATAGCATGATCAAGTGGTGGCCACTGTAGTGAGATGCTGGGGATGTTACAAATCTCCTCCACTGCAAGAAATCTCGTCCCGAGATTTAAGTGGGGAAATAAAGAGTAACTCCGGGAGAACTAACCCTTATAGGGTCGGTTATCTGGTGGACAACTCAAGGTATGTGGCAGAAGTATCTCTCGACTTGAAACTTAAGAAAGCATCGAGAGCAAAATAAGAAAGTACGATAAAAAGTTTCAAGCGAATGGACATCCGATCGATACCTGAACTGAGTGTGAAAAGGGGTTCAGTGCATCGGGAATAGATCATCTATCGAGGGGTGGCTCGGGATAATACACAAAGTCAAGGGCAAAGGATGCTTCAGGATCAAGAATATTACAGGAGAGTCAGGTTCCGATCCTGTGGAATTGTGGAGGGGTGTCAATCAAAAGTAGGAAGAACGGTGATATCTTTTCGGACACGATAACATATGTCAGGGGACAGTCTGTCAGTTATGTCGGTAACATCGTCGGTACCAAGGGCGAGGGACGATGAGAACCATTTTCCTGCTCGTTAAAACGAGGCAGACCAATAAGGCAAAGTTCTCGTCCATCGGTGGTTACCGAAATGTCATCAACATTAGTAACAGGGTCGTACTGACCGAATTGTACCTCGAGGTGTTTTCATAAGCAGGGAATTATTTCTGCTTACATCATATAGATCACAAGAAAGGTTAAACAAAACAATGGAAAGGAAAATGAAATTATCGGATTCAACAGACCATTGAAAAGGAAAGATGTGCCTATACACAAGAATTAGGGGTATATCCATTCCAGGGAAAAGTAGAACGTGATATACCTGAAAGGTTCAGCTGGTACAAAACCATTTAGATAAAGGGGGCGAGGGAAAAATCAAGATGTTACCTGCACAATGGTGTCTGGATAATAGATCAAGAAGCATTTGGCAATGTGCCTCCAATGTTCTTGTTGATATTCGGAGGTCCACAGTCATGCTTCGTTGCAGCAATAATATGGTGTCAAGTAACAGATTGGGTTCGAAGATCTCAAGAGGTACCGAGAAAAAAATTACAAGGATATCTCGGGACGTAAGAAATAACCAAACACAACCAGGTTTGTGTTGGTCGAAAATCAAGGATGTCATCGATGACAACACAAATCATCGAAGAGCAAGGATGATAATTCTCACCATGAATTCGATCGATATCCTGGAAGAGCTCGGAATGTTGATGATGATCACGACACATTTGTCGAGAGATTACAAGAAATTGTAACCGGTCAGCGATGACATCAAGTAGAAGGAAGGATGAAGTAAAGGGCTATAAGAACCACAGATTCGTCACAAACTTGAAGTTCAGCTTGTTGTTCGCCGAAGTTGTGCTCCGGGTATAAGGACCAGGTAGCACAGTTAAAAGTTGGCATGATAAAGATATAGCCGATCAGGCTAGGGATGGCATGATGGAGTAGTAAATTTCCCAGCAACAAGTACTAGGGGTATTGAATCACTGAGCGGAATCGATTCACTTACCGGTGTCTCGAGTGACGAACAACTCAGAACCCGGGGGAAAATTGGAATTAGTGATCAATAACAGTTGATGGAAAGCCCATAAGAAGTTATGTAGTTCCTGAGATAATCTCGAGATACCAGGGGTAATACTCGAAGGTAGATCAAGATAGAGGTTGGGTGAGCATACTGGTTTGCAAAAGACAAGTGCCCTAACTTGTCCGGGAAATGGAATCAAAGAAAAGTATGATCGGAGCCACGATCACAAAGGATCAACTCACAGGTACAGATGAACCTTTAAGAGAAGCTTCCATGATAAGTTCTGCATCGGGTCCATGGGCATGAACACACAGTTCAAGGTCGACTCCCACTTCTTCAATGCATAACCTCTCATTCACTGCTCTTTGTTAAGAAGGTTTAGAGTTTGAAAGTTTAACTGGTGGAATAACAGAAGGTATGGCTCATGAAGCCTTGTGGGTTCTCACAGATGGCAGAAGCATAATACAACCCATCGGGACATTTTACGAGTCTATACAACCATCATCCAAAGCAAGGGGTGCGAGTTCGAAAGCAGAGCATCGAAGTCAAAACAGATGATACAATTTACCGAAGGTATTAAGTACCAAGGGGAAGAGCTCACAAGATGTTTGAATATGAAGGATACGGTCGGATATTAATCCAATAAAAGATTAGGTAAACGACAAAGGATCTGAGGTGAGTAGCGGTACTCAACCAGAAGAAGAAAGAATGTAACGGCATCCGATTATAGAAACATCGGAATATTCCAACGTTTAAGTTCAAAGGAGTTATGGTTCAGAAATGAAGGATCAGAAGCAAAAGCTCTGATCAAAAGATGAGTGGGTTGAATAGAACTAGATGGACAACTTTAGTGTTCCGCCTTGCAGAGATCTCCAACCATGGTTACGTGACATGTCCTGGTCAGTAGTCAGTCCCAGGTCAATAAGGAGAAGTAATGCACTGTCTCTCCGTGCCTTGCAAGCTAGGAGGATATGCAGTCGGCAAGAAGTAGAGAATGCTTCAGTGCCGAAGGCAATGTTAACAGGGAAGGAACCGATAAGGTACTTAGAATAGAAAGGAATCGGTCGGATAACTGTCCACAAACGGAATCAAGTGATCCGTGAGAACTAACGGGGTAAGGTTTTAACAACTGGTCCCACCTGAGAGTCCTCCTAAGGAAGGACGGGAGGCAAGCACATCGAATTAAGGAAGCACTTGAACAACCCAAGTATAAAATTCAGAGGGTTCACGATTTCCAAAACCGGGAGTGACAATTAGTTCACTTGGGCAGAGGGACGAGTGATTTGTACATGCTTAGCTGGACAATCAATCAATACTTGATTGGCCGAGAACCAGCTCATGTCCGGAATGGTGACTGAGCTGGAAGGACGAATTCTAGGAATCGACTGATGATGGCGAACATTCACAGCATATTGGTTCAGGGGATTCAAAATGGTAATTGGCAAAGGATGTTGACGGGAATTACTAGACATATGGAGTTAACCATAAGGCAAGCAGGCAAGAATTTCGAGAGGAATAAGCTGCAAAGGATTTTTGGGTGATCGGATAGCAATACGAAGTATTTCGTAAAACACAATAACAACTGGGGATGAATGGATCCTCGGAAATGTGAGGAATTATTCATAAGTATGTTCAGACGAAAAGGAACTGCAAGGCAGTAGGTTCATAGAATTCTCGTAATTTCGGATAGTATTTCGATATGTCGGATGGAACCAAAGAGTAACTAGAATGAATATATGTGCGATAAGTGTAAGTAGTTATTCGTCGGAGTTTATCGGTGGTCAGGAACTACAAAGCAGTGGGCACAGGGTCTCGGTTAACGTCGAGGAGTATCTTCGGAGTCTTCTGATGAAGCAGACTGCCATCTGTGGTGAAGGGGCTCTCCGGGTTGAAGTGGTTACGAGAACCTAATGACAGAGTTAGTAAAACTTTAACCCGAATAGAAGAGAGATCAGAGTCCCAGAGTATAGATGAGGAATAAAAGATCCTAATACCACCCAGTTGGCGACGTGGGCCCGTAAGCCACACAGCCAAGTTAGTAAAAGAGTTTTTGATCACTAGACTCAACTTCGGCCAAGGAATTGGATAGGGGGATTCCTAGAGGCAGTCGGCTCTGATACCAACCTGTGACGACCCCGGCTTAATCGTGCACTAACCATACACGCAAATACACAGGATCAAGCCTAAGGACTCACTTGAAGGTATCACAACACAACTCTAAAACATAAATAAATTCATACAAGCTTTATATTACAAGCCAGGGCCTCGAGGGCTCGAATACATAGCTCGATGGCATACAAGTGTCAGCGGAGGCATCAGATATCTAGGTACAGATATATAACAGAACAGAGATAAGCCTTCAAAGAGGCGGGGCAAAATAAAATACTACGATCGAAAGGCTTAGGCCTCCTGCCTAGGACCCTCCGAATGCTACTCCTGGTCATCAGTCGGCTCCTCGTAGTAGTACTCGCCGGGAGGGTAGTAGTAGTAGCCGTAGTCGTCGACAGGGGCAGCTAACTCAGGGGCTCCGTCATCTGGCGGCGTCAATTGGATATGGGGAGAAAAAGAAAATAAAGCAAACGTGATTACTCATACGAAGTACTCAGCAAGCAAGGATCTACACTACATATGCAACATTTTCAAAGGGGGCTGTAAATGTGGACTGGGCTGCAGAAATGCCAGAATAGAGGGGGAAAGCCTAGTCCTATCGAAGACTAGCATCTTCAGCATCTTCATCGGTCTTGCAGCATTAGAAGAGTGCAGGATAACATAATGTAAAGTAGTTGTAGTATCATCAACCTCGGCCAGAGATCCTTCCTCGACTCCCTGCGAGAAAGCAATCCCAGAGCCGTACTATCCAGTTCTCATCTCAGTTCTAGTTGTACCGATCGGGATACAACTCCGAGTGTCCGTTACCGTAGGACAGGCTATCGATAGATTAATTCTTCCCTGCAGGGGTGCACCAACTTACCCACCACGCTCGCTTAACTCTGGCCGGACACACTTTTCTGGGTCATGCCCGGCCTCGGCTAAGCAACACGCCGCAACCCGACCAAATACTTAACAGAGAGGTCAGCACGCCGGACTAACCTATGCCCCCAGGGGTCTTGGGCCATCGCCCCGGACGCTCCTGCACGTTGCGTACACCGCCGGTGAGCAGACCTAGCAACCCCTTAATACAAGCGCAGTTGTGTTACCAGTCCAACCGAGCGTGTGCCGCTCAGTTGCTGACGTCTATTAAGCTTCGGCTGAAGTATACGGCGCAGAACGCCCATACTATGCCCACGTGATGGTTAGTGCTATCAGGCCAGAGGCCCCTCGGATCAAATATCCAAACCGTTTAGTGGTTTAGGAGCGCGCGGTAACGAGCAGAGACTCACGATCGATGTGACCCCGTCGCCCCGTCTCGAGGACTTGCGGCAAGGGCTAAGAATGCCCGGCCACGCCTCGTAGTTATCTCGCGAGCACCTCTCAGGTCAACCCGACTCCACATCACTTCGTGTTCATGCTCGCGCGGGTACCCCTCAGGGCCGACCCGTCTTTAGTATCATGGTTTAGTGTTCAATCATAGTATCCAAAGTCTCCATGTGTCTGACACCAAGGGGGAACCCTGAGGAATCACCCTCGATGGAATTCCCTCTGATGTTACCGTCAAGGTGAACGGAGGAGGAATCACCCTCGAGGTCCACACTTGAGGAGTTTCGTGACGACGTCGTTATCGGGGGTGGTGTAGGAGGAATCACCCTCGCTTACCACGACCGAATAACTAACCTACAAGGTTATCATCAGAAGTGCTGACGAGGTATCACCCTCGGCACTCGATAGTAACCTAGTAGTGTCGCGCACTTTAAGGGGGAAGTGACGTGCGGTGCCAGGGTCTGATCTTCGATCCCGTTGCTCGGGTCTTCTGAGAGTCCAGCGGGGCAGTCGGGACAAGTGGGTCTCTGATAAGGCTCTACCCATCCTATACTAAACAGTTTAGGATAACAGGTAAGTTTCAATAGCAGGTTACAAGTAAACAGGCTATGCAACATAAGTAGGATAACAGTAGCAGCAGTATCTTCTAATGCAAGCATAAGAGAGAAGAGAGTGGGCGATATCGGAATGCTCAAAATGGGGGTGCTTGCCTGTCTGCTCGACGGCAAGGGCAGGGTCTTCAGTGGTGTCGTCGGGGACGTAGTCGTGCTCCGGAGCTGCGTCTGCCTTGGGAGCTACGTCAACGTCGGGGTCTAATCGAGAGGGAAGAGGGGGAGGAAACAAGTAAACATAATGCAGTCAAATGCAACACGGGGCATGCTATGCTACAATGCAGTGCAGGGTTGCCTAAAGATGCATCTAGATCATTTTAGTTATTATAGGATTTAAGCGGGATTTCTTAATCGGAGTGTGTGTACTATTCATATACCGGAATCAGGCTCGGAGTTATGAGTTCCCCTATGTAGGAGGTTCCGGCATTGAAACAGACGACACGATCAAATTCGTCTCGTCGTTCTGAGCAACTTTCATGTTTTAAGTTTTTCGATCTGAGCTATGGTTTAAAAGTTATTAATTTTCAAAGATTTAAATGATTTCCTAGAACTTCTGGATTTATTTAATTCGAATTTGAACAGCAACAGGAAACGCTGGGTGCACCCGGTGCAGTGCACCAGAGATGCGCTAGAGGGGCTGACAGTGGGCCCAGTCAACTGCACAGTCAGCAGTTGACTGGGTCAGCGTTGACTGGGCAATGGGTCCAGTGGGACCCACCTGTCATTGACTGGGTCTAGTCCAGTCAGCAGGTTTGACCGGTCAGCGGGCCATGTGGGACCCGCGTGTCAGTGGCTCAGCTCTAGACTAACAGTTTGTTTATTTTTAACCACTGGATTAACTTAACCACGGGCCCTACTGTCAGTGTCACTAGAGGGTAATTAACCTCGTCATTAGCGGCAAATTACCCGCCACATCAGCGGCACTCCGGCGCGCGACGACGGCGAGGCAGAGCACGCCGGCGAGCACCGTGCGGTCGCCTCCGGCCACGGTTGGTCGCGCGGTTGGGGGCGTTGGAGAGCTGGCGACGCGGCGCGTCCGGTGGTGCAAACGGGAGGAGCTGAGGTGGACGGTGCTGGCCGGAGTCGAGCTTGCGGCGGCTGTCGGAGTTCTGCCGCGATCGGGGACGCGACTACGGGGCCTCTCCGAGCGCGCTAGGTATCTAGGCGAGGTCTATGCGTGCGGGTGAGCACGAAGGGCAGCAGTGTGCGACCAAAGGCTCGTCGGAACCTCGCCGGCGACGAGTCCGAGCGGCAGCAGATTCGGCAACGGTGGCGGCGGCGTATAGAGGGCGTAATCGATGCCGAAAACAGAGAGGACGGACGCGAAGCTCACGTAGGGGGCGCACGGGGTCCCGTTGACGGCTTAGTAGCGGCAGTGAAGCGGATCGACGGCGATGTCAGAGGCGGCTTCCGGCGAGGTGGAACGGCGATGGTGTCGGGTTGGGGGCGCTCTGGCCAGCGTGACTTGATGGAGAGGAAGAAGAGGTCGCGGCGGAGCTGATGGGCGACGTCTCGAGGCTCGGGGGGGTACCGGTGCGCGGGGACGACGGCGACACGGTGGCGTCTGCGCTCGGGCGCCGTCCAAATCGAGACAGAGAGGGGGCGAGGGGGATTTAGAAGCTAGGGTACGCAGGAGGGGTCGGGGGCGAGGCCTTATAGGCGCCCACGGCTACAGGGAGGCGTCGGTGTCGCGCATCGGCCGGCGGTGACGCATCTGAGCCGCGCGCGCGTCGACACGCATGCGAGGAAGAAGGAGAGGGGGTTGATGGGCTGGGCCAGCACTGTAGATGGCGGGCTTGAGTGCACAGTGCATGTTTTTCATTTATTCTTTCTATCCTCTGTTTATTCCTTTAGCTGCTGTTTCTATTTTATTTTTCCACCATTTGTTCTTTGTAAGATATGGAACTTGCCAAAACAATTGCTAGGTAGTGGCTAGCACTGCCACAAAAAGTTTGAAGCCAATTGGAGAAGTCTAAGTATTTTTGATAAATGAAAAGGCCAACTTAAATACTGCTGGACCAGAAAATAAATTTCCAGGGGAAATTTGGGGGTTCCATAAATGTTGGTTTCAAGTTTATGATTGCCTTGGGATTATTTGCAACATTATGTACATTTTTAGTTTGGCTGTATGAAGAAATAATTATTTGACTTGCAATTTAAATTTGAATTTGAATTTGATTTGAGACAAGTGGCATTTTGACTTAGTGAAATATGATGACATGGCATAATCATGTGGTGGCCACTGTAGTGAGATGCTGGGGATGTTACAGGACGTGCGGTGGAACTGCCGTCGCGCCCGCACGCCGCGCGCGTCTCCTATTCATCCTCTCCCACGTCTGCTCTTCCCCCTCCTCGGTGCTGCAGTTTCCTCACCCTGCCCTTCTTTACTTCCCATTTCCCCCACACCAGCATTCCCATTCCAGAGCAACGGTAAGTTCTAGGCGGAGCAGACGAGAGGGGGCGGCGGCGGAAGAGTCGCGGGTCTTCGTGGCCGTTGTTGGTGTTCACGGAACCGGAGCGTCGTCGCCGGAGCAGCCACCGCGCGGAGGTAAGGCTTCGAAGCTTCTACTGGTCCAATCTGCCTCCCCTCCTCTCGGTTCACATCCTGCTCGAATCCTTTCGAGATTCAGGTGGATTTCGCGGCGCTCGAGTGTTCCCCGTCGGCGAAGGAGTCGCAGGTGTGCCATTAGGCCGACATTACCTAGTTCCGTTGCCGTCGCGGTGGAAGTCAAGCCAGCGAGGCTCGCCCGTTCCGCACCGATCTCTCTGTTTTTAGAGATTAGATGATGCGGAGCATCCTACGGACATCACCATGTCAAGAGTCCGTTTGGCAAGTGACACGTGCGACATCTACTTCACATACACAAAGGTGAATCATCTCCTTTACACGTGCTCACTTGACCCCTTCGAGGATGGTATACTACTTGACACTCCACTCGTGTGCATGCATAGGTATTGTCGGAACACTACGGATGACGAGGAGGAGTGCGAGCGCAAGTGTACAACTACACCATCCGCGAGGGAAGCGTGGAAGCGAAGACGGAAGAAGACGGAGCTGCGGAGTCTACAGCGGCCGGACGACCGACGCCCCACCGGGCGTCCGACACTCTACAGCGCCCGGACGACCGGCGTCCATCGGACGTCCGACACACCTTCCACCCAGCCAGACGAAGACGCTACAGCGTTCGGACGACCGACGAGACACCGGACGTCCGACGAGTCCCAACGCCCGGACGACCGACGCCGACCGGACGACTGGTCCCGCTACACCCGAGAAGAATCAGCGGACTTCCGACGCGCGCCGGATGTCCGGACCGTCTTGAGCCACCGGACGTCCGACCCCCACCGGTCGTCCGGTAACTGCTTGTGCGCAGCCGCGGGCCTTCGGCCTTGTATCCCTTCCCACTTACCCTTTCGCCCACTTAGACTATAAATACCCCCTACCTCCTCCTAGCTAGGGTTAGCAAAGTGATAGCTCATTTGTATGTGAGCTTTGCTCCTACCTACCTCTACTCTTGAGAGAGAGAGAGAGAGAGAGAGAGACCACCACTCCCATGGAGTTCAGGACCTCCATGTGAGCATGTGAGAAGATCCTACGGGATTCAAGACCCCTGACGGGAAGACATCAAGACCTCCTCTTGGAGATGAACTTTACCTTGTATCTTTCCCTTTGTTGTTCATGTACCTTGTGGATCTTGTGTGTTTGATTGTCTAGTGAATGTGTGATTGGACTTATTCTTGAGTGTTTCCCCTTGTGATTTCTCTCCGTTCTTCCCCGTGTTCATCGTGTTCTTCGAGGGAATCTACTCCAATCGTGAAAGATCGGCCTACACCGGGTTAGCCCCGTATCATATGGAATCAGAGCTTAGGTTTATCACGAATTTGAAGCCTCCCCTCTTTGTTTTCTAGCCTAATTTTGTTGTGTTCTTCCCCAATTTCAAAAATCCCCACAAAAAATAGCCCCAATTTTTTTTGTGATTTATTGGTTTGATGATGTTTTGTTGATTTTGATCCATGAATTTGCTTGGTTTCAAGTGGATCTAGCATTTCCCCAAGTTTCCCCATCTTCCATCCACGAAATCTCTTCAATTTTGACCCCCAAATCCCCTTTTTCCGCCCAAAATCGCGTCCCGAATCTCGGATCTCGAGTTGACCCAGACCCACCGGACGACCGCTACTTACCGGACGACCGGAACCCCTAACCTGAGCTGGAATAGCAGATTTCCGAGCCCGACCGGACATCCGACGACCGGATATCCGTCCATTTCCGGACGTCCGACACGTGTAGATATTGACTTCGGCTGATTTTTGTTTCGCCCATAACTAATTCATCCGAACTCCGATTTTGACGTTCTTTAGCTCGTTTTGAAGCTATTGACATCACCCATCCCACAAAAATACTTCCAACATCATTTGACTCCATAATTTTTTTGAAACTTTGGCATATTTGCCTAGGGCCCTCACCACATCATCCGCATAGCCACCACCGACTTCCGCAACCTAATCCAATTTGTTCCCTATAGCATTAGTGGTTGCTTGAGTAGTGATTCGAGTCTCCTAAGGTGTTTCGGCTACTTAGGGACGATTGCTTCTTCATCAACCACCACCATATCTTCCACATAACCTTACCCACCATACATTTTCGCCACCCCAACTTAACCCAATTTTGTTTGAGCTTGTTTGAGTTGTGGCTTGTGTCTCCTAAGATGTTTCGGCTACTTAGGGACGGCAACTTCAACTTCGACTCACATAACTCATCATTCCACTTCCGCATTGCCAAGTGCAAAAACACCACCGCTTTCCGCTACCACCATCTGACATTTGACATTTGAGACTTTGAGTTCGCGGTTTTTACGTTTCCTAAGGTGTTTCGGCTAATTAGGAACGGTTCTACATCAAGAACACCGCCACTCATCATCGCAACGGACGGTAACCTCGATGACATCATTGTACATTCTCCTTGCAATTACATTGTTAACCCCTAGCCCATTTTGCGTCACTTGCCTATCGAGACTAGCCATTTGAGTATTGCCGGCAACGTTACTTGTGCACATTAGTGATCATCGATCCGCCCTTCCATTGCATACATACCATACCATATTGGTATCATCTTTGTATCATATCATCTCTTGTGTCACAAGTTTGTTCCCGCATATACACAATTGCTATCTTGGTTTGTGCATTTCGCATAGTGGCCATTTCAAAAAATAATAATAAGCTTTTAAGCAAAAGAGAGTGAACAAAGAAGCTTGTAAGCAAGAGTCATAGCATCGTATCATAGTGCATTACAATATATCATATGGTATCATACTCGATCATCTTGGATCATCTTGTGCTAAAGCACCGGAACATACATACATAGCATACTTGGGATAGAAAGTTTATCCATTTTGCATCTTATAGGTTGTGCACAAGTGTCGTATCCGCCTATTGAGCAATCGTGCTAGCGTTGCTATTGGTCTACTTGTTTCACTTGCGAATTTGTGAATCTTTTTCAACATTATTGACTCTTGCTAATGTTTTGCATCAAATTTTTGTGCCACTATCCTCACCAAGCTACTCCATAAGCTTTACTTGATAGGTGTGAGTGAACAAGTCCGGTACCAATTCCACTATTCTTTCATCTCACATTGAGTGAAACGGGATACATCCTCAACTTTGGGAAAAGGTAACTTGGTATTATTTATCTCATTTCCTACTCACCTCTACTCGAGTCTTGTGATGGATAGGCAAGGCATTTCACCTTCGGTCTACAACAACAACGGCGAGTTCGATGCCACGAAAAACTCCACTGACGCCAAGTTGGATGCTCAAATGGAGGAGATCAAAGCCCTCATCAAGTCCTACAAGCGATCTTCCTCATCTTCGAGAAGATGCTCAAGAGCAAATGCCTCCGAGCTACCATCTCCGGCAAGATCACATCGGCATCGACACCACCACCGAAAAGAATGTGAAGGTCAAGAGCTCAACACCAACAACCGCTCAACGACTTCACCATCTCCCTTGGCATCTTCGCCAAGTGACTTCAAGGCATCTTCGCCTACGGACATACGTCATCTTCGCCTACAAGCACCTCAGGACTACCCTCAAGAGAAGCTCCCCAAGCTCAAGTCCGCGACTTCCACGAGCTACTACGACCTCGACACCGACCACGAGAT
The DNA here is from genome assembly GCA_011799875.1 of Thinopyrum elongatum. NCBI lineage: Eukaryota > Viridiplantae > Streptophyta > Magnoliopsida > Poales > Poaceae > Thinopyrum > Thinopyrum elongatum. The sequence goes on from CM022303.1 coordinate 551,247,932, forward strand.
TCCTTTCTATGGGACTCTAGAACCCGAGGAGTATCTCGAGTGGGAGCGCTTGATGGACGACTACCTCAAGTTCGCCCCGAAGATCAAGTGAAGTGCGCCACAAGAAACTTCCACGACTACGCCTCGACATGGTGGCTTCACACACCTTTGGAGAGCTACGACATGAGTTGGCCCAAGACGAAGAGAGCTATGCGATGAGAGTTTGTGCCTCCAACCTACACGGAACAACTTCTACGCCAATTGGAGAACACCATCCAAGGATCCAAGTCCATCGACGCGTACTTCAAGGAGATGAAGAATGCCTTGCGATGAGCCGGCGTGGACGACCCCATTTCGATGAAGTTCCACTTCATGATGGGATTGCACAACGACATCTCCAAGACTATCTTCCTTGAGAACTACAAGTCCCTCGACGACTACTACATTGGTGCTCTCAAGGCGGAACAAGAACTCATGAAGGCCAAGGCTTCTCCACCCCAAGCACACTTCTCGACGACCAAGCTTCACGACAACGAGCATGAGGATAGTACCACCAAGATGTCCAAGCCCGATGAGCTCCAAGATGATGCTCCCAAGTTCAACTTCACCGCCATCCCTCTTTGTGGCATTGATGATGCCAAGTCTACTTTGACTCTTTTTCAAGATGGTGCGGCGACGACTACGACTACGGAGATCTTCAAGGAACAAGCTTTGGAGGCGAGCGACAAGGTGATGAGCAAGGATGATGCTTCCATCTTTGGAGGCGAGAGTGATGATGTGCCATCTTCGGCCTCCATTCACAGCGACGGTGACGAGATGATCGAGCATGGGATTTTCCCTTCGGTCATGGAGGAGAGTGATGATGTGCCATCTTCGGCCTTCATCCACGGCGACGGCGAGGAGATGGTTGAGTATTTCACCTCGACCACGGTGACGTATGATGACTTGAGTGACTTTTGCCACCATATTGAGAGTGAAAGTGACTTCACCACTAGCCCCATATATGATGTGTTGCCCCAATTCTCATGTGAGGAGAGCCACAACCCCCACCACTTGAGTGAGATGAGTGACTCCACCATATGTGACTTTGAGTGCACCTATTTTGAGGGAGTGAGTGAACCACCACATATAGAGAGTGAGATAGTTGATAGGTCTCATGAGGCCATTTGCATTTCTAACAACTTGACCTCTACCTCTATTGTGTCTTCTCATTTGGTGCTAGGTCCCATATACGATGACGCGCCGATCCTCGACGACTTCATCCTTCCTTTGGACAAGACGATGGCCATGGTGGAATATGATGCACCCCCCACATGGTTCCATCACGATGAAGATGATGACCACGAATTGGTCTTTACCACCTCACCTACACTACTTGAGTGGAATGAAAACGGCAACATAGGTGATGGTGATGCTCTAGCCCCACTAGTGGACATTCTTGACATTGATTGCTTGCATGATGTTGATCCACCTATTACCATGCTTCATGCTAGTGCGATTTCCCCATGCGATGATTTACCCATTTAAGATGAGTATGATGATTGCCATGTGGAGTCTATTAGTTGTGATGCCATGTTACATAGGATTTATTGTCACAATTCTTTAGGTCACATCATGTTTGACAATCCGCTTGACTTGTCATATGCTATGCATGAGATCAACCATATGTCATATTTGCAATCTCTTCGTAGTGACTATGCATATGCCATTAAAATGAACCCAATTTGCACATATGGCATAGATGACAAGCCCATGGTTATTGGCATTTGTTTTTATTGTGATGATATTGATATGCTCCCTTTGCATCATTTATCTCATATGCCATGCCATGACCACCTAGCTTCGGATATGCATTGTTTTGGATGTTGTCCATTTTCTCCATATGATGTTTCCGATATTGCTCATGAGGAGACCCCCATAGTTTCCTCATACATGTTAGGAGATTTTGATCAATCCCATTCATTGCATGATCCAAATACTTGTGTGCACCATATGCTCCCCTTGAATAAACATGCTATTGATGTGCCATATACTTGCATTCTCAATTTGTGTCCCCATCGTGTTATACACAATAACTATTCTTTCATGATGGATGACATGTTCTTATACCATGCATCAAATTTCTTTGAGCGATGCTTATCTTGTGCTAACTCTCATGTGCACATACACATCATGATGGATGATGTGTACATTTACCATGCACACAATTTCTTTGGTTTGTGTCACTTTTGTGTAGGTACCCATGAATACTTGTCAACCTCGCAATCCCACAAGTTGACAAAACGAGCTCTAGAGAGCAATGATGACTTGGGATCCCGTGGATTGTCCTTACCACCATTCCCTTCGCGCAAAGACTTCATGCATTTCTTCTACATGGCCCTCACATGGTTATGGGTTGTAGTCCATTACATATTCTATGCCCATCTTGCCATGTTCACTTTGCATGATATGCTCATTCCTATGCCTTTGCCATGCATTTGTGACCCATGCTTTGCATTACACATGATGATTGATTCTAGTACTTGTATGTGTATTTGCAAGCTTGGTGGAGATATTGCTTGTTATTGCCATGTTCCATTTATGACCCATTCCTATGATGATACTATGATCTTGCTTTGTGTTCGTGCTTGCGATATGTCATGTGCATTGTCTATGCCTACTATTTGCTCACATGACATGATTGCCATGATTTTCTCTAGTATGTTGCATCTTCGCACTACTAGCTTGCATGACATGATTGATATGCTTGCTTGTATTGCATCACCAATGATTCATACTTGCTCGTTTCATGCGGTTGATAGCACCTATTGCCATGCTTTGCACATGATTGTTATTGCTTCTTGTCATATATCTCCATATGTTGCCTCTCTCATGATAGATGATTTGCCATGTATTGAGTGCAACAATGATTTTAGTCTTGCTAATGAGATTGCCCCCATAGCATTCTCGCATATATTTGGAGATTTTGACATATTCCTTGTGAAGCATGCTTGTCTTACCTCTTTGCACCATATACCTCGTGACATGAATGTTTCCATTGTTGAATCATATTATTCACGCACTTGTGCTTCTAATGGTTATGTGCAAGAGAATAGAACCATCATGATGGATGATGTGTTTATCTACCATGCGCATACGTTCTTTGTTTTGTTGTGTGCATGTGTAGGATACTTGGACTTCGTGTCGACTTCCACTTCACGTGAGTAGACCATTCGAGCTCTTGAGAGCGAACCACCTTCTACCACGACGATTCTACATCGCATTTGCTTGCGCTTCGACATTGTGAAGAATGCACAAGGACACGCCTTCAAGGTGACATCTTTCTTGAGCATGGATATTGCGGATCATACTACTTGTGTTGCTTGCACCATGAGACTTATTGGCCATCTTGGACCACTTGATTGCGCACTTGTTAGAGATCTTGCTTTGACTTGCCATTTTCACATTTCCATGCATCATGATATATATGCCTTGTGTGTTGCATCCAATTCTTGGATTACTTTCTCCTATCACATGTTTGGTTGCAACAATATCATTTCCTCACATATGCCATGTCCCATTGATTGTCACATGATTGACTTGATTGCCTCACACATGATGAACACTTGCTCTTTCTATTGTGTTGAGTGCCACACAATTTTCACTACACCCTATGCACGTTATGTTTGGATTGTCTTGCACTTGACCCATGTGTTTAGACACTTCATTTTATTTGGTGTTGTGAATGCTTCTTATGCCTACCATAGACCTTTCACTGAGCAATTTATGTATGCTTGCTATGAACTTAAGGTAGATGCTTATTCTCTTGTCACACATATTTGCACCACTACGTCACAATTGCATACTTGTCCCCATGATATCTTTGATTGTGCTCAAATTATGTGCTTACATGCCTTGTCACAATCCTTTGTCACACCTTATGCTATGCTTGATGACGACACTTGTTGGGTTAATCCCTACTTGAATGCTTGGTTTTACACTAACGCTAACCACATTTGTTTTTCCAAGTGTTTGTTGTCCTTGCTCCTTTTGAAGGAATCCCAAGACGGTGCGACATCGGAGAGTGCCCATTTCGAGCTTCAAGATGACGAGTACTTGGTGAACGTCCACTTCTACACGGCGAAGCCATCTCTTTCCCATGGTGATTTGGTTTTCGATCCGAGGTCGGATCTTTCCCAAGGGGGGGGGGAGATGATGCGGAGCATCCTACGGACATCACCATGTCAAGAGTCCATTTGGCAAGTGACACGTGCGACATCTACTTCACATACACAAAGGTGAATCATCTCCTTTACACGTGCTCACTTGACCCCTTCGAGGATGGTATACTACTTGACACTCCACTCGTGTGCATGCATAGGTATTGTCGGAACACTACGGACGACGAGGAGGAGTGCGAGCACAAGTGTACAACTACACCATCCGCGAGGGAAGCGTGGAAGCGAAGACGGAAGAAGACGGAGCTGCGGAGTCTACAGCGGCCGGACGACCGACGCCCCACCGGATGTCCGACACTCTACAGCGCCTGGACGACCGGCGTCCACCGGACGTCCGACACACCTTCCACCCAGCCAGACGAAGACGCTACAGCGCCCGGATGACCGACGAGACACCGGACGTCCGACGAGTCCCAGCGCCCGGACGACCGACGCCGACCGGACGACCGGTCCCGCTACACCCGAGAAGAATCAGCGGACTTCTGACGCGCGCTGGATGTCCGGACCGTCCCGAGCCACCGGACGTCTGACCCCCACCGGTCGTCCGGTAACTACCTGTGCGCAGCCGCGGGCCTTCGGCCTTGTATCCCTTCCCACTTACCCTTTCGCCCACTTAGACTATAAATACCCCCCTACCTCCTCCTAGCTAGGGTTAGCAAAGTGATAGCTCATTTGTATGTGAGCTTTGCTCCTACCTACCTCTACTCTTGAGAGAGAGAGAGAGACCACCACTCTCATGGAGTTCAGGACCTCCATGTGAGCATGTGAGAAGATCCTACGAGATTCAAGACCCCTAACGGGAAGACATCAAGACCTCCTCTTGGAGATGAGCTTTACCTTGTATCTTTCCCTTTGTTGTTCATGTACCTTGTGGATCTTGTGTGTTTGATTGTCTAGTGGATGTGTGATTGGACTTGTTCTTGAGTGTTTCCCCTTGTGATTTCTCTCTCTTCTTCCCCGTGTTCATCGTGTTCTTCGAGGGAATCCACTCCAATCGTGAAAGATCGGCCTACACCGGGTTAGCCCCGTATCATTAGACGTCTGCAATTCTAGGTTGCAGCGATTTCTACTGTTTTTTTGTTAGTTTTGATGGTCTCGTAGGCATTGATTCTCACTGTTTTAGGGGTGTTGTTGTGATCGAACTCCGGGCCTGAGAGTAGGGTATGAACCCTAGATCTAGTTATCTGCATCTCGATTTGTAGGATAATGGCAGTTGGGTTTTATATGGAACTGACTTAATTGCCATGATGTTTTGTGCAAACATGGCAATTTGAATCCACTGGTTTAGCTACAACTTTCCTACTAGATGGCAACTAACTTTTTGAAGCAAATCTGTCAGTTGCCATGTTCTATGTAGGATAATGGCAGTTGGGTGTTCCATGGTACTGACTTAGTTGCCATGATGTTTTCTGCAAACTTGGCAACTTGAATCTACTGGTTTAGCTACAACTTTCCTACTAGATGGCAACTACCTTTTTTGAAGCAAATCTGTCAGTTGCCATGTTTTTGCACTGATTTCAGGGGACATTGTGCCTACTGTGCCTATTTAGCAGACGGCAACTACCTGTTTTGACACATTGAGGCTTTATTTTACATGTTGGTTTTGCGCAAACATGGCAACCTGAATCTTTTGGTTCAGATACATTTTTCCACTTTGTTTATTTTTAGTAGATGGCAACTGCTTATTGAACCCAAAATTCTCAGTTGCCATGTTTATGCAGTGATCCGGGGTTCAATTTGCTACTGTGCTTTTAAGGAGATGTCAACTACATCTATACAGCAAGGCATTATTTGCCATGCCTATTCTTTAGTACTTTTGTTGGCAGCTGCATAGTTGTGCTTAGGAGCGTATGGCAGCTCCCACTGTGCCGTACGATATTATTTTTTGGTATGCATTTCAAGTGTCACATGGCAATTTGCCCACTACATTTTTCAGATTGCAGGTGGCAACTCCCTCTTTTTACTCATCATATACATTGTTTTAGGGTAAACATGGCAGTTTTCATTTGTCGTCGATGATATCCACTGCCTCGTTACTTCATGCATCTTTTTTTGCATCTTTTGACTGTGTTTTCATTTGTACTCATGTGTATTTGTTCTTACCGTAGCATCATGGCTTGTGGTGACCAGCAAGACGATGATGACGACTTCATGGAGGTACCGCCACGGAATCGTGCGACCGGTCATATGAAAGATGGTGATGAGGTCATTCCCCCCCTATTTTATTGTGTTATAGAGTTTACATTCTCCGTCAGCAGTATTTTTTAGCATATTGAACATGGCAACAATGGTCCTTTCCTGTTCTGCAGAAGAAGAAACATCCGCGCAATAGGGCTTTGCAAGAACGCCCGACTATATTGACCAAGGGTTTTACTGATGATCAGAAGGGAGCTGCCGGTGAGATGGGGATGCAAGCATTGATGGATATTCGATGCCCAAATCTAGTGAACCCTGTATGTGATTGGCTCGGTGAGATATACGACCCTTCGTCTAGGGAATTTGTCATTTCGGGACGTGGGAGACTCCCTTTGGACGAGGAATCTGTATTCTGCACTTTGGGTGTCCCCCGTGGAGAAATCAAAGTTCTGTATGAGGTGAACAATGAGATTGAGGAAGTTTTGTTCCCCCGTTTGTTTCCTGGCACGACATCCATGCCTAATACGACTGTGCTGGCAACTTCGTTGGAGGGCATGACAACCCATGGCGAGGTATTTAAGATGAAGCTGCTAATGTACTTGATCTCGTCTGTCTTTGCGCCTACCACGTCGCTGCGCCCAAGCAACAAGTGCTTCCCTATCCTGGTGAATGCTCTTTGTCTATTCTTTTTCCTACAATCTTCTGTTTTTGATGTCATGTAATAGCATGTTCCTACCAGTTGACGTTTTATTGACTGTTGGTGTGTTGTTTTGTTTTCAAATCTTGTGCAGGCGAAACTGAAAGATGTTGAGAACATGAATTGGTGTAAATTCATTGCCGACTTCCTGCATGATGCATTCGCAAATAAGATGTACCAGAAGGGCTACCGCCTACACCTAATGGTATTTTTTGGCTGTTTGCAAATGCTTTTAACACGGTTCATTCGTTCCTCATTCACAATACAGAGAACGCAACTTTTTGTTTGTGTATGGTATTTCAAGTTTGAAATGTAATTCTTTTTATTTGGATGCCTTTTAGGAAATGAATAAAATCGGAGGTGTACTTGAACATAGTTGTCAATTTTTACAGTTGTTCATAAGTGGCAACCAAATTGTTTTTGCACATGGCAACTCTGTTTGGCCATACTCTGTCAACTCTAGTTGATAGATTTTTAATTGATTCTTTTCATGGCAACCATAGTTGATCGTGTACGGCAACTTTTATTTGTGTTTTTACATGTCAAGTGAAGTTGTTGAGACATGGCAACTATAGTTGATTCTACATGGCAATTACATTTGTACAACACACATAGTGTTCACTTCTCTATTTTTTGTTTTTTTAAGTGGTGATACATGGCAAACATACGTTCACGTACATGTCAAATCTTTTTCCTGACATGTTTTGATTTACTTACTCTCTTTTTTGTGTAAACCAGCTCATGTACGTCGACTGTCTTGATTTATCTACTGTCGATTTTACTAAGATAGGAGGTCCGCCGCCTCCACATAAGTTTGCTATCTCTGCCTGGAATTATGATGCTGTCAAGGCTGTGCTTGCCGCAGACAGGATATCTGATACAAAATATGGCAAACTGCAAGTTAGTTTTATCTTCCTTCTTGCACGACATTTTTGAAGTTCACTGTTGGAAAGAATATAGAAAAACCAAAACTGCTCCATATTGGCCGTTCATAGTTTTTTTAAAGAGGGAAATATATAGCGTATACAACATGGCAAATACGTTTGGTTCCCCATGGCAAATGTACAACACTTTGCATGGCATCCATATTCCAATCTGTGCACTCAACTATGTCTGGGCATTCCATTCGCCGACCTCAACCCATTCATTACGGCTAACAAACTATAAAGAACTTGGCAACCATGGTTGTCTGCACATGGCAACTATGGTTGTCTCCATATGGCAACTCTGTCATTCCCCCTCGAATTCTTTTCCTGTGATCCATGACCATAGTCACTGTTTCTTCTTGACCTCTCTTTTTTGCTATTTTTCAGCTGATGGCCAAGCATGCCATTGACTATAGTGTGTTTGGTGGGCCACAAAATTTTAGCAAGTGGATGGATGTGCATTCAGCTCCATCTTGTTCTGCCGAGGTAATCAAGCACGTATTTGTTTTTGAATGATCTTTTCTTGCATTTGACTTCTTTTACGGTTTTTTTGCCTTCTTTTCTATACATATGTACTAATGTGTTTGAATTTGTTACTTTTTGTTTCTGATCAGGCCAGGGCTCCTGTTGAGCACCTAGTAGGGCAGTTTGCTTCCGGCATGACCAACCTGCTTGGGAAGTTGGTCGAGGGTTGGACAACATTGAATGGTTTTGATAGCGACGCGGTTGCGAGGCAGTTCACATCTTTTATCGAAGAATGCACACATCATCCAACTGGTTGCCGTGGCCGGTACAACCACAATAGTTCTCAGGAGCTGCCTGACACCCAAGAGGAGCTATTCGGGGATGGTTTTGGTGGCATGGATGCTGGTCTCGACAAGGATGGTGACGATGCCATGGAGAATGTGCGACATGACACTGACCATGATGAACCTCGGGAAGTTCGTGTGGGAGGTAACAACGATAAGGCTGCACCGAATGTTCCTCCACCAGAGGGAGGCTGATACGTCTCCAACGTATCTATAATTTTTTATTGTTCCATGCTATTATATTATCTGTTTTGGATGTTTTATATGCATTAATATGCTATTTTATATTATTTTTGGGACTAACCTATTAACCTAGAGCCCAGTGCCAGTTCCTGTTTTTTCCCTGTTTTTGAGTTTCGCAAAAAAGGAATACCAAACGGAATAAAACTTTCGCGATGATCTTTCTTGGACCAAAAGGAAACCAAAGGACTTGGAGTGCAAGTCAGAGAAGCCACGAGGCGGCCACAAGGACGGAGGGCATGCCCAGGGGGGTAGGGCGCGCCCCCCACCCTTGTGGGCCCCTCGTGCGTCTCCTGACCTAATTCTTTTGCATATATACTCTTATATGCCCAAACCACCAGAGGCATTCACGAAAAGACTTTTCCACCGCCGCAACCGTCTGTACCCGTGAGATCCCATCTAGGGGCCTTTTTCGGCGTCCTGCCGGAGGGGGATTCGATCACGGAGAGCTTCTACATCAACACCATTGCCCTTCCGATGAAGCGTGAGTAGTTTACCTCAGACCTACGGGTCCATAGCTAGTAGCTAGATGGCTTCTTCTCTCTCTTTGATTCTCAATACCACGTTCTCCTCGATGTTCTTGGAGATCTATTCGATGTAATACTTTTTTGCGGTGTGTTTGCCGAGATCCGATGAATTGTGGATTTATGATCAACTTATCTATGAATATTATTTGAATCTTCTTTGAATTATTTTATGCATGATTTGATATCTTTGCAAGTCTCTTCGAACTATCGATTTGGTTTGGCCAACTAGATTGGTTTTTCTTGCAATGGGAGAAGTGCTTAGCTTTGGGTTCAATCTTGCGGTGTCCTTTCCCAGTGACAGTAGGGGCAGCAAGGCACGTATTGTATTGTTTCCATCGAGGATAAAAAGATGGGGTTTTCATCATATTGCTTGAGTTAATTCCTCTACATCATGTCATCTTTCTTAATGCGTTACTCTGTTCTTCATGAACTTAATACTCTAGATGCAGGCAGGAGTCAGTCGATGTGTGGAGTAAAAGTAGTAGATGCAGAATCGTTTCGGTCTACTTGACACGGACGTGATGCCTATAATCATGATCATTGCCTTAGATATCGTCATAATTTTGCGCTTTTCTATCAATTGCTCGGCAGTAATTTGTTCACCCACCGTATTATTTTCTATCGTGAGAGAAGCCTCTAGTGAAACCTATGGCCCTGGGTCTATTTTCCATCATACAATCTTTTACTTTCCAATCTACGAGTTTCCGATCTACTATTTTGCAATCTTTTACTTTCCAATCTATAAAACAAAAATACCAAAAATATTTACTTTACCATTTATTTATCTTTATCAGATCTCACTTTTGCAAGTAACCGTGAAGGGATTGACAACCCCTTATCGCGTTGGGTGCAAGTTTGGTGTTTGTTTGTGCAGGTATTCGGTGACTTGCGTGTTGTCTCCTACTGGATTGATACCTTGGTTCTCAAAACTGAGGGAAATACTTACTCTACTTTGCTGCATCACCCTTTCCTCTTCAAGGGAAAACCAACGCAAGCTCAAGAAGTAGCAGGAAGAATTTCTGGCGCCGTTGCCGGGGAGATCTACACCAAGTCAAGACATACCAAGTACCCATCATAAACTCTCATCTCTCGCATTACATTATTTGCCATTCGCCTCTCGTTTTCCTCTCCCCCACTTCTAAAACAATTTTCGAAAAGTTTGCCTTTTCTTCACCTCTCTCTTTGCCTTTTCTTCGCCCCTCTTCCGTTCGTCTTCTTTGTTTGCTTTTTGTGTGCTTGCGTGTTTTGTCACGATGACTCAAGAGAATACCAAACTGTGTGATTTTTCCATCACCAATAATAATGATTTTATTAGTACTCCGATTGCTCCCGCTACTAATGTGGAATCTTGTGAAATTAATGCCGCGTTGCTGAATCTTGTTATGAAAGATCAATTTTCTAGCCTTCCTAGTGAAGATGCCGCATCCCATCTAAACAATTTCGTTGATTTGTGTGATATGCAAAAGAAGAAAGATGTGGTTAATGATATTGTTAAATTAAAGCTATTTCCGTTCTCACTATGAGACCGTGCTAAAACTTGGTTTTCATCTTTGCCTAAAAATAGTATTGATTCATGGAATAAGTGTAAAGATGCTTTTATTTCCAAGTAGTTTCCTCCCGCTAAGATCATCTCCCTTAGGAACAATATTATGAATTTTAAACAACTTGATCATGAGCATGTTGCACAATCTTGGGAGAGAATGAAATTGATGATACGAAATTGCCCTACTCATGGTTTGAATTTGTGGATGATTATACAAAAATTTTATGCCGGATTGAATTTTGCTTCTAGAAATCTTTTAGATTCGGCCGCGGGAGGCACTTTTATGGAAATTACCTTATGAGAAGCTACTAAACTTTTAGATAATATTATGGTTACTTATTCTCAATGGCATACCGAAAGATCTTTCACTAGTAAAAAGGTGCATGCAATTGAAGAGATTAATGTTTAGAGTGGAAAGATGGATGAACTTATGAAATTGTTTGCTAGCAAGAGGGTTTCTTTGGATCCCAATGATATGCCTTTATCCACTTTGATTGAAAACAATAATGAATCTATGGATGTGAATTTTGTTGGTAGGAACAATTTTGGTAATAACGCGTATAAAGGCAATTTTAATCCTAGGCCGTTTCCTAGTAATTCCTCTAATAATTATGAAAATTTCTACAACCATTCTTATGGAAATTATAATAATATGCCCTCTGAATTTGAGAATAGTGTTAAAGAATTTATGAGTTCGCAAAAGAATTTCATGCCTAGCTAAGGGCGTTAAACAATAGCGCTTGTTGGGAGGCAACCCAATTTTATTTTTATTTTTGCTTTTTAGGTTCTGTTTTGCAATAAATAATTCATCTAGCCTCTTGTTATATGTGGTTTTATGTTTTAATTAGTTTTTGTGCCAAGTAAGACCTTTGGGATAGCTTACGGTGATAGTTGATTTGATCTTGCTGAAAAACAGAAACTTTTGCGCCCAGGAAAATAATTTTTATAATTCACAGAAGAGTGATTTTGAGTTGATTATTTATGAATAAGATTAATAAACAAATTTCTTAGGTCTTCCTAATTTTTCAGAATTTTTGGAGTTACAGAAGTATTCGAGATTTCCAGATTGCTACAGACTGTTCTGTTTTAGACAGATTCTGTTTTCTATGTGTTGTTTGCTTATTTTGATGAATCTATGGGTAATATCGGGGGCTATGAACCATGGAAAAAGTTGGAATACAGTAGATATTACACCAATATAAATAAAAAATGTGTTCACAACAGTACCAAAAGTGGTGATTTATTTTCTTATACTAACGGAGCTTATGAGATTTTCTGTTGAGTTTTGTGTTGTGAAGTTTTCAAGTTTTGGGTAAGGATTTGATGGACTATGGAATAAGGAGTGGCAAGAGCCTAAGCTTGGGGATGCCCAAGGCACCCCAAGGTAATATTCAAGGACAACCAAGAGCCTAAGCTTGGGGATGCCCCGGAAGGCATCCCCTCTTTCGTCTTCGTCTATCAGTAACTTTACTTGAGGCTATATTTTTATTCACCACATGATATGTGTTTTGCTTGGAGCGTCTTGTATGATTTGATTCTTTGCTTTTTAGTTTGCCACAATCATCCTTGCTGTACACACCTTTTGAGAGAGACACGCATGAATCGTGATTTATTAGAATACTCTTTGTGCTTCACTTATATCTTTTGAGCTAGGCAATTTTGCTCTAGTGCTTAACTTACATCTTTTTAGAGCACGGAGGTGGTTTTATTTTATAGAAATTGATGAACTATCATGCTTCACTTATATTATTTTGAGAGTCTTTAAAACAGCATGGTAATTTGCTTTGGTTATAAATTTAGTCCTAATATGATAGGCATCCAAGAGGGATATAAAAAAAACTTTCATATAAAGTGCATTGAATACTATGAGAAGTTTGATTCCTTATGATTGTTTTGAGATATGAAGATGGTGATATTAGAGTCATGCTAGTGAGTAGTTGTGAATTTGAGAAATACTTGTGTTAAGGTTTGTGAGTCCCGTTGCATGCACGTATGGTGAACCGTTATGTAACGAAGTCGGAGCATGAGATATTTTTTGATTGTCATCCTTTGTGTGGAGGTCGGGATCGCGCGATGGTTAACTCCTACCAACCCTTCCCTTAGGAGCATGCGTCTAGTACTTTGTTTTGATGACTAATAGATTTTTGCAATAAGTATGTGAGTTCTTTATGACTAATGTTGAGTCCATGGATTATACGCACTCTCACCCTTCCACCTTTGCTAGCCTCTCTAGTGCCGCGCAATTTTCGCCGGTACCATAAACCCACCATATACCTTCCTCAAAACAGCCACCATACCTACCTATTATGGCATTTCCATAGCCATTCCGAGATATATTGCCATGCAACTTTCCACCGTTCCGTTTATTATGACACGCATCATCATTGTCATATTGCTTTGCATGATCATGTAGTTGACATCGTATTTGTGGCAAAGCCACCATTCGTAATTCTTTCATACATGTCACTCTTGATTCATTGCACATCTCGGTACACAGCTGGAGGCATTCATATAGAGTCATATTTTGTTCTAGTATCGAGTTGTAAGTAAATAGAAGTATGATGATTTTCATTATTAGAGCATTGTCCCATGTGAGGAAAAAAAGAAAAAAGAAAAAAAAGGGGAAAAGAAAGGAAAAAAGAAGAAAGAAAAAAAAAAGAGAAAAAAAAGAAGAAAGAGAAGAAAGAAAAAAGAAAGAAAGAAAAAAAAATGAGAGAAAAAGAGAGAAGGGGCAATGTTACTATCCTTTTTCCACACTTGTGCTTCAAAGTAGCACCATGATCTTCATGATAGAGAGTCTCCTATGTTGTCACTTTCATATACTAGTGGGACTTTTTCATTATAGAACTTGACTTGTATATTCCAACGATGGGCTTCCTCAAATTGCCCTAGGTCTTCATGAGCAAGCAAGTTGGATGCACACCCACTTAGTTTTCTTTTGAGCTTTCATAAACTTATAGCTCTAGTGCATCCGTTGCATGGCAATCCCTACTCACTCACATTGATATCTATTGATGGGCATCTCCATAGCCCGTTGATACGCCTAGTTGATGTGAGACTATCTCCCTCTTTTTGTCTTCTCCACAATCACCTTCTATTCCACCTATAGTGCTATGTCCATGGCTCACGCTCATGTATTGCGTAAAAATTGAAAAAGTTTGAGAATACTAAAGTATGAAACAATTGCTTGGCTAAAACCGGGGTTGTGCATGATTTGAGTATTTTGTGTGATGAAGATGGAGCATAGCCAGACTATATGATTTTGTAGGGACAAGCTTTCTTTGGCCATGTTATTTTGAGAAGACACAATTATCTTATTAGTATGCTTGAAGTATTATTGTTTTTATGTCAATATTAAACTCTTGTTTTGAATCATACGGATCTGAACATTCATGCCACAATAAAGAAATTACATGGATAAATATGTTAGCTAGCATTCCACATCAAACATTCTATTTTTATCATTTACCTACTCGAGGACGAGCAGGAATTAAGCTTGGGGATGCTTGATACGTCTCCAACGTATCTATAATTTTTGATTGTTCCATGCTATTATATTATCTGTTTTGGATGTTTTATATGCATTAATATGCTATTTTATATTATTTTTGGGACTAACCTATTAACCTAGAGCCCAGTGCCAGTTCCTGTTTTTTCCCTGTTTTTGAGTTTCGCAGAAAAGGAATACCAAACGGAGTCCAAACATAATAAAACTTTCGCGATGATCTTTCTTGGACCAAAAGGAAACCAGAGGACTTGGAGTGCAAGTCAGAGAAGCCACAAGGCGGTCACAAGGACGGAGGGTGCGCCCAGGGGGGTAGGGCGCGCCCCCACCCTTGTGGGCCCCTCGTGCGTCTCCTGACCTAATTCTTTCGCCTATATATACTCTTATATGCCCAAACCACCAGAGGCATCCACGAAAAGACTTTTCCACCGCCGCAACCTTCTGTACCCGTGAGATCCCATCTAGGGGCCTTTTTCGGCGTCCTGCCGGAGGGGGATTCGATCACGGAGGGCTTTTACATCAACACCATTGCCCTTCCGATGAAGCGTGAGTAGTTTACCTCAGACCTACGGGTCCATAGCTAGTAGCTAGATGGCTTCTTCTCTCTCTTTGATTCTCAATACCACGTTCTCCTCGATGTTCTTGGAGAACTATTCGATGTAATAATTTTTTGCGGTGTGTTTGCCGAGATCTGATGAATTGTGGATTTATGATTAGCTTATCTATGAATATTTTTTGAATCTTCTATGAATTCTTTTATGCATGATTTGATATCTTTGCAAGTCTCTTCGAACTATCTATTTGGTTTGGCCAACTAGATTGGTTTTTCTTGCAATGGGAGAAGTGCTTAGCTTTGGGTTCAATCTTGCGGTGTCCTTTCCCAGTGACAGTAGGGGCAGCAAGGCACGTATTGTATTATTGCCATCGAGGATAAAAAGATGGGGTTTTCATCATATTGCTTGAGTTAATTCCTCTACATCATGTCATCTTTCTTAATGTGTTACTTTGTTCTTCATGAACTTAATACTCTAGATGCAGGCAGGAGTCGGTCGATGTGTGGAGTAATAGTGGTAGATGCAGAATCGTTTCGGTCTACTTGACACGGACATGATGCCTATATTCATGATCATTGCGTTAGATATCATCATAATTTTGTGCTTTTCTATCAATTGCTCGGCAGTAATTTGTTCACCCACCATATTATTTTCTATCTTGAGAGAAGCCTCTAGTGAAACCTATGGCCCCCGGGTCTATTTGCCATCATACAATCTTTTACTTTCCAATCTACGAGTTTCCGATCTACTATTTTGCAATCTTTTACTTTCCAATCTATAAAACAAAAATACCAAAAATATTTACTTTACCATTTATTTATCTTTATCAGATCTCACTTTTGCAATTAACCGTGAAGGGATTGACAACCCCTTATCGCATTGGGTGCAAGTTTGGTGTTTGTTTGTGTAGGTATTCGGTGTCTTGCGTGTTGTCTCCTACTGGATTGATACCTTGGTTCTCAAAACTGAGGGAAATACTTACTCTACTTTGCTGCATCACCCTTTCCTCTTCAAGGGAAAAACTAACGCAAGGTCAAGAAGTAGCAGAGGCATTGCCCCAACTGTCGCGAGTGTTTCTCTCTCAAAGAGTGGTAGGGCTCCAGAGGATGCTGCCCAGGGACCTGGTGGCAAGAGGTGTAGGACCAATCCCGTTGCTACTAGGAGGAGGTTTGCTGTTTATTTATTGTGTCATTCGTTCTTCTTTTCACACCCGTCTTTTCGTGGTACGTACGCCATGATTTTGTGTTCTCATACTCGGTTTTTTTGCATTTTTTGCTCTTTTTCCCCCTTGTTGTGTGCAGTGAGGCGACAGATGGTGGCCGATCAGTTAAACAGAAACAAGCAGCCACGCCATCCCGTCCTTCTACCCGGCTGAACAAGGGGGCACCCACTGCTGCTGCCACCACTTCCACTCGATCGTCTCCTCGCACATCGACGTCCAATACCGGGTATCCTGTTGTGCTGGAAGACTTTAGGAAAACAAGCAGGAGGTGGGTTCTCCCCTTTTTTATAATTTTTTTGTGACCGAGCTATTTTCATTGTGTCGCAATACGGAAATACATTTTCTTTGAAATTTTCATGGCAATTGCAGCATGTTGAGCATGGCAAGTTATTCATAGTCTTAACACTAAATTTGTTTGATGCATTATGCAATCATATTCAACCTTACTATACCCAACGTGGCAACTCTTGTCTGTCCCGCATGGCAACTGCTAACCTTGACACATGGCAACTCTTGTTTGTCCCACATGGCAACTGCTAAATTTCGCAAATGGCAACTCTTGTTTGTCCCGCATGGCAACTAGTAACTTCAACACATGGCAACTCTTGCTTGTCCCCCATGGCAACTGGTAGCTTTGACACATGGCAACCATTGTACAGCATGTGTGTCAATTCCTGCTTTGTTTTCAAATGGCAACTCTGACATATCACACATGACATTTTAAGTTGACTGAAATGGCAATTACTTGTTCCTGCATCTCACCTTTTTCCCTTCACGTGTTATTTTTATTGGTTGTCTACTCGTTCGACATTTTTTGTAGGGTAAAGAAGACTACTTCGCGCTCGACAAATCACACTACTAAAGACCCACTTGAATGCATTCACTCGAAGCTGTCGACGTCCGCTAATGCAGATATTCATGAGCCGCCAGTTAACAAATCTGCCGCTGCACCGTCCACTATTGCCGCTAGTTCTGATGCACGCAACCATCCATCTCCGTCGGTTGAAGTTGTGCATACTACAACCGCAAGCATTGGTACATCTGGTAGCGATGAGTCCGTATCTGCCAGGACTGCTGAGATAGTGCCTACCCTGGTGGCAATGAGAGATGTTGTTGTGACCCATGCCACCCGATCAGCAAGTGTTGAAGTGGACGCTCCCGAGTTCAACCTAAACAAGGAAGATTCCCGCTCATCTGATACGGATTCCAAGCGTGCGGCTAATGGCACTTATGTGGCCACGAAAGAAGGGGCTGCGACCACATTTCAGTATGAGAGGACATCCACACATGACTCTCACCGCATAGCAGCTACAGCGGCTGTTGGCGCATAGGCTGCTACTGCAACCGGTTTGCGAGCTGGCCTGCCACCTAGGCGTAGCCCCCACAAGAATCATGCACAGTCATCCAATGCATCGGAGGTACTTAAGAGCAGCAGAGGTGACTCCGGTTATGTGCCTGCTTCCACACTTTTCCCACCTTCTGCCAAAAGCAAAGCAGTCGAGAAGATGGAAGTACGTAATACAACAGATGCAGGTGGTAAGCAGTGTACCACTGAAGGAGGTGGACATTCAGAGCAGACGGCGTCCTTTACTGCCGAGGAGAACCCCAGTTTAAATCTGCGTACTTCTAAGCTCCCTGTCAACATCGGTGTCCCGTACAGCCCAAACAAGAAGATAGGCAAGAAGGCTGCGATTGAAATCGTTGATAGCATGCCTCGTCCTACTAATAAGCCTGATGATTGTGCAGCAGACAAGACTGACATGTTTGTTGATCTGTCACCTCTAGATTCTGCTAAACAGTTTGTTCGGAAACCGGCTGATCAGCAGGAGAGGCACCCATGACTTTCACCCCACCAAGTTGCAGCCT
Organism: Thinopyrum elongatum; assembly: GCA_011799875.1. NCBI lineage: Eukaryota > Viridiplantae > Streptophyta > Magnoliopsida > Poales > Poaceae > Thinopyrum > Thinopyrum elongatum. The sequence goes on from CM022303.1 coordinate 551,266,153, forward strand.
TGGGATTGATCGCAGTCAGGATGAACCAGTCATCGATCCTATGCCTGTTGCTTTTGCTTTCCCGGCAGGCATGGTCCCGATGATGGCGCAACCCATGGCTGATGGAAGGAAGGCTGTGAAGTTGGCAGACCCAATAGTGCAAGGTAAACTCTTTTTGTTTCTCATTTGTTCTATATATTTTCTGATCTTGCATCGCAAGTTTGGTTTGAATTGTGATGGCAAATCTTATGTGATGTACATGGACTTTTCAGTTGAGATTTCATGGCAACTTCTACATTTTTTGTTTTTTTACTTTTATTTTTGCATGCCTGAACCTCGAATGTCATGGTATTTGTTGTTGACGCAACCCTTGCTGCTTGCACAGTATGTAGATGGCATTTGCAGTTGACCTAACTTGGCAGTTGCTGTTCATATAACATGGCAACTGATATTATTCTGACATGGCAACTGTTGTTTATATTGGCACGGCCAAAACACTTTCGATCACACATGTTTTCTGTAGTTGTTGTCACATGGCAACTGTAGTGCATTGCACATGGCAAACTTCATTTCGAATTGACATTTGAAATCAACATTTTCCTCTCAGCATGACAATTCACAGTTTGAACTTTTGCACAATAACTTGTTGTGTCCAATTTCTTATTCCCGTGTTCTTTTCTTTCAATAACCCCTGAGGAGATTTCGCCGTCCCTTGATGAAGCTTACCATAGGATTGAGCAGGACGCCTTAAACAGGAGGTCACCGCGCAATCAGGGCCAATCAAGTTCTGACGCTCCTGCTGCACTAGTATCTGAAGATATTGTCAGTAGTGCAACCCCTGGTTCTGTGAGGCAGACGAGGGTAGTTCACCCACCATCAGTGGATGACTTTGAGCCTGATATTAGGGCTACAAAGGAGCAGTCCCTTCTCTATGATATTGTCAAGCATTTCGGAAATGCGAGGTCGAACTGCAAACACATGAAGAACCCGAGAGAGTAATGTCCACACCACACAACCCCTTGCTTTTCACGATATTGTCCTTTTTGCCATGTTTTGTTTATTTTATTTAGTTTTTTAGTAGATATGATTCGTTCATGTTATATCATTTTCATACAGCTCATGTTTGTACAGAACCAAAATCATACAATGTGATGCGACGTATGTTGACCTGGGTGATCTAGCCGAGTCTGTGAGGCCTACTGGTAAAATGTCGCAGAATGTAGTTGCGTGTGGGATTGACTACATCAACAAGCATGTGGACATTTGTGCCGACAAGACGATCAGGTCCTACAGCGTGACCAGCAAAATATGGAGTGGTGACTTCCACCATGCCATCCCGAGGAAACATTTTGTCGCGCATGGTGATTTCAAGCTCACACTAAAAAAATTTGTGAGTGTTTCTTCTTGTTCCAGATGTTTATTTTTTCCATGCTATGTTTGTGCATAGTTATATTCCATTTGTGGGTTAGCTACTTTCATGGCAACCATTCCCATGGCAAGGAAGTGTCAACCTTACTGAAACTCATGTGGCAACTTAACTGAAAATGTGGTGGCAACTTTATTGAAACATGTATGGCAACTTTTGACAATTACACATGGCAACTGAACTCTTCTTTCTTCATGTGTCCACTCGGCCATTTGATGCCTGCTTCATATATCCATTCTTTTAAATGGCAATATTAGTGCATATCATATGGCAACTACATCCATCTGTTTTGATGTCAAATCTTTTTTTCTCCTTTTTACTTGCAGATCATGTTCCCCATGTTCCAGCTGCCTGCACCAGATAACCCAGTTGGCAAGTGTGGTCACCACTACGCCATTTGCCTTGACCTGAAGAACCAATGTTTTGAGGTGCTCGATTCAATCCTTTCAGGAGATGACGACGGCCTTACCACTCATGTTGAATTCTTTATCGACAACCTGAAAGAGACGTGGAACCGTCACTACGGAAACTCGAAGGTCAAGATCAGTCATTTTCCAATCGAGTACGTCACGACTGCCAAGCAAGGAAACGGGTAATGACCATCTTTTCCTGTGTTTTCTACCTCATTTTTGACTTTTTCCAGTTTTTCCTCAAAGTTTATTATGTTTCTGTTGGCATGTGTTCACCTGGTTTTTTCGTTCTAGGCATGACTGTGGCTTCTACATGTTGGAATACCTTGCAAAGTGGGAAGGTCGACGGGTTCCTGTGATCACAAATGCAATAGTGGTCGAGCTCCGTAAAATCTTTACATGGAACTGATTGATGAATGAAGATTTCAACAAGCGGGCTTCAGCACGAGAATTCATCGAGGGAGTTGTCAAAACCACGAACAAGAAGTACAAGTGATCATGTGGTGCTCAATACACATGCCTACCTTACATTCTGTGGCTGATGAATGTAAGGTATCATCTCGCTCTTCGAAACCATGTCCGTGTGCTAGGTTATGTCTTTTTTCACCGTAGCTGTAGGCTATAGTGATGGCTTGTATGTGCCGTCTAGGCTTGTAATATAAGTGTGGAACTGAATCTGTTAGGTGTGACAACAACTACTTTTATGTTCATTATTATGTGTTGTGAATGTGCGTATGAATGGGCAGTTTGTGTGCTTTGTCTGAAATGTGGTTTGAAATTCTGCTGTCATATGTTTGATTTTTGTCTTATGGTTTTTTTGAGGGACGTGGCAGATGGTTCGAAACTCTTTGAAATAATTTGTGTTCATTCGTCATCTTACTACATTCAGAATTTGTAAAACCACGGACGGCCCACTATGTCGAGTTATTTTGTACCAGGGAATTTATAGTTTGATATTATATCTATTTTTCATCGTGGAAATTTAGTCGCCCTAACATAGCGTTTATGATGCATGATACATGGCAAGTATAGTTGAACACGCAAGGCAACTACAACTACTTTTTTCATTTTTTTGGGAATTGCAATGCTAACCGTATTGGTTTTTTATGAACAATGTCCATGCGGCAACTGCAACAAGTGTTTTCTGAAACTTTTTCCAGTAAACTTACTGCCATCCACGTGCCCATTTTTTTTGTAGATGATCGTGCTACAAGCATACTAGTTCATAGATTCGCATATGTGGCACCTCTCCCACGTCAATTTTAATACAACTTAGATGGCAGCTGTTTTTTCTCACGATTCGCCCGTGGTCAATTCAATTGTTCCCACATAGTGTGTAGACAATACTACATATGTGGCAACTATTTACTATCTCCAAAAATGCATGGAATGAAAACAGATAAGCTACCCGATGGCAGATTTAGTAGTAGCTACATGGCAGATTTAGTAGCAGCTACATGGCATATTTAGTAGCAACTACATGGCATATTTAGTAGCGGATACATGTCATTTTCTTCAATTTCTATAATCCACCACCAGTTATGCTGGCATTTCTAACCCATCATCATCTCCGTTGCAAAATTGTCACCAACATCACAGTTAGAATCCCCCACAGTTGCTTACGGATTTCCAGTTCCTTTCCTTGGTTTCTTGTGCTTTGCTTGAATTTCCAACCCTGATTTGTATCTCACCTCTTTTGGACGCCCTTTTGTGATGGAACGTTGTGAGTTCCTGACCTGAGTTTGCGTGCTTGCTGTTCCAGACCCTACTTCCGAGTTTTCAGAGGACGGACCCGTGGATGAAGGCACACTTGAAGTGCGGGGGAATCTGTGTAAGGCCTCTTCAGCCTTCCTCTTCTTGATCTCATCAAGCTCTCTTTTTAGGGCCTTCCCGTGCTTTTCTGCCACCCTTGCTGTCTCATCGCTCTTGCATGCTTCATCTATTAGTTCAGCATAGTTCTTGGTCAATACCACATGCCTCATGGAGTCCATGGTTGCCTCCGGTCTGTCATCATGTACAGCCAAAACTGCATTTGATGTTTGTGGCCCCAACGCATCATCAGCGTCCCAAGTCCATCGCCGTCATATGAAATGGCGGGGCAAATGCGTGACCGCGTGCATCTCCAGTATTTTGAGTATGTGGCAGCACACAATCCTGTCCTGTTCGTATTTGCAGCATTCACAATAGTACTCACCTTCGTTTACCAAGGCCTTCACAAAGTAGTTTCTTCCCTTGTCCGGATCTTCAGGTTCTGAATCGGACATGCCCCTGAGAGTACACACCTTGAATGTACATTCGTCAACCTGATAAGCTGCGTACATGCTGGACAACTTTGTTTCTTCCTGGAATCTGCATGTTTTGTGCTCGTTAAATTCTCATATTCTCTTTTAACCACTTTTGTTGAGGTAGGGCACAACATAGCAAGCGTATTAAAATCAACGATGGCAAAGAAATCATTTTTTGCACATTGCTTTGTTTTGATTGTTTCCACATGGAAACTATAGTTTATTTCACATGGCAGTTAAAGCGTGACGCGCACGGTAATCAATATGCTGTACAACATTTTCTTGTGCTATTTTGAAATTACCAGTATGTCAAAAGATGGCAACTACAGTGCATTCTATATGGCAACTATAGTTTTTCTGGTAGGGCAACTGCATCATATTGTTCTCATGGCAAAATAGGTCATCTTACATGGGAAATAGTTTGCACTACACATGGCAATTACACTACATCCCACGTGGCAACCACACCACATTCAAAATGACAACTACACTTTCTTTCACAACACACGGACAACTATTATTTGTTTTCCAACTACTCAATTTTTTATTCCATTTTTCATCTTTTGCATTTATGTGTTCACTACAGGTGGCAGCTTCAAACCAGTACACATGGCAAACATATTTGATATTTTTGGTTTGCTTCCTTTTTGAAACAAGGCATGCAGCCTTGTTCTTTGTTTTCTCAAACAACATTTTTTGTTCTTTTTAATAATTTTCAATGTTGAATGCGTCGTGTCATACATGGCAAATAAGACCGTACGATCATTCACTTACTAGTAAAATATCTTGTTGGTGTATATCTTGCTCATCTGCCTCTCCATCGGTAAACATGTTAGTAATTTAGGATGCTTGAGTGCGGTGTTTGCTTCTTGTTGTAGCTCAGATCCCAGTATTTTCTGTTGCAAAGCTGAATATTGCTTGGCAAACTGCAGCAATGAGTTGCCAGGGCTCACGTAACGCTTCAAAACAGCATTGAACCCCTCGCTGTGTTGCGTAGTCTGCAGAAATGGATAGAAGCATGATACGTCTCCAACGTATCTATAATTTTTTATTGTTCCATGCTATTATATTATCTGTTTTGGATGTTTTATATGCATTAATATGCTATTTTAAATTATTTTTGGGACTAACCTATTAACCTAGAGCCTAGTGCCAGTTCCTGTTTTTTCCCTGTTTTTGAGTTTCGCAGAAAAGGAATACCAAACGGAGTCCAAACAGAATAAAACTTTCGCGATGATCTTTCTTGGACCTAAATGAAACCAGAGGACTTGGAGTGCAAGTCAGAGAAGCCACGAGGCGGCCACAAGGACGGAGGGTGCGCCCCCACCCTTGTGGGCCCCTCGTGCGTCTCCTGACCTAATTCTTTCGCCTATATATACTCTTATATGCCCAAACCACCAGAGGCATCCATGAAAAGACTTTTCCACCGCCGCAACCTTTTGTACCCGTGAGATCCCATCTAGGGGCCTTTTCCGGCGTCCTGCTGGAGGGGGATTCGATCACGGAGGGCTTCTACATCAACACCATTGCCCTTCCGATGAAGCGTGAGTAGTTTACCTCAGACCTACGGGTCCATAGCTAGTAGCTAGATGGCTTCTTCTCTCTCTTTGATTCTCAATACCACGTTCTCCTCGATGTTCTTGGAGATCTATTCGATGTAATACTTTTTTTTTGGTGTGTTTGCCGAGATCCGATGAATTGTGGATTTATGATCAGCTTATCTATGAATATTATTTGAATCTTCTCTGAATTCTTTTATGCACGATTTGATATCTTTGCAAGTCTCTTCGAACTATCGATTAGGTTTGGCCAACTAGATTGGTTTTTCTTGCAATGGGAGAAGTGCTTAGCTTTGGGTTCAATCTTGCGGTGTCCTTTCCCAGTGACAGTAGGGGCAGCAAGGCACGTATTGTATTGTTGCCATCGAGGATAAAAAGATGGGGTTTTCATCATATTGCTTGAGTTAATTCCTCAACATCATGTCATCTTTCTTAATGCGTTACTCTGTTCTTCATGAACTTAATACTCTAGATGCAGGCAGGAGTCGGTCGATGTGTGGAGTAATAGTAGTAGATGCTGAATCGTTTCGGTCTACTTGACACAGACGTGATGCCTATATTCATGATCATTGCTTTAGATATCGTCATAATTTTGCGCTTTTCTATCAATTGCTCGGCAGTAATTTGTTCACCCACTGTATTATTTTCTATCTTGAGAGAAGCCTCTAGTGAAACCTATGGCCCCCGGGTCTATTTTCCATCATATTGCTTTCCGATCTACTATTTTGCAATCTTTTATTTTCAGATCTATAAACAAAAAAACCCAAAAATATTTACTTTATCTTTTGTTTAGTTTTATCTATCTCTATCTGATCTCACTTTTGCAAATAACTGTGAAGGGATTGACAACCCCTTTATCGCGTTGGGTGCAAGTTGTTTGATTGTTTGTGCAGGTATTCGGTGACTTGCGTGTTGTCTCCTACTGGATTGATACCTTGGTTCTCAAACATAAGGGAAATACTTACTCTACTTTGCTGCATCACCCTTTCCTCTTCAAGGGGAAAACCAACGCAAGCTCAAGAAGTAGCAGGAAGAATTTCTGGCGCCGTTGCCGGGGAGATCTACACCAAGTCAAGACATACCAAGTACCCATCATAAACTCTCATCTCCCGCATTACATTATTTGCCATTCGCCTCTTGTTTTCCTCTCCCCCACTTCTAAAACAATTTTCGAAAAGTTTGCCTTTTCTTCGCCTCTCTCTTTGCCTTTCCTCTCGCTGTTCTCGTGTTTGCTTATTCCATCTCTCTATCGTTATGGCCGACTCAAAAGAGGCTAAAGGTTTCTTTCCGAATCTTAATGCTTTGGATAGCCCCTCTGTCCTTTCTAAGCTCATAAATAATGATGCTACGGAAAGGCTTACCGGGGTTGTTAAAGAAAATTTTGACAATTTGGATGAAGATGATCCTGGGATTTTTTGTTATTTGCTTGATGAATCTTTGAAAGATGCTTGGGATAGGTTATTAAGGATTCGAGCTAGCTATGTGCCCCAATATCAGATTGAGATATACTTAAAGAGCTTTTATTTTGGTTTACCTCCTTATTTTAAGCAAGTTTTGGATTCTATATTTGAAAATGGCTTTCTTGGAGGGGATGCCATCGATACTTATGAGAAGATGAAAACCATATTTGGGCACCCCAAAGGAGAAAATGTTGAATCAACTACTCTTATGTGCTTTTATCAAAATGAAATAATCAAAGAGATGAAAGCTAGTTTAGATGCGAATTTTCGTAGTGTGCTTAATCTTTCTTCTACTATTAACAGCCATGTGCTTTACAAAATAGAAAGATAAATGCTATGGATAAGAAATTCTCCCTTTGCTTTCAAAATACCAAAGATGACAATACTTAGATCTATTCTTGTTATTATGCCTAGCTAAGTGCGTTAAACAATAGCGCTTGTTGGGAGGCAACCCAATTTGTATTTTGTTTTTGCTTTTTAGGTTCTGTTTTGCAATAAATAATTCATCTAGCCTCTGGTTAGATGTGGTTTTATGTTTTAATTAGTGTTTGTGCCAAGTAAGACCTTTGGGATAGCTTACGGTGATAGTTGATTTGATCTTGCTGAAAAACAGAAACTTTTGCGCCCAGGAAAATAATTTTTATAGTTCACAGAAGAGTGATTTTGAGTTGATTATTTTTTCAGAAGATTAATAAACAAATTTCTTAGGTCGTCCTAATTTTTCAGATTTTTTGGAGTTACAGAAGTATTCTAGATTTTCAGATTGCTACAGACTGTTCTGTTTTTGACAGATTCTGTTTTCTATGTGTTGTTTGCTTATTTTGATGAATCTATGGGTAATATCGGTGGGTATGAACCATGGAAAAGTTGGAATACAATAAATATTACACCAATTTAAATAAAGAATGAGTTCACTACAGTACCAAAGTGGTGATTTATTTTCTTATACTAACGGAGCTTATGAGATTTTCTGTTGAGTTTTGTGTTGTCAAGTTTTCAAGTTTTGGGTAAGGATTTGATGGACTATGGAATAAGGAGTGGCAAGAGCCTAAGCTTGGGGATTACCAAGGCACCCCAAGGTAATATTCAAGGACAACCAAGAGCCTAAGCTTGGGTATGCCCCGGAAGGCATCCCCTCTTTCGTCTTCGTCTATCAGTAACTTTACTTGAGGCTATATTTTTATTCACCACATGATATGTGTTTTGCTTGGAGCGTCTTTTATGATTTAAGTCTTTTCTTTTTAGTTTTCTACAATCATCCTTGCTGTACACACCTTTTGAGAGAGACACGCATGAATCGTGATTTATTAGAATACTCTTTGTGCTTCACTTATATCTTTTGAGCTAGGCAATTTTGCTCTAGTGCTTCACTTATATCTTTTTAGAGCACGGCGGTGGTTTTATTTTATAGAAATTGATGAACACTCATGCTTCACTTATATTATTTTGAGAGTCTTTAAAACAGCATGGTAATTTGCTTTGGTTATAAATTTAGTCCTAATATGATAGGCATCCAAGAGGGATATAATAAAAACTTTCATACAAAGTGCATTGAATACTATGAGAAGTTTGATTCCTTATGATTGTTTTGAGATATGAAGATGGTGATATTAGAGTCATGCTAGTGAGTAGTTGTGAATTTGAGAAATACTTGTGTTAAGGTTTGTGAGTCCCGTAGCATGCACATATGGTGAACCGTTATGTAACGAAGTCGGAGCATGAGATATTTTTTGATTGTCATCCTTTGTGTGGAGGTCGGGATCGCTCGATGATTAACTCCTACCAACCCTTCCCCTAGGAGCATGCGTCTAGTACTTTGTTTCGATGACTAATAGATTTTTGCAATAAGTATGTGAGTTCTTTATGACTAATGTTGAGTCCATGGATTATACACACTCTCACCCTTCCACCTTTGCTAGCCTCTCTAGTGCTGCGCAATTTTTGCTGGTACCATAAACCCACCATATACCTTCCTCAAAACAGCCACCATACCTACCTATTATGGCATTTCCATAGCCATTCCGAGATATATTACCATGCAACTTTCCACCGTTCCATTTATTATGACACGCATCATCATTGTCATATTGCTTTGCATGATCATGTAGTTGACATCGTATTTGTGGCAAAGCCACCATTCATAATTCTTTCATACATGTCACTCTTGATTCATTGCACATCCCGGTAAACCGCCGGAGTCATTCATATAGAGTCATATTTTGTTCTAGTATCGAGTTGTAATTTTTGAGTTGTAAGTAAATAAAAGTATGATGATTTTCATTATTAGAGCATTGTCCCATGTGAGAAAAAAAAAGAAGGAAGAAAGAAAAAAAAGAGAAAGAAAAAAAAAAGAAGAAAGAAAAAATAAAGAAAGATGAAAAAAAAGAGGGAAAAAGAGAGAAGGGGCAATGTTACTATCCTTTTTCCATACTTGTGCTTCAAAGTAGCACCATGATCTTCATGATAGAGAGTCTCCTATGTTGTCACTTTCGTATACTAGTGGGACTTTTTCATTATAGAACTTGGCTTGTATATTCCAACGATGGGCTTCCTCAAATTTCCCTAGGTCTTCATGAGCAAGCAAGTTGGGTGCACACCCACTTAGTTTTCTTTTGAGCTTTCATAAACTTATAGCTCTAGTGCATCCGTTGCATGGCAATCCCTACTCACTCACATTGATATCTATTGATGGGCATCTCCATAGCCCGTTGATACGCCTAGTTGATGTGAGACTATCTCCCTCTTTTTGTCTTCTCCACAACCACCTTCTATTCCACCTATAGTGCTATATTGCGTGAAAGTTGAAAAAGTTTGAGAATACTAAAGTATGAAACAATTGCTTGGCTAAAACCGGGGTTGTGCATGATTTGAGTATTTTGTGTGATGAAGATGGAGAACAGCCAGACTATATGATTTTGTAGGGATAAGCTTTCTTTGGCCATGTTATTTTGAGAAGACATAATTATCTTGTTAGTATGCTTGAAGTATTATTGTTTTTATGTCAATATTAAACTTTTGTTTTGAATCATACGGATCTGAACATTCATGCCACAATAAAGAAATTACATGGATAAATATTTTAGGTAGCACTCCACATCAAAAATTCTGTTTTTATCATTTACCTACTCGAGGACGAGCAGGAATTAAGCTTGGGGATGCTTGATACGTCTCCAACGTATCTATAACTTTCGATTGTTCCATGCTATTATATTATCTATTTTGGATGTTTTTATGCATTAATATGCTATTTTATATTATTTTAGGGACTAACCTATTAACCTTGAGCCCAGTGCCAGTTCCTGTTTTTTCCCTGTTTTTGAGTTTCGCAGAAAAGGAATACCAAACGGAGTCCAAACGGAATAAAACTTTCGCGATGATCTTTCCTGGACCAAAAGGAAACCAGAGGACTTGGAGTGCAAGTCAGAGAAGCCACGAGGCGGCCACAAGGACGGAGGGCGCGCCCCCCACCCTTGTGGGCCCCTCGTGCGTCTCCTGACCTAATTCTTTCGCCTATATATACTCTTATATGCCCAAACCACTAGAGGCATCCAAGAAAAGACTTTTCCACCGCCGCAACCTTCTGTACCCGTGAGATCCCATCTAGGGGCCTTTTCCGGCGTCCTGCCGAAGGAGGATTTGATCACGGAGGGCTTCTACGTCAACACCATTGCCCTTCCGATGAAGCGTGAGTAGTTTACCTCAGACCTACGGGTCCATAGCTAGTAGCTAGATGGCTTCTTCTCTCTCTTTGATTCTCAATACCACGTTCTCCTCGATGTTCTTGGAGATCTATTCGATGTAATACTTTTTTGCGGTGTGTTTGCTGAGATCCGATGAATTGTGGATTTATGATCAGCTTATCTATGAATATTATTTGAATCTTCTCTGAATTCTTTTATGCATGATTTGATATCTTTGCAAGTCTCTTCGAACTATCGATTTGGTTTGGCCAACTAGATTGGTTTTTCTTGCAATGGGAGAAGTGCTTAGCTTTGGGTTCAATCTTGCGTTGTCCTTTCCCAGTGACAGTAGGGCAGCAAGGCACGTATTGTATTGTTGCCATCGAGGATAAAAAGATGGGGTTTTCATCATATTGCTTGAGTTAATTCCTCTACATCATGTCATCTTTCTTAATGCGTTACTCTGTTCTTCATGAACTTAATACTCTAGATGCAAGCAGGAGTCGGTCGATGTGTGGAGTAATAGTAGTAGATGCAGAATCGTTTTGGTCTACTTGACACGGACGTGATGCCTATATTCATGATCATTGCTTTAGATATTGTCATAATTTTGTGCTTTTCTATCAATTGCTCGGCAGTAATTTGTTCACCCACCGTATTATTTTCTATGTTGAGAGAAGCCTCTAGTGAAACCTATGGCCCCCGGGTCTATTTTCCATCATATTACTTTCCAATCTACTATTTTGCAGTCTTTTATTTTCATATCTATAAACCAAAAAACCCAAAAATATTTACTTTATCTTTTGTTTAGTTTTATCTATCTCTATCAGATCTCACTTTTGCAAATAACCGTGAAGGGATTGACAACCCCTTTATCGCGTTGGGTGCAAGTTGTTTGATTGTTTGTGCAGGTATTCGGTGACTTGCGTGTTGTCTCCTACTGGATTGATACCTTGGTTCTCAAAACTGAGGGAAATACTTACTCTACTTTGCTGCATCACCCTTTCCTCTTCAAGGGAAAAACCAACGCAAGCTCAAGAAGTAGCAAAGCACTTCATGAAGAAGGCTGGCACCTAGTACATCCGCTTCTCCCATAGGTTCTTAAATGTCTCGTTGTCCTGGACTTGGTATTTTTCAATCATAGCCATCCAGCTCCGTTCAAACTCTTCCACTGTCAAGCTATGGTCCACACACAACTCGAATGCCTTGTGTAGATCTGGACGGTCAGCAAAGAATGGTCCTAGCGTCTCTTCAGCTTTCTTAATAATATGCCACCTGCAGTGCCTGTGCACTGCCATTGGGAATACCTCCTCTATGCCTGCACGCATGTAAAAGTCCTAATCTGTTATTATGTTCATCAGAGCAAGTCCACCCATGCACTCTAAGAAGGTTTTGAACAACCAAGTGTAACCATCAATATCTTCGTTCCGCACGAGGCCGCAACCGAACTGCAAGGACTGATTGTGGTTATTTATTCCTATGAATGGAGCACATGGCATCTTGTACATATTCGTGAGATATGTCGCGTCGAAAGAAATGCAATCACGGAAATGTTTGTAGGCTCTTCTTGCTGCACCATCCACCCAATACATGTTTCTGACACGGTCCTCATCGTCCAGTCTTATCCTGTAGAAGAAATCAGGATCTTCTTTTGCTTTCTCTTCGAAGTAGGCAATCGTGTCTTCTATGTCAACCAACTTGCTCTCTCTGCGGTACTTTGCCTTTAGGTTTGTGATGTCTGCTGGTATGTAGGGCATGCTACTCAGACTTCCATCTTTGATGTGGATCAGGGACAGTATCTGGACCATTCTCGATGTACTGACGTTACAATCATGTAGCAACTTTATGAATTTCTTCTCGTGAGGACTGAATTCTTTGTGGGCGCTCAGAAATCTTACTAGGTCAAACTTCTTTATCAGATCGTGGTTGTGTTCTTCAACATATTCGGTGACCACCCACCAGGCTCCGTCTGTGTTTAGCTTCATTCTGCAGGGCATTCCGTCTTGAGAATGATGCCTCTCCTTCGTTCCGGCAAGACAGACACAACACCTTTACCCTTCTTGTTCTTTCGCGCCTTGTAGCACCTTAGCTCACCTCTGCTGTACCCATTAGTTTTTTTATTTTCCTATGGTATTATGTGTTCACAGCTAATCCATGGAACAACGCATATCTCTGGTAGTATTGCTTGGCATCTTCAAATGAACTAAATCTCTGTCCAACGTAAGGTGGTTGAGTTCGCATGATTTCTGATTGTCCCTCTTCTTCTCCCCCTTGCGTTTCGTCACCAGTTTCATCATTCACTTCAGTATTGGTGTCTGTTTCATCTGTTCAAATGTTGCTTGTGCTGGTGCGCACATGCGTGCTTGTCGTCATTGCTGCAATGATTGCAAGTTCTGACATTGATCCTGCATTGTTTGTGATAGTATCGGTGACCGGCTTGTGGAATGACCCTTCCGTGTGCTCCGAGGTACCTGCAGCAGATGTTCATGCACCGCTGTTGAACGCAGTCGAAGCTCCTGCATTTTTTTAAATCAGGTACGTGTGTAATCAGTATTCCTTGAACAACATCTTCATTACAATCAAATATGGCAACTGCATCTGATTGTTCATGGCAAATGCAGTTTATTCTACAAGGCAAAATTGTAGGTGCCCACGCACGGATGACGCATTAGATTGAGGCATTGCAAATGTAATTGTTTCCATTTTTGCACAGGTATATAACCAGGTATGTAAGATACATGTCTACAATGTTTGGAATGTGCAAATTTGAAATCATGGCAACTGTAATCCATATTTTTGCATGACATCATGCATAGATGCAAGTCTTGGGCAGCTGCATTTGGCCAGATAAGGCAACTTCAGTTGTCCAGCCATGGCAGCTACAGTTGACCTAATGTGGCATCTGCAATTGCCCAGTCATGGCAATCAACATCTTAACATCAAATGCATGCTAAGTATGAGCACACAAGGCAAATGCAGATAATCACAAATCACAAATACACACAGACAGTAATTGACAAATCCATATCATCATAGATGACAAATGGACTTATACATTTGGTGGCAAATGCAGTTGGCCGGTTTGGCAAGTGCACTTTCCCAATGATTTTCACAAAGAAAATGCATGATTTTGCTCAGTTCACAAATTACCTTGAATTGCCACATGTGCTACTTGAAGTTGGTGTGTTGTATCTGCATTACTGATGGCCCGCAATGGTGCAGCTTGCCACGAGACTTCTGGTGGTGTGGTTGTACCGTAAGAACCTACGAATATGTCAACGTAAATCATAAGATGAGATGCCATTTTTTTCATGTATACAAACATGTTAAATCTCATTTTTTTCGTTCACGCATCATGTGGAAGTTTAGTTTTCAAATCATGGCAAACATAGTCCACCATGCAAGGAAACTACAGTCGACAAGCATTGACCAACTGCATTTGGTCAGGCATGGCAACTGCAGTTGTTAAAACATGGCATCTGTAGTTGAGCAGTCATGGCAACTGCAGTTGTTCAGTCATGGCAACCATAGTTGAACTAACATGGCAACTGCGTGCAATCACATATGGCAAATGGCAGTCATACATTTAATTGGCAAACGCAGTTGTCCACTGATGTCAAATACAGTTGACCAGGCTTGGCAAGTGCACTTTTGTCATTTTTTTGTTTTGTATCAGCTACAAACGCCAATGTCATCTATTTTTTTTCATTTTTGTCACACCACGTAATTGCCTAGTCTTTCTCTAGTTTCCTTTTCTGATACATTGTGTGCACGATCATTTTTCTTACGTCTCACCTGTATAAGATGTCGATGGCAGGTACCCGGTTGCCACCTGTTGCCACGTGCTGCATGATGGTCCTGTGTTTTCAAAATACTCGTAAGTCTGCCATCCTTGCATGATTTTTTTGCCACATCAACATGCTTGCATTACCTTCATTTTCCACATTTGCTACTTGAAGTTGGTCTCTCACATCTCTATTACTGATAGCCCCCTGTGTTGCAACTTGCCATGGTATTCCTGCTTGCGTGGTTGTGTTATAAGAACCTGTGATCAGTGTCATTGTAATGGATAAGTAGAATGCCATTTCCAAGTCCACAAACATGTCAACTGTCACTTTTTTTTCATGCATCGTACCTATGCCCGCGTACTGCTCTAGTAGTGGCAGCAATGGTCCTGCTGAAATGAGTTCATTGTACTCTATTGCATCCCAAGGGGGTGCTTGTGGCTGTCCGGAAAACCAAGGATCAGTCCCGTCTTCATGATTCATTTTTCTGCTTCTCCCACTGTTTTCACACACTCCTATAGAACGATTTTTAATCACTTCATGAATGAGAACGCATTATTATTCCAATTCCATTCTGTTGTTTCCACAAAAGGAAACACAGCAATCTTATCACATGACTGGCATAAACAACTAGTATAGCATGGCAAGTAGAACATCGTAGCCGTGCATCTTGTTGACAGGGCATGCATATTCATTCTCTTTCTACAATCTGGATGGCAACTACCATGTAGAATTGGCGGCAACTAACTACATAACATGATGGCAACTACCAGTAAAGTTAGGTGGCAACTACTTTCCTTTTATAGTTGCCGGCAAAATACTCTGTTCTGCCCTGCTCCCCCACCGTATTCAACATTTTCCCCCATCCTTGTTTTGTCTAATTCTTAGTGAGCCTTAACATACTTTCGAGCACAGTTTGATAGCAACCCCAACCTAAAAGCTTTAGTACAAACTTCTGATTACCTGCATTTATGAAGAGCAAATCTAGAATACATGATGGCAACTTTGTGGACTTTGGAGGGGAGAGGAGAACGCCCATGAACGGCCGGGTTCATGTGTTTGTAGATCCATGCTGCACATATCTAGGACGTCTGTGATCTGTTTGCCATGACCTTGTGGATCCAGTCGCCATCTATGTGGGCAATCTCGAAGTGAAATTATTAGGGGGAGGAGATAGGAGAACGACTAGATCCAGGATGTTCCTCACCTTTTTGCTGAATCCGTTGCCATGTTTTCCGTTGAGGGGGCACTAGTGATCTGATCTGGTTGCCATGGCAAATAGCGAAGGAAGAGGAGGGAGGTAGGGGAAGATTTGCCGATCCGGAGATTGGAGACAACCGACGGTGGCTACTCTGGCTCGCGGGCGGGGAGGGACGATGGCCGAGAGGTGGATTTGGTCGTGCGGGCCGCGGGGTGGCTCGCCCGGACGTGTGGGCGATCGCGCTGCACACCGAATGTGTGGGCTGTGACAGGGGGCGCCCGGACGTGCTCGTGCGGGCGGGCCTGCGTCGATGCCACACGAGGCGTGCGGCAGATACCCCCTAGGTGCCACACGTGTGGTGAATATCGGCGTCCTACTTTTTTTGTTGTTGAAAAGGAGAGGATCACCACTGTGCATAAGGGGTTTACATAATGCTTTTTCAGCTTTAAGAAATGGGTTTACATAATGCTTTTCAGCTTCAAGAAATGTATGTATTCTGTAAATTGAAATGCTATTGTCATTCATTCACCCCTCTAAAGTTCGAGGCAAATGAACACATTTTTGTTCGTCATCTCCGGGCTATATATCCTCGCGGAACTCAGGTCACTGAATCAAATTAACCTTAATGAATAACTAATGATTTCTCTTCTTTTAGCCACCCTTTTTCTCATTAACAAATGTGGCGTATGGTGCCCTGCTCGGTTCGTCGTTAGCGTCCTTCTGAAAATAGAAACCGGGGTACATGCCTAAGTTTACTTTGGTCGGCACATCATATTATATAACTTGGTTTGCATATTTTAACGATGAACCCTCTCAAATGAGCTTCAGGTTTTCAAGTAAATTGGATGCACCCTCACTAGTTCATACGAGAGCTTTATCGAAAAAACATACGAGAGCTTTCACTCATTAATAGCTCGATGTGCATCCTAACTACATGGTAAACTCTACTCCTTGCATTAGTATCGATTATAAGGTCTTCGTCATGGCCTAATGATCAAATACAGAAGTGTAGCGCTTTCTATTTTTGACTTCTTATAACTCCTCATTATGTTCTCCTGGCAATGATGAGGGCATGGGATCTAAAATTATGTTGAGATTTTTCATAACATGTTGATTGGTTAAAATAGCACAAACATGAAACAAGCCATTGTATTCCATCCTGTATCTCGGGTTAACCTAGAAGTTATTGCCATCTTTACATACTACCTATAGAAGATTATCATTTTGTTGCCCATAAATATTGACATTCTTTCTAAACCTTTGACATTGGTGATTTTGATTTGATGCATTTGGCTATCAAAGAATATGTGAGAACTTCTTTTATATGCATCGAGGTAGTCATTTAATATTTTAATATAAACCATTTTCAAACATCTTTATTATTGGTTTAGCTTACTAAATGTGTTTGCATCAGTTAATCAAGTTCATGATAGGTAGCATTTACATACAAAAATTATCTTTGTTATCATCTTCATGCTCGAGGACGAGCACATGATATTGATACATCTCCAAGGTATCTACAATTTTTGTATGCTTCATGCCTATAATCCTTGAAGTATGCATTGTTCTATAAATCATGTTCCTGTTTTTTTGGTTATTTTTGAATTTTAGAAGAAAAAAATACCAAAAGTCCCTGAAAATTCCAACAAAACTTGGTAGGAAATTTCATGACACCAAAGGACCAAAGTCCAACACCTAGGGTGGCCCACAGGGCGTAGGCGCACTGTGTAGGCGCCTAGATGCTGCTGGCGTCTACCCCCCCTAGGGCACCCATCAGCTGCCTCTGGTGCCTGATGGTTTTATATACCCCCAAAACTCATACCCATTTTATGGTGCATTTCTTTTTACCATCGACACTTCGCATTTCGGGGCGATCTTTTTCATTCCTCATCTGGTACTCTATCAGAGGAGGAATTCATCTTCATTACCACCAACCTCAATGGTTCATCATCAATAAACAACTATGCATTTAAGGAAACGTCCGATCCCGCACTATTGACCTCACATCATTGGAGCTTATTGATGTCAATGACAATCAACATCTTCAAGTTATTCCACGCAGGACTTGTAGATTTTTTTCTCACAATGACATCCTCCCACACCTCCTTGCTGACGACAATGCAGTCGTCCGTGTGTGTCTTGTACGCAGTGGTGTTGACGCCCACTGCTTCGAGTCATACTCCAACAAGGCCTTCATCACTCGGGATGGTAGTGCTGGAAGCTATCTTATTAGATAATTTCTAGGATGGCGTCATGGATGAAAAAACAAAAGAGCACTCATGTCAAACCGCCACGTGTGATGGACATAAAAAATATAAAATGGTAAATAACTTTACAAAACATATTATCATGTTTTTGTTGATAAGATATGTCTTTTATTTTTCTGTTTTAACAAATTCAATATAAAAAAAAACGAACTTTTTCTATTATCTATTAATCTGTATCTATCCGTACCGTAATTTTTTTGAATATTATGAATTAGAGAAATTTACATGCTTTCTCATTCCTTAAGTATATCATTTCAAATTCAGTTATTAATAGAACGAATCACACTTTTACCTTCTTTCGTAACTCCCATAATTTCTTCGTAGTGGCTCCGTTCCATGCCTCATTTCATAGGGAAGCCCAAAGTGGCTCCATTTCATTCTATTTCACTTCCTAGCACTTCCTATCATTTAATATCCATCCACAACGGTGCCGTCCATGGATCAAATTATTTCGTGGATTGGATTTCACTTGCCTGTCTACAGTTCCCTTGCGTGTGCTCGGGATAGGTGTTTTGTAGAAATGTTTTGCCGTATTATTAAGTATTCTCCTTTAGTCCTTATTCGTAGACAAAGCAGATTCGGAATTGTCTTTCCTTCCAAGGATAACTTGTATCCATGCGCTTCAGATTATTAGCATGGAGTTCGCCACCAGCAGTATAGCCATGCAAGCAAAAGTTCCTAGATTCATGGAGATATAGAACAACATATAAGTTATCATGCTTGCATATCCATCATTTGAGTCTCCAACAATTATTCCAATAATTACATATCCGATTTGCCCGTCAGGCTTTCGCCCATTGCGGAAAATTCCCCACTGCTGCCTCCCGTAGGAGTCTGGGCCGTGTCTCAGTCCCAGTGTGGCTGATCATCAATGGGTCACAAATGGCACTCCGATGTAGATATTGCTTGGTGGTAGGATGTCGAGGAGGTGTCTAGCCTCATTGTCGTTGAGCCTGATCGTTTGGGCGAAGACGGTAGAATCAAATGCGCCAGCCTCGCCATCGTCGGCATAGAGAATATTCATCTTGGGCACTGACCCTCTCATGGAAAAACATATCATATCTCCCCCCTGTTAGACCATTCTCAGTAATGAACAAGTCCCATCCTTCGCCTCCCTTGCGGATCCTTGTTGATCCTTTCTCCAGTTCAATGTTGTATGTGCCCCCCAACACCCTCAAAGAGCACACTCCCTCCTATTAATTCGTTAAACTGCATGCTTATGTTGCATGTGACAATATGTGCAACAAAAGCAAAACAAAAACACATTAGATAAATGGTAAAAGTACTAAAAGAAAAACACAAATGGTTACAAGTGTATGCAAAAGAATAGTTTGTTACCACCGAACTTAAGAACCCCTCTACTAGATAGATAATGAACAATGGTCCACTCGAAAGGCTTCTTGTGCACCTATACATACATACCTTCCATGCCATATCCTGTTAGAGAAGATTTAACCTTGGGATATTTACAAGTGCAATATAAGCATCAAGCACAACTAGCAATTTACAAGATCAATACACTATCATCCAAGAACTAAATTTGGACGTGGTGAACCTTGGACAATCTGCAAGATCAACTATAGCCACAAGCATTAGCAATCCAAGCACAACTAGCATTTGACGAGATCAATACCTATCATCCAAGCACAACTACGAATTTACAAGATCAATACTACTAGCAATTTACATGATAAACCTATCATCCAAGCCCACCTAGTATTTTACAAGATCAATACCTATCAATTACGAATTTTCAAGATCAATACCACTAGCATTTTTTTGACAAAGGTGGATGTTATTGGCTCAAAATAAAGCATCAAGAGGATACAAGTACAATGAGCACACACCTAGCATTTGCATAGCTAGGATGCACACAACCAATAATACCACTAGCAAATTACAAGATGAGTACCACTATCGTCCAAGCACAACTAGCATTTCACAAGATCAATACCTATCATCCAAGCATAACTATCAACTAGCAAACATGCCCGTGCGTTGCAACGGAAGAAAAAAACATCACATGCTTCTAACCCAATAAGCATGTCGTAAGACCACTGTGCACATATATAGTCTACATTCTCTGTTTCAACATGGCATCCCACCCGTGTTGCCGCTTATCTTCTCTCTCCCTTTGTGCGTATGTGATGTAGTTGCAATGAATGACAACACATTAAGAGCTAAAGTGGTAAAGATTACAAATCTTAGCTGCGATACAAATACCAGTGTTACGATATATTAAATATGCTCATTTTTTTTTGAGACCTCCTAGTGCATATTAGGTCTGTTCAAATGAGCGTCCTAGTATACTCATTAAAGAATAAGAGAATAATATAAATTTGCATAAAAGTTTACTAAGATAGCCATGCAAAACAACCATATATCAGCCGACACATCTAGAAATAAGTATTGAACTGGTCATGAGACCAGATAAAAATTTGAAGGTTGTTAATAATGTATGCCAATTTACATTCCTCTATATATTTTCTTTTCCCTCTCGTTTGAACATCATAGATTGAAGATGCAACCCTAGCTACCTCAACTTAGAAAAGAATCTGACCGCCTGATATTATCAAGCGCACTTCTCAAGGGAATCTGTTTCAATCTGGTGCTTGAAAAATTCTTCATGATTTATTTTTTCTGGAAGCAAGTCTTTTCGCCCTTTTTTTGCCGAGTAGGGTGCTGAAGAAGGTGGTTTTGATCCTTTTGCTGCTGCTGCGGAGGTGCTAGTGCTACTCCTTCGACCTTTTTTTTTGCGTGAAGCTACTCCTTGAACCTGATATGATTTCAGACTGAAGCGAGATGAGCTAGGAGCCTAAGACCTGACAGACACCTTCTAGCACTGGACTAAGAATTCGGTATTTCCCTCTAAATAATGAAAAGATATACATTGACGCAGCAGTGTTTGATGGCACAAAAATAGATAGAATATACAAAGGGAAAATAGACATGCACAATAGTACCTTTAAGCCCAAGATATGCATGTATCATCTCGTCAGATATGCATGCATCATCTAATCAACTAGGAGTAGAATATAGCCAGAGCATTCTGCAAGCAATTAATAGGTGAGAATGAAACATGCGCAACAAAGAACTTCATACAGGTTCGCACAGTGTTGCATAATCAACATCAGTCAAACATAAACATCAACTGTGCACAATTCTGAAGACGTATGAAAATAACTAAATTTACCTTGGCAAAGCACCGTACATCAGATGGAGACTCGATCGGGGTCCTTGAGGTCCCGGATGAGGCTGCCGACCCCGCCCTTCAGCCCGACCAGCCTCATCCTGACCATCTCGATGATGATCTTCACCGCCATGTACGCGCCGTCGTCGAGGAAGTGGCTCTCCCTGAGCGCGCCGTGTCCGATGGTCTCCATCATGACGTGCGACTCCACGCCGTCCGCGTTGAGCTGCGCGCCCTTGTCGATCACGTTGCGGCAGCCAATGCGGTACAGGCAGTGTCGCCCGCCCTTCGCCTCGATGAACCGTGTGAGCCCGTCGCCCGCCCGCGCGTCCGTCACCACCGTCGTCCGCGGGTGCTCCCCCAGCATGATGGCGGAGGTGAGCGCGATGAGGCGGTCCCCGTTGATGGCGGCCCCCGCGCCGCTGCGGTCCACGTCCGTGTCGAACACCACGCCGAGGTCGACGCCAGCACCGCGCCGCGCGTGAGCGACATGGCTGTCACGTCCTCCGGGCTGGGCATGTGGTTCGGGAACATGCCGTCCAGGTCCAGGTGCAGATTGACGGTTGTGTCGGCGCCCAGCTTCTCTAGCATGTCCTACGCGAAGAACCCGCCGCAGCCGTTGCCGGCGTTCACGATGACCTTGAAGCCCTCGAGCGGGGTGTCGTAGTGTGCGCCAGGTGGTCGACGCACTCCTCGATGATGTCCCGGAGGTGCTGCGCGTAGGCGCTCATCAGGTTGACGCGCATGACTACCGGAGGCATGCAGAGGCCGCCGCCGAGGCCCATCTTTCTCGCGACGTACTTTTGTGCCATGCCGCCCGCCGCGCTTGGTGAAGAATTTGAGGCCGTTGCGGGTGCAGGGGAGATGCGACGTGGTCATCTGTAAGTATATATGATAATTCATTCATTAAGTTTCAGAGTCGTAGCGCTGAAGAAAATATGCCCCAGAGGCAATAATAAAGTTGTTATTTTATATTTCCTTATTCATAATAAATGTTTATTATTTATGTTAGAATTGTATTGATCGAAAACTTAAATACATATGTGAATACATAAACAAATACCGTGTCCCTAGTAAGCCTCTACTAGACTAGCTCGTTGATCAAAGATGGTTAAGATTTCCTAACCATAGACATGTGTTGTCATTTGATAACGAGATCACATCATTAGGAGAATGATGTGATGGACAAGACCCATCCGTTAGCTTAGCATATGATCGTGCAGTTTATTGCTACTGCTTTCTTGAATGTCAAATACATGTTCCTTCGACCATGAGATCATGCAACTCCCGAATACCGGAGGAATACCTTGTGTGCTATCAAACGTCACAATGTAACCGGGTGATCATAAAGATGCTCTACAGGTATCTCCGAAGGAGTTTGTTGAGTTGGCATGGATCGAGATTGTGATTTGTCACTCCAAGTATCGGAGAGGTATCTCTGGGCCCTCTCGGTAATACACATCATAAGAAGCCTTACAAGCAAAGTGACTAAGGAGTTAGTTGTAAGATAATGTATTATGGAACGAGTAAAGAGACTTGCCGGTAACGAGATTGAACTAGGTATGAAGATACCGGCGATCGAATCTCGGGCAAGTAACATACCGATGGACAAAGGGAATTTCGTATATTGTCATAAAGTTCGACTGATAAAGATCTTCGTAGAATATGTAGGAGCCAATATGGGCATCCAGATTCCGCTATTGGTTATTGACCGGAGAGGTGTCTCGGTCATGTCTACATAGTTCTCGAACCCGTAGGGTCCGCACGCTTAATGTTCATTGACGATATAGTGTTATATGAGTTATATGATTTGGTGACCGAATATTGTTCGGAGTCCCGGATGAGATCACGGTCATCACGAGGAACTCCGGAATGATCCGGAGGTAAAGATTGATATATAGGACGATGATATTCGAACATCGGAAGAGTTTCAGAGTGCACCGGGTAGTCAATGGGGCACCGGAAGGGGTTTCGGACACCCCCGGGAGTTCTATGGGCCTAATGGGCCAAGGGGAGAGACACACCAGCCCACAAGGGGGCTGGCGCGCACCTCTCTCTGGCCGCCGGCCCTAGGGAAGGAAAGGGGGGGGGCTAGCCCCTCCTGCCTTCCCCTCCACATGGGAGAAAGGAAAGGGGGGCGCCACCCTCCCCTGCCTTTCCCCGCTCGCCTAGAAAGGCAAGGGGGGGGGGGGGCGGCAAGGGGCAGGACCCCAAGTGGGATTCTGCCCCACTTGGGGCGCCTCTTTGGCTGATCCTTCCTCCCCCCACCTATATATATGTGGGAGGGGGGCGCCACACATCAACCACGACAATCTCTTAGCCGTGTGCGGCGCCCCCCTCCACAGTTTTGTCCCTCGGTCATATTTTCGTAGTGCTTAGGCGAAGCCCTGTGGAGATAGCATCACCGTCACCACGCCGTCGTGCTGCCGGAACTCATCCACTACTTCGCTATCTTGCTGGATGAAGAAGGCGAGGACGTCATCGAGCTGAACGTGTGCTGAACGCGGAGGTGCCGTACGTTCGGTACTCGATCGGTTGGATCGCGAAGAAGTTTGACTATATCAACCGCGTTAACAAACGCTTCCGCTTACGGTCTACGAAGGTACGTAGACACACTCTCCCCTCTTGTTGCTATGCATCTCCATGGATAGATCTTGCGTGTGCGTAGAATTTTTTTTGTTTTCCATGCAACGTTTCCCACAGTGGCATCCGAGCCAGGTCTATGCGTAGATGATATGCACGAGTAGAACACAAAGAGTTGTGGGCGGTGATAGTCATACTGCTTACCACCAACATCTTATTTTTATTCGGCGGTATTGTGGGATGAAGCGGCCCGGACCAACCTTACATGTCCATGTACATGAGACAGGTTCCACCGACAGACATGCAACTTGTTTTGCATAAAGGTTGCTGGCGGGTGTCTGTTTCTCATACTTTAGTTGAATCGAATTTGACTGCGGCCGGTCCTTGAAGAAGGTTAAAACAGCAAACTTGATAAAATCACTGTTGTGGTTTTTGCCGTAGGTAAGAACGGTTCTTACTAGAAGCCCGTAGCAGCCACGTAAAACTTGCAAGAACAAAGTAGAGGACGTCTAACTTGTTTTTGCAGGGCATGTTGTGATGTGATATGGTCAAGACGTGATGTGATATATGTTGTTGTATGAGATGATCATGTTTTGTAATATCGACAACCGGCAGGAGCCTTAGGGTTGTCTCTTAATTATTGTATGAAATGCAAGCGCCATGTAATTGCTTTAATTTATCGCTATGCGTTAGCAATTGTTGTAGAAGCAATAGTTAGCGAGACGAACCCGACGCAACGATGGAGATCAAGGTGTCGAGCCGGTGACGATGGAGATCATTACGATGCTTTGGAGATGGAGATGAAAAGCACAAGATGATGATGGCCATATCATGTCACATATTTTGATTGCATGTGATGTTTATCCTTTATGCATCTTATTTTGCTTAGAACGGCGGTAGCATTATAAGATGATCCCTTCACTAAATTTCAAGATAAAAGTGTTCTCCCCGAGTATGCACCGTTGCTAAAGTTCGTCGTTTCGAAGCACCTCGTGATGATCGGGTGTGATAGACTCTACGTTCGCATACAACGGGTGTAAGCCAGTTTTACACAAGTAGAATACTTGGGTTAAACTTGATAAGCCTAGCATGTACAGACATGGTCTCGAAACACTGGAGAACGAAAGGTCGAATGTGAGTCATATAGTAGATAGAGAAGTTCACCATTGATGACTACCCCATCTCACATGATGATCGGACATCGGTTGGTTGATTTGGATCACGTATCACTTAGATAACTTGAGGGATGTTTATTTAAGTGGGAGTTCATTAGTAATTTGATTAATTGAACTTAATTTATCATGAACTTAGTCTTAATAGTTTTGCATATCTATGTTGTAGATCAATGGCCCGTGCTACTGTTCCCCTGAATTTTAATGTGTTCCTAGAGAAAGCTAAGTTGAAAGATGATGGTAGCAACTTGACGGACTGGGTCCGTAACTTGAGGATTATCCTCATTGCTGCACAGAAGAATTATGTTCTTGATGCACCGCTAGAAGACAGACCTGCTGCAGGAGCTACTGCAGATGTTATGAATGTCTGGCAGGCTCGATCTGATGACTACTCAATAGTTCAGTGTGCCATGCTTTACGGCTTAGAACCGGGACTTCAAAGACGTTTTGAACGTCATGGAGCATATGAGATGTTCCAAGAGTTGAAGTTAATATTTCAAGCAAATGCCTGGGTTGAGAGAATTGAAGTCTCCGACAAGTTCTATAGCTGCAAGATGGAGGAGAACAGTTCTGTCAGTGAACACATACTCAAAATGTCTGGGTATCATAACCACTTGACTCAGCTGGGAGTTGATCTTCCAGTTGATAGTGTTATTGACAGGGTTCTTCAATCACTGCCACCAAGCTACAAAGGCTTCGTGATGAACTATAATATGCAAGGGATGAATAAAACGATTCCTGAGCTCTTCGCAATGCTTTAGGCCGCGGAGGTAGAAATCAAGAAGGAGCATCAAGTGTTGATGTTTAACAAGACCACTAGTTTCAAGAAAAAGGGTAAGGGAAAGAAAGGGAACTTCAAGAAGAATGGCAAGCAAGTTGCCACTCCCGGGAAGAAGCCTAAAGCTGGACCCAAGCCTGAAACTGAGTGCTTCTACTGCAAAGGGAATGGTCACTGGAAGCGGAACTGCCCCAAATATTTGGCGGATAAGAAGGATGGCAAAGTGAACAAAGGTATATTTGATATACATGTAATTGATAAGTTCCTTACTAATGCTCATAGTAGCGCCTGGGTATTTGATACTGGTTCGGTTGCTCATATTTGTAACTCGAAACAGGAGCTACGGAATAAACAAAGATTGGCTAAGGACGAGGTGACGATGCGCGTCGAGAATGGTCCCAAGGTCGATGTGATCGCCGTCGGCACGCTACCTCTACATCTACCTTCAGGATTAGTTTTAGACATCAATAATTGTTATTTGGTGCCAGCGTTGAGCATGAACATTATATCTAGATCTTGTTTATTGCGAGACGGTTATTCATTTAAATCGGAGAATAATGGTTATTCAATTTATATGAGTAATATCTTTTATGGTCAGGCACCCTTGATGAATGGTCTATTCTTGTTGAATCTCGATCGTAGTGATAAACATATTCATAATATTGATGTTAAAAGATGCAAAGTTGATAATGATAGTGCAACATACTTGTGGCACTACCGTTTAGGTCATATTGGTGTAAAGCGCATGAAGAAACTCCATGCGGATGGACTTTTGGAATCACTTGATTATGAATCATTTAATACTTGCAAACCATGCCTCATGGGCAAGATGACTAGAACTCCGTTCTCCAGAACAATGGAGTGAGCTAATGACTTATTGGAAATAATACATACCGATGTATGCGGTCCGATGACTGTTGAAGCACGCGGCGGGTATCGTTATTTTCTGACCTTCACAGATGATTTGAGTAGGTATGGATATATCTACTTGATGAAACACAAGTCTGAAACATTTGAAAAGTTCAAAGAATTTCAGAGTGAAGTGGAGAATCATCGTAATAGGAAAATAAAGTTTCTACGATCTGATCGCGGAGGCGAATATTTGAGTTACGAGTTTGGCCTTCATTTAAAACATTGTGGAATTGTTTCACAACTCACGCCACCTGGAACACCACAGCGTAATGGTGTGTCCGAACGTCGTAACCGGACTTTATTAGATATGGTGCGCTCTATGATCTCTCTTACCGATTTACCACTATCGTTTTGGGGTTATGCATTAGAGACAGTCGCATTCACGTTAAATAGGGCACCGTCTAAATCCGTTGAGACGACACCATATGAACTGTGGTTTGGCAAGAAACCTAAGCCATCGTTTCTTAAAGTTTGAGGATGCGACGCTTATGTCAAAAGGCTTCAGCCTGATAAGCTCGAACCTAAATCGGAGAAGTGCGTCTTCATAGGATACGCTAAGGAAACTATTGGGTACACCTTCTACCACAGATTCGAAGGCAAGATCTTTGTTGCCAAGAATGGATCCTTTCTAGAGAAGGAGTTTCTCTCGAAAAAAGTTAGTGGGAGGAAAGTAGAACTTGATGAAGTAATTGTACCTTCTCTCGAATTAGAAAGTAGCACATCAGAGAAAACCTTTCCCATGACGCCTACACCAACTAGAGAGGAAGCTAATGATGATGATCATGAAACTTCAGATCAAGTTACTACTGGACCTCGTAAGTCGAGCAGAGCACGTTCCGCACCAGAGTGGCACGATAATCCTATCCTGGAAGTTATGTTATTAGACCATGGCGAACCTACCAATAAAAGGCTTGAGGCCATGAAATCTGAGATAGGATCCATGTATGAGAACAAAGTGTGGACTTTGGTGGACTTCCCCGATGATCGGCAAGCCATTGAGAATAAATGGATCTTCAAGAAGAAGACTGACGCTGATGGTAATGTACTGTCTACAAAGCTCAACTTGTTGCAAAAGGTTTTCGACAAGTTCAAAGAGTTGACTACGATGAGACTTTCTCACCCGTAGCGATGCTTAAGTCTGTCCGAATCATGTTAGCAATTGCCGCATTTTATGATTATGAAATCTGGCAAATGGACGTCAAAACTGCATTCCTTAATGGATTTCTTACAGAAGAATTGTATATGATGCAACCAGAAGGTTTTGTCGATCCTAAAGGTGCTAACAAAGTGTGCAACCTCCAGCGATCCATCTATGGACTGGTGCAAACATCTCGGAGTTGGAATATACGCTTTGATGAGGTGATCAAAGCATATGGTTTTATATAGACTTACGATGAAGTCTGTATTTACAAGAAAGTGAGTGGGAGCTCTGTAGCATTTCTGATATTATATGTGGATGACATATTGTTGATTGGAAATGATATAGAATTTCTGGATAGCATAAAAGGATACTTGAATAAGAATTTTTCAATGAAAGACCTCGATGAAGCTGCTTATATATTGGGCATTAAGATCTATAGGGATAGATCGAGACACTTAATAGGACTTTCACAAAGCACATACCTTGACAAAGTTTTGAAAAAGTTCAAAATGGATCAGTCAAAGAAAGGGTTCTTGCTTGTGTTATAAGGTGTGAAATTGAGTCAGACTCAAAGCCCGACCACTGGAGAAGATAGAGAGAAAATGAAAGTCATTCCCTATGCCTCAGCCATAGGTTCTATCATGTATGCTATGCTGTGTACCAGACCTAATGTGTGCCTTGCCATAAGTTTGACGGGGAGGTACCAAAGTAATCCAGGAGTGGATCACTAGACAACGGTCAAGAACATCCTGAAGTACCTGAAAAAGACCACGGATATGTTTCTCGTTTATGGAGGTGACAAAGAGCTCGTCGTAAATGGTTACGTCGATGCTAGCTTCGACACTGATCCGGATGGCTCTAAGTCACAAACCGGATACGTATTTATATTGAATGGTGGAGCTGTCAGTTGGTGCAGTTCCAAGCAAAGCGTCGTGGCGAGATCTACGTGTGAAGCGGAGTACATAGCTGCTTCAGAAGCAGCACATGAAGGAGACTGGATGAAGGAGTTCATATCCGATCTGGGTGTAATACCCAGTGCATCAGGTCCAATGAAAATCTTTTGTGACAACACTGGAGCAATTGCCTTGGCGAAGGAATCCAGGTTTCACAAGAGAACCAAACACATCAAGAGACACTTCAACTCCATTCGTGAAAAGGTCAAGGATGGAGACATAGAGATTTGCAAAATACATACGGATCTGAATGTAGCAGACCCGTTGACTAAGCCTCTTCCGCGAGCAAAACATGATCAGCACCAAGACTCCATGGGTGTTAGATTCATTACAATGTAATCTAGATTATTGACTCTAGTGCAAGTGGGAGACTGAAGGAAATTTGCCCTAGAGGCAATAATAAAGTTGTTATTTTATATTTCCTTATTCATGATAATGGTTTATTATTCATGCTAGAATTGTATTGATCGGAAACTTAAATACATGTGTGAATACATAAACAAATACCGTGTCCCTAGTAAGCCTCTACTAGACTAGCTCGTTGATCAAAGATGGTTAAGGTTTCCTAACCATAGACATGTGTTGTCATTTGATAACGAGATCACATCATTAGGAGAATGATGTGATGGACAAGACCCATCCGTTAGCTTAGCATATGATCGTTCAGTTTATTGCTACTGCTTTTTTGAATGTCAAATACATGTTCCTTCGACCATGAGATCATGCACTCCCGAATACCGGAGGAATACCTTGTGTGCTATCAAATGTCACAATGTAACTGGGTGATCATAAAGATGCTCTACAGGTATCTCCGAAGGTGTTTGTTGAGTTGGCATGGATCGAGATTGCGATTTGTCACTCCGAGTATCGAAGAGGTATCTCTGGGTACTCTCGGTAATACACATCATAAGAAGCCTTGCAAGCAAAGTGACTAAGGAGTTAGTTGCAAGATAATGTATTATGGAACAAGTAAAGAGACTTGCCGGTAACGAGATTGAACTAGGTATGAAGATACCGACGATTGAATCTCAGGCAAGTAACATACCGATGGACAAAGGGAATTTCGTATATTGTCATAAGGTTCGACCGATAAAGATCTTCGTAGAATATGTAGGAGCCAATATGGGCATCCAGGTTCCGTTATTGGTTATTGACCATAGAGGTGTCTCGGTCATGTCTACATAATTCTCGAACCCTTAGGATCCGCACGCTTAACGTTCGTTGGCGATATAGTGTTATATGAGTTATATGATTTGGTGACCGAATGTTGTTCAAAGTCCTGGATGAGATCACGGACATGACGCGGAACTCTGGAATGGTCTGGAGGTAAAGATTGATATATAGGACGATGATATTCGGACACCGGAAGAGTTTCGGAGTGCACCGGGTAGTCAACGGGGCACCGGAAGGGGTCCCGGACACCCCCTGGGAGGTCTATGGGCCTAATGGGCCAAGGGGAGAGACACACCAGCCCACAAGGGGGCTGGCACGCACCTCTCCCTGGCCGTCGGCCCTAGGGAAGGAAAGAGGGGAGGGCTAGCCCCTCCTGCCTTCCCCTCCACATGGGATAAAGGAAAGGGGGGGGCACCCTCCCCTGCCTTTCCCCGCTCACTTAGAAAGGCAAGGGGGAGCGGCAAGGGGCAGGACCCCAAGTGGGATTTGGCCCCACTTGGGGCGCCTCCTTGGCTGCTCCTCCCTCCCCCCCACCTATATATATGTGGGAGGGGGGCGCCACACATCAACCACGACAATCTCTTAGCTGTGTGCGGCGCCCCCCTCCACAGTTTTGTCCCTCGGTCATATTTTCGTAGTGCTTAGGCGAAGCCCTGTGGAGATAGCATCACCATCACCGTCACCACACCGTCGTGCTGCCAGAACTCATCCACTACTTCGCTATCTTGCTGGATCAAGAAGGCGAGGATGTCACCGAGTTGAACGTGTGCTAAACGCGGAGGTGTCGTATGTTCGGTACTCGATCGGTTGGATCGCGAAGAAGTTCGACTACATCAACCGCGTTAACAAACGCTTCCGCTTACGGTCTATGAGGGTACGTAGACACGCTCTCCCCTCTCATTGCTATGCATCTCCATGTATAGATCTTGTGTGTGCGTAGAAACTTTTTGTTTTCCATGCAATGTTTCCCAACAAGTGCCGCGGTTCCAGCCTTCCAGTTGTGGCTGGCGAGAGCGACGGTGTGGAGGCCGGAACTTGAGGGACATGCAGAAACCCTAGGCACCCTCATCAAACTTGCACACTTGTTGTGTATTAGGAACAACGTCACTTATCCCATCGTGATTTGGTGAAGGCGCGGCAGCGCGCGTGGGCCGATTGATGACGTGACGGATTCGATCCACCACAAAGCACGTATGCATATATAGTTAATGTGAGTTGTACTTACATACAGACACCAACCTGGCGAATAGGGCGAGGGAGGGCCGACCAAAATCAATCGGAGGCGAGACGCAAAAATCAGACATGCCTTCTATTAAATCTCAGCCGTCAATCTTTATGGCAAACATAAAATTAACGGATATAAAGGGGTGACTTATGGAGAACTATAAAAGCTTCCATCCTTTATTATTATGTTAACTATCAATTTACAAGATCAATACTATCTATACATCTATGCATACTAATAAAGGGATGTGACATTCTTGGTTTGATCCATCGTCATATTTTACAAAAGAAGTACATACTTTCATCTACCGTACGAATTTTCGTCCATCCGACTGTAGGTCAGATTGACTGGATGTATTGACTTGTCCCCTTACCGCTAACATGCTATTGCCTATCATTTATTTATTAGTCACGTAGATCTTCGCAGTAGTTCCTCTCAATATTGTAACGCTCGTTAACATATGAAATGTGCCCCCGCTCCCCTCGTCATGTTCTTGCCGTTTCAATATTCAGACATGGAATGTAGCATGTTAAACATTAAATAAAGGTCAGTTATAAGTAACATGTACCACATTACTGATGCATCATTCTAGAAACTGAACGACACTTATGGAGTGCAATTCCTATGCTTGATTTTTTCTATTCCCTTGCCTCTAGCAGTGAATCAACATTAAAACAATCATACCTTTCTTCTGTTTCTGTCACATAAATCTAGCCTTGATGTATGTCCTTACATTTCCACTTAACTTGAATTTTGAAATCATTCTGAATGACACTATAACTTCATTTATCCACTCTTATTATTGTCATGACCCCCCCCCCAAAATGTGAACCACCACACTTACCTTCTCCATGTTTTAGGCAGGCCCATTTGCAGTTTGTAAAACATGGAAGGATTACATGTTTAGAATTGGATGCCACCTAAAAACACATATCTTCTTATCATTTAGGCAAACTGAAAACATAGAACCACTTGGTAAACTCAAAGTATATACACCTTGTCTCCTTGTTATCTATAGCTCTAGCCATGACTCATATCTTGTATGGCTTTTGTACTCATTCACCTTATCCCATTATCGTGGGTATCGTCTCACTCCATTTGCCATCCTATTCTCATTGTGCTAGTCCTTGAACATTGAAGCAATTCTACCTCTCTTCTAGCCTCTTTTGCACATCCATTTACTTATATACCATAAGAAGAGAAATGGTCAAATGTAAAATTTTAAAGGTCAAGTAGAAATAGGAATTTGTTGCATATAATAGAAATGTGTCTACCTGTGAGAGACCAGTAGGAGTGGAAACACATAGAGGAACGAATATAAAGTGTCTCAATAGTTCGAAAGGGGTGCATTTTCCCTATGGAGGATGACATCTCCTTACCAACTCTGTGCTTTCTACTATGATTATTTACGTGATGTATTTCTTTGAAGTGCCAAAATGGAGTTAAAAGTATTTCTATGGTTGCTTCTTTATAATAGGCTTAATACGCTAAATATGCAAAAGCGGAGACAATTTAATGTCACTAACAACTATGCTTACATCCCCTGTAATGTTGTTGAAGAGACCATTGAGAACCTCATTTTCCATTGCCCCTTTAGCATTTCTTGTCGGATACGCCTTTCCAGTGGTCTCCGAATGCCTCACGGATTGCTTCGGTAATGTGCTAAAGTGGCATTTAGTAAATCAGAATATTTGTTATAGATAGGAACATTTCGAAGGAGCTCTTAATTTCATTTTCAAAGGTATTAGGCCTTCGAGATTGGCATGGAGAGAAATCCCCAAATATGTATTATCCATAAATAGTTATTCAAGCTTCTTACCAAGGATGAGGTATGTCATGATATATTCAGTACTAAATAGATGGGCTCTAAGGTTCTATCCTAGGTCTAGAGGAAACCTGAGGACTCCCACTTTTTGGTTGTTTTTGTGAAGCTAAGACGACTTATTTTCTAGTCTAAAACTATCACTATCAAGGATTGCTGACATGTTAGGTTTTGGGAGGACTCGTGGTTGGGAAATGCCCCCACTTGGCGTCCAATACCTAGGTGTTTTTGATATAGCTCCGCTTAGGCATGTCACAATAGAAGAGGTGATTTTTAAGGAGTTCTTTACCTAACATGGATGAAGGTGTAGTCATCGGATCGGTCCTCCATTTCTTGAAGTTTTTCTTATTTTTGTGTCAAACAATGTCATGTGTTTTCACTTTCCTAGAACTATGGTAGATTTGTATAGGTTGTGCGCATCTAGCTATGCAGAAACCAGGAGTGAACTCTTCATGGTTGTATCACTTGATGCGACGTCAAGGGTCAACAAAAACTATCATCGAAAAAGGTATGCCTGAAAAAGCATGCATGTTTACACAAAGAGTAGGTGCAACAAAGAGTGGAACCAGCTAAATCACGGAGATCAAACAAACAGACCATTGAAGAGATCCACAATAACAATTGCAATGACTAAATGAAATATGCTTGTGCTCAAAGAGCACAACCAAGACTACATGTCTCTTATTATTAATGGGATTACATGTATCCTCTCCTTGCTTACATTGGAGGGAAAGGACTTGAAGAAGACGCTTCAGGATCAGCGCCACCGAACTGCCAACCGAACCCCACCTCAAACGACTTCTTCGGGTTAATATCACCGCTAGGGAAGACAGTGCTTGTGCTGGTGTCATTACGGCCACTAGAACTGTAGCCACTATAGACCAGGGTGTTGAGGTCTCCTCCATACCTCATCATGTCAAGTGAATCCTCTTGTTGCTGCGGCGGAGCCTTAAACATCGTCGGAGGCCCCATGTCCATGCTACTAGTGACATAGGGAACTGGTGATGGTGCCGAATACATCATCGAAGACCCCATGTCCTTGTTGTGAGTGATGTATGGAGCTGGTGGTGGTGCCTAATAAGTCGACGAAGACTCCGTGTGCATGTAGTCGGTGACATATGGAGCTGGCGGTGGTGCGTGATATGTTGCTGGAGACCCCATGTCCATGGTGTTGGTGACGTATGGCTCCTGGGGCTGGAAGACAGGTGGTTGGCCGCTAATTTTTGTGATGCTTTCCCCCATGCTCTGGAGGATCACCTCTAGCTTTCGGCCAACATTGGTGAGATCCTCGATGTTGAGGCCATCAAGGCTCGAGAGGTTGCTTCTGAGCATGGCCTTGTGCAGGAGGATTCTGGTCTCGTTGTCTTCACAGACGCCCTGGAGCTTGTGGCCCTTAGCCTGGAGCTTGTCAAAATGTTGGTTGAGAAAGCCTTCATGATTCACCGTCTTCTTGAAGTTCCCCTCCGGCATATTCTTGTACCGGTTCAGGATAGGCACCGCCTCAGCATGGGACGGGAACACCTGCGGTACCGCCTCGCCCTCGCCATATACTAGCACACAGGCCTTG
Organism: Thinopyrum elongatum; assembly: GCA_011799875.1. Lineage (NCBI taxonomy): Eukaryota > Viridiplantae > Streptophyta > Magnoliopsida > Poales > Poaceae > Thinopyrum > Thinopyrum elongatum. The sequence goes on from CM022303.1 coordinate 551,300,721, forward strand.
GCGTTGCACATGATGGCCAACTCCTCCGCCTTCTTCCGTAGGCCCTCACGTTGCTTCTTTGAAGTACTACATCGGGACTTTTTATCGAGGATGTACCGGAGGGCCACCTTCTTGCGAGCCATTTCCAACAAAGGGATAAAGTGGCAAAGGAGAGTTGCTTTGTTTTGGTGGGTTGAAAGCAATAAGAGTGGATAGATTTATAGTGGAGGATCAGCCAAGAGGCCCAAGACGAGGAAGATGCAGCGTGCTAATCCAGAAACTTTTAAATGTAAGTTGATAGGATAAGGAGGTGCTTCATAAATGCATCATTAAAGCACAATATTTCTGAAATTAACACATGGAATCCTCGCAGTAGTCGGCCGAGCCAAAAATGCGATAAAAGAATGGGTTCTCTCAAGAGCCACATGAATCTTATTAACAGGATATGCTTATTTTAGCTATACATTACCAAATTAATTTTCAAGTTTAATATGTTCTAAAGATGGATGCTTATTCAAACGACGTTCAATTGTAACCAAGTTATTATAAAAAAAATCAGTAAGTAACATACTTAAATTATCTCATAATGCATAGATGAATTGAAATTACTTATTTACAAAGATATGCACGCAATTAAACCGATTGGTCATGCACGTTGTGTGAATTAAGTTCTACCATTTTTTCCTATATGTGAATTAAATGTGGTTCCATATATTCAGGATTGACCAAAGTTACTAGATGACCACCAGTGATGATTCATGGTAACTGAAATGTAATTACTATCAGCATACATTCCAAGGCAATAATTACTTCCATCTAGAAGATATGGACCGACCTTTTTCTTTAGATGTCTGGATAAGCTAGGTAGTGCAGCTTTGCTATAGTCGTAAATATTTGCGTGTCAGAATTATGCGCACTTTTTTTAACATTGTACAGACGCAGATGCTCATACATACACACATACGCTCACCCCTATGAACGCACGCGCACACACATACTCTATTCCTATGAGCACCTCCGAGAAAATGAGCCGGCACATCATCTTGAAATTGATGAAGTCGCTACAGATGCCTTCGTAGTAGACGGGAATGTCTCCTCCCAGGAGATAGACGGTTTAAACAAAAAAAGACCCAAAATTTCAAACATGTATCTAGAATTACTGGAAAACTACAAACAAAAATAGTGAAAATAAGCTCGTTAGGAGCCCATCCAAAATCGTTGTAGACCCAACGAATTACTAGTTCCAAGGAAAAAAGGGCTATAGTATCGTATTTTTAATGCTCTCTAATTCTACCAGAATTCCTATAAGAATTTGTTAGGAGTAAATTCCTTGAACTGATTGATCCATGGCCCGGGAAGAGGGCCTATCACAAGAATGTTTTTTTTATCGGGACGATAACTCTGAAAAGCAAGATTTCCTATCTTTTCTTTTAACTCAGGGGAAATACGATCGGGCGACGCTAATTCGAATCCCTCGGGCAAAATAAGAACAGCACCTACATTCAACCCTCCCTTTTTTTCCATAACGCACATCGTTGGAAGGCCTGAAATAGATTCAGAAAAATGCAACCACCAATGCAAGTCTAGAACTTGAGCCCTGGTGGATTGGTTCTGCCTCAAGGAAGCTAATCATCTGAGCACTGCTACATGTACTTGCCAGAGCTTTCCTCGCAAGAAAAAAAAAACAATTGATTCCTTGCACTTAGAGGCCACACATATATAGATATATTCAAAGTAAATAAGCAAATGATAGCCATATCAACAAAATGTCAATCATTGAAGCAGACATATGTACTCACAATAATTGTAACGTTCTTTCTAGGCATTTAAGCCAATCCGATATAAATCTGAAATATTCACGACTCGTCATATAATTTTTGTGTCTAACGAAGCTTATGCCTTATTTGAATCACCATGCGCCTTTGTGGCAACTCAACATTATACAATAATTTTGTGGTGACGTATGACACGATAACTGAAGCTACATCTGCTTCCAGTACCAACCAGGCTACCACTAATGTCGCTAGCACCACCGCGACCGTTACCCATCTGCTAGCCTTGCGCATTGCCACCACCGCCACGACTATTTGCACTCTCTCTAGCTACCGGTAATATTTCTATTGCCACCACTTCTCCTCATCATTTCACCGTTGCATCCACTACGATCTATTCATCGACCTGTACCATGGTCGTTGTTTCCATGTGCCTCTTCATGTACCTTTGCCCCTCCCCCTCCTCCGCCTCCGCGAACCCCACCCCCCAACCTCCACCACCACCTCCTCCTCCACTCCAAGATCCCCATCCACACACATTTTGCCGAGGTTTAGCCACGTTCACGTCCTTACAAAAAGAGAAAAATATGTTTTTGGTCCCTTAAATTTACAAGAAGTCAACATCTAGTCCTTCACCTATTTTTGGTCGACATTTAGTCCCTCATGCCTCAAAACCAGATACATTTCGTCCAAAATCAGAAATGTGGCCAAAACTGCTGACGTGTCATTGGGTTTCTCTTTTTTTTTTAGGTATTGGTTTTCTCACTCCTTCCCTCCTTCTCTCTCATACAACAAAAAATATTTCCTCGAGCACCTTGTCTCCCTTCTCCCACACCCATGGCAACGTTGCCGAGCTCGAAGCCGGCAATCCCGCGCTAGTGGTAGCTGCACCATGACCACTCGCGCACGTGGACAAGCCACATTTCAACCTCGTCCCTCGCCACCTCCACGTTGACCCCCTTCTCCGCCATGGCGCGCGTGGTCAGGGGCTCGTCGAGGACGAATGGGAGCATCACAGCGGATGCCCAAACACGAAGCTCTTCACGGTGGAGCCCCACCCGCAGTGCGCCAGGGACGCGCCCGTCGCGCCGTGTGCGAGCTCCGCCAGCCACCCTGTACCATGCCACAAGTTCGACGCTGAGGTGGGCATGCCGAGCTCGATCCAGCACGGGAATGTGCTGAAGCTGTTGTGCAACGTGACGAGCGAGGACGGCGTGGCAAGCCTGCTGGTGTAGGAGCAACTCTCAAACGATGGCATGTACGAGTGGCTGCACGGGCCGGTGGTGCGGAAGTTGGGCGGGTTCGGGCGGCCGGAGCGTCACGGGGTGGTTGTGGGCCACGGCGGCTGGATGTCAACGAGACAAGAGTGAGAAGTTGATGGCGCTACTGGATGGGGCAGCAGCGCATGAGGAATGGGAGAAAGATTACGCTGACCAGGTACGGGTACTTCGGGAGGTCGTGCTGTGCATGAGCCACACACCGGCCATGCGGCCATCGATGCAGTCAGTGGTTCCGATGTTGCGAGAAACACGCCAAGCGATGCAGCGAGCCCTTTCATGGCCTTCGTTAGCTCGAGCTTCCCGGGCGGCACGTCGGCCGTGGACTCGGCGCCGTCCGTCGGTCATCCATGTGCAGCAGCAACACTGGCACGAAAGCGGAGGCGAGGCCACGGGTGCGACAGCAACAGGAGCCTGTTGAAGTGCTGCATCGTCGTTGGTGTGCTGGGTGAGTGCACAGAAGGTGCTCGAGAAAATGCCGCCGCCCTGTGGGTGAGACAGGGGAGAAGAGAGAAAACCAGTGACACGTCAGCAGTTTTCCACACATTTCTGGTTTTGGGCGAAATGTCTTTGGTTTTGAGACATGAGGGAGTAAATGTCGATCAAAAAAAGATAAAGAACTAGATGTCAACTTCTTGTAAACTTGAGGGATCAAAATCTGTCATGCAGCTCACTCTCGAGACCAAGCACAGCCTCGCCGCGCTCTCCCTCAATACCATGCCGAGCCGCGAGGGCCCCTTGATCCTTCGCTAACGCGAGCCGCAGGAGCAATATTTTTGCACCAGCGGCGAGGAACAGCAGACTGAGTCGCGGAGAGCTCCTCCTCGCGTACGACGGCATCTCCTCCTTGTTGAGCGGCATGGTTGTGAAAGTGCAACATACAGTGGAAAGAAGACAAAGAACCAAGTAGACAGGGGACAGGGATAAGCGGAGGTATACGTATATGATCGCTTCCGCTGCAAGAGACCGTCGATCGGACTCTTAGATCTTCCACACTGTACCTTACCTATACGTGCAATGATACATTCCGAGCTTGCCTGCCTCGATGCTTACCTATGCATGACAGCATACGTACATATTTTGATGCGGAGATCGACCAGGAAAGATAATATTCTCTTCCATTATCTGAAGTTCTAAGAAAATGTCAAGTAAACGCAGATTTAAATAAACAATGAGTATGTTTTTTAAGGTATATGCATAAAACGACATGGATTTCTGAAGAAGAAAAAGAGTAACATCACAGCACGAATTAATCTGGCACAAGCGCAACGCTAGGATTTTCAGGAACGCGGAGCTGCCTATTCAAAAGCTGCCTGTTCAAAAGGTTTTTGAGCTGCTCGTCGAGGATGTGAACTGCGGCAAATCCTAAACGACGCTTAAGAGCATCTCCAACAGGCGCGCTAGATTAGCCGCGCGCCGAAAAAAATGACTTTTCGGCGCGTGCGACCGAAACTGGCGCTCCAGCAGACGCGCTAAAATTCCGCGCTCGATAAAGTTGGTTAAGCGCACTGGGAAAAACGACATCGCGCGCTGCTTATTTGATGCGCCCGCTCCCGCGCGCTGGACACGCCAATCGGGCGCGCGAATCTCACCAACTGCCAGATCTGAAACCTCCAGACGCTGGCGCCTCCGCCCGCACCTTACCCATTCGCTCCGGCGACCCGTCGGCGCTTCCCCCGCCCATCCCCGCGCGTCGCCGCTGCTTCCTCCACCTTCTCTCCTCGCCGCCGCCCCTTGAGCGCTGTCGCCGCCGCTGACTCTGACGAACAGCGGCCGGAGGCCTTTTGCAGCTCGCCGCCCACAAGGTGTTCGACAAAATGCTTGCAAGGTATATATTGCTAACTTTTATATTTGTAGATGAATTTCGTGCATGTTGTTTGTAGTTTGAAATTAGTTTAAATTCAATTTTGTAGATGAGTTCGTCCCACGATTCTTTTGATGAAGAATTTGATCTTCAAGAGGAGGAGAATGTCGCAATGATCATAGCTATGCACGTCAACAAAAAGCCGAAGCATGGTGGTTCGGTTATCGGTCGTCAGAAATTGCGGAGGGACAGGATCGATGCCCACAATAGATTGATGAGGTACTATTTTGTGGAGAATCCCATATACCCCGAGTCCTACTTTCGGCACCGTTTTAGGATGAGCATCGAGTTGTTCAAACACATTTGCGGAGAAACTGGCGACTCATGATCGGTTTTTTCAGCAAAGGAGGAATGCTGTCGGAGAACTCGGGCATAGCACCTTTCAAAAGGTGACAACTGCTTTGCGTATGTTGGCATACGGTTTTCTGGCAGATCTAGTTGATGACCAATTGGCCATGGGTGAGAGTCAAGCCATCATGCGTGTCAAGCGCTTCGCAGTCGGAATTGGGCAAGTGTTTGGTCTGGAATATTTGAGGCTCCCAACACTGAAGACACCGCAAGGCTTTTGGAGATGAAGAAAGCTCACGGGTTTCCAGGTATGCTTGGCTCAATAAATTGCATGCATTGGAGTTGGAAGAGTTGTCCTAAGGCATGACATGGACAATTCCACGGCCAGAAAAAGGGTTCCACTATAATCCTTGAAGCGGTGATCGATCAGGAGACTTCGATTTGGCATGCTTTTTTCGGAATGCCTGGATCTTGCAATGACATCAATGTTTTTCAACGGTCACCACTCATGAATAGGATTGCAAATGGTGAAACTCCACCGGTGGAGTTTATAGCAAATGGTCATACATACAACTATGACTACTATCTTGCGGATGGCATCTACCCAAGGTGGCAAACATTTGTGAAGTTGTTGACAAAACCGCAAGGTAAGAAAAATCATGATTTTCACAATGCTCAGGCGGCGGCTAAGAAAGATGTGGAGAGAGCTTTTGGGATTTTGCAAGTCCAATTTGCTAGTGTGAGAGGACCGGCTAGATTTTGGAATCAAAAGATCCTTTGGTACATCATGAACGCTCGTGTGATCATGCATAACATGATCATCAAGAATGAGCGTGGGCAAGATTTAGACTATTCTCAGTATGAGTTGTTGAGTCAACCCGTGTGAGTGCGGAGGGGGGCTGCGAAGGTGACCCGCTTTATTGCCTCCTATCATTGAATGGGCGACAAAACTAGTTTGATGACCTTCAAAAGGATCTAGTCGAGGAGTGGTGGTCATTGAATGGGCGACAAAACTAGTTTGATGTTGTATGTTTGTTGTACTGTTGACCATTTGTTGTATTGGAAAGTAAACTATTTGTTTGAGTTGTAATAATAATGAAACTATTTATTGTTGATTTATTTGATGTGTTTTTGATCTTGTTTAGTTATATGTTGAATGGAAAATGTTGTTTGTGCTAGACGCGCATGATGTAATTCAGCGCGCCTGCATACCGCTTCTGCTAAATCAAAACAACCCCCTTCCCCCACGCGAAAACGCTATTTCGACGCTGTAAAGGATTTTTAGCGCATTGCAAAACTGTTGGAGATGCTCTAATGTTTCTTCTATTTCTTCAATCAAGCGCACACCCCCTTCTGCACGCGGGCTGGCCAATCTTTGTTTTCAAAGAAAAAACCTGCGAGCGTGGGCGTGAATCGAACCAACGACTACTGGTTATTTGCACGCTGCCCTAACCAACCGAACCACCTCATCTTTCTGTTTGCTTACAACATTTTATTTATTTCTTCCTCCTTTTTTCTTTTTTCCTTGGAAAGTTCGGTTTTTTCTTTTCTTTTTTAAAATTTTCATAAGAACCGATTTTGTTCAGTTTTTTTCTTTTTCTTCAAATTCGTAAACTTTTAAAAAAGATAGATTAAGTTTTTTTCAAAATCAATGAACTATGTTTCAAAATTGATTGTTTTTTTTCAAAATTGATGATTTTTTTTCAAATTCAATGAATTAAAAAAAACTATGAACTTTTTTCAAATTCAATGAGATTTTTTTAAGTCGATGAACTTTTCAAATTCGAAGATTTTTTTTTATTTTTTGTGAACTTTTTCCAAATTCGATGAACCTTTTTTTAAATTCGATGAACTCTTTTCAAATTTGATGAACTTTTTTTCAATTTTTTGTGGTCTTTTTTTTCAAATTAGATGAACTTCTTTCATATCGATGAACTTTTTGTCAAAATCCGGTTAACTTTCTTCGAATTCATGAACTTTTTTCAAAGTTTGGTGAACTTTTTTTTGAATTCATGAATTTTTTTCAATTTTGTCTTGTTTTCAAAATTGTAAAAAGTCAACGGTCAAAGGACAGATGTCAAGGGTCAAATGTCAATTGATCGTTGCGACCATATGCGTGTGGAGCTATCGAACGAGCGAAGCGAATGATCAATCTTAATGGGGTGGCTCAAATGACCTTCTGCGTGAGTGTCGGTTAAGGAAACTGACGCAAAAGGCACCCTATAGGAGGTCCCATGAAGTGCTGCGTGTTGGCGGGTGCCCGCCACCTTATTTTGCGAGTTCTATGCGTACACTTAAAAAGCCCGCAGTCGTGTGGAACGAGCTGCCTGGACGTAATTTACTATTTAATGTGGTAGTCCATTGGTCCATGCAGTTTGAGTTGTCTGAATTTTTCACAAATCAGACCCAAAAACAAAGAGGGGCTGTGAAGGAGTCCGGACTGCCGCCATGTAGGACCCCAACACACCCGGCCCACACAAATTCCCATGCATTCCACTTTTCTTCCACTTTGCCCCAACTTCCCCCTTACTTTGCATCCGCACCCTCCTTGTCTGACACCATTGATGTACCTCTCCGGCCGGCGCCCAGGCATCCTCGAACGTCCACAACCCTCACCCACGTGAATGCTTGCCTTGGACTATGTTATCGTCCACCCTGGATCCGTCCGTTACAAGGTACCCTTTGCCGACACCGTTCATGGCAGACACCATGCCCAGCAGGTGTTTGGTCAAATGTCATTGAGTTTTTTTGTTGAACTTCTCAATGTTTTCTAGGTTAAACATGATGGTGGGGTACTCGGTGATGGAGGATGTTGCGCGATGCATGGAAGTTCATGTTTGCGGACATTGTAGGCATGAGGCTAGGGGCTAGCTGTTTTGGTAAAATGTGTGTGCTTCGTTTATTGAGCAAAAGCACATCGTGCCCTATGACTTGCAGATGATCCATGATCGCAATGTGAAGTCGCTAGCCCATTGGTGGTACACCATCTCCAACTCAGTCATGCCGTTTTACAGTGCAGTTGCACGAGTGGAGACAATGTGGCCACCGGGCTCGTCAACCATGAATATCGTAAGTTTTTCTTCTTATTGCTCTACATGTTGGTCAATGTATTCACTCATTGTTGCAACTTGATAATCGTCACGTTGCATAGTCCCGACGTGTTGTCGTATTGTATTACGGGACTGCGGGGAGGCCATTTACGTTAATACATTGTAGGATGAAGCTCAAGGGACGCGGTGCATGGGAGGACTTGTGCCGATTCTGACTTGAGTATCGTTGGATTCGAAAAACTTATTGAACATCCCGTTATTACGGATGTAATATTTACATTTGAACTATTGTTGTACTAGGAATATTTGCTAGTTACATATGGATGAACTGTCCTGTTTTCTATACTTATTTTGAGTGTCATGGACTTAAAAGCACTGTTCAAAAAATCGGCCGATTCAGCGATTTTATCGTCTGATTTATTGCTACTCGATGGGTGACCGATAAGATTATGCCATATCATCACAGTTTATTATTTGGGCCAATTTACCGCTCTGACAAGCTATTTATCGGGAATCTACCGATAAATCGGGCATATTCCTAGCATTATGTGTGCAAGAACTATAATTATTTGTGTTTTTTGGACCTTGTTATATAAATTGTATTGTTGTCCTATTTTTTTTATCATTGTACAAGGATTCAAAGGAATCAAGCTAACACTTCTGTCCAATATTTTTTTTTTGTTGAATATAGCATATTGTAGTGCTGGGAACTGAGATTTGTAAAAAAAATGGCCGATTAATAGTCAACCAATAAAATCGATTAATCGTCTGATTTCCTATTAATATCTATTCCCCAGCCAATCGAGACGCTAACGGTAAGCGATATCCTCAACATTGCTTAAAAGAGAAGAAAAATTGGGACGGACATTTATGGGATAGGCTTGGATGACCGGCTTCTGCATCCATGTCTGTGAGCGAGTCCGCGGACAATAGTGTGTCGGTTTTATGGGTCGGCGTTGAAGATGCCCATAGTGTTTTTGGGGTTTCTTCACCCCAATGCCCAGGTGCAGTCCTCTGTATAGTTCGGCTGTCAGCCAGTTCCTCTTAATGAAACTCGTAGCTCTCCTACATTTATTTGAAAAAAATATATAATTCAGGCATATATATGCAGGATCTACATAGTAGGACTGTTCGAGCAGCTGGGCTGAAGCTCGCTATCGACGAATCACTCTTGATTGTGCTCATTCTCCATCATCAATATCCTCATATGGGATCTATTTCCTTCAGCATCGAGGATGCCTGTGCATAGTGTAGGGACTGAGAAATTTGAACTGGAACTTGTCAGGCGTGCCTAGCTTTACCTACGCTGTTGCTACTAATCTACTAAGAGCAAGGCGCTAAGGAATGAAATGCGAAGAGTCTGGAATCTTCCTTCAGAAAACCATTTTAGCTACACCGGGGTGGACTGGTTGCAGAACCTGCTTAGCCCATGCAGCACTGAGATGAGTATAAGGATTCTCCTGCTACTGTGGCGAAGTTGGTTTCTTCGGGATGATTGTGTTCATAATGGAGGAAAGGAGCTAATTAGTCGCTCGGTCTTTTTCCTTCAGAAGTATGAAGATGAACTGATCGGATGTCGTGCCTGGGATGTTGTCGAAAATGAGAAAAGGAAACAGTGGCATGCAGGGCAGACATTGGATGTTAGCGCATCTACGTCAATTGAGGCAGATGCGGTCAGCCTGCTAAGAGGAGATCTTGAAACTGTCAGTACCATACAGTGGAATCCCCCTGAATCGGGAACAGTCAAGCTGAACACTGACGCTTCCTTCCTTCCCGACAGTGGCGTATCTCATATTGGTGCGGTGGCACGAGACCACAGCGGACTAGTCCTATTCTCGCTGTCCAAGAAATCTGAAGTCTGCTCGGCAGTGAAGGAAGCAGAAGCTCGAGGCATGCTGGCTGGTTTACAGACCCTGTCAGTTTATTATAGGGGCCCAGTCATTGCAGAATCTGATTGTGCCTTCCTAGTGAATGAGATGCAACCTGGTGCTATGAATCTGTCAACCTGTTTTCCGGTGATCAATGACATCAGGAAGGAGGCCAAGAAATTCCAAGATGTTCAGTTCGCTCAGGCTTGCCGTAGTAAGAACAAACTGGCACACGAGCTTGCAAGAAGGGCAAGATGGGCGGAAAACATGCAGTTGAAGGCGAGAGTTCCGGATGAATTGGTCACACTGATGTTAGCTGACACTGCATTGGCTAAAGAGTAATCTGTTGTTTTTACTCTTTTACCTCAAAAAAAATCTCCTAAAACTCAAAGCTCCCTTGAGGAGGAGTGATACGTCTCGAACGTATCTATAATTTTTGATTGTTCCATGCTATTATATTATCTGTTTTGGATGTTTCATATGCATTATTATGCTATTTTATATTATTTTTGGGACTAACCTATTAACCTAGAGCCAAGTGCCAGTTTCTGTTTTTTCCTTGTTTTTGAGTTTCACAGAAAAAGAATACCAAACGGAGTCCAAACGGAATAAAACTTTCGCGATGATTTTTCTTGGATCAGAAGACACCCCGGAGACTTGGAGTTCAAGTCAGAAGAGCCACGAGGCGGCGACAAGGGGGGAGGGCGCGCCCCCTGCCTTGTGGGCCCACGTGACTCCACCGACCTACTTCTTCGTCCTATATATTCACATATATTCCAAAACCCTCAGAAGCATCCACAAAAATACTTTTTCACCGCCGCAACCTTCTGTACCCGTGAGATCCCATCTAGGGACCTTTTCCGGCACCCTGCCGGAGGGGGATTCGATCACGGAGGGCTTCTACATCAACTCTATTGCCCTTCCGATGAAGCGTGAGTAATTTTACCTCAGACCTACGGGTCCATAGCTAGTAGCTAGATGGCTTCTTCTCTCTCTTTGATTCTCAATACCATGTTCTCCTCGTTGTTCTTGGAGATCTATCCGATGTAATATTCTTTTGCGGTGTGTTTGTCGAGATCCGATGAATTGTGGATTTATGATCAGCTTATCTATGAATATTATTTGAATCTTCTCTGAATTCTTATATGCATGATTTGATATCTTTGTAATTCTCTTCGAATTATCGGTTTGGTTTAGCCAACTAGATTGATTTTTCTTGCAATGGGAGAAGTGCTTAGCTTTGGGTTCAATCTTGCGGTGTCCTTTCCCAGTGACAGTAGGGGCAGCAAGGCACGTATTGTATTGTTGCCATCGAGGATAAAAAGATGGGGTTTACATATTGCTTGAGTTTATTCCTCTATATCATGTCATCTTACTTAATGCGTTACTCTGTTCTTCATGAACTTAATACTCTAGATGCAGGCAGGAGTCGGTCGATGTGTGGAGTAATAGTAGTAGATGCAGAATAGTTTCGGTCTACTTGACACGGATGTGATGCCTATATTTCATAATCATTGCCTTGGATATCGTCATAACTTTGCGCTTTTCTATCAATTGCTCGACAGTAATTTGTTCACCCACCGTAATATTTGCAATCTTGAGAGAAGCCTCTAGTGAAACCTATGGCCCCCGGGTCTATTTTCCATCATATAAGTTTCCGATCTACCATTTTCCATCATATAAGTTTTCGATCTACTATTTTCCATCATATTACTTTCCGATCTACTATTTTGCAATCTTTTATTTTCATATCTATAAACCAAAAACCCAAAAATATTTACTTTATCTTTTGTTTAGTTTTACTTATCTCTATCAGATCTCACTTTTGCAAGTAACCGTGAAGGGATTGACAACCCCTTTATCGCGTTGGGTGCAAGTTGTTTGATTGTTTGTGCAGGTGCTAGGTGATTTGTGCGTTGTCTCCTACTGGATTGATACCTTGGTTCTCTAACTGAGGGAAATACTTATCTCTACTTTGCTGCATCACCCTTTCCTCTTCAAGGAAAAAACCAACGCAAGCTCAAGAAGTAGAAGGAAGAATTTATGGCGCCGTTGCCGGGGAGATCTACGCCAAGTCAAGACATACCAAGTACCCATCATAAACTCTCATCTCTTGCACTACATTATTCGCCATTTGCCTCTCGTTTTTCTCTCCCCCACTTCTAGAACGATTTTTGAAAAGATTTGCCTTTTTATTCGCCCTTCTTTCTGTTTGATCTTTTGTTTGCTTGTGTTACCATGTGTCTTTTATTTGCTTGCATCTTCGCTTGCTAAAAATCTATTTGTATGGATCCTCATCCACTTGCTAATCTTTTTAAGAGATCCAATTATGATAAACCTATTGCTAGTGAGTTGAGTGCACTAGATTATCTTTATGAAGTTTTGCTTGAAATTCGTGAACCTGAAAATTGTGATGAAGTGTTAAAAGAAGAAATTTATGAAGTGATTCACGATAACTCCTTGGATGAAAAGCATGTGGTTCTACTATAAATTCTATTAATGTCAGTTGTGCTAATGATATGCAAAACCCCAAGCTTGGGGATGCTAGTTTTGCTATGTCTGCTACTTATTGCAATGAGCATGATTGGGGTGATTCTTCTTTTGATCTTGAAAATTTATTTAAGCCTCATGATGAATATGTTTGCTATAATATTGAAAGTGGCTTTGGAAGAGTGTCAGCTTTAGGAATTAATGATCCCACTACTTTGGAGATTGATCGATCTTATGAAATTTTTGATAAAAGTGGGCTTGGAGAAGTAATGACTTTATTTTATGTTGATCCCACTAATTTGTAAGAGTGTCAACTTTGCATGGATGAGGATCATAAAGAGAAAATTTTATGTGATAGCTATATTGTTGAATTTGATTATGATCCTACTTGTAATTATTACGAGAGAGGGAAATATGGTTGTGGAAATCTTCATGTTACTAAATTACCTCTCGTTATGTTGAGTTTGCTATTGTCTCTTTCTTCTTCTTTGCATAAGCTAGGATTTGCTTGCCTTGATAATTTGTTTGCCTATAAGATGCCTATGCATAGAAATTATGTTAGACTTAGATGTGTTTTTCACGTACTTTATGATGCTCTCTTTGTGCTTCAATTCTTGTCTTTCATGTGAGCATCATTAAAATTATCATTGCCTAGCTAAAAGGCTTTAAAGAAAAGCGCTTGTTGGGAGGCAACCCAATTTTATTTTTGTTTTTGATTTTTTATTACTGTTTTTCTTTGAATAATTCATCTAGCCTCTGGTTAGACGTGGTTTTGTGTTTTAATTAGTGCTTGTGCCAAGTAAAACCTCTGGATGGCTTACGGTGATAGTTGATTTGATCTTGCTGAAAAACAGAAACTTTTGCGTCCAGTCACAGAATTTTAATAATTCACTGGAGCACTGAAAAACCCTGAATTTTTTATACGAGATTGATATACAAATTTCCTATATTTTAATAATTTTTCAGAATTTTTGGAGTTACATAAGTATTAGAAAAATTCGGATATTCGAAGACTATTCTGTTTTTAACAGATTCTATTTTCTTTGTGTTGTTTGCTTATTTTGATGAATCTATGGGTAGTATCGGGGGGTATGAACCATGGAGAAGTTAGAATACAGTGGATATTACACCAATATAAATAAAGAATGAGTTCACAACCGTACCAAAAGTGGTGATTTATTTTCTTATACTAACGGAGCTTATGAGATTTTCTGTTGAGTTTTGTGTTGTGAAGTTTTCAAGTTTTGGGTAAGGATTTGATGGACTATGGAATAAGGAGTGGCAAGAGCCTAACCTTGGGGATGCCCAAGGCACCCCAAGGTAATATTCAAGGGCAACCAAGAGCCTAAGCTTGGGGATGCCCCGGAAGGCATCCCCTCTTTCGTCTTCGTCTATCAGTAACTTTACTTGAGGCTATATTTTTATTCACCACATGATATGTGTTTTGCTTGGAGCGTCTTGTATAATTTGAGTCTTTGCTTTTTAGTTTGCCACAATCATCCTTGCTGTACACACCTTTTTAGAGTGACATGCATGAATCGTGATTTATTAGAATACTCTATGTGCTTCACTTATATCTTTTGAGCTAGGCAATTTTGCTCTAGTGCTTCACTTATATCTTTTTAGAGCACGGCGGTGGTTTTATTTTATATAAATTATTGAATTCTCATGCTTCACTTATATTATTTTGAGAGTCTCTAAACAGCATGGTAATTTGCTTTGGTTATGAATTTAGTCCTAATATGATAGACATCCAAGAGGGATATAATAAAAACTTTCATATAAAGTGCATTAAATACTATGAGAAGTTTGATTCCTTATGATTGTTTTGAGATATAAAGGTGGTGGTATTAGAGTCATGCTAGTGAGTAATTGTGAATTGGAGAAATACTTGTTTTAAGGTTTGTGAGTCCCGTAGCATGCACGTATGGTGAACCGTTATGTAACGAAGTTGGAGCATGAGATATTTTTTTATTGTCTTCCTTATGAGTGGCGGTCGGGGACGACCGATGGTCTTTTCCTACCAATCTATTCCCCTAGAAGCATGCGTGTAGTACTTTGTTTCGATGACTAATAGATTTTTGCAATAAGTATGTGAGTTCTTTATGACTAATGTTGAGTCCATCGATTATACGCACTCTCACCCTTCCACCTTTGCTAGCCTCTCTAGTGCCGCGCAACTTTCGCCGGTACCATACAATCACCATATACCTTCCTAAAAACAGCCACCATACCTACCTATTATGGCATTTCCATAGCCATTCCGAGATATACTGCCATGCAACTTTCCACCGTTTCGTTTTATTATGACACGCTTCATCATTGTCATATTGCTTTGCATGATCATGTAGTTGACATCGTATTTATGGCAAAGCCACCTTTCATAATTCTTTCATACATGTCACTCTTGATTCATTGCACATCCCGGTACTCCGCCGGAGGCATTCATATAGAGTCATATTTTTTTCTAAATATCGAGTTGTAATTCTTGAGTTGTAAGTAAATAAAAGTGTGATGATCTTCATTATTAGAGCATTGTCTCATGTGAGGAAATAAAAAAGAGAGGCCAAAAGGCCAAGCCAAAAAAAAGAGAAAGAAAAAAAATGAGAGAAAAAGAGAGAAGGGGCAATGTTACTATCCTTTTTCCACATTTGTGCTTCAAAGTAGCACCATGATCTTCATGATAGAGAGTCTCCTATTTTGTCACTTTCATATACTAGTGGAAAATTTTCATTATAGAAATTGGCTTGTATATTCCAACGATGGGCTTCCTCAAATTGCCCTAGGTCGTCATGAGCAAGCAAGTTGGATGCACACCCACTTAGTTTTCTTTTGAGCTTTCATATACTTATAGCTCTAGTGCATCCGTTGCATGGCAATCCCTACTCACCCACATTGATATCTATTGATGGGCATCTCCATAGCCTGTTAATACGCATAGTTGATGTGAGACTATCTCCTTCTTTTTTGTCTTCTCCACAACCACCATATTCTATTCCACCTATAGTGCTATGTCCATGGCTCACGCTCATGTATTGTGTGAAAGTTGAAAAGGTTTGAGAACACTAAAAGTATGAAACAATTGCTTGGCTTGTCATCGGGGTTGTGCATGATTTGAATATTTTGTGTGATGAAGATGGAGCATAGCCAGACTATATGATTTTGTAGGGATAAGCTTTCTTTGGCCATGTAATTTTGAGAAGACATAATTGCCTTGTTAGTATGCTTGAAGTATTATTGTTTTTATGTCAATATTAAACTTTTGTTTTGAATCTTATGGATCTAAACATTCATGCCACAATAAAGAAAATTACATGGATAAATATGTTAGGTAGCATTCCACATCAAAAATTCTGTTTTTATCATTTACCTACTCGAGGACGAGCAGGAATTAAGCTTGGGGATGCTTGATACGTCTCCAACATATCTATAATTTTTGATTGTTCCATGCTATTATATTATCTGTTTTGGATGTTTTATATGCATTATTATGCTATTTTATATTATTTTTGGGACTAACCTATTAACCCAGAGCCCAGTGCCAGTTTCTGTTTTTTCCTTGTTTTTGAGTTTCGCAGAAAAGGAATACCAAACGGAATAAAACTTTCTCGATGATTTTTCTTGGACCAGAAGACACCCCGGAGACTTGGAGTTCAAGTCAGAAGAGCTATGAGGCGACGACAAGGGGGGAGGGCGCGCCCAGGGGGGTAGGGCGCACCCCTGCCTTGTGGGCCCCACGTGACTCCACCGACCTACTTCTTCGTCCTATATATTCACATATATTCCAAAACCCTCAGAAGCATCCACGAAAATACTTTTTCACCGCCGTAACCTTCTGTACCCGTGAGATCCCATCTAGGGACCTATTCCGGCACCCTGCCGGAGGGGGATTCGATCACGGAGGGCTTCTACATCAACTCTATTGCCCTTCCGATGAAGCGTGAGTAGTTTACCTCAGACCTACGGGTCCATAGCTAGTAGCTAGATGGCTTCTTCTCTCTCTTTGATTATCAATACCATGTTCTCCTCGTTGTTCTTGGAGATCTATCCGATGTAATATTCTTTTGCGGTGTGTTTGTCGAGATCCGATGAATTGTGGATTTATGATCAGCTTATCTATGAATATTATTTGAATCATCTCTGAATTCTTATATGCATGATTTGATATCTTTATAATTCTCTTCGAATTATCGGTTTGGTTTGGCCAACTAGATTGGTTTTTCTTGCAATGGGAGAAGTGCTTAGCTTTGGGTTTAATCTTACGGTGTCCTTTCCCAGTGACAGTAGGGGCAGCAAGGCACGTATTGTATTGTTGCCATCAAGGATAAAAAGATGGGGTTTACATCATATTGCTTGAGTTTATTCCTCTAGATCATGTCATCTTACTTAATGCGTTACTCTGTTCTTCATGAACTTACTACTCTAGATGCAGGCAGGAGTCCGTCGATGTGTGGAGTAATAGTAGTAGATGAAGAATCATTTCGGTCTACTTGACATGGACGTGATGCCTATATTTCATAATCATTGCCTTGGATATCGTCATAACTTTGCGGTTTTCTATCAATTGCTTGACAGTAATTTGTTCACCCACCATAATATTTGCTATCTTGAGAGAAGCCTCTAGTGAAACCTATGGCCCCCGGGTCTATTTTCCATCACATAAGTTTCTGATCTACTATTTTCCATCATATAAGTTTTCGATCTACTATTTTCCATCATATTACTTTCCGATCTACTATTTTGCAATCTTTTATTTTCAGATCTATAAACCAAAAACCCAAAAATATTTACTTTATCTTTTGTTTAGGTTTACTTATCTCTATCAGATCTCACTTTTGCAAGTAACCGTGAAGGGATTGACAACCCCTTTATCGCGTTGGGTGCAAGTTGTTTGATTATTTGTGCAGGTGCTAGGTGATTTGTGCGTTGTCTCCTACTGGATTGATACCTTGGTTCTCTAACTGAGGTAAATACTTATCTCTAATTTGTTGCATCAACCTTTCCTCTTCAAGGAAAAAACCAACGCAAGCTCAAGAAGTAGCAGGAAGAATTTCTGGCGTCGTTGCCGGGGAGATCTACGCCAAGTCAAGACATACCAAGTACCCATCATAAACTCTCATCTCTTGCACTACATTATTCGTCATTTGCCTCTTGTTTTCCTCTCTCTCACTTCTAAAATGATTTTCGAAAAGATTTGCCTTTTTATTCGCCCTTCTTTCTGTTCGATCTTTTGTTTGCTTGTGTTACCATGTGTCTTCTATTTGCTTGCATCTTCGCTTGCTAAAAATCTATTTGTATGGATCCTCATCCACTTGCTAATCTTTTTAAGAGATCCAATTATGATAAACCTATTGCTAGTGAGTTGAGTGCACTAGATTATCTTTATGAAGTTTTGCGTGAAATTCATGAATTTTAAAATTGTGATGAAGTGTTAAAAAAAGAAATTTATGAAGTGATTCACGATAACTCCTTGGATGAAAAGCATGATTGCAATGATTGCAACGGTTCATAACTTTTTTGACGTCCCAAATTATTTAAAGTAGAAAAACAAAAACAAGAAAAATAAAAAGGAAAGAAATAGGAAAGAAATTTAAAAAACAAGCCACGGACATAGGCCGGCTCAAATGGGCGCATTGCTTCTTCTCCCAGCGCGCAGAGCGCAGTATAGGTGGTCCTTACTGCAGGTGCCGGCCCAGGTGGGGAATTCCCTTATGTGAAAACATTTTTCTATCACTTATAGGTGGCATTGGTGGGTACCGCCAGAAGCAATATCCCCTTTATTATTAGGTGTAGATATATAACTAGCAAAACGGTTCGTGCATTGCAAAGAGAGAAAAAAAATCATAACCTCCAATGGCCTGACCACATTTTGCTGCATCGCCAAGATATAATATCACTCTAATTTTCATGAAATTATGAACAATTATTGAAAATCATGAGCATTTTTTTTAAACTCGTAAACATATATGAAATCCTGAACATTTTTACAGATTTTCAAACATTTTCTAAAACCATGAACATTTTATACTATTGGCAAACATTTTTTTGAATTGTGAACATTTTTAAAAATATTTTTCTTCAATAGGCGAACATTTCTAGAATCGATGAACATTTTGTTGGAAATTGTTTGGTGGAGCTATTTTTGAAATTCATGAACATTTTTTCGATTTAACGGACATTTTTTGAAATGCATGATCATTTTTTAAATAAGCTTACATTTTATGAATCAATAAAATATTTTGTAAGTCACGAACAATTTTTGAATTTTTAGGAAAAATTTCAATTCATGAATTTTTTTTGAATTGGCGAAATATTGTTCAATTTTATTAACATTTTTAACACACGATCTTTGTTAAAAAATCATGATTTTTTTTATTTCCCGACCATTTGTTTTCAAAATTGCGAATATGTTTTGAATATGCAAACTTTTTTTGAAAATTGTGAACATTTTTTGAATGCACAAACATTTATGAATTATTAAATATTTTATTTCAAAATCCTCATTTCTTTAATGTTCGGAGCCGCTTTATTATGAGGTATAGATTAAAGAAATTGTTATCTCTATCTGAATGTGAACTGCATCATGTTGAGCAGGACAAATTCAGAAAATACGCCTCTCACACAAGGTACTGTTAGAAGAAGTGGTCAAATGGCTTGAAGTACACAACCTACATATGGTTCATGCGTAAGGTATGCAGAATGGCACTCCCATGCCACTACCCATATACCCAACCGTGATGACCCTACCTAGCTAGATACAGAGTTCACATACAGCTACAGGGCTTGCAACAATCTTGACTCTTGAGGGTGCTGAATAAATAGCAGCAGATAACCTGATCGTCTCTCTATGCAGAAAGTATAGCTGCGACATTGATGACATAAATTGATATGGAAAAAGTATGTTAGCACGCAATGCTTACAATCACAGAAATATGCAAGCACAAAGCATGGGAATAAACAGGACGCACAGGCTGCAAGATCTTTAGTGTGGTGTGTGTTTGCTTATATTCATTTATATATGTAAAATAGCATGTAGTGACCCTTTCTTTATGCAGCATGTATTATATAAGAACAAATGCAAGCTCTGTTTCAATCTAATCACATGGATGTTCATTATTTTGCTCCAATGTTGGTCTATACAGTTTGGTATTTAGATTAGTAACAACAAATATTCTGTGTATTATATTGGTAATCAATGAACAACATCCTACTAGGCTTCTCATTAGGAAATGGGCATTCCTCAACAAAAAAATGTGCATGTTAGAGAAAGGAAGCGTATTTGAAGGCTTCAATCTATAACTCCTCCTTAAAGCCAATATGGCTAGACTGTCAACGTACTTCACATCGAGTATTGAGCCAAGACATTTTTCCATCATCGCATTTTAATCGGGACGAAAAGTACTCACAAACCCGAACCAGCTCAACTCATACCCACCCCACACAAACAAAACCAAAAAACCAACCAGAAATTACAGCCAAAGAGGAAAACATGCCACAAAAAAGACTCGCACAGCAAAGCGCGCGTATCCTGCTAGTCAAGAAAGAAACGGAAAGAAAAGGCTAGGGCCTGCGGATCTCTATGCACCATCTCATCACAACAGGAACAACCTCTCATGTGAAAAGTGAAAACAAGCAAAAACCATGACAGCGTGTTTTTCTTCATCTGTATCAAGCAGAAATCGTCCGAGGCTAATTGTTCCGACTGAAGATAAACCTGAATGATGTGGTACAACATACATGGTATGTCAAAAAATAAACAGCAAATGCTAATAATAAAACAAAAATAAGCTCAAAAGAGTTAAACTACTTGCTGCCGCTACCGATTCATCCTTCCGATCAAGAGCGAAAGAGAGTACCCCCGAGAAATGGGGAGATCTACACAACAGGTAAAGATGGCGAGAGTGACAGAGAGATCTAAAGAAATGTTAGACCATTCACATTTTTTTGGAAAGGAGGCTGGCACAACCAACAGAACACAACACAACACCACAACACAAACAAGATCATTCATATCAAAGCTGTGATCAATCGTTCCATTCTTGACTCAGTTGCCCATTCCACGAATAAAGTTCTTGTAGTCACAACTTACACACCTTAGTATAGCGTGATCCTTTGGTGTGAGAATGTGCATAGAAAACAAAAAAGATCCATAAGATAGATGCTCAGGAGTGAGCAATCCATTTTCAAATCCTAGTCCATGTTGCAATTCTTTTCACCAAACTGCTTGTAAATTGCATGCTGTAATTCGGTTAGCTACAGTGCGTGAACCATGTGGTGTTGCACATCTCCACGAAATCACAATGATTTTGGCTTCTGGGATTGGAAAGGAATCATAGGCTTAGGGGTACAACATAACGTCTGGGACTAAGAACTACTTCCTAGCTCAAACCCCTAAAATTTAACAACTTCTTACCTTAATCCCCAAAATCATGAGATCAATCGTTCCATGCATACTTACTGGGTGGCTAAGCTTCTCATCAATGAAGAGGGACCACCAGGAGAGCATGTTGTGCTACTCCATTGTGGGGTCAGGAGTATATTAGGAGACATGTATTGGATTATTGTACATGATCGTCTAAATTACACTATTATGAAATCACTTGCATAAAGTGCACTTCATATCATCACAAAGCAACAATCATGATTATCAAATCGAATGTCCAACCCGCCCCTCGTGCCTATCCCAAAATAGTAGGCCTTGTAAAGTAGTGCAATTCCAAATCATGTAGTACATCTCATAGTTCACAAACTACATACCCACTCTCAAACGAACAAGCAGTTAAGGCTAGTCCAATGAGGCCAGTGTCCGGGCCATAATAAAGAACAATAAAATAACTAACCTTTTTTTAGGAATCATCCACCACACCCTATCCCAACAACTGAGTGTGCAATCCATCCTCACACAATTCCAAAAAAGTATATTAGAACACAATGTAACAAATTCTATAAAAATAGATGTAGCTCATGACAACCTTGTTTCATAAATGTCAAACAACAATTTCCTATGATTCCATTTATTTATTTTATGTGTGTGCATCAGTTGTCAAACATGGCATATATGATCAACATAAACATGAAGGGTGGCACAACCTATAGTACTACAACGCCTGTTCGATTAGTTTTGCACCATGTTGACTATGGACACAAAAGTTGTGTAACAGAATGTAGCTATTTTTTTAAATAATACATTTTAAAATAAGTTTGAGAATTAATACACGGTTTTGAAATTTTATGAAAATAATACGGCGTCAACTCTGGCTAAGCCGACTGGATCCATTCGGCCACGGCTCAGCCGATTAGGATCGAGTCGGCTTAGCCACAACCGACTAGGATCCATTCGGTGCAGGGGAGGCCGATAGGGCCCAATCGTCCACGCGGCAGGCGACTAGTGGCTGAGCCACATCAGTCGGGCTGAACGGCCACCAGTCGGCCACGCCGACTCCGATCGTCTACGCCTAAGTCAATAGGTGGCGAGATGACATCGGGCCGACCCTTCCTTCTCTCTTCCTCCTCCTCACTTCTTCTCTTCCTGTACCTCTTTCTTCTCTCACTAAACGGAAGCCCCTCAAATTAATACTCGTTTTGAGCCAATTTTCTCCTCGATTTCCACCGTAGTTGCATTCTAGAGGGTTGGGGCAGGCTAGGGAAACCTCGATCTCGTGATGGGATAGCTCGTTGTGGTCTTGGTGATGGTTGTTGTGGAGGTGGAGGTGGTTGTGGTGCTCCGGTGACTCTCAGTGGGTGCATGGTGGTGGTGGTGGAGTGGTGCTCCAGTGACAGAAGGCTGCCAGACGAAGTTGCTTCGCATGCTTCAAGGGTATGATTCAACTGTCATTTTGTCTGTCATACTTGCATATGTGTTAGAATATTCGGTTATAGTTCGTCCGGTTATACTCGGTAGTATACTTAGATGTGTAATATTAACGTGTGCCATTATTTAGCTGGTCCGGTAATATTCGGAAATATATTTAGGTTTGCGAATTTTATTAGTTTGTTCGTTAGTATTTGGTAATATATATATATATATGAAAACAATTCAGGTGTGCGAATTTTTGTAGTTGGTCCAGTAATATAATTAGTTAGGTCAAATATTCAGGTGTGCGAATTTTTATAGTTGGTCCGGTAATATACTTAGGTAGGTCAAATATTTAGGTGTTCGAATTTATTTAGTTGGTCCTGTAATATACTTAGGTAGGTCAAATATTTAGGTGTGCGAATTTTTATAGTTGGTCCTGTAATATACTTAGGTAGGTCAAATATTTAGGTGTTTGAATTTATTTGGTTGGTCCGGTAATATACGTAGGTAGGTCAAATATTTAGGTGTGCGAATTTTTTTAGTTGGTCCGGTAATTTTCTTTATTTTGTAGGTTGAATAGTATAGACGCTATGATGTCATGCTGCTTAATAGTTGTCCATGTTGAATAATTTTTTAGGTCAGCAGACATGTCTGATGCAGTGAAGTTCATTTTTTACTACGGT
This sequence comes from Thinopyrum elongatum, assembly GCA_011799875.1. Classification (NCBI taxonomy): domain Eukaryota; kingdom Viridiplantae; phylum Streptophyta; class Magnoliopsida; order Poales; family Poaceae; genus Thinopyrum; species Thinopyrum elongatum. The sequence continues at coordinate 551,323,788 of CM022303.1, forward strand.
CCTAGTACTGCCCAAACAAATGAGATGGGAGCTTATCTGAGTGATTTTCAGTACATAGAGGTGCCACTTACTACCCCTCAAACATGGCCTGTTAGTCAGTTGATAGACTGGTTGACATGATATTTAGGGCTTAATACTGAAACTAACACCGTCGGTGTTCATGCATTGTGGAGCCGGTCAAGTTCAAACATTTACTTTTGTTTGTGGCCAATCGAGCGGGACTCTCAGTGGGTGCGCTGGTTACAAGGTTGCGGAAGCAGGGGATGCAATCCTGTCATCTTAGTGCTTCCCTTCCTGAAGGAGGTCAGTGCACTTGAAGGTGATGGTGGTTACGATCCTGGCCAGAGCAGTGAAGGGATACGTACATCTATGTCAAATTTTGTGTCAAATGTTGGATATGAGGTTTACGAATCGGGGCAGAGTAGTCAGGTAGAAGGAAGAAATGCCGATGGTTATTACAGTGGCGAGGTGGATGCTGACGAGGTAGATGGGCACATGCAAAACCAGATGGAATATGAAGATACAGATGTTGATATTGATCATGCCGATAATTCCGACGAGTCGGATGAAGAAGAGAACGCAGAGGAGTTGCCTAATCCTGCATCAAGGAACCAGGACTTCTCATCTGCAATGACTGTGAAAGATGGCCATGATTCTGCCTGGCAATATCACCAGAACAACATTGCGACGGGTGCTATGTATCCAAACAAGGAAGCTCTGAAGGATGCAATCATTAAAAGGGCAATGTCCACGCAAAGGGTTTTCAGAGCTCAGGTGTCAAGTCAGAAATACTTGACAATGGTATGCGAGAACGATGATTGCCCCGCCAAGGTGCATGGCTATCTCCCTAAGTATGGCACAAGTTGGGTGATCAGTGACTTAGTACATCACACATGTGTTATTCCCAGTATCCCTCAAGATCATGGTAAGCTTTCGTCCACGCTTATTGCTCAGTTGCTTTACAACGATATAGTTGAGAGCAAAGTGATGGAAGTGAAGACTACCCAGACAAAAGTCTTCATCAGGTTCAAGTACATAATTTCTTATGGCAAGGCTTGGAGGGCTAAGCACAGGGCCCTTGAGACCATATTTGGTTCGTATTTTGATGCATATGACTCTGTTGTCCGGCTCCTCTTACCCCGCACACTGCAGGACCAGAATCCAGGCACCTATGTCGACATCCAAGACTTGTTCATGCTAGAGTTCCCAACTGTGAGGGTGTGTAGGATCGAAAGTATGTCTAGAGGGGGGGTTATTAGACTACTTGACCAAATAAAAATCTATCCTTTTCCCACTTTTAGTTGTGGGCAGATTTTAGCAATTCGTAGAAGTCAAGCAATCAACCAACACATGCAATTCTAAGAGTATAGCAGCGGAAAGTAAAACATTGCATCTGAAGGTAAAGGGATGGGTTTGGAGAAGGCAAACGCGATGGAGACACGGAGATTTTTGGCGTGGTTCCGATAGGTGGTGCTATCGTACGTCCACATTGATGGAGACTTCAACCCACGAAGGGTAACGGCTGCGCGAGTCCACGGAGGGCTCCACCCACGAAGGGTCCACGAAGAAGCAACCTTGTGTATCCCATCATGGCCATCGCCCACGAAGGACTTGCCTCACTCGGGTAGATCTTCACGAAGTAGGCGATCTCCTTGCCCTTACAAACTTCTTGGTTCAACTCCACATCTTGACGGAGGCTCTGATACGTCTCCAACGTATCTATAATTTTTGATTGTTCCATGCTATTATATTATCTGTTTTGGATGTTTTATATGCATTAAGATGCTATTTTATAATATTTTTGGGACTAACTTATTAACCTAGAGCCCAGTGCCAGTTTCTATTTTTTCTTTGTTTTTGACTTTTTCAGAAAAGGAATATCAAACGGAGTCCAAACTTTACGGTGATTTTTCTTGGACCAGAAGAAACCCACGAGACTTGGAGAGGAGGCCAGAAGACCCACGATGCGGCCACAAGCCATGGGGGCACGCCCCAGGGGAGCCCTGACTTGTGGGCCCCTCTTAGACCATCTTGACCTAATCTCTGCACTATAAATCCTCAAATATCCCCCCTATACCAGAGGGCACACCAAAAATACTTTTCCGCCGCCGCAAGCTTCTGTTCCCGTGAGATCCCATCTTGGGGCCTTTTCCGGCACTCCGCCGGAGGGGGATTCAATCACGGAGGGCCTCTACATCAACCTTGCCACCCTTCCGAAGAAGCGTGAGTAGTTTACCACGGACCTAAGGGTCCATAGAGCTAGATGGCTTCTTCTCTCTCTTTGATCTTCAATACAATGTTCTCCTTGATGTTCTTGGAGTCCTATTCGATGTAATCTTCTTTTACGGTGCGTTTGTTGAGATCCGATGAATTGTGGATTTATGATCAGATTATCTATAAATATTATTTGAGTCTTCTCTGAACTCTTTTATGCATGATTAAGATATCTTTGTATTTCTCTTCGAACTATCGGTTTGGTTTGGCCAACTAGATTGGTTTTTCTTACAATGGGAGAGGTGCTTAGTTTTGGGTTCAATCTTGTGGTGTCCTCACCCAGTGACAGGAGGGGTAGCGAGGCACGTATTGTATTGTTGCCATCAAGGATAAAAAGATGGGGTTTATATCATATTGCTTGAGTTTATCCCTCTACATCATGTCATCTTGCTTAAGGCGTTACTCCGTTCTTATGAACTTAATACTCTAGATGCATGCTGGATAGCGGTCAATGTGTGGAGTAATAGTAGTAGATGCAGGCAGGAGTCGGTCTACTTGTCACAGACGTGATGCATATATTCATGATCATTGCCCTAGATATTGTCATAATTATGCGCTTTTCTATCAATTGCTCAATAGTAATTTGTTTACCCACCGTATGCTTTATTCAAGAGATGTAACACCCCGGTAGTTAGGCTACAGTAATCCCACGTTAGTGATGCCACGTTACCACAGTTACTGTTGTTAATCTCGCAATAGTTCGAAACCGATTCAAATCCAAATTTGAATTTAAGTCAAACGATAAAGGTTTTCAAACATTAAAACTAAAATGTTCTATTTGTGACAATTAATCCCTAGGTAATTATGGTGGAGAAACCACACTTTTATAAAATATTTAAATACTCTAAAGTAAATAAAATAGTAGCAAACCTACTTATTTAAATGCCCTTGTTAATTAATAAAATATCAAACTAAATTATTTGGGGACTAGACTTTTTGTGGCAGTGGACTAAATTGAAATACTAAAGTAGATGCTAAGTATATATTTTACTAAAACTAAAATAAAGTGTAACTAAAATAAAACAGAAAAAAAAGAAACAACAGCCCCCCCTATGGCCAACTGGACCTCGGCCCAGCCAGCCGGCCCACCCCGCGCCTGGCCTACATGCCCCCCCCCCATCCCCAGGAACCCTAACCTAACTCCCCACTTCCCCCGATCCCCTTTCCTCCCCCGATCTGGACGCCCGCGTCCTCGATGCCGCCCCGCCGTCGCCGGCGCCCGCCTCCTCAACCCTCCTCCCCGACCGGCCTCCTGGCGCCTCTGCTTCCTCCCGACGCCAGCCATCGCCATGGCTGCCGCGACTCCCCATCCTCGACCTCTTCTCCAACCCCGCCCGGACGCCAACGCCGTTCGCCGTTCGCCGTCACCGCCACCTCGCCCCCCCGTCGTCGATCTGCCTCACCGGACCACCCCGAGCCCGCTGCCCTCCCCGACCGGCCCCCTGTGAGCCCCGCCCCTCTCCTCTCCTCCTCCTCCGTCCCCGTCACCCCGTGCCCACCGCGCGCAGCCACCGCGCCCGCCCGTGCTCGCCACGGCCCCATCCACCACGGCGTCGCCCCTCGCCGCGCTCCCGCAGCCCCACCGTGCGCTGTTGTCGCGTCCGCCCGCTCCAGCCGCGCGGCCCGGCCACCCACCGCTGCGCTCACCTCCACCCGCCGCTCGTCCGCGCCCGCTGCCTGCTCTGTGGCCGCCATCAGCCGCAACCGCGCGTGGCTGCCCCGTGCTCGCGCGCCCGCCCGTGGCCTCGCCGGGGTTGCGCCCGACGCCGGCCACCGCCGCCCTGCGTCCCCGTGCCGCCTCTCGCTGTGGCGGCCATCCCTGCCTTCACCAGCGCGCGCGCTCGCATTCCCCCCGGTCACCGCACGCCGCAGCCCCCTGCTGCATCCGCGCCCCCCCACTCGCCGGCGCTCGTCGCCGCCAGGTCCAGTCCCCGCCCGCCGCGCCGCGGCCTCCGGCTGCCGCCCTCATGCCCACTGACCGCGCCCCGGTGGCCTCGCCCCGCTCCCCCTCGTTAGGGCTCTGCCCCGTGCGGGTTGCGCCCGCAACCGCGCCTGCACGCCCGCTAAATTTGACCTCTGGGCCACTGACTACTGGGGCCCAGCGCCCTGGCCAAATAAAAATAAAAATGAAATGATAAGTAAAAAATAAATAAATAATAAAAATAAATAAATAAATAATTAGTTAGTTAATTAATTAACCTAACTAACTCTGTTTAATTAACCTAACCACTTAATTAAACTAATTAACTTAATCTAGTTAACCTAATCAACTAGGTTAACTAATTAAATATGTTTAATTAAATTGTTTCAATGAGAAGCGGGACCCACTTGAAAGTTTGACCTAGTCAACAACCCTGTTGACCACTGATGTCATGCTGACATCATGATGATGCAGTAATTCTTTCTCGAATTAATTAAATAATAATAATTCCAGAAATGATTAATACTTTAGAAAATCATATAAAATAATCCGTAGCTCCGATGAAAATAATTTATATATGAAAGTTGCTCAGAATTTCGATACGAATCTAAATACGCCCTTCGTATACCTGTCAGATGCCCCTAGCTAGATGAACATGGAACTTTTAGACCGATTTCAATAAATGAATAGTACCCAACTTTAATTATATAAAACCAAATAAATTCCTAAATTAACTAACTCATTTAGTTAGGCAGTAGAACACCTCGGCGTAGCATTTAGGCATGTCATACATATTGTTTGCATTTTGCCGTGGATTTATTGTTTCTCTCCCCCTCCTTCTCTCTCGATAGACGCCGAGACCGACGCCGTTGCAGCTGAGTACGACTACGCTACAGACGAGTAGCCCATTGACGACCCGTCTTTCTTGCCAGAGCAACCAGGCAAGCCCTCCCCCCTTGAGCATCCAGATATCGCCCATTCCATTTCTCCTGCTTGCATTAGATTTTGCTACTGTTAATGTTTGCTCCTATTCTGATGCATAGCCTGCTTTTGAAACCTGTTTATTGTTACCTTACCTGCCTATGTTAAACTGCTTAGTATAGATCGGTAGTGAACCATCAGTGACCTCCACCACCTTACCCTTGTTGCCCCTGCTTGATCATCGACGACTCGATCAATGTGATCGTCGACCAGAGACCGACACATCACTTCACCCCCTTCATTATACGACTCTGCATAGTTACTATCGAGTGCCGAGGGTGATACCTCGTAACGCACTTCTGATGAATACTCTGCAGTGTAGCTGTTCGGTCGTGGTCATCGAGGGTGATTCCTCCTTCTCCACTTCTGATACGACTCTGTCGTGCAACCCATCAGTGTGAACCTCAAGGGTGATGCCTCATATGTTCACCCTGATGATTTCGTCGAGTGGAATTCACCGAGGGTGATTCCTCGGGGTTTCCCCCTTGATGTTATAACCACACGGTTACTTTGACCTTTGTTACAGGCGGGTCGACCCTGATGGGTACCGTAGGGGATATATGATGTCGGGTGTGTCGGAAGGGCACTCGAGTGTGATATTGTGGCGGAGCTTCAGAAACTCTGATCGTCTCCGCGTGTTACTAAATCAGCCTATCGGATTTGGGTATTTGATCTGAGTGGGTCGACGTGCCCTATACGCACTACCACCACGCGGGATTATGGTTTATGGGGCCCTCTACATCGTACGTTTCTCCCGAAAGCTCTTCAGACGTCACGGTTCACCGTGCGGGCTGATCGCTAGGAATGGGCTGGATACTTCACTGACGAGTTCAGTGTCGCGCCTACACCCCGGCCAGCCACGCAACACGCAGGGTACCCAGGGCGATGGCCCAAGACCTCTGGGTGCATAGGTTAGTCCGGCGTGCTGACCTCTCTGCTGAGCCTAGGTAGGGCGCTGCTTTGTGTTGATCTTCCGAGGCCGGGCATTACCCAGCAAGTTTGTCCGACCGGAGTTGATCGAGCGTGTTGGGTAACAGTAGTGCACCCCTGCAGGGATGAATAATCTATCGGTAGTCGGACCTACGGTAAAGGACGCTTAGTTTGTATATCCCGATCTATTACTTGAACTGGATACTTGTTTAATTAATTGAAGCTTCGAGATCGCTTTCTCGCTGGGAGTCGAGGAAGGACCTCTAGGCTTGCTTCAACATGTTTGCTTAATAAAATGCTATTCTACTCTCTTCTATTGCTGCGAGATGGTGGCTTCATGAAGATGCTTGAAGATGCTAGTCTTCGATAGGACTAGGCCTTCTCTCTATTCTGGCATTTCTGCAGCCCAGTCCACATATTCAGCCTTTCTCCTTTGATAATGTTGCATATGTAGTTTAGATCCTTGCTTGCTGAGTACTTCGGATGAGTACTCATGGTTGCTTTGCTTTCTCTTTTTTCCCTATATTCCCCTACTTGGTGATTCATCAAACGATGGAGCCCCGGAGCTAGATGCCACTGCAGGAGCTTACTACCAGGAGGGTCCAGACGGTACTTACTACTGGATCGAGCCAGCCGACCAGGAGTAGGATCGGAGGCTCCCAGGCAGGAGGCCTATGCCTTTCGATCTAGAGTCGTTGTTTGTGCTAGCCTTCTTAAGGCAAAACCTTGTCTAACTATGTTTGTACCCAGATATTATTTGTATGACTGACTTATGTATTCGGATCTTCGTGATCCGTGGTCTGTAATATTGTGGATCTCCGTTTATTTGTGTTAGAGTTGTGTTGTGATATCTTCCCATGAGTCCTTGTGCTTCATCGTGCATGTTTGCGTGTATGATTAGTGCACGATTGAGTCGGGGGCGTCACAAGAGAGAAGCCTCTAGTGAAACCTATGGCCCCGGGGTCTATTTTCCATCATATATTTTCAGATCTATAGACCAAAAAACCCAAGAATACCTTGCTGTAATTTATTTATATTTACTTTAGTTTGCTCTTTTATTTATCTTTTATACCTATCTCTATTAGATCTCACTCTTGTTCGTGACCGTGAAGGGATTGACAACCCCTTTTTCGCGTTGTGTGCAAGTGTTTGTTAGTTTGTTCAGGTGCATGTATTGGAGACTTGCTTGTGCCTCCTACTGGATTGATACCTTGGTTCTTAACTTAGGGAAATACTTATCTCTACTTTGCTGCATCACCCTTTCTTCTTCAAGGGAAAAATCAACGCAAGCTCAAGAAGTAGCAGGAAGAATTTCTGGCGCCGTTGCCGGGGAGGTTCTACATCAAACCTACCAAGTACCTATCATAAACTCTCATCTCTTGCACTTACATTATTTGCCATTTGCCTCTCGTTTTCCTCTCCCCCACTTCTAAAACATTTTCAGAAAAACACAAAAATATTTACCTTTTTATTCACCCTTCTTTCGTTTGTCTTTCCGTTTGCTTTCCTTTTGCTTGTGTGCTAGATTGCTTGCTTGCCTTCATGGGTCAACCTAGCAGCCTTGATTTTTACTATAGAAAGTTGGAAGAGATTGAAAACAATACCAAAAGCTTATTGTCCTTACAATTCGATCATAATAGTTTCTTTAGGAACGAACTTAAGGAACAAAAAACTATGATGGAGTATATTAATAAAGAGCTTGATGATGTGATGTTACTAAGGAAATTTATGGTCTTAAATCTGAATTTGCTCATATTGAAAATTTAGTAGGCCAAGTTTCCGATAAACAAACTACTTTGGTAAATAAGATGGCCGCTAAACCGGAGTCTTTGAATAATGATGAAGATCTTAAAGTGATTGGTGTGACCCCTATTGAATCTTTGTTTGATAATATAAATCTTGATAAATATGGGACTCGAGATGAGTCAACTTTAGCTAGAAGGCGTCCCAATAATTTGGAGGGTGAAGATCTTCATGAAAAAATTGACAAAAGTGAGATTGGAGAGATCAAAACTTTAAGTAGCGATGAACCCACTATTTTGGATTTCAAGGACTTTAATTATGATAATTGTTGTTTGATAGATTGTATTTCCTTGTTGCAGTCCATGCTTAATTCACCTCATGCTTATAATCGAAATAAGGCTTTTACTAAACATATCGTTGATGCTATGATGAAATCTTTTGAAAAAAAACTTGAGTTGGAAGTTTCAATCCCTAGAAAGCTTTATGATGAGTGGGAACCTACTATTAAGATTAAAATCAAAGATTATGAGTGTTATGCTTTATGTGATTTGGGTGCTAGTGTTTCCACTATTCCGAAAACTTTATGTGATGTGCTCGGTTTGTACAAATTTGATGATTGTTCTTTGAATTTGCATCTAGCGGATTCCACTATTAAGAAACCTATGTGAAGGATTAATGATGTTCTTATTGTTGCAAATAGGAATTATGTGCCCTTAGATTTCATTGTGCTTGATATAGATTGCAATCCTACATGTCCTATTATTCTTGGTAAACCTTTCCTTAGAATGATTGGTGCAATATTGATATGAAAGAAGGAAACATTAGATTTCAATTTCCATTAAGGAAGGGCATGGAACAATTTCCAAGAAAGAAAATTAAGTTGCCATATGAATCTATTATGAGGGCTACTTATGGATTGCATACCAAAGATGATAATACCTAGATCTATGTTTTATGCCTAGCTAGGGGCGTTAAACAATAGCGCTTGTTGGGAGGCAACCCAATTTTATTTTTGTGTTTTTGTTTTTGCTACTGTTCTTGAATAAATACACATTATTACTTCTGTATTAATTGTGTTTTAGTGTTTTAATTAGTGTTTGAGCCAAGTAAGACCTTTGGGATGGTCTATGGTGATAGTTGATTTGATCTTGCTGAAAAACAGAAACTTTTGCGTCCAGTAACAGAATTGTTAAAATTCACAGGAGCGTGTTCTGATTCTGAATTTTTGACACAATATTGATATACAAATTTCCTACGTTTTCCTAATTTTTCAGAAATTTTAGAGTTCCATAAGTATGAGAACAATTCAGATCTTCGCAGACTGTTCTGTTTTTGACAGATTCTGTTTTTTATGTGTTGTTTGCTTATTTTAATGAATCTATGGGTAGTATCGGGGGGTATGAACCATGGAGAAGTTGGAATACAGTAGGTATAACACCAATATAAATTTAGAATGAGTTCACAACAGTACCTAATATGGTGATTTATTTTATTATACTAACGGATCTTACGAGTTTTCTGTTGAGTTTTGTGTTGAGATGTTTTCAAGTTTTGGGTAAAGATTTGATGGACTATGGAATAAGGAGTGGAAAGAGCCTAAGCTTGGGGATGCCCAAGGCACCCCAAGGTAATATTCAAGGACAACCAAGCATCTAAGCTTGGGGATGCCCTGGATGGCATCCCCTCTTTCGTCTTCAATCCATCGGTAAATTTACTTGAGGCTATGTTTTTATTCACCACATGATATGTGTTTTGCTTGGAGCGTCTTGTATGATATGAGTCTTTGATTTTTAGTTTGCCACAATAATCCTTGATGTACACACCTTTTGATAGGGACAAACTTTAATCATGAATTTATTAGAATACTCTATGTGCTTCACTTATATCTTTTGAGCTAGGCAGTTTGCTCTAGTACTTCACTTATATCTTTTTAGAGCACGGCGGTGGTTTTATTTTATAGAAATTGTTGAAATCTCATGCTTCACTTATATTATTTTTAGAGTCTTAAACAACATGGTAATTTTCTTAGGTTATGAATTTAGTCCTAATATGATGGCCATCCAAGAGGGATATAATAAAAACTTTCATATAAAGAGCATTGAATATATGAGAAGTTTGATTCCTTGCATTTGTTTTGAGATATAAAGATGGTGATATTAGAGTCATGCTAGTGAGTAATTGTGGATTGGTAGAAGTACTTGTGTTAAAGTTTATGATTCCCTACCAATCTATCCTCCTAGGAGCATGCGTATTAGTACTTTGTTTTGATGGCTAATAAACTTTTGCAATAAGTATGTGAGTTCTTTATGACTAATGTTGAGTCCATGGATTATACGCACTCTCACCCTTCCACCATTGCTAGCCTCTCTAGTACCGCGCAACTTTCGCCGGTGCATTAAACCCACCATATACCCTTCCTCAAAACAACCACCATACCTACCTATTATGGCATTTCCATAGCTATTCCGAGATATATTGCCATGCAACTTCCATCGTTCCGTTTTATTATGACACATACCATCATTGTCATATTGTTCTCATACGCATGAGGCATTCCTATAGAGTCATATCTTTGTTCTAGTATCGAGTTGTAATTCTTGAGTTGTAAGTAAATAAAATTGTGATGATCATCATTATTAGAGCATTGTCCCATGTGAGGAAAGGATGATGGAAGCTATGATTCCCTCACAAGTTGGGATGAGTCTTCGTACTTTAAGAAAATAAAAGAGGCCAAAGAAGCCCAAATAAAAAAAAAGAGGCCAAAGAAGCCTAAACAAAAAAAAAGAGAGAGAAAGAGAGAAGGGACAATGTTACTATCATTTTCCAAACTTGTGCTTTGAAATAGCACCATGTTCTTCATGATAGAGAGTCTCTTATTTTATCACTTTCATATACTAGTGGGAATTTTTCATTATAGAACTTGGCTTGTATATTCCAATGACGGGCTTCCTCAAATTGCCCTAGGTCTTCATGAGCAAGCAAGTTGGATGCACACCCACTTAGTTTATTTTTGAGCTTTCATACACTTATAGCTCTAGTGCATCCGTTGCATGGCAATCCCTACTCACTTGCATCGATATAAATTGATGGGCATCTTCATAACCCATTAATTTTCCTAGTTGACATGAGACTTTCTCCTTCTTTTTGTCTTCTCCACAACCACCATACTCTATTCCACCTATAGTGCTATATCCATGGCTCACGCTCATGTATTGCGTGAAAGTTGAAAAAGTTTGAGAACACTAAAAGTATGAAACAATTGCTTGGCTTGTCATCGGGGTTGTGCATGATGAAATACTTTGCGTGATGAAGATGGAGCATAGCCAGACTATATGATTTTGTAGGGATAACTTTCTTTGGCCATGTTATTTTGAGAAGACATAATTGCTTTATTAGTATGCTTAAAGTATTATTGTTTTTATGTCAATATTAAACTTTTGTTTTGAATCTTATGGATCTGAACATTCATGCCACAATAAAGAAAATTGCATTGATAAATATGTTAGGTAGCATTTCACACCAAAAATTCTGTTTTTATCATTTACCTACTCGAGGACGAGCAGGAATTAAGCTTGGGGATGCTTGATATGTCTCCAACGTATCTATAATTTTTAATTGTCCCATGATATTATATTATCTATTTTGGATGTTTTATATGCATTAATATGTTATTTTATATTATTTTTGGGACTAACTTATTAACCTAGAGCCCAGTGCCAGTTTCTGTTTTTTCCTTGTTTTTGACTTTTTCAAAAAAAGGAATATCAAATGGAGTCCAAACGGAATAAAACTTTACGGTGATTTTTCTTGGACCAGAAGAAACCCACGAGACTTGGAGAGGAGGCCAGAAGACCCATGAGGCGGCCACAAGCCATGGGGTGTGCCCCACGGGGGCCCTTGGCTTGTGGGCCCCTCGTAGACCGTCTTGACCTAATCTCTGCACTATAAATCCTCAAATATTCCCCCTATACCAGAGGGCACACCAAAAATACTTTTCCGCCGCCGCAAGCTTCTGTTCCCGTGAGATCCCATCTTTGGGCCTTTTCCGGCACTCCGCTAGAGGGGGATTCGATCACGGAGGGCCTCTACATCAACCTTGCTGCCCTTCCGATGAAGCGTGAGTAGTTTACCACAGACCTAAGGGTCCATAGCTAGTAGCTAGATGGCTTCTTGTCTCTCTTTGATCTTCAATACAATGTTCTCCTCGATGTTCTTGGAGTCCTATTCGATGTAATCTTCTTTTGCGGTGCGTTTGTTGAGATCCGATGAATTGTGGATTTATGATCAGATTATCTATGAATATTATTTGAGTCTTCTCTGAACTCTTTTATGCATGATTAAGATATCTTTGTATTTCTCTTCGAACTATCAATTTGGTCTGGCCAACTAGATTGGTTTTTCTTGCAATGGGAGAGGTGCTTAGTTTTGGGTTCAATCTTGCAGTGTCCTCACCCAGTGATAGAAGAGGTAGCGAGGCACGTATTGTATTGTTGCCATCAAGGATAAAAAGATGGGGTTTATATCATATTGCTTGAGTTTATCCCTCTACATCATGTCATCTTGCTTAAGGCGTTACTCCATTCTTATGAACTTAATACTCTAGATGCATGCTGGATAGCGATCGATGTGTGGAGTAATAGTAGTAGATGCAGGCAGGAGTCGGTCTACTTGTCACGGACGTGATGCCTATATTCATGATCATTGCCTTAGATATCGTCATAATTATGCGCTCTTCTATCAATTGCTCAACAGTAATTTGTTTACCCACCGTATGCTTTATTCAAGAGAGAAGCCTCTAGTGAAATCTATGGCCCCCGGGTCTATTTTCCATCATATATTTTCAGATCTATAAAGGAAAAAACGCAAAAAATACTTTGCTGCAATTTATTTATATTTAATTTAGTTTGCTCTTTTATTTATCTTTTATACCTATCTCTATTAGATCTCACTCTTGTTCGTGACCATGAAGGGATTGGCAACCCCTTTTTCGTGTTGTGTGTAAGTGTTTGTTAGTTTGTGCAGGTGCATATATTGGATACTTGCTTATGTCTCCTACTGGATTGATACCTTGGTTCTTAACTAAGGGAAATACTTATATCTACTTTGGTGCATCACCCTTTCGTCTTCAAGGGAAAAATCAACGCAAGCTCAAGAAGTAGCTGGCTCCCAAGCGACACCTAACCAATCTAGGAGACACCGCTCTCCAAAAGGTTATAGACGGTGTGTTGATGATGAACTCCTTGCTCTTGTGCTTCAAATGATAGTCTCCCCAACACTCAACTCTCTCTCTCTCTCTCCCTCTCTCAGATTTGGCTATGGTGGAAAGATGATTTGAGTGGAAAGCAACTTGGGGAAGGCTAGAAATCAAGATTCTTGTGGTAGGATTGGAATGTCTTGATCTCAACACATGAGTAGGCGGTTCTCTCTCAGAAAATGTATGGTGGAAGTGTAGGCACGTTCTGATGGCTCTCTCACAAATGGAGAAGGGGGTGGAGGGGTATATATAGCCTCCACACAAAATCCAACCATTACACACATTTGACTCATCTCGGTGGGACCGAATGGTTAAACTCGGTGGCACCGATTAGTTCAAAAATGTAAATGTTAGGAATCTCGGTGGGACCGACTGGAACAACTCGGTGGGACCGATGTGCTAGGGCTTAGGGTAAACCTCATCTCGGTGGCACCTATTGCATCAACTCGGAGAGACCAAAGTGAAGCAATAGGGCAACAAAGAGTTGGTTAAGCCAACTCGATGAGACCGATTGCATAACTCGGTGAGACCGAAATAAATGCAACAAGTCACAGAGTGTTGGCAAGGCCATCTCGGTGAGATCGAGACCCGTATCGGTGAGACCGAATTGCTAGGGTTTCTGGCTGTGGCTATGTCATATGAACTCGGTGGCTCCGGATAGAAAGAATCGGTGGGGCCAAGTTGGAGTTTAGGTTTTGGACATATTTGGAAGGAGAAAGTGGCTGAGGGTTTGGAGCAATATCATTAAGCATTTGAGCAAGCTAGCCATTAAGCAACACCTCATCCCCTTTTAATAATATTGGCTTTCCTATGGACTCAATGTGATCTTGGATCACTAAAATAAAGATGAAGAGTCTTGAGCTTTTGCCAATATTTGTCCTTATCATTTTGAGGGATCCACATCTCTAGTCCATGCCATGCCATTCATTGAACTTCCTGAAATATTTATCTTGAATGGATATTAGTTCAATGAGCTATATGTTGTTATGAATTACCTAAACCACCCGGGGATTAGTTGCACTTTCAGGGTGCTTCATTGACTATTCTTCTCTTTCGGTGTATGTATCAAAACTTTTAGTCATTGTCGACCGATGATATGTGTAGATGGCACTTTTCTCACTGGCAAGTACAAGGGTCAGATCCTGACCGCCATTGGTCAAGATGGCCAAAATCAAGTCGCCGCACTCGCATTCGCTTTTGTGGAGAGCGAGAACATTGAAAGTTGGACAGGGTTCTTTTGGCAACTGAAAATAACAGTTATGAAGGATAAGCCAAATGTGTGCATCCTTCATGACATGCATGCATGTATACTCAGTGCGATAAAAACATTGACAAACCCTGGGCATGAAGAACAAACTCCATGGCAGGACCTGCAGAGCCGTTGGTGCATGCGTCATCTAGGGGCCAATTTCTTCTCGCAGTTTAGAAATAAGAACCTTATGAATCTATTAAAAAACTCTACAAGCAGAACCAGACATGGAAGTACAATTTGATACATGACAGACTTAATGTGTGCACGCAGAGACATGTTAGGGACAGGAAAGTGGCACGAGATGTAGCTGTGAGGGCACATGTAGAAGCAGTAGCTGCACAGTTAGCAATAGGAACAACGGCTGTGGAGGAAGACTCTGTTGGGCATTGTGATTTGCCAGTATTTGACCCACCTGGTACTAGGAGAAGGCTTGGGAGGACTGTTAAAAACTTTGATCAGCGGATAGAGCATGAGCCTCTGGAGAGGTGGTGTTTGCTGCATGAAACACATGGAGCAAGGTATGGTGTCATGACTACCAACCTCGTTGAAACATATAAATTTTTCCTCAGAGGAAACTAGGCTTTAGCACTTACAGCAATTGTTGAGGGTATTTTCTATGGCACGGTGAAGTATTTCTGAGATAGACGTCAAACAGCAGAGCTGCATATTAGGAACAACCCAAACACACATTACTGTGAAAGGGTTATGAAGTACATGAATGAAAAGTTGGAAAACGCTAGGTCACATATTGTAGTCGCCATCAGAAATCAAGAAAGAAGGTTTGAGGTCCGATTAGCGAACAAAAAATTTGGATGTGGAAATTAGGTGAGGACACATGAGGTGAAAACTGAAATGAAGTCTGGCCAGCATGTGAGTGCACATGCAACAAACCGAAGTTACTTCATCTACCTTGCTCACATGTCCTTGCTGCTTGCGAATGCTAGGAATGGACGCAATCTCGTCCGTGTCTCCATATTTTGTCAAAGACTCCGTGTTTAATACCTGGACATGTGAGTTGTAGGGATTTTGATCAATGGGTAACGTCAACACCATTAACCCTATTGAAAGGCGGTACATTCCAGACCCAGACAATATGCATACAAGCAGGGGTAGATGGCAGACTCAGCGCATTTGGAATGATATGGATGAATCTGAAGCCGGAGGCCCCACTAGGCATTGCATTCTATGTAATCAATTTGGCCATAGGGACCCTAATTGTCCCATTTTCATCACTGCCAGTGGTACTGGGCGTGGACAAGGAAACGGATGATGAAGAGGAAGAAGAGGGAGAGGAAGAAACTAGGCTGTGTTGAAATTTGTATTAAGTGGGGGACTATGTTTAAATTTGTATTAAGTGCGGGACTATGTTTAAATTTGTATTAAGTGTGGGACTATGTTTAAATTTGTATTAAGTGTGAGACTATGTTTAAATTTGTATTAAGTATGGCACTACGTTTAAATTTGTATTGTGTGAACACTATGTTTTAAATTTGTATTGTGCGTGAAACTATGTTTAAATAAGTGCAGGAATGGAGGGAATAGGGTTGCTTAATCCGGCCATTGATAGTAAGCATCATGCTGCGATGTTATGTGAGGGCAAGCTTGAACCCCTGGTCACTCGCACTACTAAGCAGGATTGGAGGATACACTCGGATTGGGTTAAGAGGTACGTGTTTCTTTCAAGCATGTATATTAATGGGACACACTAACTTACTTGTTTTTCGAAGAACTCACTGAACTTGTATGCTTTGTCATATGCAAGTTGAAATGGGCTGGGCTTTTACCTTTCGCGCGTCTGGTTGCGGCCACAGATACCTCTACACGCGTCACCATTGACGCCCCTTTGCTCACCTGCATAGTGGACCGATGGAGGTCTGAGACCCACACGTTTCACTTCTGTTGGGGAGAGATGGCTCCTACTCTGGAGGATGTGGCACTTTTGCTAGGACTACCCTTGGTGGGTTATGCCATAGGACCGTTGGAGGCACCGGCTGCTTGGGAGGAGCAAATTGCACAACCTTTCAAGGGTGTTTATGACGGTGCTCCAGCCTTTGCCTCGGAGCCTCATGGACCTAAGCTCGACTGGTTGCTCCATTTCCATGTTAGTTCAGCTGTCTCATATCTTTCATTTGCCATGCATCTGGTTCTTTAGATACCTTATGTATTTACTAACTGGCTCTGTTTACTTACTGACTACTGAAAGGATCTAGATGACGACTAGAGGGGGGGTGAATAGGCGTTTTAAAACTGTTACGGATTTGGCTTTATCCTAATGCGGAATTAAACTAAACGGATACCTTTCAAGCACAAAACCTAAATATGCTAGGCTCAACTAAGTGCACCAACAATCTATGCTAAACAAGATAGGCACTTAAGGAAACTAGCAAGCACAAACTATATCACAAGATATGGAAATGTAGGAACAACTAAGCAATTCAACTAGCACAAGATATATCAATATGAGCAAGTATGAATTGCGGTAAGTAAAGGGTGAGGGTATGAGATAACCACAAGTGAGTCGGAGACGCGGATTTATCCCGAAGTTCACACTCGTGAGAGTGCTAATCTCGATTAGAGCGGTGCCGAAGCCAAAGCTTAGGGCGCCACCAAGTGGCTCACCGTATTCTCCCTTTCGAGTCACCCCCAACGGATGAGCCTCGATTCACTTGGGGTTGGTCTTGAAGGCGACCACCACACCTTTACAAACTTCTCCGGAGCACACCACAAGCAAGGAAGCTTCCGGAGGAACCTTGACCACTTAGGCCACTTCAACACCCTTCCCCGGAGCACACCACAAGAGGAAGCTTCCGGGGGAACCTTGACCACCTAGGCCACTTCACAATCTTCACAATATGTCACCAAACCATCTAGGAGGCGGAAGCCTCCAAGAGTAATAAACTCACAAGCTCTCACTCGAACTAATCGATGCGGGGAGCTCAAACCAATGTAACAAATGCAATGCAAGGTTAAGCAACAAATGCTCAACCCACTCTCTCAATCTCACAAGATGCAACTCAAGAAAGTAGGAGATTGAAGAGAGGGGATGCAATGGATAGGATCAACAAATGGCTCACAAATCCATCCACAAATCCCCCTTCACATAGAGGGGAGATAGGGGTTTGGGAGAGGTGGAGAGAGGCTCAAAATGGTGTTTAGAAGGTGTGTCAACAGCCCCCAAACCGGAGGGGGGACGCAGCCCTTAAATAGCCAAACACAGAAACTAGCCATTGGGGCTCAACGGGCATTTCCTGGGCACCCCGTGCACACGGGGGGTTAGACCCCGTGCACACGGGGTCCCGTGTGCACGGTACAAGTCCGTGTCCACGGGGTACCCAGGACAGCCAGTAGCAGCCCACTCAAACGATGATAACTTTGGCATACGGACTCCGAATTCGATGATCTTGGGATCGTTTTGAAGCTATGGAAAAGCCCAAGGTCCTCACATAGAGAACCACCCAAGATCAACAAGAAAGAATGATGCAAGTAATGCAAAGGTTTGAGCTCTCTACATGCGACGCGATCAAGCTACTTGCCCGAGAGTCCCCCTTGATAGTACGGCTATCGAACCTATAATCCGGTCTCCCACCAAGCACTATGAGACCGGAAAAACTAGGAAAACCTAGCTAAGTTATACCTTTGCCTTGCATATTCAACTTGAGCTTGATGATGACTTTAATGCTTGCCTCAAGTTGGAATCCCTTTCTTGTCCACAACCACTTGGTGAAGATACTCGAATTGCTTCCTCATATTGTAATGAGGGAAGCCTTAACTTAAGCCCACCTTCACATGTGTATTATCATGATGTGGACCACAAGCTTCAAAGTATATAACCTCCGGCTTCTCATCTTGCACTTGGACTCCTCTAACCCGATGACCATCACCTCTTAATGTCATCCACACATAGGCTACTTGAAATCTTTCCTTTTGTTGCAAGCCCATGAGAAACACCTAACCCACATAGACATAACAAACACATAGCATGGGTTAGGTAACAAAGCACAATTCACAGTTACTTACCATACCACTAGATCACTTGATCTCATGTGGTACAATGTTTGTGCTTTGTGGGTTGACCACTTAGATATAATCTTTGAGCTTCATCTTGGTCAACCAACATCTTTACTTCAAGCTCCATCTTGGTTTCTTGAAAGCCACAATGAACTCTTCATTTCCCTTCATTGCTTCAAGACTATATCACCAAAGACTCTTTCATGACCATATCAAGTTCCACTATGAATATCATCTTGGTCACCACTTGCCCTTCTAAGAACTCCATCACAAGCTCTTTGAGAGGCACCATGAATTCTTCACTCTAGTTGCTTGCTTCAAGACTAGATCAACCGAAACCCAACACATGAGCTCACCATGATCTTGTCTTGAAATCATAACTCAAATTCTTCTCTTTGATTATTCTCTCAAGCCTTGATCCTCAGAAGCCCAAATATGTCAATCTTTGAGATCCTCCAAAGAACTGAAACCTCACTGGATATGGGATCTCGAGAGCCAACACCTAGGCCCCGTGAGCACGGGGTATCCAGAGAGTTGACACTCGACCCCGTGCACACGGTACAAGCCCGTGTGCAAGGGGTATCCAGAGAGGGATACCATGAGGACTTCTTCGGATGCTTTGATGGCAATCTTCACATAACAACCCAAATAACTTCAAGCATCACTATGGAACATATCTTCATATAAGATCCAATGCACTTGATGCTCCATAGGAATTGTCATTTAATACCAAAGCTTAGAGCACATATAACTTCATCTATATGGACTTCATCCTTGATTCCATCCAATATCCTTGAGACACTATCTTCATATATATGGACTTCATCCTTGATTTAGTCCAATATCCTTGTGGCACCATCTATGGACAACCCTTCAAATATATCTCACTGAAAACATTAGTCCATGGAGATTGTCATTCAATTACCAAAACCACACTTAGGGGCTCGATGCACTTTCAACTACAGATCCAGAAGTTCCCTGGGTATCCACAAGTCCCGTTGAGCGCAACACAGATCACTCGAAGCCTGGAGGCATACCTAGTGTGGCTTCTCGGGAAGGTGATGTTCACAGAGAACCATGTCACCACAATTAGCACGCGCTACATCCCTATTGCACTGGAGATCATGAGAGCTGAGGGGCCGGAGCAGATCACATAGAGGAGTTGGGGTTCTGCGGTTTGAGCGGCTACATACCGAGGTATGCGCAACGGCTGCCAGCTTGTGTCGCAGCCATCAACCCTTCTTGGATGCCCTCTATTCTTACAGCTGTGGTCGTGGGAGAGGCGCTCTATAGGTCGATCGAACATACAAGTTGACGAGGGTTGGCCTTTGCACGATCTTTTTGATGCTGATCGCATCGACATGCCTATGTGCTGGACACGTCGCAAGGTATGTCTCGTGTTGTAATTTATTGCATCTTCTTTATGTAAATTATGTTCTTTATGTACACTATAGCTAAAACTAACTTTTGTTTTGCATAGAGATGCTATGCTAGTGATCAGACAAGGCGATTCTACACTACACTAAACGAGCAGTTCGATGTGTACACTGGGGTGATCTGGCAGCCATACACGCAAGCAACCATAGACACTAGATACCCCGGCGATATTTCTGAGTTATGCACAAGAGACGGGATTACTGGATGAAAAAATCGAAGATCATCTTCGCAGTATTCGTCGAGGAGATGGCACAATAGAGGGTTATGAGGCAATTTGGTCTTTGACAGTTGATCCAGCCTCCGCCTACAGAGGCTCTGCTGGAAGCACATGTCGACACGTATGTCTACTTATTCAATGTTGGATTTTCTTTTGCGATTATCCATATTGAAGCATTACTTAATTGTCGAACACACAACACAATTTTGGGATCACGAGGAAGGGGGTTAGCAGGACCTAGACTCAGTGGCTGCAGAGGGTTCAGCCGTACGTTAGAGAGTGGGAGACTACGACGACACGGGTCTGGGAAGAGAATTTCGGGTTTGATCTCGATGAATTCAATGCCTATTTGCAGCAATACTTGCAAGGAACACGGTTACACATCATTCAGCACTCTCACCCAGATGAGATACTGGCCCCTGCTATGCGGGAAACATACTCGAGCTATGATACTTCGGGCTCGAGAGAGTACGCGGTAACATATATTCAACTTATCTAATGCATCTAGTTGTTACATACTTTGAAGTGCATACGTACTAATCATCATGACAATTTCAGGCTGACTTGACACTCAAACTTCATGAGGAGATGTCCAACTTTCAGCGTTCACTATCGTCTGGACCTCTACTCGTTCCTCGGCCTCACATCCAGAACTGTGTCACCAGTAGTAGGCTATCACGTGCACTCGCACTTCAGGCGTTGTTCACCAGCAGCCCCTACAACGCCCCCTACGTCAATCCACGCACCAGCAGCAGCCGCGTCACTCCACACAGAAGCTAGAATCAACACAACACCGAAATGAGCCGTGTCCATGTCTAGCAGAGCAGTGGACGACCAGGCCACCCCCTCTCGACCAGGCTGGTAGTTCGGCATGGCAGCATCAGCAGGATGCCACATTGGGTAACGTGCTTCGGCTACACGCACACCAGCAGGGTCCCACGCCGGGCTTCATGATGCAACCACAGCCTACAGGTATGTTTCTTCATATTTATTCTTTTCAATATCCATTGGGACTACGTATTTCGTCAGTACTTATGCTCCCTCGCTCCCACAGGAGCCTATGGACATATGGTTTCTATGTCCGGACATGAGGCGTCTATGGCCAGATACACATGGGATAGTGACCATGAAGGTGGGAATAACACACAGGATTACATGTCGCAGCACAACGACTAGACATGTATTTGACTCCTGCACCAGGCCCCACACAGGATACACAGTATGACCAGGACGGGTCTGAGCTTCCTCCTCATAACGTTAGGGTACCCCATAGGTATATGTGGTCGACGCCACCTCCACCACCTCCACGATGTGGTGGACGACGTGGTTGATGCTTGTGTGACATATATCTATCTATGTATGCGAGAGACATATCTCTACCTATGTATGCGTGAGACTTATATCTACTTATGTATGCGAGAGACATATTTCTACCTATGTATGCGAGAGACATATTTCTACCTATGTATGCGAGAGACATATTTCTATTAATTCGCATTGTTATTCAAGTTACATTTCTAGAGAGACTGCTACAGATAATTAAGATACAAGTACATCTGAACTAAACGGTACGAATGAACTTAAATAATACATCATACAAACTACATGAAGACATCATCATCATCCCCTGTTGATGCAGCACTCTTGCCCTTCCATGATGCGATACTCTTGGCCTTCGACGATGCGGGTGTCTTGGCCTTGGTGCTCGGCATGAAGATATCGTCTTCGTCTTCGCTGTCGGTACTCAATAAATAAGTATGTTCTGCTACAGTCTTTAGGAAAGTTTCACTCTTATGCTCTTGCTTCTTCCACCTTCCATGCAACCTAAGAAGTTCTTTCCGTATCTCCTCAAAGGTCCTTGCAGGCCACCCGCACATACTTAATGCGTGACCCAACTCATTCAGTATGGTGCCACTACTGATGAGTTCATCCCATGGAACTATCCTATTATCTATCCTGAAATTGCTTGCTAACCTCAGAAGACATTTGGACATACTAGGGTGAAAACTACAATCGAAAGGATAATCGGACATCTTGACGAGACTACACTGAACTGCTTACCCACCTTAGTGTGGAGGGGGTTTTATAGGTTGAGAAGAGAAGATGGCGGGAAGAGATGTGTAAATCCCGTGCGCCAGATTTTCTCTTGGCTTAGTGGCGAAGGAACCATAGCTATCGCTTTATACATGGTATTCAATATGACCTATTTGCGACGAAGAGATGCACAAATCCTACATGGCAAATTTTCCCTTGGCTTATATTACTGGGGAAGGAACCATAGCTCTCGCTTTGCATACGGGTGTTCTATCTGAAACGTTTGTGATGAGTATTTTATTCAGAGAAAACATTGATGTTTTTAATAAAATTCCTTTGATAAGTCCGTGCATTCAGAGAGAAAAACGCAAGTTTGTTCAAACCATAGGTTTCATTCAGTCACACTGTGACTTTACATTCATAGGATCAACATACAATATTAAACCCAAAAAACTTATTGCGGCAGCTGCGGAGGTGGCGTGCTGCACTAGCATTCTCGTTGTTGTCCTCCGGGACGCCGTTGTCCAAGTCTTCAAGCCAGCCCAGAATGTTCTTGACTTGGAAATAAAAGACCCTGTCGTCGCGTGATTAACGGGCGGGGCGCGGGAGGACGGCGACTCGCAGTGCTGTGAGGTAGCGGTCAAAGGCAGCATCCCATGACGCTGAGGGGGAGGGCGCGCGCATGGGCACGGGCGCGATGAGTGCAGAAAAATGCACGGGCACCAGCGCCGTGGTGGGTGCAGGGGCGCGCAAGGGCACAGGCGGAGGCACTGGCACTGGCATATACACAAGCTTGCGCGGGTCCACGGGGACCTCGCTAATACCCGTGGCTTCCAGCTCTATGATGGTGCTCGACGACCAGCCTGTCAATGCCACGGGGATTGTCGCTGGCGCGGGGGCAACATCCACCGTGGCCAGCTCATTCAGGGACATGTCCATGAGGCTCCATTCCTCCTTATTTTCTATCTCCTCCGGCTCGGAATCGACTTCACCAAACTGGATGACTAGTGGAAGATGATCCTTCTATGCCATGGCGTTGGTAGAGTTCTGCGAGAGGGGAATGGGAGGCGAAGAGTAAGGTCGCCTGTATTAAACAGCGGCTCGGGCGCCATTAATGGAGAGGTTGGGAGCGAGGCTGGCGGCGATGGAAGTCAAAGGGCTCGCTTCCCAGTGAGCCTACACAGCGTACAACTTGCATGCTTCTCAGTGAGCCTGTGTGGCGGAGGACTACTCGCACACCTCCCGGTCAGCCTTGCGTGGTGGAATGCGCTCGCACGCCTCCCGTGTACTCAAGCAGCTTCCTGCACGACACCTCCTAGCCAGGAAAAGTGTGACGCGTGGCATCACATGAATGGTTAGCAAAACGCCCATGATTTAAATTATACAAACGTTTGAGATGATAACGTGGCAGCTATTTCTTTCAAAATGCCTTTGTTGGCCGTTAATTTGGGCGCCTTCTCTCAAATTGGACACGAAAAATATGATGGCATGTTGGTGCCATTTCATGATAGCATGCCAAGTTCCATGAATTTCAGACGAGTTTTGGATTTACTAGAATTGAAAAACCAAGTATTGCAATGTTTGCGGTTGAGCCACGATGCCGAGGTGTTTGAAATTCATTCCCATTTCTTGCATGGGACCTAAGCATGCACCCAAGGACACATATATGATTTTTAACCCATTTTGGTGCACTGGACCATGTGCCTATAGTTCAAATTTGAATTATGCACATAAATGCCTAGAAAACTCAGTTAATGTACAAAAATGTGCAAACGAACCCCAAATAATTCCAACGTTTAACACGACACTCCTATTGGTCTATGTTGGCTCTAGAAAAAAAATTCAAGGCAAGAAGAGGCAACGAATGTCGTTTTGTCCACAAAGGTGACACGGTCCCTACTGGAACCACGAGGCTTCTTGTGAGAAGCTCTGGTTTGTGAGGAGCGTATACCCAAACCTGCCCCAAATGGGAATTTTTTTCCACGGCATGTTGGTGCCATTTCATGATAGCATGCCAAGTTTCATGAATTTCAGACGAGTTTTGGATTTACTAGAATTTTTAAACCAAGTATCTCAATGTTTGCGGCCGAGCCACGATGCCGAGGTGCTTGAAATTCATTCCCATTTCTTGCATGGGACCTAAGAATGCACCCAAGGACACATATATGATTTTTCAACCCATTTTGGTGCACTCGAGCATGTGCCTATAGTTCAAATTTGAATTATGCACATAAAATGGCTAGTAAACTGACTTAATGTATAAAAATGTCCAAACGAACCCCGAATAATTCCAAACTTTAACATGACACTCCTATTGGTCTATGTTGGCTCTAGAAAAAAATTCAAGGCAAGAAGAGGCAATGAATGTCATTTTGTCCACAAAGGTGACACGTTCCCTACTAGAACCACGAGGCTTCTTGTGAGAAGCTCTAGTTTGTGAGGAGCGTATACCAAAACCTGCCCCAAATGGGACAAATTTTTTACCACAGCATGTTGGTGCCATTTCATGATAGCATGCCAAGTTTCATGAATTTCAAACGACTTTTGGATTTACTATAATTTAAAATCAAGTATCTCAATGTTTGTGGTCGAGCCACAATGCCGAGGTGTTTGAAATTCATTCCCATTTCTTGCATGGGACCTAAGCATGCACCCAAGGACACAAATATAATTTTTTAACCCATTTTGGTGCACTAGAGCATGTTCCTATAGTTCAAATTTGAATTATGCACATAAAATGCCTAAAAAACTCAGTTAATATGTAAAAAATGTCCAAACAAACCCCGAATATTCCAAACTTTAACACGACACTCCTATTTGTCTATGTTGGTTCTAGAAAAAAAATCAAGGCAAGAAGAGGCAACGAATGCCATTTCGTCCATAAAGGTGACACATTCCCTACCAGAACGATGAGGCTTCTTGTGCGAAGCTCTGGTTTGTGAGGAGCGTATACCAAAACCTGCCCCAAATGGGATAAATTTTTTACCACAACATGTTAGTGCCATTCCATGATAGCATGCCAAGTTACATGAATTGCAGACGAGTTTTGGATTTACTAGAATTAATTTAAAAACCAAGTATCTCAATGTTTGCGACCGAGCCACAAAGCCGAGGTGTTTGAAATTCATTCCCATTTCTTGCATGGGACCTAAGCATGCACCCAAGGACACACATATGATTTTTCAACCCATTTTGCTGCACTGGAGCACGTGCCTGTAGTTCAAATTTGAATTATGCACATAAAATGCCTAGAAAACTCAGTTAATGTATAAAAAAATCCAAATAAACCCCGAATAATTCCAAATTTTAACATGAAACTACTGTTGGTCTATGTTGCCTCTAGAAAAAAAATTGAAAAGCAAGAAGAGGCAATGAATATCGTTTCGCCCACAAAGGTGACACGTTCCCTACCGGAACCACGAGGCTTCTTATGAGAAGCTCTGGTTTGTGAGAAGCTTATTCCAAAACCTGCCCCAAATGGGACAAATTTTTTACCACAACATGTTGGTGACATTCCATGATAGCATGCCAAGTTTCAAGAATTTTAGACGAGTTTTGGATTTACTAGATTTCCAAACCAAGTATCTGAACGTTTGTAGGTGGGCCACGGTGCTGAGGTGTTTGAAATTCATTCCCATTTCTTGCATGGGACCTAAGCATCCACCCATGGACACATATATGATTTTACAACCCATTTTGGTGCACCGGAGCATGTGCTTGTAGTTTAATTTTGAATTATCCACCTTAAATGCCTAGAAAACTTAGTTAACGTATAAAAAATGTCCAAACGAACCCTGAATAATTCCAATTTTTTTGACGACACTCCTATAGTTGCATTTTCACTGCAGATAAAAGTTCTAGCAATTCAAGCACCATCCTTTGCCGCTGTGACCCCATTCTATATTTCAAATCAAGATGAAAAATCAAGTACATCACACATAGTTTATTATCACCAACTGTGTGAGATGCAGTACAAAATATCTTGTAGTACCGTCATAGTATATGGCTTACACGAGAAGGTTCGTCAGCTATAGTCCACAGCCGGTGCATCAAGCACACTAGCTCCCCAAGTATCATTCCACTATTCAATCATCGCCGGTCAAAGATGGGGACGTGGACCCATGTCATGAGGACAACTTTGGTGGCCCACTCCGGCGAGAGCGCGTCCGCAGCCTCCATGAGCGTGCTAACAAACTACATGAGCACGGCCGCAATCTACGACCGGGTAGCCGTGATAGCCGAAACGGCTGCTGTTGCAGCTCAGATGGCGGCAGCAACATCTGCAACGGGGATAGCAAATGGCGGGAACATCACATCAGCTGTCCGTTCCATACGGCCACCTTAGCCCTGATGGAGGCCGCCCACGCCCATGTCGAGGCCGCCCACGCCTAGCTCCTGGTGGTCACCGCACACATTGCATGAAGCTTCTTCGACAATGGTCGGCAACCAATGGCTGAAGAGTGGCAATCGCCGAGAGCGTTCGAGCAGCCGTCTGTTCGTTCGTGGCATACCTTGTCGCGATGGAGCCCGTCCAAGCCCAGACCATGGCCGCCCAAGCCCAGCTCATGGCGGCCTTTTTCTAAAGAGAAGGCCGACGCGGATGGCGAGATGCTTGCCGAGTATGGTGTGATGGATGCCATGGAGCCCCTTCCCTAGGAGATCGTCGGGCGCGAGTTGGACATGGAGGAGGCGGCGGAGATCGACGAGTGCAAGCTGGAGTAGTATTCTTTGTTTAGAGTGCCGGTCTTTTGTTAGAGTAATGTTTAAGTCAGCTAGCTCTATTTAATTGTTGAACTTGCTCGATTAAGAAGTGTTGGTGTGCTGTAGGCTCTTTTGTGTACCCAAATTATGTAATGACGTGGATGACCACTGTAACCAGGGAAATTCGGACTAAACTTTGCACATTCAAACTCATCACACACGGGTAAGCTATATGAATTATTTGTGATGTTCACATATCGTACACAGTGCTGAATAAGGGACCGTGTCTGAAGACACTTTGCGTGCTAGTTTTTCGTTGCACCGAGCCAAAATTTTCAGCTTCCACGGAAATATCTACCTTCCCCCTCCTCCTAACCAAAAGCCACATTTCCCCTATTTCCTCCTTCCTTGCCAAGTTCAAACCTTCGCTGCTTGTTTGCAGCACCGTCTCCTGATGACCCAAAAGTATAGGGGATCTATCGTAGTCCTTTCGATAAGTAAGAGTGTCGAACCCAACGAGGAGCAGAAGGAAATGACAAGCGGTTTTCAGCAAGGTATTCTCTCCAAGCACTGAAATTATCGATAACAGATAGTTTTGTGATAAGATAATTCGTAACGGGTAACAAGTAACAAATGTAACAAAGGTACAGCAAGGTGGCCCAATCCTTTTTGTAGAAAAGGACAAGCCTAGACAAACTCTTATATAAAGCAAAGCGCTCCTGAGGACACATGGGAATTGTTGTCAAGTTAGTTTTCATCATGCTCATATGATTCGCATTCGTTACTTTGATAATTTGATATGTGGGTGGACTGGTGCTTGGGTGCTATCCTTACTTGGACAAGTCTCCCACTTATGATTAACCACTCTCGCAAGCATCTGCAACTATGAAAGAAGAATTAAGATAAATCTAACCATAGCATGAAACATGTGGATCCAAATCAGCCCCTTACGAAGCAACGCATAAACTAGGGTTTAAGCTTCTGTCACTCTAGCAACCCATCATCTACTTATTACTTCCCAATGCCTTCCCCTAGGCCCAAATCATGGTGAAGTGTCATGTAGTCGATGTTCACATAACACCACTAGAGGAAAGACAACATACATCTCATCAAAATATCGAACGAATACCAAATTCACATGATCACTTCTAACAAGACTTCTCCCATGTCCTCAGGAACAAACGTAACTAATCACAAAGCATATTCATGTTCATAATCGGAGGGGAATTGAATATCATTAAGGATCTGAACATATGATCTTCCACCGAATAACCCAACTAGCATCAACTGCAAGGAGTAATCAACACTACTAGCAACCCACAGGTACCAATCCGAGGTTTTGAGACAAAGATTGAATACAAGAGATGAACTAGGGTTTGAGAGGAGATGGTGCTGGTGAAGATGTTGATAGAGATTGACCCCCTCTCGATGAGAAGATCATTGGTGATGACGATGGCTTCGATTTCCCCCTCCCGGAGGGAAGTTTCCTCGGCAGAACAGCTCCGCCGGAGCCCTAGATTGCTTCTACCCCGGTTCCTCCTCGAGACAGCGACGCTTCGTCCCGAAAGCTTCCTTATGATTTTTTCCAGGTAAAAACCCTTCATATAGCAGAAGATGGACACCGGGGACCTGCCAGGGGGCACACAAGCCCTACGATCGCGCCTAGGGGGGTAGGGCATGCCCCCAGTCTTATGGCCACCTTGTGGGTCCCCCTCTGGTATTTCTTCGCCCAATATTTTTTATATATTCCAAAATAATTCTCCGTAAATTTTCAGGACTTTTGGAGTTGTGCAGAATAGGTCTCTCAGATTTGCTCCTTTCTGGTCCAGAATTCCAACTGCTGGCATTCTTCCTCTTTGTGTAAACCTTGTAAAATAAGAGAGAAAAGGCATAAGTATTGTACCATAATGTGCAATAATAGCCCATAATGCAATAAATATCGACATAAAAGCATGATGCAAAATGGATGTATCAACTCCCCCAAACTTAGACCTCGCTTGTCCTCAAGCGGAAACCAAAATCGATAATCATGTCCACATGTTTAGAGATAGATGTGTCGATAAAATAAAATACGGACATGAAGGCATCATGATCATCTTTAGAACAGCAACATATATTGTCATATAATTTCTTATGCTAAAGTAACAATTCATTCACAAGGTAAAGTACGAATCAAGAACTTTTATTGAAAACCAACAAACTATGATCTTGGTCATTGAAACAATTGCAAGTTATCATAACATCGGAAAGAGTCAATGTAAGAGCTTTCATACAGCAAGTTTCACAAACTCAACTATCATTTAGTCTTTCATAATTGCTAACACTCACGTGATACTTATGAGATCAAAGTTTCAATCAGACACAGAGAAAGATAGGGGCTTATAACTTTGCCTCCCAACCTTTTACCTCAAGGGTAATGTCAACAATAATAGTTTATGAATATCTACATCCGAGTGGATATATATATCTGGATCTTCCCCAACATATAGTGCTTGCCAAAAAGACAAAGTATAAAAAGAATAGGCGATGATCACCATGACTCTTGTATAAAGGTAGAAGTTAAATAAAAGATAGGCCCTTCGCAGAGGGAAGCAGATGTTGTCATGCGTTTTTATGGTTGGATGCACAAAATCTTAATGCGAAAGAACGTCACTTTATATTGCCGCTTGTGATAAGGAACTTTATTATGCAGTCCGTCGCTTTTATTTCTTCTCTATCACAAGTTTGTATAAAGCTTATTTTCCTCACACTAAAAGATCATACATATTTAGAGAGCAATTTTTATTGCTTGCACCGATGACAACTTAGTTGAAGGATCTTACTCAATCCATAGGTAGGCATGGTGGACTCTCATGGCAAAACTAGGTTAAGGGATTTTGGATGCACAAGTAGTATCTCTACTTGGTGCAAAAGATTTGGCTAGCATAGGATGAGAAGCAAGCTCAACATGTTGGAGGATCCATGACAATATAACTTCTATTCGGATATAAAGAAACATAACCCATTATGTTGTCTTCCTTGTCCAACATCAACCTTTTAGCATATAATATTTTAATGAGTGCTCACAATCATAAAAGATTCCAGGATAGTATATTTATATGTGAGACCTCTCTTTCTTTATCACTTCCTATTAATTGCAACAATGACCAAAACTAGGTTTGTCAACTCCCAACAAATTTCATGCGACATACTTCTTATATGTGAAGTCATCACTTCCCATAAGATCATTATATAATCTTTTTATTTCTTTTATTCTGTATTTCTTTTACTCAAGATCATAGGAAGAAAGCAAAGCCCTCAACTTGAAACTAATCTTTATTATATAACTCTCGGACTTGATTACATAGAGGGAACACAAAGCAAAACTCAAAGCTAGATCGTACTAAAACTTTATTCTACTAAACTAAGATATAACCAAAAGGATCGAACTAAGAAAAAGCGATAAAGGTAAAGATGTGATGGTGATACAATACCGGGGCACCTCCCCCAAGCTTGGCAGTTGCCAAGGGGAGTGCCAATACCCATGTACTTAGGTCTCTTTCTTCGGAGGTGGTGATGATGGAGTTGATGATGTTGTGGGCTTGTCCTCCATCTTCCAGGGCAAAGGTTCGCCATCATAGAAAGATGAACGAGTCTCCGGAATCCTCAAATCTACAGCCAAACTCATCCTCTTAAATCTATATTCATACTCACAGTTTTGGTTCTGCAGGTCATAGATCTGGGCTTGGAGATGCTCGTTTTTCTCATGAAGCTTGAAGATGGCCTTCCCAATCTCACTAGCATCCAACTTGTGGTCACGGGTAAAATCCATGATCATGGAGTGATTGGCGTTGAGTCCGCGCTCCACCATCCCTTTGCACTTGAACACCTCTTGCTCCACCACTTCGAGCCTGGACTCCACGCTTCCAGTCCTCCTTGGCCCTTGAACATCACGGATGTGAAGCACACCCTCGTGCATCTCGATGGTTTGAGGGTGTTGTAGCACCTCCGCAAGGTAAGGGTTGATGACCTTCTCGAAAAACTTGTCCTTGGGGGCGCTTGGAGACGTCATGGCGATCTAGATCTATCAGGAAAAACAGCTCGGAACAAGAACATAGGATATTGCCGTGATACGGTGGTCAAAACCTTCGGGAGATTATATAATGAATTTTTACCAACCAAAAGGAGTGTACTACAAGAAAACGAAGTCCGGAGGGCACACGAGGTGGCCACAAGCCTGGGAGGCGCGCCTAGGGGGTAGGGCGCGTCCCCAGGGCTTGTCGCCTCCTCGTGCACTTTTCGGACTACTTTTTATTTTCCTAATTTTTTTAATATTCCAAAACGGACTAAAATTGCTTGTGGGAATGTATGGAGTCAGTTTTCTAACCGTATCACATACCTATTTCTTTTCGGAGTCTGGAGCGTTCTGGTAGATATCCCTTATGTACTCCTCCGGTGTTATGGTATTAATAATATTGGTTTCAGCATTTATGGGAGTACCTGAGATATAATGTTTGATTCTTTGCCCGTTTACCACCTTCGGGTTATTGCCTTCGGCGTTGTTGATCTTGATGGCACCAGAATGATAAACTTCCTCGATAATGTAAGGCCCTTCCCATTTAGAGAGAAGCTTTCCTGCAAAAAATCTTAAACGAGAATTGTATAGCAAGACATGGTCACCTACATTAAATTCACGCTTTTGCATCCTTTTATCATGCCGTCTTTTAACTTTCTCTTTAAACAGTTTGGCATTCTCATAGGCTTGGGTTCTCCATTCATCAAGTGAGCTAATGCCAAATAACCTCTTCTCATCGGCAAGTTTGAAATCATAGTTGAGCTCTTTAATTGCCCAATAAGCTTTATGTTCTAATTCAAGAGGTAAGTGACATGCTTTTCCATAAATCATTTTATATGGAGACATACCCATAGGGTTTTTATAAGCAGTTCTATAAGCCCATAATGCATCATCAAGTTTCTTAGACCAATTCTTTCTAGATCTATTAACAGTCTTTTACAAAATCAACTTTATTTCTTGGTTACTTAATTCTACTTGACCACTAGATTGAGGATGATATGGAGATGCAATTCTATGGTTAACATCATATTTAGCAAGCAATTTATGGAAAGCGCCATGAATAAAGTGTGAACCACCATCAGTCATTAAATATCTAGGGACTCCAAACCTCAGGAAAATAACTTCTTTAAGCATCTTAATGGAGGTATTATGATCAGGACTACTAGTTGGAATAGCTTCTACCCACTTAGTAACATAATCAACAGCAACCAAAATATGAGTATACCCATTAGAGGAAGGAAAAGGTCCCATATAATCAAATCCCCAAACATCAAATGGTTCAATAACAAGTGAATAATTCATAGGCATTTCCTGACGTCTACTAATATTACCAATTCTTTGACATTCATCACAAGACAAGACAAACTTACGAGCATCCTTGAAAAGAGTAGGCCAATAAAAACCATATTGTAATACCTTGTGTGCAGTTCTATCTCCAGCATGGTGTCCTCCATAGGCCTTGGAGTGACACTTGCGTAGGATCTGTTCCTGTTCATGCTCAGGTACACAACGTCTAATAACACCATCTACTCCTTTATAAAGGTGTGGGTCATCCCAGAAGTAATATCTTAAATCATAGAAAAACCTTTTCTTTTTTTGGTATGTGAAACTAGGTGGTATAAATTTAGCAACAATATAATTGTCATAATCAGCATACCAAGGAGTACTACAAGAAGCATTTATGACAGCTAGTTGTTCATCAGGAAAGCTATCATCAATAGGTAGTGGGTCATCAAGAATATTTTCTAACCTAGACAAGTTGTCTGCTACTGGGTTCTCAGCTCCCTTTCTATCAATAATATGCAAATCAAATTCTTGTAGCAAGAGAACCCATCTAATAAGTCTAGGTTTAGCATCCTTCTTTTCCATAAGATATTTAATAGCAGCATGATCGGTGTGAACAGTTACTTTGGAATCAACAATATAAGATCTGAACTTATCACAAGCAAATACAATCGCTAAAAAATATTTTTCAGTAGTAGCATAGTTTCTTTGAGCACTGTCTAGAATTTTACTAGCATAATGGATAACATTTAATTTCTTATCAACTCTTTGTCCTAGAATAGCACCAATAACATAATCACTAGCATCACACATAATTTCAAAGGGTAGGTTCCAATCAGGTGGTTGAACAATAGGTGCAGAAATTAAGGCTTTCTTAAGTATTTCAAATGCTTCTAAATAATCATCATAAAAAACAAATGGAACATCCTTTTGCAAGAGATTAGTAAGAGGCCTAGAAATTTTAGATAAGTCTTTAATAAACCTCCTATAGAAACCAGCATGACCAAGGAAACTTCTTATACCTTTGATATCTTTAGGACACGACATTTTTTCAATAGCATCTACTTTAGCTTTATCAACTTCAATACCTCTTTCGGAGATCTTGTGCCCCAAGACAATACCTTCATTAACCATAAAGTGGCACTTCTCCCAATTCAAGACAAGATTAGTTTCTTCACATCTCTGCAAAACTCGATCAAGGTTGCTTAAGCAATCATCAAAAGAAGTTCCATAAACGGAGAAAGCATCCATGAAAATCTCAACAATCTTTTCACAAAAGTCAGAGAATATAGCAGTCATACATCTTTGAAAGGTAGCAGGTGCATTGCATAAACCAAAGGCATACGTCTATAAGCAAAGGTACTGAAAGGGCAAGTAAAAGTAGTTTTTTCTTGATCCTCTTATGACACAGGTATTTGGGAAAAATCAGAATAACCATCTAGAAAGCAAAAGTGTGTATGTTTTGATAGTCTTTCTAACATTTGATCGATAAAAGGTAGAGGATAATGATCTTTCCTAGTAGCTTTGTTTAACTTTCTAAAATCAATAACCATTCTATAACCTGTGACAATTCTTTGCGGAATCAATTCATTTTTATCATTAGGAACAACGGTAATACCTCCTTTCTTAGGGACACAATGAACATGACTTGCCCATCTACTATCAGCAATAGGATAAATTATACCTGCTTCCAGAAGCTTTAGTATTTCATTTCTTACCTCTTCTTTCATCTTAGTATTCAACCGTCGCTGGTGATCAACGACTGGTTTAGCATCAGGTTCCATATTAATTTTGTGCTGACATAGTGTGGGACTAATGCCCTTAAGATTATCCAGAGTATATCCAATAGCTGCTCGGTGCTTCTTCAGAGTTCTCAATAATTTCTTTTCTTCATGCTCTGAAAGGTTAGCACTAATAATAACAGGATATATCTTTTTCTCATCGAGATAGGCATATTTCAAAGTATCAGGTAATTGTTTAAGATCAAATACAGGATCACTCTTGGGTGGTAGAGGATCTCCAAGAGTCTCAACAGGCAAATTGTGTTTCAAAACAGGCATTTGTTTAAAGAAAATCTCGTTTAATTCCTTTCTTTCATTCATGAACATATCATTTTCATGGTCTAGCAAATATTGTTCTAAAGGATATGTAGGAGGCATGGCAATAGAAGCAAGACCAATAATTTCATCTGTATTAGGCAATTCTTTATCATGGGGTTGTCTACGAAATTTGGAGAAATTAAACTCATGAGACACATCCCCAAAACTTACACTAACAGTTTCTTTCTCACAATCTATTTTAGCATTAACAGTGTTCAAGAAAGGTCTACTAAAAATGATGGGACAAAAATCATCTTCTGGGGAACCAAGAACTAGGAAATCAGTAGGGTATTTTATTTTCCCACACAAGACTTCAACATCTCTAACAATCCCAATTGGTGATATAGTATCTCTATTGGCAAGCTTAATAGTGACATCAATATCTTCTATTTCAGCAGGTGTAATATCATTCATAATTATTTGATATAAAGTAAAGGGAATTGCACTCACACTAGCACCCAAATCACATAGGCCATGGTAACAATGATCTCCTACTTTAACAAAAACAACAAACATGCCAACAATAGGTCTATGTTTATCTTTATCATCGGGTCTAGCAATTCTAGCAGCTTCATCACAGAAGTAAATAACATGCCCATCAATATTATCGACCAAGAGATCTTTAACCATAGCAATACTAGGTTCAACTTTAATTTGTTCAGGGGGTGTAGGTGTTCAAGTATAACTCTTACGAACCACAGCTGAAGCTTTAGCATGTTCTTTTATCCTAACAGGGAAAGGTGGCTTCTCAATATAAGCAGTAGGAATAACAGGATCAACATTATAAGTAATAGCTTCCTCTTCAACTTTAATAGGTTCTACTATTTTTACTTCAATGGGAGGATGATATTTAAACCACTTCTCCTTAGGGAGATCAACATGAGTAGCAAATGATTCACAGAAAGAAGCTACTATCTCAGAGTCAAGTCCATATTTAGTGCTAAATTCATGAAAAGCATCAGTATCCATAAAAGATTTAACACAATCAAACTTAAGGTTTATACCTGACTCCTTACCTTTGTCGAGTTCCCAATATTCAGAGTTGCATTTAATTCTTTCCAAGAGATCCCATTTGAATTCAATAGTCTTCTTCATAAAAGAACCAGTACAAGAAGTATCGAGCATGGATTGATCATTACAAGAAAGCCGAGCATAAAAATTCTGAATAATAATTTCTCTTGAGAGCTCATGATTGGGGCATGAATATAACATTGACTTAAGCCTCCCCCAAGCTTGAGTGATACTTTCTCCTTCACGAGGCCAAAAATTATATATATAATTCCGATCACGTTGAACCAGATGCATAGGATAAAACTTCTGATGAAATTCCAATTTCAATCGGTTGTAATTCCAAGTCTCAATATCATCGCATAGCCTATACCATTTCAATGCCTTCTCCTTCAAAGATAAAGGGAAGACCTTCTTCTTGACTTCATCCTTGGGAAAACCTGCAAGCTTAAATAATCCACAAACTTCATCCACATAGATTAGATGCATATCAGGATGTAATGTTCCATCTCCTACATAAGGATTAGCTAGCAGTTTCTCTATCATACCCGAAGGAATTTCATAATAAATATTTGCAGTAGGTGCAGTAGGTTGAGGGGCAACTCTTTGCTCTTCCGGTTGGGGTGAAGATACCCCGAACAAACCCCTCAAAGGATGATCTTCCATAGTGACAAGTGACAGTAAATTTCAGCACGTAATATAAATGTTTCATTACCAAATTCCACTTACCAAAGGCGCTTCACTCCCTGACAACGGCACCAGAAAAGAGTCTTGATGACCCACAAGTATAGGGGATCTATCGTAGTCCTTTTGGTAAGTAAGAGTGTCGAACCCAACGAGGAGCAGAAGGAAATGACAAGCGGTTTTCAGCAAGGTATTCTCTTCAAGCACTGAAATTATCGGTAACAGATAGTTTTGTGATAAGATAATTTGTAATGGGTAACAAGTAAAAAATGTAACAAAGGTGCGGCAAGGTGGCCCAATCCTTTTTGTAGCAAAGGACAAGCCTGGACAAACTCTTATATAAAGCAAAGCGCTCCCGAGGACACATGGGAATTGCCGTCAAGTTAGTTTTCATCATGCTCATATGATTTGCGGTTGTTACTTTCATAATTTGATATGTGGGTGGACCGGTGCTTGGGTGCTGTCCTTACTTGGACAAGTCTCCCACTTATGATTAACCACTCTCGCAAGCATCCACAACTACGAAAGAAGAATTAAGATAAATCTAACCATAACATGAAACATGTGGATCCAAATCAGCCCCTTACGAAGCAACACATAAACTAGGGTTTAAGCTTCTGTCACTCTAGCAACCCATCATCTACTTATTACTTCCCAATGCCTTCCCCTAGGCCCAAATCATGGTGAAGTGTCATGTAGTCGACGTTCACATAACACCACTAGAGGAAAGACAACATACATCTCATCAAAATATCGAACGAATACCAAATTCACATGATTTGGGCCTAGGAACAAACGTAACTAATCACAAAGCATATTCATGTTCATAATTAGAGGGGTATTGAATATCATTAAGGATCTGAACATATGATCTTCCACGAATAAACCAACTAGCATCAACTACAAGGAGTAATCAACACTACTAGCAACCCATAGGTACTAATCTGAGGTTTTGAAACAAAGATTGAATACAAGAGATGAACTAGGGTTTGAGAGGAGATGGTACTGGTGAAGATGTTGATGGAGATTGACCCCCTCTCGATGAGAGGATCATTGGTGATGACGATGGCCTCGATTTCCCCCTCCCGGAGGGAAGTTTCCTTGGCAGAACAGCTCCGCTAGAGCCCTAGATTGCTTCTGCCCAGGTTCCGCCTCGAGATGGCGGCGCTTCGTCCTGAAATATTCCTAATGAATTTTCCAGGTAAAAACCCTTCATATAGCAGAAGATGGGCACCGGGGACCAGCCAGGGGTCCACAAGCCCTACGGTCGCGCCCAGGGGGGTAGGGCGCGCCCCCCAGGCTTGTGGCCACCTGGTGGGTCCCCCTCTGGTATTTCTTCGCCCAACATTTTTTATATATTCCAAAATAATTCTCCATAAATTTTTAGGACTTTTGGAGTTGTGCAGAATAGATCTCTCAGATTTGCTCCTTTCCGGTCCAGAATTCCAGCTGCCGGCATTCTTCCTCTTTGTGCAAACCTTGTAAAATAAGAGAGAAAAGGCATAAGTATTGTACCATAATGTGTAATAACATCCATAATGCAATAAATATCGACATAAAAGCATGATGCAAAATGGACGTATCACCTCCTCGCCGACGATGGTCCTTGCTGCTGCTCAGCCTCGTCGATCTACGCAGGTAATCCACACTAGACCCCCATCCTCCTCCTACATCGCACATGCCCCCACCGCCGGCATGGCACCTTCCACCCAAATCACCGACCCATCCTCCAAATAAGCACCGCCCTTAGCCATGGTGCATGCAGTATAGCCAGGAGCTCAAGGAGCATTTGGCATCGGAGAAGCAAATCGCGGCCGCACGCGCGAATAAGGTCGCGATGGCTGCCATTCGTACCAACCCTGTCGTGGTTTTGTCACGACAGATGTACTCATGTGAGGACTTAGTCGTGAGGCCAACGCAACTAGGTAGTAGCTTGAACGGGGTTGGTCGGAACCGAGAGACACGAGGTTTTCTCCAGGTTCGGCCCCTCACGGTGGAGGTAAAAGCCTACATCCTGCTTCATTGATATTGATGATCATGATGGTCATGATTACAAGGGTGCTCTTTCGCTACCTCTATCTCGAGAGCTATTGATTTGTCTGTCTCCAGAACTTGTCTCTCTTGGGGTGCCCCGCCCCTCCTTATATAAGTTGAAGGGGCGGGTTACATGTAGAGTCCTAGTAGGATTAGTACTAGTCTATTTTCTTATTTACAAGTGGAAACCTAGTCCAGGTCCTGCTTCCCTTGTAAGGGAAATATTGTTTATGCCTTTCCTCTCAAGCCGGCCCACCGGACACCGTACCAAGAGCCGGTCTTCTCGTAAGTCGCCTTCTAGGTCTTGGGCCTTGCCATTCATCTGACCCGCCTGCCGGGTCTCCCATGAGTCGCCGGGCTCGGCCAGGTCATCAGTGAATGGAGAAATCCGGGCGGGTCACTTAGTGAGTCGCCAAGTCAGGGCGGGTCACTACTGAGTCGCCAAGTCCGGTCGGGTCATACTTCCGGCCAGGTTACACCGCGGGGTATATCCCCGACATTAGCCCCCAGTTTAATTTGGATTTATCCATGTTAAACTGATCCTGCAAAAATAAACACAAGAACAAATTTGACAGGTTGTGCGCCAGGTCAAACATTCTTCTGAGCCGGCTTCTATTTATCCTTAATTCATTGTTATTTCCTTCTTCTATAAAAACACTTGACTGAGTCAATATTTGCCGGGTCATGCTATTCTTGAGCTATTCCATATCCTGTCTCTTGGTTTCTTGCAGAAAAAATATTGGGGAAAAATAATCCTTTTGAGTCGGCTTCCAATGCTCTAACTCAACAAAAATATTGGACTTAAGATGTCCTTCTGGAGCTGAACCATGTTTTTAATACTCTGGCTTGATAAAAATATTAAACTTTAAGATATCCTTTTGATGTTCAACCGGCTTGAAGATGTTAGAGCTTGTCAAGTTGTGATCCTCGAAATTGCCGGGTTATGATATTTGATCATACCGGGTCATGATTGTTACAGACGCCGGGTCACACAATTGATCTTCCTGATTTATTTAGGCCAAGTCCTTATACCTTGTGAAGACTTGGTGCTTGCTTTTGTAAATATAGCTCCCAATCATTGAGTCGGCTCTCCAAACCTTTCTATGAATAGGTTGGAGGAGATAAACTTTGCAAATTCCTCCACTAAGAATATGATACCCGGTTCGCTCAAAACTGAGAACTTGAAGATGTTCCTCCCTTATATAAATATCACCTGTAGCCCCCAAGTCTTAAGAAGGGAACGTAGTGATAGCTTAAGGCTTGCTTCAATATAAATGTTGCAACTTTGGAGAAATCCAGGTTGTTCATCGGAGTCATCAGTCATAAACTGAGTGTTTTGTATTTCACATGTGTAGCCCCCAAGGGCCGGCTCATCAATATTTCATGGGTCGGGTCTTCAACTTGGACCTTATAATCTATTGAAACAACTAAGCGTTGTAGCCCCCAAGTGTCGGGTTGTCTTGCAAGCAGCAACCTGAGACTTTGTATTTGTCTTATGCTCATAAAACTTCAACCAGTGTAGCCCCCAAGGGCTGGCTCATCACTATGTGATGGGTCGGGTCTTCAATGAGGCGAGTTAAAAATGACCTTGCATTAGCCCCCAAGTGCCATGGTGCATGCTTGCAGTGACATGGGACTTGCATACTTGATATAATCTTGATCTGAATAATGTAGCCCCCAAGTGCCGGGTCATATGCCTACAGCGACTCGGGACTATTCCTTCCATTGTAAAATAAAACCATATCCATTGTCCAGATGATGTTGCTGAAAGCCTTTGCATAGCAATATTGAACCATGCTCTCTACTGTGAGCTGGTATTTTTGGATGAAGGAATAACAACAATTACTCTGAAGCGGCTTTGAAAACCTCAATTATCAACACTGGTTATGATAACCATAATAAAAATCCAGCCATGTTGGCTATTTTAAGATTGGAATAATATAATCCGGTATGAAAACTTCAATCATTCAAGACTGGTTATGACAACAATAATAAAAATCCAGTCAAGTTTGGCTATTAAATATTTGAACACTTTGTCTGTTGACAAGTAAATCCGGAGTTAAATACCCGGCGGCTCTTAGCCGATGGCGACTTAATGCGCATCCATTGCTTTCCGGGATGTAACCCGGCGGCTTATAGCCTTTGTAAAAATCAAGAACTGATAACCCCTGCAAACAGTGATGTTATAAAAATTGCAAATATGCACAACAATATAATTCATGTATCGGCTTTTAAGGCTCGAATCCAGGGCGGGTTATAACCCAGAGACTTATGGTCATAAACAATCGTTGAAAAGATTGTAATGGCGGCTTAAGAATAAAAACCGCGATGGGTGACACCCCGAAATACTCCAATATGAGCAACATAACCCGGGGCCTCATGACCCGGGGAGTTTTCAATTTGAACAAAAACATAAGATGACAAAAACATTTCAAAAAGAGAGAATATGCAAATCTTAAAGTTAAGCCGGCTTTTCAAAGGCACGACTGAAAAAAGTGGGCTCACATGCCTCATGTTTGCTTTCAAGGCCGCAATAGCCTGGCTCACAGGCCTCATGTTTGCTTTCAAAGGCCGCATAGCCTGGCTCACAGGCCTCATGTTTGCTTTCAAAGGCCGCATAGCCTGGCTCACAGGCCTCATGTTTGCTTTCAAAGGCCGCATAGCCTGGCTCACAGGCCCCAAGTTTGCTTTCAATGGCCGCAATAGCCGGCTCACAGGCCTCATGTTTGCTTTCAATGGCCGCAATAGCCGTTGGCTCACAGGGCCATGTGCTTTCAAGGGCCGCACAGCCGTGGTTCATCCTAGCTCACTGTAAGCCGGCCCTCACGTGACACAAAACCGTCATTTTAACCTTGGCAAGTTTAGGGTCTTTAAGAAGATTGACTTGCCAAGAGTTCGGCGGGTCAGCTGGCAGAGTAGCAAGTTGCAAACAGGCAGGATGAAACCATAATTTGGCATCCACGCCTGGTCAAGAGGGTATGAAAGTTAAACCCGATGGGTTGGAAGCCCCCAAGTGACCTTATGATCAACTAATAAAGACTCAAATACACAGAAATGAAACGACAGAGGCCTCGAATTTCAGGGATGACGTCTTTATTAAGTTGATCATAATATGTTAAGCCCATAA
This sequence comes from Thinopyrum elongatum, assembly GCA_011799875.1. NCBI lineage: Eukaryota > Viridiplantae > Streptophyta > Magnoliopsida > Poales > Poaceae > Thinopyrum > Thinopyrum elongatum. The sequence continues at coordinate 551,364,830 of CM022303.1, forward strand.
GGCAGGATACCCATGTTTGAACCACGCATCATAGCAGCAAGTTCTCTTTGGTAACCTTTAATTTTTCCTGAGAACTCGAACTTGCGAGAGGCGTATTCTTCTTGAACCGGATGTTGAGTTGGATATTAAGAGCTCAAAACTTTATGAGAGAATAGATTTCCCTTGAGCCGGATTTTGAACCGGAATCTCTTTTGATAACCCGGAACTCTTCCATTGATCTGGAACTTTTTGATTGCCAGGCCCTTTTTAAGCCGGAAAATTTTCTGACAGCCTTTAAATTTTCACCAATGTGGCAGTAACTCCCGAGACCGGGTTATTTTCCCTCCAATGACCCGGGGTTCTTGAATTTGCTGAAACTGGCAACATTTGCTGAGTCATGTCCATGTAGCCCCCGAGTCTTAAGACGACTCGAGGAGTTGGTTTAAGATTCTCCATACTTGACCGTGATATAAACCGGCATATAGTTGAACAGTGGAATGCTGGAATATGTTCAAGCTGGAGACAAGGTGGCGAGTTGATGATCTTCGCAACACTCATTGTATATCCTTAGTGTTGATAAAGGAAGGTTGAGGTCGACCGTGGCGGGTTATAAATGACCCTGTATGATTTGTGTCAGCAATCCGACCAGTGGTTCATCCCAGCTGGTTGTTGAAGATTAGACAAAACACAGTGGTGGCGACTTCTGTGCCTATCCATTGAGCCATCTGGTGCAGACAGAAGCTGATAATATATCATTGGCTCAAGAGTTGTCTGAATAGACCGGGCTGCAGGAGCAGCAACTTGCATGCGCTCACTAAACAGCTCATGTAGACAGGTGCAGCTCCGGTGTGTTGATGTAGACCAGACCGCGGGGGCAGACAGTAAAGACGACCGCGGCATCAGAGACAACATGGACACGGGCGAGCCGGCCGTGGGTATGGACAGATGAGTCGGCCGTGGCGTTGTAAGCCGGTGTGGACGGGCGAGTCAATCGCAGGCGCGGTAAGCCGCACGGATGGGCGAGTCAGCCGCATCGTGTTGATGTAGACTGGGCCGCAGAGGCCGCGGCTTGCACATATATTCGTTGAGCATTATGGCACAGTCAGATGCTAACACATGATAATGATGGCGCGAGCTATATATCCATGACACGGCCATCGCTCTTGCAGTGAACAATTGTCCTGCATCAAAAAATATTGCAAGCCAGAGTACTTGTTCTTTAAAGAATAAAAACATATCAATAAAAATTGACTGGACAGAATTCACCTGATTTGTCCGGACAATAGATGATCCATTCCGTGAACAACTTCCAGTACTTGCAATGGCAATCTAACCACTCTCCCTTGCCCTTGCAAAAGGGCATCGACCACAGCAAGTGAAAACACGGTGGCTCAGAACGAGGCCGATCGGGGCGGCTCAGTCACAGTGACGACGATGAAGACGGCGGCTTGAAGCGCGACCATAGTGGAGCCCGAAACCGGCAAATTTGACAATTTTGACCTCTGGACGAAATCAATTCACAGAATGAACTGCCCGTGAAACTATTTCACTCCCCTGACCCTTTTGTGTAGCGCCCGCCACGACGGCGCCACACCCTACTATGCAGCGCCTATATCGGGGGCGTTGCACTCCTGTCCACCGTGGCAGCCCCTGGGCCCGCACCCAGCAGTGCAGCGCCTACGAGCTAGGCGCCACACATGTAAAGTGCAGCGCCTAATATCTAGGCGCCACACATTTGAAGTGCAGCGCCTAGCGCGTAGGCGCTGCACTGTGACTTATCCTGGCCCCCCCACACCACACACTCTCCCACTCTCTCCCCGAGCTTTGCCCCCTCTCCCACTCTCTCCCCCTCTCAAATCCTCTCCCAAATCTTGCAAATTTGAAGAATTTGTCTGTGGATTTCGAAGTCAAACCCTCCCTCAAGGTAATCTTCTCCGATCCCCTTGTTTAGATCCAAGTAATGTTATGAAATTGCTCATTTGTTGCTAGTTTGGGGAAACCCTAGTTTTGTTTGGATCTAGAGATTTGCATGGAGATGTGAGATGTTTGTTTGCCAATTTCCTATGATTAGGCTTTGTTAGTATGCTAGGGTTATTCTTATGGGTGTTCTTATGTTGGTGCTAGGGTTAGGTTTAGGGCTAGGGTTATGGTTATGGTTAGGGTTATGGTTAGGGTTAGGGTTGTTATTTGATATATATATTAGGGTTTGTATTCCGTGTTAATCCTTGGATTAGTACTCATGGAAGCAATGTGACCTTGTGTTGTTTGAATGCTTATAGGGATGGGAAGAACATGTGTGTTTGTTCATCATGGGGACAAAGACGCCTTTTTGAAAGGCAATATAGAACCGGACCCGGATGAGCTTGACATGGTGTTTGATAGTAGTCCTAGCTATGCGGAGCTCTTGCAACAAGTGAGGAAAGATTTGAATTGGATGGACCCTAGTGATATCGTTGAGTTGGAGGGAAGGCATAATGTTGGTTTTGGAATGCACATCCGTTGGAAGACAATGCGTGTCAACTCGGAGCAACGTTGGGTTGCATACAAGGAGACGGTGGCCGAATCACTAGACAAGGCTCTTGAGTCATTTGCAACGAAGAAGGTTGATTCAAGTTTGCATTTGGACTTGAGCCGGAACCCCTCCCCTTTGGTTGCTAGTAGCCCCCCACCCTTGAAGCGAGATGAAATTGTTGAACCTCTTTTGACCCAAGAAGTGAGGCCAACATTGAGCCCGTTTACAAACAACCAAGATGAAGCTTTGCAAGAGGACAATGATGAGTATGCAGACGATGACAATGAAGTTGATCTCCATGACAACAATGTGGGTGATCTCGACAAATATCATTTGCAAGAGACAATGGACCATTCCATCCCTTTTTCCCGTGCATATGCATCGGACTCGGATGACGATGGTCCCGATGAACAAGTTGATGCGGAGGGGTTCACGCTGAAGGAGGCCGAAGCTTTCGAGAAGGTATTCGGTCGGGATCATCGGACTACATTGTTCAAGGATGTTAGTCTCGCGGATGAAGCCGTGGTAGATGGTGGCCAATGTGTATCTCTTGGGGTTAGGCCAAGCTCTCACCGTGATTTGGGAGATGACAAGAACCGGATTGCTAAAGGTTCTAAGTTCGAAACCTTGTTGGAATTGAAGATGTGGCTCGACAACTACTCGGTTACGCATTATCGTCCACACAAGGTGGTGAACTCTGACGTCAATGTGCGCTACACGGTTGCATGTGCATGTGAAGATGAAATATGTCCGTGGATTGTGCGTGCAAGACCATGGAAAGGAGGTCCAACTTGGCATGTAGTGAGTTGTGTGCCAACTCACATGTGCCAAGGCAAAAGGGTGGATGGCAAGATTGTGTCCCAAGACCACAAACAACTCACGTCCGAGTTCATCGCTTACAGGCTCTCCAACTCAATATCCACACTTCCAACAATGAGCGTCCAACATGCCATTGACCTTGTGAAAGCCATCTTTCATTACAAGGTGAAATACGGCAAGGCATGGAAGGCGAAGCAAGCCGCATTTAAGATGTTGTATGGTACTTGGGAGGAAGCATACAACCGAATCCCTAGGTTGTTGTTAGCCATGGCCGCGACAAACCCGGGCATGGTTCATGTGGTCGAGCCTCATGGGGAAAAAACAACGGTTCATGACGGAAGGAAAGTCCGAGTATTTGGCCGTGCATTTTGGGCGTTCGAGCAATGCGTGAGGGCTTTCGAACATTGTAGGTCGGTCATCGCCATTGATGGCACGTTCTTGACCGGACAATACAAGGGCACCTTGTTGGTTGCGATAGCAAGTGATGCCAATAACCGGGTGTTGCCATTGGCATTTGCTTTGGTTGAGGTGGAGAACAATGACAACTGGGAGTGGTTTTTGCGTCTTTTGAGGACGAAGGTGTTACCCGCTCAGAGGGAAATTTGTGTCATATCAGATCGGCATCAAGGAATTCTTAACGCGGTGGAGATTGACATTCCCGGGCATGCTCCGTTGCACCATCGATGGTGCATGAGGCACTTTTGTTCGAACTTCTATAGGGCATGTGGCCTTAAGGAGTTGGCCGATGATCTTCAAGATTGTTGTCTCGCTTTCTCCGACAAGCGGTTCTCCACTTTGTTGAACAAATTGCTAGCACACAAAAAACTTGATCCCGGGGGTCAAGACTTTCTCAATAGGCACATTCAATACCGGAACAAGTGGGCACGTGCTTTTGATGAAGATGGCCGGAGATACGGTCAAATGACAAGCAATATGGCCGAATGCTTCAATAGGGTGCTCAAAGGTGCACGTGGATTACCCGTGACGGCAATAGTTCAATACACATTTGACAAGATGAATGCGTACTTTGTAAAGTACTCGATGGAAACGGATGCACAGATAGCGGGTGAGAACCCGCGCAAGTACAAGTACAAGTTCCCACCCAAGGTTGATGAATGGTTGGTATTTAAATCATGGAAGGCGGACTCAGAAGAAGCTATATTATATGACAACGAAGAGTGGAAGTACGAAGTGAAAGAGCCAGGAGGAACCACAAACGATGGCCAGCAACATGGAGGTCGGGCTTTCAAGGTGTCGTTAACACAATGTGATTGCACTTGCGGGAGGCCATTGTTGCTTCATCTCCCATGCTCACACTTATATACCGCCGGTCGCGTTAGGAATGTGGACATCAATCACCCACACACCATGAGGGAGTCGGAGTTCTCAATCATGACGGTCAAGAAAACATGGGCTCCCCGCTTTCACCCGTACTTTGACCAATCACAATGGCCGGAGTATCATGGAGTTCAACTATGGCTGGATCCGGAGTTGAAGGTTGTTAAACGGGGTAGACGTAAGACAAAGCGTCTTAGAAGCGACATGGACGGATGGGGCCATGGTGGCCGCCGCGAAGCGGGCAACGACCAATTCCAAGAGCCTCGTGAGAGCTCCCGTTGTGGGGAGTGCAAAGGTCATGGCCACAACAAAAGAAAATGTACGAAACCAAGGAAAAGGTCCAAGAAAAATGATGCAAGCACAAGCCAACAAGGAGCGGCACAAGGGAGTCAACCAAGTGGTAGCCAACAAGTGCCAAGCCAACCAAGAGGTAGCCAACAAGTGCGAAGGCAACCACGTGGTACCCAACAAGTGCCAAGGCAACCAAGTGGTAGCCAACCTAGTGGTAGCCAACAAGTGCCAAGCCAACCAAGTGGTAGCCAACCTAGTGGTAGCCAACAAGTGCCAAGGCAACCAAGTGGTAGCCAACAAGTGCCAAGCCAACCAAGTGTTAGCCAAAGAGGATCTAGGCAACAAAGAGGTCGGCAACTAGGACTTACAAGAGGCCGTGGTGGTGGTAGAGCTCGTGGTGGTGGTCTAGGCCTTGGTGATGGTCTTGGCCTTGGTGGTGGACTTGGCCGTGGTGATGGACAAGGGCAAGTTCGTTATAGAGGAATGTTTGGATACCTCGATGGACCATTTCCGTATGTTCCTCACTAACTATAATGTTTCATATGTTCTTGTTTTTCATATGTTCTTATTTTTCATATGTTCTTGTTTACATGTGCTTCTATTTGTTCTTATTGTCTTTACTAACCATTATGTTTCACTCATTGTAGGTATGGCGGCTTCCCAACCCAACAAACCAACAATGAAGGAGGATGGCGAAGATGAGATGGCGGGATGGTGGGAGAAGGCTGCGAAGAAGCTTAGAGAGGAGGATGCAGCCAAGCTAAAGAAGAAGAAGGAAGAGGAGCTTGAGGAGAAGAGGAAGGAAAGAGAGAGAGAGCGTCAAATGCGATGCGTACTAGGGAGCAAGCGTTGGTGAGGAAATGTGAGGAGGCACAGAAGAAGCGTCAAAAGGATTTTGAAGAAAGAACCATGAAGCTTTGGGCAATTGCAGCTGAAAAAAGAGAGAGGGAGAATCAGATATTCATGGAGAGGGTAGTTAAGGAGGCTCACCTCATAAGGAAAAGGGAGGAGGAAGAGGAAGAAGAGAGGAAGAAGAAGAAGGGAAAGGGGCCTTGCTCTACGCAATAGAGCTATGTCATCCTCTTCGATTTGGTTGTGAACTACTATGTGTCATGAACTACTATGTCTCCTCCTCGATTTGGTTGTGAACTACTATGTGTCGTGAACTACTATGTCTCCTCCTCGATTTGGTTGTAAGAACTACTATGTGTCGTGAACTACTATGTCTCCTCCTTGATTTGGTTGTAAGAACTACTATGTGTCGTGAAGTACTATGTGTTATGAACTACTATGTGTCGTGAAGTACTTTGTGCATATGTTGTCTTCACAGTTGTTTGCTTGCTATGTATCAATCCTACTTCACATCACCTTACTATGTCTGCATATGCTAAAAAATTCACTAAGTCCAAGTGCAACGCCTAGCTCATGGGCGTTGCACTGTACAGTGTGGCGCCTCCAATAAGGCGCTGCACAAGTCTGTAGCTATCCAGAGAGCAACAGAAGGCAGGGCAAGTTACAGACCTGTGTGGCGCCTAGCGTGGAGGCGCCACACTGTATAGTGCAACGCCCACGGGCTAGGCGCTGCAATGTACAATGCGGCGCCTCCAAGCTAGGCGCCACACAAGTCTGTAGCTATCCAGAGAGCAACAGAACTGAGGGCAAGTTACAGACCTGTGTGGCGCCTAGATGGGAGGCGCCACACAGTATAGTGCAACGCCCACTAGCTAGGCGCTGCACTGTACAGTGTGCCGCCTCGAAGCTAGGCGCCACACAGGTCTGTAGCTATCCAGAGAGCAACAGAACGTAGGGCAAGTTACAGACCTGTGTGGCGCCTAGCGTGGAGGCGACACACTGTATAGTACAACGCCCACGATCTAGGCGCTGCACTGTACAGTGTGGCGCCTCCAATCTAGGCGCCACACAAGTCTGTAGGTATCCAGAGAGCAACAGAACGTAGGGCAAGTTACAGACCTGTGTGGCGCCTAGAGTGGAGGCGCCACACTGTATAGTGCAACGCCCACGATCTAGGCGCTGCACTGTACAGTGTGGCGCCTCCAATCTAGGCGCCACACAAGTCTGTAGGTATCCAGAGAGCAACAGAAGGCTTGCCTCCAGTTTGGGCCAAAAAATTCGCTAAGTGTTTGTGTGACGCCTACAACAGGCTTCGTCCAACTGCACATAAAAGAGAACATGGTTGAATTAACAGCAAGAGCGCATTGATAATGTATCAATGAAGTGAAAAGGAAACAACTTCATACCTGTCGATACAAGTAAGCCAGTGTCGCCGAACCCCAACTCCATTTGCTATCGAAGACGGTCAACGCCTTCAGCCACATCCATGGAGCATTCTTGCCTGTGCCATCAGCAAACATAGTCCTGGATATCACGTACCACATGTAGACACGAGCATATGTCTTGACCGTGTCCTCATTAGCATCCTCAGGGCAAGTACTAAAGTGCGATGTAATCCACGTGAAAGGAGCACCGGCTGCGACTCTTTCCTTCTTCTTGTCTTCTGCTTCTGGTTCCACAGGCTCCGAAGGAACCATACCGATAAGGGCATGCATCTGCGCGCGCCACCCATCAGATTCAGTGTTCATACATAAAGGGTTCCCATCGATAGGAAGACCGGTGATCATAGCAATATCCTGGAGCGTCACGGTCATCTCCCCGGTCCGAAGATGGAAAGTGTGTGTCTCCGGCCTCCAATGATCAATAAGCGCGGTGAGTGCTGCAGCATTGTTGGGTGGCGTCGACCGGCTGACCAACTGAATGAAAGGGAGAAGTCCTGTCTCCCTTACATACGGTGTGTACCGCTCATCATAGCGCATCCATCCAAGGGTGACCCCGTGAGACCGAAGCTTCAGAGGTGCAAGCTCCTACAAACAAACAAATCATAACATTACATATGAGGCATTTGTGTTTGAAATAAATACGAAATTCATAACACCGGCCACTTTCATTATTACCCGCTGCTCCACCGACATAGCGTACGACCGGTGTTGTTTGTCCTAGTGATCATCGAGAAGCCAAACCATCCTAACAATTTCAACAAAGGATTCTTGTCAACACGATTATCTTTTCAATTCAAAAAAACTAAAGTAGGCCTACTAGATGCAAAATTCAAAGCATATGTATCCAAAGCATTCTTCTCAATACGAGTATAATTTCAGTACAAATAAACTAAACTAGGCCTACTTCATACAAATAACTTTTCCATAGAAATAACATGTCAATCTATGTATCCAACCATATATTTTCAATAAAATAAACTAAACTAGGGTTCCACAAATCAAACAAACAAGGGTTGTAATACATGCAAAATTCTAATACATGCAAGATTCAAATCTAATCAAATCAAACAAGGATTCCCTAAATCTTCAAAATACCATATTTTCTATGGATAGAAAGAAGGGGATAGGAGGAGAGTACCTTCTAGAATGGATTGGTGAAGAAATGCAGGAGAGGGGATTGAGAGGGGGAGAGGAGGAAGCCGCCGGCGCGCCTGTTCTGTAAATCCTCCTGGAACGAATGGGTGGGGTGGGGGGAGGGGGAGCGGGCGGCTGGCATCTAAGTCACAGTGCAGCGCCTAAGGCCTAGGCGCTGCACACTATGTGTGGCGCCTAGATCATAGGCGCTGCACTGCTGGGTGCGGGGCCCAGGGCTGCCACGGTGGACTGGAGTGCAACGTCCCAGAGGTAGGCGCTGCACCGTAGGGTGTGACGCCGGCGTGGCGGGCGCTACACAAAAAGGTCAGGGGAGTGAAATAGTTTCACGGACAGTTCATTCTGTGAATTGATTTCGTCCCGAAATCAAAATTGTCAAATTTGCCCCCGAAACCGGGTGGCTCAGAAAGGACCCTCCGGGTCATGCTGATTTTTTCTTTATTTTTGGCTCCCCACGTCCCTTTCTTTAGGCAGCAGCTAGCAGGAGAGCATGCAACGGCGCAGCAGCTCAAGAGGTAAAAACCAAGCGGGGGCGACGGGGGTAGTAGCTCTGAGGTGAGGTGAGGCAGAGCCGGCCGGCGACTCGAGGTGTGGCGGCTCAAAGCGCGGGGAGGTCTCGGAGACGGCAGCTCACAGTGGCGGCGGCTCAATCGAGTCCGACGGAGGCGGCCGGTGGTTCGCCAGCAAGGCGGAGGCGCGATGGCGACTCTGAGGAGTGCGAGGGCGAGGCCGCGAAGGCAGGGCGACTCGGGGCCGGCCACAACCGAGGTGGCGGCTCGAGCAGCAGAACCGGCGACTTAGTGCAGGGCCGCGAAGGTGAGGTGAGGTGCTGTGAAGCTCCGGCAGCGTAGGTGGAGCGAGGCAGGTTGGAGGTGAGATAGAACAAGGCCGGTGGCAGCTCGCAGGTGCTCGGCGACCGGCGGCTTGCAGCGCGGCTGATGAATCCAGGTTGGGTCCTCCGGGTTGTGGCCGTCTCCGCTCACGGGTCAGCGCCCATCTTACACAACCTTTAGCCCTCCACAGCTATACTTTGATGTGAACCACACCCGGGTATTTACCTGGTCTTGCAACGAGCGACAACAGCAATAGAAATACATTGGGACTTGATCTATCGCCGGATAGTAGACATGCCTGACTGCTTCTGTGCGCCTCACCGTGCCCCCTTTTTTTTAACGCTGACAACGGTTGATCTGAACATCCCCTTCGGCTACTCTTTATGGTGGTAGCCGTGCATGTGCTTGCTTCATCCCAAACTTGGGACTTGATTCCTGCCCGCTCACGCGTGTGTGGATACGGATTGGTATGACGCGGCGTACGTCGGCGTGTGAGGGGCGCGCGGCGCGGACAAGGGGCGGGCCCAGGAGGAGGCGCAGCAGGGACGAAGCCTCCTCGACCAGGACGGCTCGGATGGTCAGGCGACAGCGGTTGAGGCGGGCCCGCGGCGGCTCAGCGGAGGCCGCGCGGGGGTGACGGCAGTAGCCGGCAGTGGCGGCTTGGTGCAGTGGCAGGTCGATGAAGGTCGGAAGTGATGCCGGCGAGATGAGCTACGGCCGCGGCCGTGGCGATTTGTAATGGAGGCGCGGCGGCTCGGATGGTCAGCGCCGGCGACTCGATGAAGGACCGCAGCAGATGAGTAAAGCAACTCGGACTTGACGAAGTGGCGCGCCGGCGACTCGACGAATGACCGCGGTGGCTGAAATGAGGCAAGGCCGCTTGACGGAGGCGACGGTTTGAGACCACGCGACGGAGTTGGTGTGACGAGGCCGTCTCGAGGCAGAAGTGTCACAAGGCCGAGGCGACGGGGACCGCGGCTTGGAGCAAAGGCCACACGACCGGGCGGCTCAGCCCCGGCGTCTCAGAGACGAGGCGGGTCAGGAGGCCCATGAAGAAGGTGGAGCGACTCAGGTTAGCCGAGGTGGAGTCCGGCTCGGGGTCGGCGACTCAGAGGTAGCCGTCGGCTCAACGGAGGCGGCTCAAAGCACAGCACGGGAGCCGGCCGGCGCGCCCGCAACGGCGACTTGTGGGAAGCGACCGGAGGAGAGTCGGGCACAGCGGTGACCGGTGAAGGCGGCTTGGCAACGGAGGCGCGCCGGCGGAGGCCAACAGCTCGACGCGAGGTCCGCACGGGGGCGGCTCGGAACTTGGTCACGGCAGCAGAGACCGAATCCAATGCCCCGTCGCTGTCCTTGTCCTGGTCGTTCTTGGTTTGACCATCCACGTTGTGTCTTCCAGGTCGTGGACTCCCTTCTCTCTTTTTTATGGTAATTTTCCCTTGTGTCTTTGTAAATCATGGCGAGTCATGGAAAGGTGCACTTAACTTGATTGCTTGCCCAAAAATTGGTCCACGTAGGGCAATGGATAGGCTTGGCTATTTCTGTGTGTCAGTGCTGAGGCCAGACGTCGTTCTCCTCGCGTGGATATTACTCAAGTGCTCAATGGATGTGTTTGACCTCGGTGTCCATGCTGGAAAAATCGATGGCTGGTTGGACTCCTGCCGTCGACCGCCTTAGATTACGATCCTTTACACTAACTAGATGACACCCCGCGCGTTGCTGCGGAAATTTGTAGTAGTAAATTTTTTTTAACAATCTGAGACAAAAGTTGTATTTGGGTAGACATGAAAAGGATCAATATACGAAAAAGGATAGTACATCGTGCCTTGGTAACACACTTAACAATATGCGACATAGTAAATGGAACAAATGTTATGAAAGAAGATCATCCAAACATAATTTTACTTCGCTTGCCACTATGTACAATGCACGACTGACATAAGAATGAGTATATTGCACCTATTAGAGTAAATTTGCATTACAATATAACACCAAAATCATTGAATTGGACGACCAAACACTCCATATTGCTAGAACCATGTGTTAATGGCTAACTTGGAGTTTACATCCACGGGAAGAGATTATTCATAGAGTACCACTGAAAGGAAAAGCACATAAGCTACAGATTTTGATCTTTAAAGCTAAACAGGCTTATGAAGGATTAACCGAGAAGTAATGAAAGCATTGCGAGATACCACACTGAAGGTTCCCAATCAAAAAATTACAATACTTGTGTTTACTCCCCAAAGCACAACTTTAGACCAAAACAAAATAGCAATGCTAAATATGTGGGGCTGGATGGATATGAACGGTCATCAGGAAATGAAAATCATTTACAGAATGGGTAATCATCATAGCATAGTTAACAGAAAATCTGAAAATGGTTTGGAATGTCATCTGTCTAAAACAAAACTCTTCAAGTCAATTCATCAGTGCTCTTGTTCAATATATATACAACATACTAAATCCCTAGGAAGTATGGGAGATAACAAAAAAAAGGAGGCAATCATAGAGTGTATGTACTACATAACATAATTGCACAAAAACATCCACGCGAGGTAGCCAGATACATCTCCTTAACCTATATAGGTGAAAAAAAGTGTGTTGATTGTCAGGTATAGGTTCATTTTATAACAAATCAACCTAGTAAATGTAGATCGACATGTACATAGCTAGCCTTTTTGTGTGTAAAATAAACATAGCTAGCCTAATCCATTGTTGGAAGGGATTACATACGACCTACATTAAACACTGGTGAACAACACGTAATGGTTTGTGATTGATGAAAAGATGTTTATAAGGCATTATATGGAGAGGATCAATTGCAAGTTGCATACAAAAACATAAGAAATTGGAGGTCACAAAAATGATATATTGCAAAAGTTAAATTGAGGTGCGAAGTTTTTCCTTATTGACATGAACCAAATTTGTGCCACCAAAAGGATACCTTAGCCTCTTCTTTTTTTATGATGAGAAAGCAGACACCAAATGCAGTACGTTGACAAACATCTCTGCATGAGTTATGTAGTTCTTGGTGTGGCAAAATAATATGCGTAACAATAAGCCAAAATGTGTTATGGAGATAACTACCAAATAAACGCCGTCATTAAAAATGCAATTTACTAAGCAAATCTTAAGGTTCTCATGATTTGAGATAGTGTTAAATATAAAAATAGATCCTCGATTTTCAATTTTAACTAAAATGTAGCATTGAAAGATATATTTCCAGCATAAACCTAAGATGTGTAGGTCAAAACATTTGTAACCCTTTGGAGGAAAAGATATACCTGATACAGTGATGAATGATAAAAGGGGCATGCCTATTGTGATCTGTATAATCCTGATGGTCACTACTTGACAGAGCGATGGATCAAAAAGCTTTGGCACTATTGCATCAGAACTGGGTAGTAAAACATGTATGTACATCTATGCATGAATCATTACTTACGTTTGTCATTCAAAATAAAAGGCAATGATATAACTCATCAAACCATCTAGTACTGACTATATAAACAATCGTAAGAGCACTTTGCCTGCAAGTTTTTTTACTTTTGCTAATTCAGAGGAAATCTGCAATCTGGGTAAAGATAATGAAGAATTTACAAAAGCAACAAAACCAATGGTTGTAAAGCTTTGCAGGTAAACTAAATATGGAAGTATAGAGGGCATTATTTATCCAGGAACACTGACATGGCGGTAAAGCTTTGCCTGTAAATTAAATATGAACAAAAGTTCAGGAGTCATATATAGAGAGATCAATGTTGCCCATGCTCATAAATCATGCAGAATAAGCTTCAGTTGATAGCAGTTACCAGCAAAGTAAGAGTACTTTTATTTAGCTTCAGCTGGTAAGAATAAAATTATAGTGCCAATATGTTTGTAGCATCAATCATTCCACCTATTTCATTTTCTAACTCCCAGAACACCATCCAATTACCTGTAACCTGTTTGTAACAAAAGAGTATGCAATAAGCCTAAAATTCAAGGGAAAAGAAAAGAATAGATACGAATTAATAGGAGCCCCTTAAAATTCGAACCACAAATATTATTCAGTTATTAAGGAGTGTTTTTTTTTCACGGAAGAGCAGGCACATTCAGAACCTATTCCAAAAGGAACTTATATCTACCTCAGGAAGGGGACGTTGACAGAATATCATCAGTTAACCACTTAATCTAGATTATTTGCCTTGCCTCCCTTGGAAACACATGTCTAGGAATTCCAGTACCAGTTCGCTTCCTCCTATTAAATCCAGCCACCTTCGATTCTTGTACATGAACAAATTGAACGGCAGGAAGCAAGAGTCCATCAATTGGGGATTAAAAAATTATAGGAGTGAGCAGCTTATAAGGGAGGAAGGTGTACCTGTAGTGTAGAGGCATTCAGATTCCCCGAGCATGCGTCCGCGGCGACGCGGTGGTGGCGGCGAGGGCTCCAATTTGCCCCGTCCGGCACACGTCGCACCGGAAGGAGATGAGCGTCGACGGTGGTGGGGGGATTCAACTCGCGTTGACTTATCGGCCGAGAAAAATAACGAATCTAGAGAAGAAGTCCGTACACCCAGCTGTGGTGGTCACGACGGGAATCGAGAAAATGGTGAGGAAGAAGAAAATCCATCAGGTTCTTTTGGAAAATAGCTTGGGTAAGAAGGGGGACGGGCACCTGGCAGATTTCGAGCAGAGCCGCCGGCACAAATTTCTGCAGAACATTATTTAAAGGGGAGGACAGTTGCCGGAGGTCTCCACCAGTTTCTTCTACATCTCCATTGTGATGAAGGATGACGATCGCTCGCCTGCCCCAATCCGTTTCATGCGCGCATTTGTGGTGGGGAGATTGAGAGTCAGGAGGAGAAGCGGTGAAGATGAGCAGTCTGGGCAATTAACCCCGCCGTGCGCCATTAGCAGATGGGCTAATGGGCTAGCAAGCCATCCTCGTACATGCCGCACAGCACGGTACGCCAGAAACGGAACACATGACGTGGCATAATGCAAAAGCTAGAGTTGATGATGTGGCGGAACTGCTGAGGTGGATAGGCTGCATGTCAAGAGAAATAAGTTAGTGGGGATGAACTATTTAGATATTATAGATGCATCTTCGACATGGTTTGAGCAATTTTTCTCTAAAACCTGTATACGGACGATGAAAATCATCAAATCAACGATGGCAACTTCGCAACGGCGTATGACATGCATCCCTAATTCCCATCTCAAACTTTGAATATGCCAGCTCCATGATTCTGATCTCAAATGATGAACTTTTTGACTCTGCCACCAGGTTGTCCCATGTCGAGTCATCCTATGCGATTGTTCCCTGGCTCTTCTTCATCCGGTCAATCGCGAGCTTCTCCATCCCTAAAAGAGCTCCCTTCAAGAACGTAATACCACCGTGTGCTAGCCCCACGGTGGGCGCCAACTGTCGTGGTTTTGTCACGACAGATGTCCTCGTGTGAGGACTTAGTCGTGAGGCCAACACAACTAGGTAGTAGCTTGAACGGTGTTGGTCGGAACCGAGAGATGCGAGGTTTTACCCAGGTTTGGTCCCTCACAGTGGAGGTAAAAGCCTATATCCTGCTTCATTGATATTGATGATCATGATGCTCATGATTATAAGGGTTCTCTTTCGCTACCTCTATCTCGAGAGCTATTGATTTGTCTGTCTCCAAAACTTGTCCCTCTTGGGGTGCCCCGCCCCTCTTTATATAAGTTGAAGGGGCGGGTTACATGTAGAGTCCTAGTAGGATTAGGACTAGTCTATTTTCTTATTTACAAGTGGAAACCCAGTCTAGGTCCTGCTTCCCTTGTAAGGGAAATATTGTTTATGCCTTTCCTCTCAAGCCGGCCCACCGGACACCGTACCAAGAGCCAGTCTTCTCATAAGTTGCCTTCTAGGTCTTGGGCCTTGTCATTCATCTGACCCGCCTGCCGGGTCTCCCATGAGTCGCCAGGCTCGGCCGGGTCATCTGTGAGTGGAGAAATCCGGGCGAGTCACTTAGTGAGTCGCCAAGTCAGGGCGGGTTACTAGTGAGTCGCCAAGTCCGGCCGGGTCATACTTCCGGCCGGGTTACACTGCGGGGTATATCCCCGACAAACCCCCAGATCTTGGAGGAGCACCTCACCGTCGAGGCCATCGTCGACACCTCGCGCGCCGACGCCGCCATGCGGTTGGCTGCTTTAAAGGACTGTTCGTGGCGTTTTCTCGAGGCCACCGTCGGTGCCGTCGACGAAGACAACGAGGTGTTTTCTCAGCGTGCCCGTGCTTACCTCAACTCCAGAGCCAACAGGTTGGTGCCCGGAGCGGCTCAAGTAACTCACCACTACGAGGAGGGCACCCACGATATGGAGGCCTCGCCCTCTTCCAAGTCCAAGGAGGCAATCGTCATTGATATCTCCGATGATGAGTAGTAGCTTGTCTTATTAGCTCACTATAAGGACCTATGTTCAGCTAGCTAGCTATGCCAGTTAAGCATGTTTGGTTAACCTGTTGCATGTGCTGCTCGTACCTCTCCTTAACAAATTCTAGCGAATTGTCCTATGTACTGCTAGCATGCAATCTGATCCTGTAGTATATATGATCTATATATCATGCAATGTGGTGCTCAGTTATTAACTGTTTGGTTAATTTCTTGTCGTGTTCATTTAACTGTTTGGTTCAGTTCTGCAATGTGATGTTCAATTCTTGTGGGTGCAATTTTGTATTGTCTTGCATGTGAGAAATAAATCGAATTTGATTGTACAAAATTCATGAGAAACAAATACAATTGCTATATTTCCAAGTTGTTAAGTATGCTTGGTTTGGTTAACTATCTGATCTTCTAGTATGTTATATATTGTGCAATGTGGTGCTCAGTTAATGTTTGGTTCATTTGTTGTGGTGTTTAGTTAACTGCTTCGTTCAATTCTGCAATGCAATGTTTAATTGTTGTGCATGCTATTTTGTATTGTCTTCCATGTGAGAAATAAATCGAATTTGGCTATACTAAATACACGATAAACATATACAATTGTTATATTTCCTAGTTCTTTATCATGCTTGGTTTGGATAAATGGCTTTTCCATTTGGCTCGAATTAATCTGCTGAATCTGCAATGTGTTTATTTTTCATCAACATATTTTACTAATAGTATGCCAACCCTCACTTAACCTGATCAATAACTACCTTATAGGTGTTGCAGGGAAGCAATGTGAGGCACTAAGGTTTACCATCGAGGTTTGCACATGCATGGTCCTTTATCTAATAGCACATTATTGTGCAATTGCAGGAACCATTCTAATATTTAGGTTTTTAACAATTCAGTCTTGCACATGTTGTCGGCGTTCTGGGATCGGGGTACCCAGACTTGGCTGCCTGCGGCCCAGCGCGTAGCCTCATCGACGACCCGGTACGACCCAGCTACAAGACCCCAAGGACAAAACCCTCGCGAGGGCTCCCGGCCTCGCGAGGCAGACGACGCCAAGACCTCCCAAGGAGCGGCCTCCCCAGGCTGCCTCCCGAGGAGCGGAGATCTCTATGCAGGCCTCCCGCCTCGCGAGGCGCGTGATGACGTGAGCCATGACAACCGATGCCAGCTGGGCGCCAGCGGGCGCAGTCCAGGACAGTTTCCTCTTTCGTGTTAAGGAGGCAAGGACATACGCGGGTTCCCAAGGGATCCCCCAAAGGTTTCCATTCCGGTGCAACAAGACCAAGACCACGAGCTCACAAGACGGATTTCATCGTCGAGCCCACCTCTGTGTCATGACTAGAAGCTTTGCAGGTGAAGACCACCTTTCATCAGGATAAGATGTACTCCCTGTCCCCTTTCAAATTGGCCATCATGGAATCCCTTCCCGCCTAAGATATGAGGGAAGAGGAACAAGGCCACTATAAATATAGACTAGCCTCCACCGTAGAGGGGGATTGATCCCGATTCTGGTCTCCTCTAGATCAACTCATTCTCATCCCCTAAGCCCTCGCGAGGTCGCTCACCCACTTTACTAGTTCATCCACAACCTTCTCGTGAGACCAATCCACCACAAAGCAGGAGTAGGGTCTTACACCGCAAGGTGGCCCGAACCTGGGTAAACTGCCGTGTCCTTCCTTCCCCGTTCGCACGAACTCGACGAGGCCTAGCCAT
This sequence comes from Thinopyrum elongatum, assembly GCA_011799875.1. Taxonomy (NCBI): domain Eukaryota; kingdom Viridiplantae; phylum Streptophyta; class Magnoliopsida; order Poales; family Poaceae; genus Thinopyrum; species Thinopyrum elongatum. Next base: position 551,382,156 of record CM022303.1, read on the forward strand.
GGAGTGATGAGCTTGAGGCTGTGGCTAGTCTAGATCTTCGCACACGCCCTAGAGTTCGAACCTTGTTGGGTCCGTGGAGCCCCGATTCTGATATTTGGCGTGCCAGGTAGGGGTGTGTCGAGGTGCTGTCTTCCACTCAGCCTCTTCTCGCCTCATCGCTTCCATGGACGACGCCGTTCGCTTTGCCGCCCGGACGGCCGCCTCGGCGAGTCCTGCTGGTTTCCCGGCCTTCACTCCTGACCTGCGCCGTGTGCGATGGTTGGCCAGGTTCAGCCGGTGCTGCCCCAGCGCTATGACGGCGCAGCCGGCCCCGAGGAGTTTCTCTATCTGTATGCTCAGAGTATTCGGGTGGCGGGAGGAGATGACAAGGCCATGGCGAACTGGCTCCCTCTGGCCCTGGCAGAGGTCCCGCGCTCTTGGCTCCTCGGCCTCCCGGAGGCCTCGGTATCCTCCTGGGAAGAGCTCCGTGGTCAGTTCATCGCGCGCTTCGTGGCTCCGGGGCCCCCCCGTGGTCGCTTGCATCCTCAGCGGGTCGCAAGCGCCCGCATCTGGTCGCCACGTCAAGCAGGTCTTCCGATACGCGAGCGCCGCTGGGCTCCGGCCCGGAACCCCGCGAGGCCGTGCGCAGCGCGAGGTCGCCATCACCTTCGACTCTAGGGACCGCCCCGAATCTACGGCCGCCGCCGATGCGCTCCCCATGCTGTGCATGCCCACCATCAGTAAAGTTACAGTCACCAAGACCCTCATCGACGGTGGCGCTGGCCTCAACGTACTCTCCGTGGAGGCCTTTGAGATGCTTCAAGTGTCGTACGACCAGCTCCTGCTAACCAGGCCGTTCTCAGGGGTGACGAAGGGCTCCGCCACCACCTGGGTCAGGTGCGCCTCCCCGTCACCTTCGGCAAGCACGACAACTACCACACCGAGCTCATCGACTTCGACGTGGCCCGCATTGGCCTCCCGTACAATGCCATCTTGGGATACCCTACCCTCGCCGAGTTCATGGCGGTAACCCATCCAGGCTTCAACATCATCAAGATGCCGGGCAGCAGTGGAGTCATCACCGTGGCTGGCGACATAAAGGACGCGGTGCGGGTCCTCAAGCTCGCCTACACGGCGGTGGCGGCTTCACGCCTGGACGCTGAGGGTGTCCCGGAGGCCCCCGAGGCCGCGCCTGCAAAGAAGAAGCAGTTGTTCTCCCAGGACCGTGCCGATACAAAGAAGGTGCCTGACGATGGCGATGGCTCAGGCCCCACCTTCACCATAGGCACCGGCCTCCCTCCGGAGTAGGAGGAGGCGATGGTGTGTTTCCTCCGAGCAAACAAGGACGTGTTTGCATGGGAAGCGTCCGATCTGGTAGGCGTCCCGAGGGAGGTAGTCGAGCACCACCTGGCAGTGTGCCCCGGCACGCGCCCGGTGAAGCAGAAAGCACGACGCCAAGCGCAGGAGAAGCAGGCGTTCATCGTTCAGGAGGTGCGCAAGCTGCATGAAGCCGTGGTTATTTGGGAAGTGCGGTACCCGGAGTGGCTGGCCAACCCGGTTGCTGTCCCCAAGAAGGGTGGAAAGAAGCGCATGTGCGTCGACTTTACAAGCCTCAACAAGGCTTGCCCTCAGGACCCCTCTCCACTTTCGCGTATCGACCAGGTCGTGGACTCCACCGCGGAGTGTGATCTGTTGTGCTTTCTGCACGCTTTTTTGGGCTATCACCAGATCAAGATGGCGGCCGAGAACGTCGGGAAGACGGCCTTCATTTCCCCGTGTGGCGTGTACCTTCCAGCAGCTAATGCACATCGTGTTGGGACCGTAGCTGGGGAGGTGTCGGGGATATCGAGCGACATATGCCAAGGGATGGCTTATCATGGATGGGGACAAAAGTACGTCGCCGGGCTCTAGAAGCGGGAGTGAGCGAGACCGCATACGCTTGCGAATCTTACCCAGGTTCGGGGCTCTCCTAGGAGATAACACCCCTAGTCCTGCTCTGCGGGGTCTCCGCATGATCACTACTTCAACAAGTAGCTACAAGCTTGCTCCTGGAGCTGTTTGGCTAGAGGAGGAAGAAGGGCAAGGCTAGCTCTACTCCGCTCTCTCTACATGACTGTGTGGCACCTCGGGTGCTCGGTTGTGGTGTTCTCCGAGGTTTTAACCCCTTGCATGGGGTAACCCGGGGGGTTTATATAGGTCTACCCCCAGGGGTACAACGGTAATCCGGCTTGCCGCGGGACCCGGCGGTCAGCGTCGCCGGTAGCCGGCTTCTCCGCCGACAGGTGGGTCCTGCCGTCTGCGGGCCAGGGTTGACCACTTTACGCTGTAGTGTTGTTCCTGATGACGAAGGCCTCATCAGGGGGAGCATGGGTACAGTCCCGCCGCCCGGCGGGCATTCACTGTAGCCACACCCCGTCACATCTGGTTAATGGCGCACAGACTTTAAGGGAGAGAGAAGGCCGCCTGCCGGAGGCCGACCTCTCTTCCGAGCCGGCTGGTCTGGGCTCGCTGCCTTCTGGCTTCTAACGGACAGGTAGGACCCGCCGCCTGCGGGCCGTACTGGCCGCACGTCGCGGGAGCATGGCCTCCTCGGCCATGGGTGATGTCACGGGCGGCATGGCAACAGTCCCGCTCTGGGTGTGGGACGCCTGCTCCGTACTTCACACTGTGGCCACGTTCGGCCCAGGATTCGGGGTTGGCAGGCTTGCACTGTAGCCATGCCCCGTCTCGTCATGTTTAAGTTGGTGCTGACTTTGAGGGCATGAGGGGCCGCCTGCTAGGACCCGGCATCCCAGGAGGCCGCCTGCCAGGAGTCAGCCTACTTCATGGCCGTCTTGTGGACTCCGCCGCCTCCCGGCAACCGGCTGCTTGGACCAGCCGGCCTCAAGAAGGTGGCCCTTGTCCTTGATGCTTGAGGGGCGCAGCCTGCCCCGATGCCTTGAAATAGCAAAGGGAGCTGATGGGGCTACCCATGGTCATTTACTCCGACAGGAGGAATGCAGAGGCATACGTTGACGACATCGTAGTCAAGTCACGCAAGGCAAAGACCCTGGTTGAAGATCTGGAGGAATCATTCGCCAACCTGCGCAAGGTGAACTTGAGGCTTAACCCAGAGAAGTGCGTTTTTGGGGTCCCGTCCGGCAAGCTGCTTGGTTTCCTCATCTCGCATCGAGGGATCGAGGCCAACCCCGAGAAGATGCGATCGCCTTAGACCCTCAAGGAAATGCAAAAGCCGGCGGGGTGTGTGACTTCCTTAGGGTGCTTCATCTCCAAGCTCGGCGAGCGCGCCCTCCGCTTTTTCAAGCTGATGAAAAGAACAAGCCTTTTTGAGTGGACCCCGGAAGCAGAGGCGGCCTTCGAGGAACTCAAGAGGTACCTCACCAGCCCCCCATCATGGTGGTGCCTCGTCCTCGCGAGCCTTTGGTGCTCTACTTGGCCGCCACCCCACACTCAGCCAGCGCGGCACTTGTGGCGGTCCGGGAAGAGCGCGCCAACACCAGTGCGGGGCCTGGCAGCCCGTGTAAGGCCCCGTGGCCTCCATCGCCACAGGACGGTGCTCCAGGGCCCCCCGCCCCTCCATCACCTGACGAGGCAGTCAAACCCCTCGCGTCCCATGTGAGGCAGGATGACATCAACACCCCGCGCCTCGTCGAGCACCCGGTGTACTTCGTGAGCACCGTGCTGCGGGATGCGCGCGCACGCCACCCTATGCAACAGAAGCTCCTCCTCGCGCTCATAGTTGCTTCCAGGAAGCTGCGCCACTACTTCCAGGGCCACCCCATCAAGGTTGTATCCGCATACCCGCTGGAAAATACTACACGGCCCCAACGCTGCCGGTAGAGTTGCTGAGTGGAACATCGAGCTCCAAGCTTTCCAGCTAGAGTTCAGTATGACTCGGGTCATCAAGGGGGCAACCCTTGCTGAGTTTGTGGCAGAATGGACGGATGCTCCTGCCCAGGGGCCGAGCGAGGACCGGTCCCTCGCGCCCGGCGATGAAGCGCCCGATGGCTGGGTCATGCACTTTGACGGCGCCTTCGCGTGAGAAGGCGCGGGGGCTGGAGTCGTGCTCATTTCCCCGACCAAGGACATGCTCTTCTATGCCGTACAACTCTGTTTCCAGCATGGCGAGGTCTCCAACAACATCGCGGAGTACGAGGGCTTGATCGCTGAGCTCAAAGCCGCGGCCGCCCTGGGGGTTAGGCGCCTCATCATCAGGGGCGACTCCCAGCTCCTCGTCAACTTCTCCAATAAGGAGTACAAACCGAAAGACGAGCACATGGAGGCATACCTGGAGGAGGTACGTAAAATCGAAAAGCATTTCTTGGGCTTGGAATTGTAGCATGTTCCGCGTGGCGCGAACAGGGAAGCAGTTGACATCGCCAAGAGGGCATCCCACCGTGAGCCTCAAAAGTAGGGCGTCTTCGAGGAAAGGCTCTTCAAGCCATCGGTTGCGCCTCCTGCCGCAGGCCCGACACTGCTTCAGGAGGAGCCGCCGCTAGCGCTGCCCTCGGGCGCCCCGGCAAGCGGCCTGACCTCAGGAGCCTGCCTGCTCTTGGCATTGGAACCTCAGGCGGGCGACTGGACCGAGGAGTTCAATGCGTACTTGCTCTGTGGCACCCTGCCGGAGAAGGAGGAAGATGCAGAGCGTGTGGCTCGCCAGGCCACTGTTTATTGCCTACAGGATGGCGAGCTGTACCGCAGACGCCCCAACGATGTCTCGCTGTGGTGCATATCCGAGGAGCAGGGACACAAGCTGTTGGCCGACATCCACGGTGGAGATTGCGGACACCACTCCTCGTCGCGCACTCTAGCGGGGAAGGTGTTACGCAGTGGTTTCTACTGGCCTACGACGCTCCACTACGCCACTGAGCTGGTCTGATCCTGCGAGGCCTGCTAGTTCCACGCCAAGCAGATTCATCAGCCCACGCAAAGACTCCAGACCATCCCGCTCTCGTGCCCCTTCGCGGTCTGGGGGGCTGGACATACTGGGCCCGTTCCCTCGGGCGGCCGGCGGCTACCGCTACCTCTACGTTGTTGTCGACAAGTTCACCAAGTGGGCGGAGGTGGAGCCCGTGCGCACCATCCCCACCAGCTCGGTCGTCAAGTTCATCAAGGGCCTCGTGAGCCGATTCGGTGTCCCCAACCGCATCATTACCGACAATGGCTCCCAGTTCACAAGCAATCTCTTCAGGACATATTGTGCTAACCTTGGAACACAGATATGCTACACTTCGGTGGTGCACCCGTGCAGCAACGGCCAGGCTGAGCACGCCAACGCGGAGGTCCTGAGGGGCCTTAGGACAAGGAGCTTCAAGAAGAAGCTTGAGGCCTGCGGCAGGGGTTGGCTCGGTGAGCTTCAGTCCATGTTCTGGTCCGTCCGTACCACTGCGACTAAGCCCACTGGCGAGACCCCGTTCTTCCTCGTCTATGGGGCTGAGGCGGTCCTTCCGCATGAGGTCAAGCATCGTTCCCCGTGAGTCTTGGCATTTGACGAGGTGTGTCAGGATGCCTCGCGGGGAACTGATCTTGTGCTCGGAGAGGAGGCCCACCGCCAAGCTTCCCTCCGCGCCATGAGGTACCAGCATGTGCTGCGGTGTTACCAGTGCTGCAATATCTGCTCCCGGACTCTTGAAGTCGGGGACCTTGTCCTGAGGCGGGTCCTCTCCATGGAGGGCCTCCACAAGCTCTCGCCCATGTGGGAGGGCCCGTTCAGGGTCGCCCGCGTCTCCAGGCCTGGTGCCGCACGCCTGGAGATGGAGGACGGGGTCGCCGTCCAGAATGCTTGGAACATCTAGCATCTCCACAAGTTCTACCCATGACACTCTCACGTAATAATGAGTGGGGATGTAAACACCCCAGAGTCTCCCGGTGCGCCGTTCCGCGGCCTCACGGGAGCTCCCTCCCATGCCCAAGTGGAAGCCCCATGCTCCGAGCTGGCGGACGACACGGTCGAACAACGACTATGCCCACGCCCAAGTGGAGGCCCCATGCTCCTCGCTGGTGGGAAGACTAGCTTAGGTGCCAGACGCTGCTGTTCTTTCGTTCTTTCTTGTAACCAAATTTGCCACTTCTTGGAATGAAGTTTGAAGTTTTCGCGTCTTTATTCGAAAAGGGTCGGGATTTTCTCCTTGCAGTGTTTTCTTCTTGAATCTCACTTTTAAAGGAAGTGGTGGCTGCCAGTTGCTCCCTCCCGCGCATCCCACGAGCGGGGGCTGGGCACGGTGTGTACGCTCAAGCCAGCCCCGGCGGCGTTGGGGCCCAGGCAACGACAGCCGCGGGTCCGCCCGTGCGCACACCTCGCCAAGACTTTGGCGTTTGAATCCTCGCGCGATGCTCTCGGGCGAGCCAACAGGCACCTGTTGCCTTCTGCCCCTAGCCTCAGGAGCGCTCGCCTCTTGGCCTTGCCGGGCATCGCGACCCGGCATGCCAGTGACAACCGACCCTCGCTCGGGGGCTCTAGATGCAGGATGGGCGTCAAGGAAGGGTGGCCCGGGAAAACACAATCACGGGGCCTCGCAAGCCGCAAGCCCCTCGAGGCTCCGGAGCCATCCAGTCCGTGAGGAGGGAGCCTCCTCGACAAGCTCCTTCGGCTGCCTCGATGCTCTAGCAGCATCGTGCTGGAATGAGGGGCATACATAGGATCAAAGCTCCAGAGGAGCGCACCCCCGCGACGCAGGAACTTGCCAAGGGCCACGAGCACACCAAGCTAAGTTATCCTAATCGCGCTAGGCAGGAACCTTTTAATTAATGACAATCTAATGCTAGAATATGAGCAGGAAACACTAATATAAAGGCGCAATTGCCGCAGTTCATTACACGCCCCCGCGGGGATCTTCACGACTCTTGATGCAGGAAATAAAAAAACAAAGCAAAAGAAGCGGCCTCTCGAGGGCCGCTGCTCCTGAAGCCCGGCTCCGGCGCCGCCCACGCTCAGTCGGAGTGCTCCTCCTCCTTGATAGGGGCACGGTGGCATGGCGGCTCGTCGTCCTCCTTGACCCGGGCATGGCGACGTGGCAGCTCGTCGTAGTCGTCATTGCTCGAGCTTCCCCCGGAGGAGGCGCCGCTGCTGCTGCAGGTGTCACGGCCGTCGCCAAGGGCAAGTTCACCGCTGAGGACGCCGCAGCCACGATGGCCGTCGTCGCCGGAGAGGTGGTCGCCGCCGCTGCTGTCGCCCTCTAGGCAGCACACCAGGCGCCTGCCGTCTTCCCCGAAGACCTTGACGAAAAGCATCGCCGCCCCGTCATACTTGAAGTGGAGGGTGCGCCTCCCCTGCAAGCCGCGGGCGCAGGCGAACGTCTGCCACCCGCGGTTCAGGAACACGTAGCCCGCGGAGGTAACCTCGACCTCCGCCCACGAGGACCTGTTGCAGCAAACATCGGGCTGCAGCCACAGGCCAGCGGGTCCTCTGGCTGGCAGCTCCTCCGCAAAGAAGCGCAGAAGCTGGATTGAAGTGAGGGGAGGGCCCTCCATCCATACCACAAAATCGCGGGCCATGTCATCCGAGTGGGCCCATGGGCGAGGTGGCCGAGCGACCACCGCACGCCTTCCCCCTTGGCCGTGGCCACCATAGCTTCCGCGACCACCCCCGCGAGAAGAGTTCTTTCTACGACCGCTGGAGCCGGTGCGGACCACCAAGGGAGGGCGCCCGCGCCCCTGGGACGACACTGCAGGCGTGGCCGAAGACTTGCGAGGGCGGCCGCGCCCTCTCTTGGGTGGTGGCGATCCCGGTCCTTCCTGGGGAGCCTTGCCCTTCTCCTCGGCGGTGAACCTCCTCACTAGTGCCATGGTCACTACGATGGAGGTTGGTGGCGGACGGGCGAGACGACAAAGATGGGATGGGGCATTGCCCCCTCGCCTTCTTATAAACAATCGGAGGAGGCTAACCAACTCCTTCTCGCCTTCGTGCAATGATGGCCCCGCAGCGCGCGCCAGGCTTTCTGTCAGCCTGGGCTGTTGCCAAGGTGACATGGGGAAGTGGAGGCATCCGCGTCCCGCCGTGCGCTACGCGTCAAGCCTGGCCCGCAAGCGATTGGGGCCCGCGGTGCTTCGCCCTTCGCTCCTTGACTTCGCCTCGAAGCCAGGCCGGGCGCACCTTGGGCCCGTGGGCTACTGACGGCGTTCTAGGATCGGGGGTACTCAGACTTGCCTGCATGTAGCCCAGCGCGTAGCCTCATCGATGGCCCGGTACGGCCCAACTACAAGACCCCAAGGACAAGACCCTCGCGAGGGCCCCCGGCCTCGCGAGGCGGACAACGCCAAGACCTCCCGAGGAGCGCCCTCCCCAGGCTGCCTCCTGAGGAGCGGAGATCTCTATGCAGGCCTCCCGCCTCGCGAGGTGCGTGATGACGTGAGCCATGACAACCGAGGCCAGGCAGGCGCTAGCGGGCGCAGTCCAGGACAGTTTCCGCTTTCGTGCTAAGGAGGCAAGGACGTACGCGGGTTCCAAGGGATCCCCCAAAGGTTTCCATTCTGGTGCAACAAGACCAAGACCATGAGCTCGGCAGGACGGATGTCATCGCCGAGCCCACCTCTGCGTCATGACTAGAAGCTTCGCAGGCGAAGACCACCTTTCGTCAGGATAAGATGTACTCCCTGTCGCCTTTCAAATTGGCCATTGTGGAATCCCTTCCCGCCTAAGATATGAGGGAAGAGGACCAATGCCACTATAAATTTAGACTAGCCTCCACCGTAGAGGGGGATCGATCCCGATTCTGGTCTCCTCTAGATCAACTCATTCTCATCCCCTGAGCCGTCGCGAGGTCGCTCACCCACTGTACTAGTTCATCCACAACCTCCTCGTGAGACCAATCCACCACAAAGCACGAGTAGGGTCTTACACCGCAAGGTGGCCCGAACCTGGGTAAACTGTCGTGTCCTTCCTTCCCCGTTCGTACGAACTCAATGAGGCCTAGCCATGGAGTGATGAGCTTGAGGCTATGGCTAGGCTAGATCTTCGCACACTCCCTAGAGTTCGAACCTTGTTGGGTCCGCAGTGCCCCGATTCCGACACATGTAGGTCCTACTGCCAGAGGTTTTGACCCACTGTTCGACACATTTTGCATATGGGGAAATGAGTTGTCCATGAATACCAGTCAAGTCAAGAAACTCAGAAAGATTGTTAGGATAAAGAAACTAGTGACGAAAAACAACAAGATCATTGTCTGCACAATGAAGAAGACATCAGTGAACTATGGGATGGTACTAACTCTTATACCTTGTCTTTTTTATTTCTTTGCGCGAGTTCCAAATTTAGAGAAGATATTTAGGATGTGTTTCGATTGTCATTTCCTTTCAAATATACCTCTGTAAAAAATAAAGACCTCAGACGGTCATTTTGTTTCCGTCCGGAAACTGTTCAGTGGCCAGTAAAATACAACTGTAAATTAAACACCCCGTATTGAAATACACCGATCCTCAGCGCAGCCTTATGCATATCTTTGTTTTTAGGCCTTTCCAAAGCAGTTCACTCATGATTACCTCTCAAACCACATGTATGGTCAGGAGGCGAGGAAGGTATTCATACAACACCCACGGTACAATATTGAAGTCTTTCTCAAGAGGACGAAGGATGGACGGTCAATCATCCACCGGCACTGGCCTAAAGTTGCAAGGACCTTCAACATCACTGAAGGCTCAATATTCGCCTTCCGCTTCAGCAACTTTCCAGATGAGATTCATCTGTTTATCTACCGTCTATGATGCTAATTTCCAAAGGTTATAGATGTTGCATGTGAAACTTGGTGCTTGTGCAGTTGTGTAATGGGTTAGCTAGCTATATGCCTATATGGTGTAACTGAGTGCTGAAGCTATATGATGTTCTACTCTGATGTATTTCAATTATGAAATCCTGGTTTCGTAATACGAAAATGAAATATATTGTGTGCTTAATATGAAATGGAAATTTGATTAATAAACGGATTAATAATAATAGCCAATTAGCAGCTTATTGGATTTTTCTATTGCAAACGATTATTGAGACAACACCGTGGGCGATGAACTCACAAAACCCACACAGTTTCTAGGAAGTAAATGTGTTGGATCAATGAGCAATCACACATGACTTCCTTTGGAAAACTATTTGCGTTAGGTCACCTTATGCAAACATTTCCATATAAAAAGTGTGTGTGATGGACAACCTATGCCACACTGTTTCTTGTAGGCATCGTGCATGATGCATTCAATAACGCAAACGATAAAATTGTTAATATCGTCTGCAATGGCAACGCTATCATAGGCAATTTGATGGGGAAAATTTTGTGTGATGTACGTGCGAACAAAAATGTTTGCCTGGGTTTCACCATGTGGGATGTACATACGAGCGGAGACGTATTTCTTGGATTGACTATGTGGGATGTACATATGAATATTTCTTGGATTAACTATGTGGGATGTACATACGAACAGAAACGTATGTCTTGGATTCACTGTGTGGGATGTACTTACGAACGGAAACGATTGGGCCTATATAATTGTCTGTGATGGCTCGCCTGATCGCACACGAGCTCTTTTTGCCCTGTGTATGTGACCGGAGGGCCTATCCCCGACGGTTTCTGGGTTGTGTGGGAAGGACCCACCTTCGCACAAACAGACAAGGCAACGGTTTAAAACTCCGTCGCGGAAAGGGGGTAGAAACCGTTTGTATAGCAGGTCGTTGCACTAGTGCTTGATGGCTCAACATGGGCGATATGTAATTTTGAAGGGAAGCAACTCAATTGCCCATTTGGCAACTCCTCCTGTGGAATCCCTGTTATTGATTATATCATTAAGAGCTCAGATGCCACTGTCATCGAGCACTCCTGAAAATAGTGTCATAGTTTTTGAGATGCCATAAAGACTGCATAAGCTATCTTTTGATAATGGGGATACCTGGTTTTACACGGGGTAAGTACCTTGGAAACATAATAGACATGCCTATGGACCTGGAGTTTATGTCCTTCAACGTCGCACTCGACGACAAGTACTGCGCCGATGACTTGGTTTGTAGCCGAGATGTATAAAAACATCGGCTCGCCTGCTCCAGGTGCAACCAATATATAGTTCGTAGCAAGGAGGGTTTTGATTCCTCCAGAACGGCCCCTACCTCGCTAGTCCATTGCAAGTTTTTTGTTTGCTTTAGTAGCTTGTAGATGGGTAGTGCCTTTTCTCCAAGCCGTGAGCTACGCAACCAACTAATCATTGGACGTGTTTGAGCTCTACATGGACCTCCAATCGGGCAAGTGCTTGAATTTTATCGGTGTTGGCCTCTATTCCTCGATGGGAAACTATGAAGCCGAGGAGTTTGCCTGCTGGTACGCTGAAGAGGCATTTCTCTGGATTGAGCTTTATATTATATGCCCTAGATTGGTGAATGTTTCCCGGAGGTCGTCCACAAACTGGTTGACGTTTTAGTTTTAACAACCACATCATCTACGTAGGCCTCCATAGTTTTGCCAATTTGTAGTTCTAGGCACATTTGAATCATACGATGGTACGTTGCACCTGTGTTTTTCAAACCAAAAGGCATTGTGTTAAAGCAAAATTGCCCATATGGAGTAATGAAAGCTATAGCTGCTTGATCAGACTCCTTCATCTTTATTTGATGATACCCTGAGTATGCATCCAGGACGCATAGTGAATCATGTCCTGGTGTGGCATCCATGATCTAGTCAATACGTGGTAACAGGAAGGGGTCTTTTGGGAAGGCCTTGTTGACGTTCTTAAAATCTACACAATGGCACCATGATTTATCCTTCTTGGGTACCATCACCAGGTTAGCGAACCACTTGAGGTGCTTGATATCTCGGATGAATCTGGTCTCCAGTAACTTGACCAGTTCTTTGCCCATTGCTTGCCTTTTTGGTTTAGAGAACTGGTGAAGCACCTGTTTGATAGGTTTAAAACCTTCTATGATGTTAACACTGTGCTCGGCTAGGTGTCTTGGGATACCTTGCATATCCGAAGAGTATCAGTCAAAGATATCCTAGTTTTCACAAAGGAAAGCATGTAATACTTCGTCCACAACAAGGTCCAGCTGTGTTCCGGTGGACGCTATTTTGTTGGCGTCTGTTGGGTGTATTTAAAATTTTACTATTTCAACAGCTTGTTTGAATGACATAGATTTAGTCCTTTTTTAAAGGAAGACATCGTCTCTATCAATGGTGGATCGTAGAGTTGTTAGCTCTTCGGCTGCGAATGCCTCTGCCAATGATTTCAGGGCAATGGATGTTGTTTTATTCTTGGCTCTAAGCGCTCTATCAGAGTTACTTGCCATAGTGATCACACCATTGGGACCTTGCATCTTGAGCTTCATATAGGCATAATGCAGGATGGCGTGGAATTTGGTGAATGCATCACGGCCTAGAAGAGTGTGGAAACCACTTCAGAAGGGCACAATGTGGAAGATCAAATCCTCGGGGCGGTAGTTGTTGGGGGTTTCAAACACTACATCAAGGGTGATTCTGCCCCTACAGTGTGCCTTCTTTCCTTGGGTTATCCCCTTAAATGTGGTATAGCTTAGTTCAATGCGTGGTCTATCGCGCTGCATCTTCTGCAGAGTCTCTTCATATATTATGTTTAGACTGCACCCACCATCCATTAGAACTTTGCGTAAGTGACATCCGTCCACTATCGGGTCGAGGACCAGGGTTGTCGTTCCTTTACCTAGGCTGTTCTTCGGTTGATCCTACTACCCAAAGGTGATAGGCACATCTGACCTACTTATGTGATGTCACTACATGATGAACATGGCTTATCTCATGAAGTGCTCGCTTTCTTTTATTCCTTGATGGGCGAGTTTCGTAGATCATTAAGATCTCGCACATGTCAGAGGATGTTGACGCATGTTTGTGGTGCGTGTCCGTACCGTTGAGGAGATCCTCTCCCCCTTTTGCCACTTATTTAACCACCCAGCAGGCTCGAAGACTTTGTGTTGGGTTGGTATCTAACAAAACAGAGTGCATGGGGCATGGTTGATCCAAGATTTTATCGAGGGCAAGTTTTGGCCCCGAGTGGGCTTCTTTCTTTTTCGTGATGGCTCTTCTGCCCTAGAGCGTTAAGAGTGCTCGTCTAGGCGTGTGCGTCAATCGTGTTTTGCTGCTTCAATGCGGAGTGAATCCCTCTACTCCTTTTAAGCTAACCAGGCGTCCTCCATAACATAGAATCTTGATACCAAGTGCGATAACTTGGCAAAGTTTGAATTCATCATCGTGTGAGGGCGTTCAATATGCTCTCATCATGGAAGTTGCGGCGGAAAGCTACCAAGATCTCTAGGTCGCAATAGGCTGGGATTTTATTCCTAACGAACAAGAAACTCATCCAGAATTGACGAACTATCTCATGAGGTTGCTGTTTGACATAGATTAGATCCCAGACATCGGGTGGTCCTGAGTTACTCTGGCAGTACTCGATGTGGGGGGTGGGTGGGACTAAAAATTCAACCCCAACCTATTACGGGACTATGGATCTGAAGTGTCCCTCCCAGGTTGTGGTGCTAAGGCCGAACTAGTTGGTCCGACCTTCGAGTCCGAGCTCTAGGCTCCCTCTGATTGGTCAGGCTTGTCTTTGGTCGAGTCGGGTGACAGAGCGTGAGGCTCGGCCATAGGTTCGAGACCGTAGACCTTCAACCCTCGAGGGGGGAGGTGCGATCCGATCTATTTTTGATTTTCAATTGATCCGATGATTTGAGAATCTAGCATCAGGAACACGCCGTTTTGAGTCTGATTGTTAATCGAAGGCTCCATTGTTCCGGAGCAACCGGTCAGCGGGACCTGTAGGGGCCACCAATGTTGATGCTAAAACTGGCAGATCTCGGGTAGGTGGCCCCAAGTTGTTGATCTAGGAACAATGGTAACAGGGTACAAAGGGACACGATGTTTACCCAGGTTCGGGCCCTCTCGAAGAGGTAAAACCCTATGTCCTGCTTTGATTGTATTGATGTGATGGATTACAGCGTACAAGATGATCTACCTCGAAATCGTATGATTGTGTTCTAAACCCTAAGGCTAGTAATCGTGCCTCTAAAGACTAAACCCCACAGCTTATATATGCACCGGGGGTACCTGGGATACACATATGGTTGGTTGCCAACATGCTGGGTATTGAGCTATCCTTGAAGTACGCCAAGTCTTCATAGGTTTCCATCTTTGTCACCCTGAGGTTCATGGCTTCGAGTCCTTCCTTGTGATGATCGGTGGGCCGCAAGCTCGGCACCATCACCTTGGGTGGCAAGCCGATTGATCTGCACACGAGTTACCAAGAAGCTCTTCCAGTCCCCTTCAATAGGGCCGTGCAGATGCTTTAATAATCCTGGAGCGTTAGCCATTGATGGAGCTCTCTAAAGGAAATAAGAAGGAAGAATTGCGCGTGAGCGAGAAGGAAGCAAACAAGGTAAAGGAAGTTAATTTCCCTGTCGCCTTTTATTTATCAAGATGAGACGGGTAGGAAGAAAATAAGGTAAAGGAAGTTACTTCCCCAATAGTTACTCCGTGTGTTCCCCAGGCATTATGCTTTATTTGGAAGATGTGGATCAAGGAAGGGATAATAAAAAATGCCATTAAAAGTGGAGAAATGGGACTGTCACGTCTCCCCCATAGCGGGTATATCGAGATGTGGGACTGTGGGCTTACCAAGGGTCATCGAAAGTCCTCAGAGAATGAAAATTCCTGTTGTGGTTTTGTCACGGTAGATGTCCTCGTGAAAGGACTAAGTCTGGAGGCCATCGCAACTAGGTGGTCGCTTGAGAGGGGTTGATCGGGAACGAAGGACACAAGTTTACCCAGGTTTGGCCCCTCAAGGTGGAGGTAAAGACCTATTTGCTTCTTGATTGATATTGCTGGAAAGCTCGATTACAAGGATGCGGATTCACTAACCTAGCTCTCGATTGATCATAACTTAGTCTTTCCGTCCTAGGGGCTCCCCTTTATATTTTAGGTCAAGTCCCTAGGTTTAAAACAGAATCCGGGTCGTACTCCGACCCGTGTTCCACCCTGCTTTCTACTTATCTCCCAAGTAAGGAAAATATTCATCATTGGACCTTCGCCAAGCTGACCCGTCATACACCTCCATGAGTCGGCCTCTAACAAGTCATGCCTTTATCCTCGGGGCCTCCCTCATGAATGTTGATCTGGCGGGCCAAAGTGACACACGAGCTGGCGGGCTCCTGGCCGGGTCGTTTCCACCTAGCTGGGTCATCATGTGGGGAATATCCCCAACATTAGCCCCTAGTTTAGCTGGATTTATCTATGTTAAACTTCATTATGCAAGATACATAAAAAATGAAGAAAACAAGAAATACCAAAGGTTAAAGCCTGGGTCTAATCTTGTGAGCTAGAATCCTCTATTCCTGTGATCTTCATTTTTCTTGTCTGTCTCTTGGCCAGGTCAAACAGTTGTTGGCTTACAAGCTTTCTTCACACTTGGTGTTTCCTTTCCATCCCATGCCGTGACATCACTTTATCATTTTTCTGGGATTAATGCATGACAGCACAACAGATCTTTTGAACAGATATGCTCTATCTTGTCAGGCATGAAAATCGAGGAGTCTATTTATCCAAAATTTACTGTGCCTCCCTAGAATTACACGGCAGTCGCTTCAGGTCCTACACTCCTTATAATAGACCCGAGGAGCCCCTAGTTCACTTTTCTACCTTCTCTGCTTCTCGCACTTCTTCTTCCTCACGCTTCTCGATGCCACTAAGCCTCCTTGAGCTCGCCGCCTCTGACGACAACCACGACAGTAGCGTCACTGGACCTTCATCAAAACTGTAGAAACCGCCGCCACTGCTGCCTGCAACTATCTTCCTGACTCCAGATCTGTAAGTAATCTTGTCCATTGTTCTTCATTCAAAGCTTGCCCGAGTTCGTCCTAGTCCGCCGTAGTTCATCTTTAGAGGTCTAGCTTTACTTCAATGAGATGCTGAGATCTGTTAACATCATTGCATTGTATTTTTTCAATCTAAATTTCCTCCTGCCGCATTTGATAGATCTCATTGCTTCCTCTGTATTTTCTGACCTCGTCATATCTAGGTCTTTATTTTCCTTTTTCAAGCATTTCCTATATCTATTTCCGTGGCCGAATCCTGTAACTTCCTATTTGTGGCTTACTTCATCTTGAAATTCACTCTCACTTTATTGAAATTACAAGCGTACTAGTGTCTTATGCCAGCTTAGCCATTGGCCGGCATGGAAATCCACTGTAGACCACAAACCTTTTATTTACTGAAACCCTTGCTTATCTTGTAATCACAACCTGACTTCCTCCAGTCAACCCAATATTTGCATTGTTAATTATCATGACCTGGAATACCTTCATGATTTACCGGCTTACACTCTGATCTTCGTATTTTGTATTTGAACTTTTTGTTGCTTCTGCCCTGATGGCTCCTAAAACCAGCAAAGCCGTCAACTGGACAAGATCAACTGTATCCACACTTATGTTGGATGAATTAGTGGGTCAGGGCTTGCTACCGGCTCAAGAGGAGATAGAATGGCGAGTGCCTGAGGAATGGACCCACCCTCAGCTAATACAGGGTGAAGTCATTATATTTGCAGATCACCTACAAAGGGGTGTTCGACCTCCCGGGTCAAAATTCTTTTGAGATGTGCTCCACTTCTTCAACCTCAGGCCTCAAGATCTCGGTCCTAACTCCATTATGATTTTGTGTCAATTCCAAGTTTCCTGCGAGGTATATCTTCAAACAGAGCCAACCATTACACTACTAGGGAAAAGCCTAGCAGTAGCGCGGGGACCCGCGCGACTGATACGACGCTACAGCTAACGTTTAGCAATAGCGCGTTTTGACCCGCGCTACTGCTACCTACTTAGCAGTAGCGCTGTCTGTACCATCGCTACTGCTAAGTGGCTTAGCAGTAGCGTTTTCCTGTCCAGCGCTAAAGAGCGCTACTATTATATTTTCAAATATCTTTTTTTGCTACGTATTTGCGATGTTTTTGTACAGGTTTTATACAGTATTCTAATCATATCATAAACATGCAATATGCTCATCATATCATACACATAATAGTCTCATCATATCATCCAACACAAATCATGTCGTCACATCATAATCACGATATAGCGATACAAGTTAATGGTGGTGGTTGATGGTGGCAACATCATAATCATATTTGGTATCTTATTTAATTTCTCATCGTTGATGGTGGCGGTTGCCCGTAGGATGTAGCCTATTTGATTGTCGTAGCACGTGTGCGCTTCCGCAGGCTCTTTTGGCTCAAAATTGCCGAAGTCCACCTCCGTGACCACCAGTCTAGTAGTGTTGAGCTGGTTTGGGCGACGTATCCTCTTCGGTTTCGGTTCTATACCGGCTTCGCCAGTCTCGGTGCCGGTGTCGGTCTCAGCGCCGGTCTCGGCGCCGGTCTCGATGTCGGTCTCAGTCTCGGATGTGACAGGTGGGCACTGCAACAACTGTTGCTCCTTGAGATAGTTCAAATAGGCGCCTGCCGCCTCGTAGACGTTGCAATCACCAGAACCCTATCCTTCATCGTTGCTAGCCATGTTTCCTATGATTAAATCTAGTCAATTAGTTCTAGACCTAATAAAATGAATAATGACATAAAAAAGGCCTATGTTTTGCAGGAATGTTGATTCATTCCTGTTGCAGCAAATCCCGGGCACTCGATATGTCCTAGTTTTTAGCACAAGTCATGCCGAAATTCACGGAAAATTTCGGCATGACCTTTGCTACAAAGTGCACAAATCGAGCGCCTAAGATTTGCTGGAAAGGAAATGAATGAACATTCCGGCAAAACATAGGCCACTCAGAATCATTCCCTGCAAACAACAAAAGGTCACTTGGGCACAATCGAACCACTTCAATGTTGCATATAACAGGACCACTTAAAAACCTGTACATGAGCAACTAATAAAAATATGTCCTAATAAAAATTATGAACCCTAGAACTCAATTTTTGTCCTAAATTTCAAATTATGAACCCTAGAACTCAATTCAAATCATGTCCTAAATTTTTGTCATAACAAAAAATCAGTAAAAATTAAGAACCTACTAGAGTTGCAGCACTAATAGAAATTTATATTTTTATATTGAATTTTTCTCTAAACTAAACCCTACTACCCTAATTAACATCTAATTCAAGAACTAAGTGTAGAAGAAAATTCAGTTAAGTACTAATAGAACAAAATTCAGTTAACTTTAGTGCTCCATAATGATGAAATGAAAAAAATTCAGTTAACTACTAATTTCATTCATTTAGGTCATTCATTTAACTTCACCTAATTAACCTACTGTACCACTACTACTAGCAGCACTGCTAACCTAATTAACCTAGTAAAATCCTACTGCCCTAACTAAAAAAACATCTAATTAACATCTACTAGTACCACTACTGCCCCAACCTAATTAACATCTACTAGTACCACTATATACTACTAGCAGCCTGGAGGAATTACAAACCCTACAGTTTGGCATTCAAGGGTTACAGAGAGATCCTAATGCACCTGATTCCTAGTCATGGACTCCTAGGAAAGGTGTTTATTCGGCCAAAAGTTACTATGTTCTCATGCATTCTTCATTACCCAATGATGACCCTTGCAAATGGATCTGGCAGAGAAAATGTATCATGAAAATTAAAGTCTGTGCATGGTTAATGCTTAATGATCATCTGAACACAAGAGATATGCTCCTTAGAAGACATTGGAGGTCTGAGGAAGATGATAACCTATGCCCAATGTGTGCTGCACAGCTACATGAAGATAGAGATCATCTCTTTTTTAAGTGCAATTTTAGTACAAGGGTCTAGAATTATTTGCAAATTCAGTGGCATTCTAGTTTGTCCATTAGAGAATGTATTTTGGTTGCTAAAAGAGGTTTTCAAAAACCCTTTTTCTTTGAGATTGTATTTCTGGCTGCATGGAGTATCTGGACTACAAGGAATGATAATTTTTTTAGACACATCAGACCAACCTTTGGGGCATGGAAGGCAAAATTCATCCATGATATCACATTGCATTCCCATAGAATGAAATCATCTGTGAAGCCCTTGCTGCTACTCTGGATACGAGCCTTACCTTAGATCTTTATATGTGTATCATGGTGATTATGATGCTGGTTGTAATGATGCTGGTTGTATTTAAGATACTGTATATAGGTAACTTCCTAACTAGTTAGTTAACTTAGTTTTCTTTTAGCTTTGTACAGTTTTATTTTTTGTAAGGACCGTGGTGGAGGTTTTAATAAAAGGCTGTGGGGCTTTTGCCTCACAGTATTCAGTCAAAAAAAACATTTTGTTCTTTTCAAAAAACATCTATGAAAACAAAAACCATAATTAAACCCTACTGCCCTAGTTAAACCCTACTGCTCTAATTAACTAATTTTTTTCTCTAAACCCTACTGCCCTAACTAAATTTTTTCTCTAAACTAAATTTTTGCTCTAACCTAGCCAACCTAGTTAACCTAATGAACCTAATTAACCTAGCTAGTTAATCTAGATAATTAACCTAATTAAACTAGTTAACCTAGCTAGCTAGTTCTCTGTCAAATCCCTAGTCGATGAGAGAGAGAGGAGGGGTTGGGGCTTACAAAGGATACTCGGGGAGGCGGCGAGGGCGTCTCCGGTGACGGCGAGGGAGGCAGGGGCGTCGAGGGTGGCTCCGGTGGCGGCGAGGGCGGCTCCAGTGGCGTTGATGAGGCCGTGCGGCTCCGGTGGCGTCAGGGGCGGCTCCGGTGGCGTTGAGGGCGCGCGGCTCTGGTGGCTCCGGGGCGTCTACATCGGCAGGAGACGACGGCGAAGTGGGGCGATGGCGCGCGGTGCGACTGGCGAGGGATTTGGGGGAGAAGTGGTGGCCGGGGCGGGGGGGGGGGGAGAAACCGCACACGGGTTAAGTCAAACATAGCGGTAGCGCTGGCAGGAAAAAAGCGCTATAGCTAAGTTAGCTATAGCGCTTGCTACCGAAACGCGCTACTGCTATAGGAAGTAGCTATTTATTTTCCTTTTTCTTTTCTTTTTTCCTTTTCCTTTTCTTTAGCGGGGGTCTACAAAACGCGCTGATGCTATATTATCTATAGCGCCTGTTCTGAACAGACGCTGCTGCTATGCCTTTATCCTTTATTTTTCCTTTTCTTTATTTTTCTTTACATTTTCTTTTTTCCTTTCTCCTTTTTCTATTTCTTTCATTTTCATTTACTTTTCTATTTGTTTTTCATTTTATTTTATTTTCATTAGCAGTAGCGCTTTCCCCAGAAAATGCGCTGCTACAATGATTTTAGCGGTAGCGCATTTTTTCCAAGATCGCTACTACTATTCCTAGCCTGCCAGCAACAGTTTGGGAATTGTAGTAGTAGCGCGTTCTCCAGCAGAGGCGCTACTGCTACCCCCATAGCTGTAGCGCGTTTTTTGTACCCGCTCTACGGGTAAGTAGCAGTAGCGCTTTATTTTCGAAAGCGCTACTGGTAAGATTCTGTGTATAAGGGTTTCCCTAGTAGTGTTAGCTTCTTCCAAGAATTATTTTATATCAACCATTAGAAAGAGCACAAAAATGGACCAAGCATTGAGCTGGGTGGAAGTTCTATCCAAAGAAGGAAAACTGCAATTTTCCCTGAAGCAAAACTGGCAAGCAATCCTAAAGGATGGCACAGGACTTGGTTCTATTGCAAGAACACTGCTCCAGAACAACAGCATCCCTTGCCGGGTTACCAAATGGACTGGCTTAATGCCAATACTGCCTTCCTGGGCTGGGCCTCTCAAGAAGAGAGGGAAAAACTAAAACCCTTGTTTCCCTGGATAAACGCTCTGATTGCTCATGGTCTCACAGGAGTCGATTTGACCCGGTGCTGGATAAGCCAGAGGATACTGCCCCTCAAGCTATGGGGTTGTTTAATGTGTGACTATACTCGTGAGCCGGAGGATGTTCAACATTTTAGCTCAATTGACTTGTCAGAAGATGAGATCAATAAAGCTACAAAAGGTTGCTGGGTGAGACAAGAGACAAATGTAGTCTTATCGGGCTACCTCCTTTTTATATAGAGAACCCAGTACCTCCAGTAAGTCATCAGCACCACTCACCATGTATGATGTCTATAAATTTATTTTCTTTATCTTTTTTCTTAAACACCAGCTTGTAATTTGTTAGGAAAACGATGATTGGTGGAAAACTGGACCCCGAGTTCATGCTCCTCCTCAGAACGATCACGAAGAAGAAGAGCCGGAAAACGTGGAAGATCCGGATAATGAAGAAGAGTCGGAGGTAGAGCTTGACTCACCTGGCCATTTTTTTATTAAACTTGCTGACGCCCCCTCTTCTTAGGATAACAATGAGACCAGCCAAGCCGGCGAAGCTGAGGTAACTCAATTTCCCAACTTGGAACATTTTATCCTGAAGAAACAAAGATGCGTGGTCCACAAGGTACCATTTTCACATCTAGATGCTCACTTAGATCCACAATTTCTTTTGAAGAAAACTCAAAATGCTAGCACTTAAAAGTGGAAAACCTGGAGTAGCTCCGGCGAACTTAGCGACGGCTTACCGAATGAGCCGGCTTCTCGAAGGCCAAGGCTGGCCAAGAATCCAAAGCAAATCCTTAACCCGCCTGCAATATGCATGTAATCATTGTGCGGAGATGTAGCCCCCAAGGGCCGGGTCATTATGCAATGATGACCTGGGACTTGATAAATATCTGTAGTAAGAATGTGAACAACTGGTAGCCCCCAAGGGCCGGCTCATCATCATGTGATGGGCTGGGTCTTCAGACATGGTGCATAAAAACTTATGATGCATTAGCCCCCAAGTGCCATGTTGAATGCTTGCAACTGCATGCGACTTGAATATAACATATTTCAATTTTTTTTCTGATGTAGCCCCCAAGTGCCGGGTCATCTGCCTGCGGCGGATAAGACTTTCAACTAATGCTGACTGAACAATTGCTGATGCAGGAAATGCTGGACTATGCCGAGTCATTAGCTGTCGGCTTGCAAAAAGAGTTGAACAAGGAGAAAAAGCTGAGAAAAGAGGAAGAAGGCCTATCTGCAGATCTCCATAGATCCTTGCTCCAGGAAGCTGATGCTCTTCAAGATGCCAAGACCAACTTTGAAAAAGAAAGAAACGGCTTGATGAAAAGGGCAGAGGATGCTGAAAGGGAACTTGAGCCGGTGAAGCAAGAGCTGGCAACGTTGAAAAACCAAATCAAGGACATGTGTATAGCCATCTTTAGTAAGCATAAGTTCTGACAAGCCGCCCAAAATTTTGCTGGCTCATTGCATCAAGGATATTCTATGTATGTTGACAGGCATAAAAAGCCATAATCTTGTGGAGTAACCTTTGGTGAAACTGAAGGCTGTATACAAATTCCTTAATTCCTGGCAGTTTCTTCAGGCTCGACACTTGCAGTCAGCCTGGGAATTTCTTCAGGTGCAACATTATCAGTTGCCTTTCACTTTCTTTAGGCGCAACTTCTTCAGTTTCCCTGGCAGTCTCATGCAAGGAGATGAAGGTGCAGTCTCACTGGCCTGAGCAGTTGGAGGTGGAGCTGAGGAACTTGAAGTGGGTGCCATACCATACTTAGTGGCTTCTCGCTTGTTTTGGTCTTCAACCACTTTGGTTGAGGCCGTGATGAATCTCTCTTTGACACCACATCAATGATTTGCATGTCTCTCATATTCTTCACACAATTGATGTATTTCAGACTGCAATGAAACAAGCTGCTGAGGAGATATGGATAGCATTTTCTTCATCAATTCCTTCTCCTTTTCAACATAGTATAGTTGCGAGGAAATAGGGAATAGTCACAGGCGTTCTCAGAGATTTTCAATATAAAACCACTTGAGTAAATTGACCCTTATCATCTTGAAGAATTTCATCAAGTGTTCTTGACTTAGGTTCCAGAGTTGTACAAATTGAGGCAATTGCATAGTTGAGGAACCTAATGGTTAAGCTTAGCTTTGATGCACAAGACTGGCCAAAAGGAAGTGCTGAAGAATTGAAAGAGTGGTAAAAACAGCACCTGAAGATTTTTGAGTAAAGTGAAGTCAAAGCGGGGCAGTAAATAAGCATTTATTTACCCCAGTGATGAACTCGACGAACTAGATGGAAAAATGATGGGAATCGTCAGTTTAGATCTTTCGTGCCCTAACTTGGGGACGAAAGACAGCTACGGCGGCGGCGGAGGTGAAGAAATCCTCATCTGGCATGAGTACGGCGACGAAGAAGTCGAGGCAGTGAAGCTCTTCTTCTCGGGCGGCGATGAAGTCCAATGACGGCGCTAGGTTTTGAGGTCTGAGAGCGATGGGAGCAGAGAGGCGAAGTGAAATAGAGTTGATGGGGTCAAGGCTATTTATAGCGGCAATGAAAACTAAGAGGTCCGAAAGATTTGGACGGATAAGCCCCTGACCATTCGCATCTCAGTGACACGCGTCACACATGCATTTTCGCACTTATCCATGTGGGTGAAGCGCGGGATGAAGTTACTGTGGCAACCGCCAGAAATAAAACTTTTAAGAATAATTAAAGTGTGTTCACAAGTTCTTCAGCTGTCAAGGACACAGTGAAGACTTTGAATAGTGTCAAGTAGAACGCATGTGAAGAACTTGTGAACAGAGTGGTTTGAGCTTAGCATAGAGGGGAGCGGGTCTGATCACATCCACATAGATGAAGAAATCAAGTTGAAGAATTAGCAATATGTGGATGCTGTTGAGGACATGAAAACTCAAACATATATATATATATATATATATATATATATATATATATATATATATATATATATATATATGGATCAAAATATAAATGAGTTCTTCGAGGTGGCGTTGGAAGATATGAGTTGCAAAGGCAAAAAGGAGACATTATGTCCATGTAAGAAGTGCGAAAATAGAGTTTTGATTGACCCTTCCATTGGTCGTGTGAAGATGCACTTGTTGAAACATAGTTTCATGTCTGGGTACACAAGGTGGACAAGGCATGGTGAGGACAAGGAGGATGCCGAAGTTGAAGGGGCGGCACATGATGATGAGCCAGAAGGAGGCATGAAGAAAGAGGCCGGACATGAAAATCAGCTGGACGGACAGGAAGTCCGTGCAGAGGTTCAGGAAGTGAGAAACCTTTTGTACAAAAGGCAGAAAGAACAGAGCGATAAAGACATGTCCAAGAAGGAAGATGTAGATGACCATGATGACCAACAATCTGGCGTCTATGAAGAAGGTGAAGTCCAGCTCACAACAAGTGTACAAAAAAAGCCGAAACACGTTGTTGGGTGCAGAAAGTTCCGTCGAGAGAATTCAGAAACGACGTTGCACTTAATTTTGTATCTCATATTATTTAGTAGCACTTGCATTGTGTATCGAGAGTATTTCAATATTAATAAAATAAATTTTCTCACATATTTTTTTGGTTGTAAAAAGGTACGTGAAAAATAGCGCTAAACAAAATTTTGCTGTGAACATTTGCCCCAAATTGGCTAAGGCAATGTGGAAAATAGCTATGGCGTTGGTGACGTCACCAACGCCATAGCTATTTTCCACATTGCCTTAGCTGGTTAAGGGGAAATTTCGTTTCGCGCTAACACACACACTCCACTTCTATCGGGCCGCTGCTGCCACCCACATCGACGCCTGCTGCCGCATCTCCCATTGTCGACGCCCCCGTCGAGCTCCTCGGGCGGCGCCGCTGCTTCTCCTGCCTTCCTCACCCCCTCCCCCACTACTCGCTCGGCCCCGTCCCCTACCCCACCGCTCGCTCAGAACCGCCCCCCTCCACGGCCCACCGCTCACTCCGCGCAACCACCTAGACCTCGCCTCCGGCATCTTTGGGTTGCAAAGCGTCCGATGTCGCTCTGCCTAGGCGCGAAGATCGTGATTCCGCCGATAAGTGAGATATCGCTTTTTTTAAGTTCATAGACATATTAATCTGTTACAATTGGTACACATCTATATTTTAGAGTAAATTAGTTCTATTTGTAACATCATGAATTGTTTTGGACATGGATTTGAGGAAATGTGGTTGAAATCAACAAGATTTAATTGTTCACAGACAAATTTGTTACAATTATTGTCGATTTTTTGAGGAAATGTGGAGAAAATGTAGGTGATGACTTGTTTGCAGGGACTGTATAGGGTTGCCAATGTTTGTCGAAACGTTGATTAATTCCGTTTCGTCAAATTTCTAGCAACCAATATGTCCTATTTTTAGCAAAGGTCATGCCGAAATTTTGAATTTTGTATACGAATTAAGTATATGTCCTATTTGGTTGTAGATCTCCAATGTGGGCTCTTCTTCGACACATTCGGCCAACGGCAAAGCGGAATCTACGGACATGCAGGGAAACAACGATTATGATGAAGATCTTTAGCAGGAGGGCATAAATCCGGATGAATGCTATGTGAGAGGCAGTGGCTACAAAGATATTCCTGGTGAGGATAGTAATCCCGATAAGGGCGCTGGTACTTCTCAAGATGATACGGATGAGCATTGTGTTGATGATGACGAGGAGGTGGAGGTGGAGGATGCCCCAAAAAAGAAGAAGCAGCGGAAACCTAGGAGCCAAAATGCTATTTGAAAGCGCAGGTAAACTCCCAGAGGGGGGGTGAATGGGAGATTTTTAGAAATTCATCAAACTCTGAAGAATTTGATGAAGATCAGTGTGAGGAAATAGAAACACGGAGGAAACTAAGTCATCATAGAATCAGTGTACATGCAATCAGGATGCATAATGGTGAAGAACTTGCAATCAGAAAAGCATACACGCATGAAGAACTAGAATTGAGGAAATAATAGATAGCACGATGAAATACTTCAGTTCAAATTCGTCAGAGGATGGATCACAAATTCTTTAGCAGCAGAAGAAAGTAAGAGATGGGTTGAGGAATTTGAAACCAGGTTGGCTCGGTGAAGACAACAATTTGGTAGACCAGTTCCAGTTGCTGCATCAACTATATGTCTGGTTGAGGCGGTTGAGTCACAACTCAGAGGACACACAGTCCTTACCGTATTCCTATTAAGCTAAGGCCCGCAGACCTTGCCCAATCACTCGTGGTGAGTCTTCAAGGTAGACTTCCAAAACCTTCACAAACTTGTTCACCGGCACACCACAATGACCCTTGGTGTACTCAGAACTTGACGGCTAAC
Source organism: Thinopyrum elongatum (assembly GCA_011799875.1). Lineage (NCBI taxonomy): Eukaryota > Viridiplantae > Streptophyta > Magnoliopsida > Poales > Poaceae > Thinopyrum > Thinopyrum elongatum. The sequence goes on from CM022303.1 coordinate 551,408,200, forward strand.
CGTCTGGAAGAATGACAGTCTTCAGAGGAAACATGCGTCGGATCACACAGATCAATCTCTTCAGTGATGCTCAGTCACTTTGGCTCTGGGTTTTTCCTCACTTAGGATTCTCTGAAAGTCGTCAGAGGATGGGTTTCTCTCTTATGACAAGTGTCAAGTTCTCTCGGAGCAGCCAACCAACAAGTGGTTGTGGGGGCAGCTATTTATAGCCAGGGGCAACCCGACATGAATTGTCATAAATGCCCTTCTCTAATTCAACCGTTGTTAGGATAAGGATCCACTCGACAGCTGGCCCGCGGCGCAGCATTGGTCGGAATTCTGAACTCTCAAATTCATCGGGGCACTCAATTTCCTCACGGTAGGCAAATCGCACTGGCGAACTCCTAACTCCTCAGCTTGACCAAATTCGTTAGCGACCAGATGAACATCGTCACTGTCGCTAGCAAATGTGTCAGTTGTTCCAGAGATTTCCATAGGCTTCACTCGAAGCGGCTTGTGTGTATAGGTTTGAGTAGTTTGAGCATCACTTTGGAAATGTGAAATATGTTTCACCTAGACCCCCTTTAATAGTACGGTTTTTCCTATGACTCTAATAAGAAGAAAAGAAACTATGAAAATAAAAGTCTTCAAGCTTCAAAGTCTTCAGATCAATTTCTTCAAAGGCTGTACCAATTTCATCACCAAATTCTTCACTTGAAGAAATCCATTTTTAGGGGTCATCTTCCATGTGTTAAACCAAATCTTCAGGGACTATATTACATGTGTATACTCATAAACACATTAGTTCCTCAACCTATTTGTCTTCAATACTCCAAAACCACTAAGGGTCACTTGATGCACTTACAATCTCCCCCTTTTTGGTGATTGATGAAAAATTGGTTAGGTTTCAACTGGAGTAAACATATTTGAAATGTAAGTACCGAGTTTGAAGAAATTGGTTACAAGATATTGAGGAACTCCCCCTGAAGATGTTTATATTGGGGAATTTGCTTTGGATTGCAAATGCACATGGAAGGTTGAAATTGTGGAGACCTCCCTCAATATCTTGGAATCCAATCATGCATGATCAGAAGATATGTATTTGAGGAATATGAATGCATGATGAAAATTGGTGTCTGATGAAATTGTGCATGCATGAGCAGATATATTTAAGGTCAGAGCATGCGTATCAAATGTAGCAAAAGAGTCAGACAACCAACAATTATTAAGTTACAACTCATCAAAGAGCAAATCCAAATAAGTTCAAGAGTTGCAACTTAAGCAAAAACAGCCCATATAATGACCCGCTTGAAGACTAACTCAAACTTCTCCCCCTTTGTCATCGAATGACCAAAAGGAAAGAAATATGAGGACTAACGCCCCTGTAGAATATCATGGAGAAGTCGAGGGAGCGCCAGCATTGATGGGGTCACGCGGTGCAGAAGGACCAGCCGTAGTGTCTTCAACAACTTTATTTTCGTCAATTTTGCGTGAAGAAGACTCTGAACTTGGCATGAGAGGAGGAACTTGGGTTTTCTTGAATTTCTTCCTTGGCGGTTCAGCCCAGTCAAGGTTCATTTGGAATTCCATAACAACAAGTTCTTCATCTGTTTTGATGTGTGAGAGGATGGCCCAACTGTGATAAAAAATCTCATGGAGATAGTATCTGTTCTTGCGGACGGTGTTATGCGTCACTGTCATATTTGCTTGAACAGCAGCGAATTGACACTTAACCCATCGATGATGCTTATCAACTTTCTGACAAAGACTTATCAGCAACTCACGGTCATTCATGACACATGGTGCTTCAGAGGTTGGCTTTGAGGTCTTTGCAGCAGTATCCTGGCTAGCAGTTTCATTAGCAAGAGAGCTGGAAATAGGCTTACGGAATTGCCCATCGAGGGTATGAATTCCTTCATCAATGATAGCCTTGCCTTTGCGAGGTACGCCAGTCAGAGTGCCTTAAAGAATTTCAACATCAGGCAGATAGCTCAAGTGATTTTGATGACCAGCCTTGTATGGGATTGAAGACCAGGATCTAATGAATCTCATAATCCATGGTGCATATGGCTTCAAATCAAATGGGGACTGTGCTACAGTGACCAAAGCCCTCAGGAAGAAATCGTGAATGTTGATGGGAGTTCCATGAATGACATGAAACAGCAAGTTCTTCATCACTCCCAGAACTTCTTCAGTGTTGGAGTTGTGTCCTTTGATAGGGCTGAGGGTTTTGGCCAGAATGCGATAAACTGTTGTAACATCCCAAATTTTTAATTTGGAATGTTATACATAGGTCATCCATGCATATCATATTTTTATTGCATTTCGTTTTGCGATCCTCGAAAATTCTAAGCAACTCAAGGACCCACGGAGAGAGTTGGGGATTTCACCGTTTTCATATTTGAATTTTCTCAAATATTGAAACAGGGATCAATTTGGTTTAACTATTTTTCTCTCCGAAAATATTTCATATTAAAAATATATGAGAGGAGATAATATGACTTCTCCAAAATAAATGGAATATTGGAGGAAAAATATAAAAAATCAAATAAATATTTTATTTGGATTTTTATTGCAATTTTATTTGGATTTAGAAAAATATGCATTTTTCAAAATTTCATTAGAGTCCCAAATAAATGTTTACCTTGTCCGGGAGATTTTTAGAGGACGGGGAAAATTTATTTCGGGAATTTTGGAGTCCGTTTAGTATTTCTTTTATTTGTTTTTCTGCTTCGGAATATTTACAAAAAACAAAAAAAAAAAAAAAAAAAACTCCGCCGAACGAGCTGGGCCGAAGCCCAGCCGGCCCAGCAGCCTCGCCGCCGCCTTTCCTCCGTGGCCGACGAGGGACTCCGGAGTCCGCCGCCGCCGCGCCTCGCCCCGTCGCCCCCTGCCCAAGCACCCCTCCACCCCTTAAATAGCCGCCGCCCCCCCCCTGGAGCCCCAAGCCGCCGCCGCCGCCTGCCCTCGCCGCGCCGCCGAGCCGCCGCGCCGCCTGCCCTCGCCGCGCCAGCCGCCGCCGCTCGCCGCCGCTGCCGCCGCACGCCGCCGCCGCCCGCCGCATCGCGCCGCCGCGCCGCGCCCCGCCCCGTCGCCTCGCCGCCGCCGCTGCCCGCCGGAGCCCCGCCGGAGGTAGCCGCCGCCGCCGTCGGTTTCGCGAGAAAACCGATCGGTTTTGTTTAAACCCTAGATCTAGGTTCGGTTTTTTTTTTAATACCGATTTATTCTTTTAGATCGGTTTTCCGTCGGTTTAGTTATTTAGCGGACGTTCGTCCGTACGTTCGTTTTAACGAACGGTTTTCACCGTTTAACCGCAGACAGCGAACGTTCGTTCGTTAGCCTGTTCGTTAGTTTTCTTTTTCTCGGATTTTCCGCGATTATTTTCGATCGCGATTTCTGATCCGATTTTCGTTTTAGTATAACTTTTCGCTCGTTTGTCGGAATCAGGCGATTCAAGCGCCTAGATCTTCGTCTCGAAGCCCTCTTTCTGTTTAACCAACTTAAACAAGTTTTTGCTACTGTAAAATTTGACTTTAGTCCAGATTAGTAATCGAAGCTTGTTTCTTTCGCAGTTTGAGTTTCGTTGCTCCGTTTGATTCGATTCTTTTTGCAAACCGGAGTTCTTCAGTTGAACTTTCTGGTTAGGTCTTCTCATTTGGGTTTTACCCGTGCATCTTCGCTTGATTGCTTATGTATGCTATTGTTTGTTTGCGATAGAATTCTCGGAGTGCGAAGCGTGCTACTACGAGTCCCTAGGTTTTGCGGATCGTCAGCAAGGCAAGTAACACATTGATCATACTTCTTCGTTACCCAGTTTTTATGCATTAGTTTCGACCCTCAAATATTGCATGATTAGGAGGTGATTAACTTGTGGGTACTGGGAAGTAGATGATGAGGTAGAACCTATTGCCCTTTTAATAACAAACCCTTGGGAGTTACTTCTACGCTATGCTTATGTTGCCATGCTATGCTCGTAGACGTGGATTGGGTTTGAGTGTATCCATGACAGATGTGAGATTTTTAATTAATGGTTCAACTTAAGGTGGCAACTTTAATACACATCTGGGTGGATTGCTTGTTTGGGCACCTGGGGATATACCAGTGTTGTCCTAGGAGATCCCGGGGATATACCGTGTGATCCTCCTACGGTCCGCCACCCAGGCTCAAAGGGATCATAAGATTGTTCATGCTAGAAACTTCCGTGTGCAGCCACAAGCTATTATGGGCTCTAGCATAGTTGAGTATGTTGCAGGACCTCTTTCAGTGGTAGGCTAGCAGATGTAGGGGAAAGTAGGTGTAACTGTCTACCCAGAGTAAAGAGTAAATGCTTCAGAAAGACTGTGTCTTGGTCATCCGTTTCTCAAACACCATGAAGTGCGAGAAATCCAACGGAGGAGATCGAGTCTTGTGGGGAAAAGTGCACAAACCTCTGCAGAGTGTACAAACTAATCATGATTAGCCGTGTCCCCGGTTATGGACATCTTGAGTATCTGGTTCTTGGATCGTCATATTGAATCCCATCACTCTAAATTAATTTGTTGGGATTAATGATTACTTTTAATTGGGATTGGGAGGGGGTTTTACCTTCTCATTGTTCAACAACCACCATGATAGTTAAATAAAATATATTCCTTTGTTGTAGGGAAAAATTGGCTTTTCGCAAAACAGTATAACCCTAGAGCTTTTCCACCAGCCAAATATGCATGTAGTATTAGCAATTATTCTGTTCATTGCTCTACTGTGTTATATTGCCAGCATATTCCATGTGCTGACCCGTTTCGGGCTGCAACGTATCATGTTGCAGACTTTTCAGACGAAGAGTAAGGTGTGCTAGGTCGTTGTCGTGCACTCAGCTATGCCGTTGGAGTTGATGGACTCACTTTATCTTCCAAGCCTTCCGCTGTTATCTTATTTAGATGGCCTTAAGCCATATTTATTGTAATCAGTTCTCTTTTGAGACATTCGATGTAATAAGTGTGTGATTGCACTCTGTTATAAATCCTTCGAGTACTGTGTGTGTCAGCATTACCGATCCAGGGATGACACTTGAACACAGAGATTCGATCCATTCGGGTCGGGTCGCTACAGAGATGGTATCAGAGCCCACGCTGACTGTAGGACACGACCACTAAGAAAAGCCATAGGACACTCTTCTCTACTCATTTCTGACTTCTCTCCATCTTCTATTCTCTAGGATGGCAGACTCAAGGAACAAGTTTACACAACCGGATGAAGACACACCTTTTGGACGACACTTGAAGGAAGTCACTAGGTACCTGAACATCGGAATACCAAGCTTCACCGGGACCTACACCGCCACTGTACCAGAAGAGGAGCGTTGGATGATTCGAGTTCAAATTCCAGGAAGGACATTCACGCCAGTTACGGAGCCCATAGAGTTTTCCTTTGATGCACCAACCGGGAGTCTAGGAAAGAGCATGGCAGCCCACATCGCCATGGGACGCATCGGCGAAGTGTATCACCAGGATCTTAAGGACACGATCTACCAGTTATGTGGGCGCCGAGATGAGCAATGGGAGATGATCAGCGCCCGGAGAAGAAGACGATGAACCTGAGGAAATTCGATCTGAAGACTACATCATCATCGACGACACCGACTCCGACCCCGACAGTAGTGATGATGATTATGAAGACGAAGCTGGAGCGGATATCATGGAGTCTTCCACCGATCAAAATTTCTAGATGACCACCATATTATCATTAGTGTTTTCCCCATGTAAATAGTAATAGTCCGAGCACTTTTGTAACGGTAGTTAGATCGATTGTATGCTCTTGCTTGAATTGAGTGGTGTGTTATGAATGTGTTTGTCTCATGTGCATATGGGTAGTGCTTTCTCACTAGACCTTACTCTATTCTAATCTCTTCCCTCTAAACCCATCAGATGCCTCCGAGACGCGACACCGGATTTGTTTTCCCACCGGAGCTCACTCAGTTGATTCAACAGCAGAATACCCTGATGCAGCTACTAGTTCAGAACCAAGACAACAACAACAACCCACCGCCACCACCACCAGTTGACAACTTAGCCCGTTTTCTGAGGTTGCAGCCGCCGGTGTTTTCCAGTAGCACCGAGCCAATAGTTGCGGATGACTGGCTACGCAGGATTGGAAGGGAGTTGACCACCGCAGGATGCACAGACGCTGAGAAGGTGCGTTTTGCCGCACATCAATTGGATGGACCCGCAGCCTCATGGTGGGAGAATTACACAGCCACATTCCCTATAGCCAATGTCACTTGGGATCAGTTTCAGCAAGCTTTCCGCACGGCACATGTCTCAGCAGGAGCTATGAGCATGAAGAAGCGTGAGTTTCGCAACTTACGCCAGGGAAACCGTACCGTGGGGCAGTACGTGGATGAGTTCAGTAAATTAGCTCGCTATGCCCCGGATGATGTGGCCACTGACGCCGCGAAGCAGGAGAAGTTTATGGAAGGGTTGAATGATGAGCTGAGTATGCAGTTGATGGTGGCAACATTCAACAACTACCAGGAGTTGGTAGACAAAGCTCTTATGATTGAAGGGAAGCAGCAGCAGATTGATAGCCGCAAGAGGAAGTATGGACAAGGGAAGTTCAACTCAGGAGCTCAGCAGAAGCCCCGGTTCACCCCGAACTCGGGAGGACTTGTTCATAACCATGGAGGTCATAACCACAATGGAGGAAGATCACACAACCATAATGGCCACAAGAACGGAAATGGACATGGAGCAGGCAGTAATCAGAACCGCTCTAACCCAGCCACACCCGCCAAGAAGGATCAAAGCCACGTTACCTGTTTCAAGTGCGGGAAGACTGGACATTATGCCAACGAATGTCCAGAATTGAAGAACGGCAATGGTAATGGAAGCGCTGGGAAGAAGCCCAATCCATTCAACCGAGGACAAGTGAACCACGTGAACGTGGAGGAGGTTGAGGAGCAGCCTGATGCAGTTATCGGTAAGTTTTTGGTTAAGTCTTTTACTGCAATTGTTCTTTTCGATACTGGTGCATCGCATTCATACATATCAAGGGGATTCGTGGATAAGTATAAGTTGCCCACTAAGGTACTTAGGACACCCATGTTAGTAAGATCACCCGGTGCGGAGTATATGGCAAGACAAGGATGTTTTCAGATGCCATTGATCATTGGAAGTCATGTTTTCCCCTCAGACCTGATAGTTTTGAAGTCACAAGGATTGGATGTGATACTAGGCATGGATTGGCTATCGATGTATGGAGGAAGCATCGATTGTTCGAGTAAGTCGATTTCGCTTACCACCCCGGAGGGAAAAAGGATCAAGTATGTATCTAGGCATGTGCCTAGAAGGAGCCAAGTAAATTCTCTCACGGGAGTTGTTCAGGAGGAGGTGCCTATTGTGAAAGATTTCCCGGATGTATTTCCAGAGGAGTTACCAGGCATGCCGCCGGATCGAGACATTGAATTCTTGATAGAGTTGTTGCCAGGCACCGGACCAATATCAAAGAGACCATACCGGATGCCCGCAAATGATCTGGAGGAGATTAAGAAGCAGATCAAGGAATTATTGGAGAAAGGTTACATTCGACGAAGTTCATCACCGTGGGGAGCCCCAGTGCTCTTAGTTGAGAAGAAGGATGGATCCTTGAGAATGGTTGTTGATTATCGCGCATTGAATGAAGTGACGATTAAGAACAAGTACCCACTGCCAATGATTAATGATTTGTTTTGATCAGTTGCAAGGAGCTAAAGTGTTCTCCAAGATCGATCTGAGATCAGGGTATCACCAGCTGAAGATCCGAGAACAGGATATACCTAAGACAGCCTTCACCACCCGGTATGGGCTATATGAGTACACAGTTATGTCATTTGGATTGACTAATGCCCCTGCCTATTTCATGAGTATGATGAACAAGGTGTTCATGGAGTTCTTGGATAAGTTTGTCGTGGTGTTCATTGATGATATCTTGGTATACTCAAAGAATGAAGAGGAGCACAAGGAGCATCTGCGTTTAGTTCTCGAGAAGCTCAGGGAACATCAGTTGTATGCCAAGTTCAGCAAATGTGAGTTTTGGTTGAAGGAAGTTGGATTTCTTGGACATGTTATATCGGGCGAAGGTATAGCAGTAGACCCCACTAAGGTTCAGTCTGTCACTGAGTGGTTGGCACCCATCTCAGTGGGGGAGATCCGCAGTTTTCTTGGACTTGCAGGATATTATCGGAGATTTATCGAGAATTTTTCTAAGATTGCGAAGCCTATGACGGAGTTACTGAAGAAGGACACTAAGTTCAAATGGACAGATGAATGTGAGGCAAGTTTTCAGGAACTGAAGAAACGTTTGGTTACAGCCCCAGTTCTGATTCTGCCAGATATACGCAAGGATTTCCATGTGTATTGCGACGCTTCTCGCTTAGGACTGGGAGGAGTACTTATGCAGGAAGGAAGAGTTGTTTCATATGCCTCACGTCAGCTTCGGCCGCATGAGTTGAATTATGCCACGCATGACTTGGAGTTAGCAGCTGTAGTTCATGCACTTAAGACTTGGAGACATTTTCTTATTGGGAATCGTTGTGATGTGTACACGGATCACAAGAGCTTGAAGTATATTTTCACTCAGAAGGAGCTGAACCTCAGGCAGAGGAGATGGTTGGAACTTATAAAGGATTATGATATGAAGTTGCATTATCATCCAGGAAAAGCCAATGTCGTAGCAGACGCTTTGAGCCGGAAGAGTTATGTCAATACCCTCAAAAGCGGAGGTTTACCAAAGGGGTTATCCGAAGATCTCAGGGAGTTTCGTTTGGGGATAGTCCCTAGAGGTTTTGTTGTAGTTATGGAAGTTCAGTCAACATTATTGGGAAGGATTCGAGAAGCTCAGAAAGAGGACAAAGAAATTGCCGAGATAAAGGATAGAATGCGCAAAGGAAAAGCCAAAGGTTTTCGTGAAGATGAGCACGACACCTTATGGTTTGAGGACCGTGTGTATGTACCCAATAATGCCGAGATCAGGAAGTTGATACTACAGGAGGCTCATGACTCGCCATACTCGATACACCCCGGAAACACCAAGATGTATTTGGACTTAAAAGAGCGTTTCTGGTGGACGGGTATGAAGAGGGATATTGCTGAGTATGTAGCCGTATGTGATGTATGTCAGAGAGTGAAGGCAGAGCATCAGAAGCCCGCAGGATTGCTACAGCCTATGCCAATACCCGAATGGAAGTGGGATAAGCTTGGCATGGATTTCATCACCGGATTACCCAGGACCCGATCAGGATATGATTCTATCTGGGTAGTAGTGGATCGTTTGACCAAAGTAGCTCACTTTATCCCAGTGAAAACCACATATACGAGTGCGAAGTTGGCCAAGATATATATGACCAGGATCGTATGTCTGCACGGAGTTCCGAGGACCATCGTATCAGATAGAGGAACCCAGTTTACTTCAAAGTTTTGGCGCCAACTGCACCAGACATTGGGAACCAGGCTAGAGTTTAGTACAGCTTTTCATCCGCAGACAGATGGACAGACCGAGAGAGTCAATCAAATTCTGGAGGACATGTTAAGAGCTTGTGCGCTAGATTATGGATCTAGTTGGGATGACAATTTGCCCTACGCGGAGTTCTCATACAACAACAGCTACCAAGCCAGTTTGAAGATGGCACCTTTCGAGGCTTTGTATGGAAGGAGGTGCAGAACACCGTTGATGTGGGATGAAGTTGGAGACCGTCAGTTGTTTGGACCGGATTTGATTAAGGAATCCGAAGAGAAGGTTAAGCTGATTCGAGATAGACTGAAAGTAGCCCAGTCCAGACAGAAGAGTTATGCCGACCCAAAACGCAAGGAGGTAACCTATGAAGTCGGAGACAGAACATATCTACGAGTATCACCCTTACGAGGAGTGAAACATTTTGGAGTTAAAGGAAAGTTAGCCCCGAGGTTTGTAGGACCATACCGAGTATTGGAACGTATGGGTGAAGTTGCCTACAAGTTGGAATTGCCCGAAGGACTGTCAGGAGTTCATGATGTGTTTCACGTTTCCCAGTTGAAGAAGTGCCATGCGGAGATGGCTGATATTTCTCTAAGAGATACAGTTCCCCTAGAAGCAATTCAATTGGATAGTGATCTAACCTACGAGGAGAAACCCGTCAAGATTCTCGAGTTTGCCAGCCGAGTTACACGCAACAAAGTTATCAAGTTTTGCAAAGTTCAGTGGAGTCATCATACCGAGGAGGAAGCTACCTGGGAGCGCGAAGAAGACCTCCGGAAGGACCACCCGCACCTGTTTTCTAGCCAACCCGAATCTCGAGGGCGAGATTCATCTTAAGGGGGGTAGGTTTGTAACATCCCAAATTTTCAATTTGGAATGTTATACATAGATCATCCACTGCATATCATATTTTATTGCATTTCGTTTTGCGATCCTCGAAAATTCTAAGCAACTCAAGGACCCACGGAGAGAGTTGGGGATTTCACCGTTTTCATATTTGAATTTTCTCAAATATTGAAACAGGGATCAATTTGGTTTAACTATTTTTCTCTCCGAAAATATTTCATATTAAAAATATATGAGAGGAGATAATATGACTTCTCCAAAATAAATGGAATATTGGAGGAAAAATATTAAAATCAAATAAATATTTTATTTGGATTTTTATTGCAATTTTATTTGAATTTAGAAAAATATGCATTTTTCAAAATTGCATTAGAGTCCCAAATAAATGTTTACCTTGTCCGGGAGATTTTTAGAGGACGGGGAAAATTTATTTCGGGAATTTTGGAGTCCGTTTAGTATTTCTTTTATTTGTTTTTCTGCGCGGAATTATTTAAAAAAAAAACTCCGCCGGACCGAACTGGGCCGAAGCCCAGCCGGCCCGGCAACGCCGCCGCCTCCGCTCGCGCGCGCCCCGTGCCCGAGCCGGACTCCGCCGGAGTCCGGGACGCCGCCGCCTCGTCGCCCCCTGCCCCAAGCCACCCTGCCCCAGCCCTCTTTCTGTTTAATCAACTAAAACAAGTTTTTGCTACTGTAAAATTTGACTTTAGTCCAGATTAGCAATCAAAGCTTGTTTCTTTTGCAGTTTGAGTTTCGTTGCTCCGTTTGATTTGATTCTTTTTGCAAACCGGAGTTCTTCAGTTGAACTTTCTGGTTAGGTCTTCTCATTTGGGTTTTACCCGTGCATCTTCGCTTGATTGCTTATGTATGCTATTGTTTGTTTGCGATAGAATTCCCGGAGTGCGAAGCGTGCTACTACGAGTCCCTAGGATTTGCAGATCGTCAGCAAGGCAAGTAACACTTTGATCATACTCTTCTATACCCAGTTTTTATGCATTAGTTTTATCCTCAAACACTACATGACTAGGATGTGATTAACTTGTGGGTATTGGGAAGTAGATGATGAGGTAGAACCTATTGCCCTTTTATTATAAAACCCTTGGGAGTTACTTCCACGCTATGCTTATGTTGCCATGCTATGCTCGTAGACGTGGATTGGGTTTTGAGTGTATCCATGACAGATGTGAGATTTTAATTAATGGTTCAACTTAAGGTGGCAACTTTAATACACATCTGGGTGGATTGCTTGTTTGGGCACCTGGGGATATACCAGTGTTGTCCTAGGAGATCCCGGGGATATACCGTGCGATCCTCCTACGGTCCGCCACCCAGGCTCAAAGGGATCATAAGATTATTCATGCTAGAAACTTCCGTGTGCAGCCACAAGCTATTATGGGCTCTAGCATAGTTGAGTATGTTACATGACCTCTTTCAGTGGTAGGCTAGCAGATGTAGGGGAAAGTAGGTGTAACTGTCTACCCAGAGTAAAGAGTAAATGCTTCAGAAAGACTGTGTCTCGGTCATCCGTTTCTCAAACACCATGTAGTGCGAGAAATCCAACGGAGGAGATCGAGTCTTGTGGGGAAAAGTGCACAAACCTCTGCAGAGTGTACAAACTAATCATGATTAGCCGTGTCCCCGGTTATGGACATCTTGAGTATCTGGTTCTTGGATCATCATATTGAATCCCATCACTCTAAATTAATTTGTTGGGATTAATGATTACTTTTAATTGGGATTGAGAGGGGGTTTTACCTTCTCAATATTTTCAACCAACTTTGTAGTTAAACAAAATATATTCCTTTGATGTAGGGAAAAATTGGCTTTTCGCAAAACAGTATAACCTTAGAGCTTTTCCACCAGCCAAATATGCATGTAGTATTAGCAATTATTCTGTTCATTGCTCTACTGTGTTAAATTGCCAGCATATTCCATGTGCTGACCCGTTTCGGGCTGCAACGTATCATGTTGCAGACTTTTCAGACGAAGAGTAAGGTGTGCTAGGTCGTTGTCGTGCACTCAGCTATGCCGTTGGAGTTGATGGACTCACTTTATCTTCCAAGCCTTCCGCTGTTATCTTATTTAGATGGCCTTAAGCCATATTTATTGTAATCAGTTCTCTTTTGAGACATTCGATGTAATAAGTGTGTGATTGCACTCTGTTATAAATCCTTCGAGTACTGTGTGTGTCAGCATTACCGATCCAGGGATGACACTTGAACACAGAGATTCGATCCATTCGGGTCGGGTCGCTACAACTGTCTTTGGCACATCGAGCAAATCCTTCACTAGGAAGGTTGTCCTTGGAGCACTCCCTTCAACCATAGGCTTCATCAGTACTTGCATCAGGTGGTTCGGCAGCTCAGGTTCTTCATAAATTTTCTTTGCATCTTCTTGGGGTGGATCGACTGGAAGAGCATGAAGCAGTTCATCAATTGGTGCTTTGTAGCGATTGTCTTCACTCATCCAGTCCAGAGCCCAAGTTGCAGTGTTGTCAGCATTGCCAGAAAAATGCACAGTTGCATAGAACTGAAGAATGAGCTCTTCATTCCAGTCACAGACGTCAGTGCAGAAGCTGAGTAGTCCAGCATCATAAAGAATAGCCAGAACTGGCCAGAAATAGGGAATTGACTCCATATCAACATGAGGAATATGGCGATGAGGAATGTCAAATAAAAGTATGCCATAAAAATTCATTTGAGTCCTTGTCCAGAACCTCAAGCGCCTGAGTTTGGCTAAGTCATAAGGTGACTCGCCAACGAAGAAGTTCTTCTCTTTGAAGAAGTTGGCGCTATCAAATTTGGGCCGCTTGAGGCCTTTGCCGGTCTTGGGCATCACAGGAACTGGTTGAAGGTTATGTCTCTTTGTTCTCACATCAAACACTGGTCGTGGGGACACAGTGGAGTCATGTAGATCAGTCATGACAAGAGCTTTGGCAATTTACTCAGTTGTGGCATTTGGAACTGTATCAGTATCTGCTGAGGGAATTGAATCTGCACGTGGAGGAGATGTGTTAACGACATCAACAATTGGCTCATCTTAAGCAATTTCATCTGCTGCTGTAGCTGGAATTTCTTCAGGTATGCTTTGGAGCGATGGTTGTCTTTCTTCGGAGCCAGTATGAATTTCTTTAGTCCGCGCGAGTGACTGAGGCTCTCGAGTGAGGGGAGTGGTGACAGGTGAATCTGGGTGAGTTGTTGCCCAAAATTCATCATTTATTGGCGGAGTTGTCTCGCCGTCAATGTCCACTTCCTCATCATTTTCTTCACTCAGCATTGCACGCTGAGGAGTCTGAGTAACATATTGAGGAACTGATATATCAACATCAGCCTCAATTTCTTCATCTATTTGCTCTGTGGTAGCAGCAGAATGGGTATCTTCATCATCTTCATCAGCCTGAGGAATTTGATAACCCACTCCATACGGAATGATCTGATGACCAACCGAGTCACGAGTAGGGGGCGCTGATGAGATTGGTATTGCATCAATAGGAATGACAATTGAAGACAATGTTGCCATCTTCAATTTCTTCAAAAGTTCTGGCGCACTTGGTGATGTTGAAGCTTTTCTCTTTTTTGCTTCCTTCTTAGCAGCCTTGGTCTTCTTCGCTTCTGATGCAGAAGGAAGGGTGATGATCTTCAAAGATGAAGTAGTTGGTGGTGGTGCTGTTGAGGAACTTGATGGAGCAGGTTCATCAGGCGTGACTGATGCAGTCACCCTGGCAGTTTCTTCAGGCTCGACACTTGCAGTCATCCTGGGAATTTATTCAGGTGCAACATTATCAGTTGCCCTTTCACTTTCTTTAGGCACAACTTCTTCAGTTTCCCTGGCAGTCTCATGCAAGGAGATGAAGGTGCAGTCTCACTGGCCTGAGCAGTTGGAGGTGGAGCTGAGGAACTTGAAGTTGGTGCCATACCATACATAGCGGCTTCTCGCTTGTTTTGGTCTTCAACCACTTTGGTTGAGGCAGTGATGAATCTCTCTTTGACACCACAGCAATGATTTGCATGTCTCTCATATTCTTCAGACAGTTGATGTATTTCAGACTGCAATGACACAAGCTGCTGAGGAGATATGGATAGCATTTTCTTCCTCAATTCCTTCTTCTTTTCAAGAGAGTATAGTTGCGAGGAAATAGAGAATAGTCACATGTGTTCTCAGAGATTTTCAATATAAAACCAATTGAGGAAATTGACCCTTATCGTCTTGATGAATTTCGTCAAGTGTTCTTGACTTAGGTTCCAGAGTTGTACAAATTGAGGCAATTGCACATTCGAGGAATCTAATGGTTAAGCATAGCTTTGATGCACAAGACTGGCCAAAAGGAAGTGCTGAAGAATTGAAAGAGTGGTAAAAACAGCACTTGAAGATTTTTGGGTAAAGTGAAGTCAAAGCGGGGCAGTAAATAAGCATTTAATTACCCCAGTGATGAACTCGACGAACTAGATGGCAAAACGATGGGAATCGTTAGTTCAGATCTTTCGTGCCCTAACTTGGCGATGAAAGACAGCTACGGCAATGGCGAAGGTGAAGAAATCCTCATCTGGCATGAGTATGGCGATGAAGAAGTCGAGGCAGTGAAGCTCTTCTTCTCCGGCGGCGATGAAGTTTAGTGGCAGCGCTAGGGTTTGAGGTCTGAGAGCGACGAGAGCAGAGAGGCGAAGTGAAATAGAGTTGATGGGGTCAAGGCTATTTATAGCTGCAGTGAAAACTGAGATGTCTGAAAGATTTGGACGGATAAGCCCCTGACCATTCGCATCTCAGTGACACGCGTCACACATGCATTTTTGCACTTATCCATGTGGGTGAAGCGCGGGATGAAGTTACTGTGGCAACCACCAGAAATAAAACTTTTAAGAATAATTAAAGTGTGTTCACAAGTTCTTCAGCTGTCAAGGACACAGTGAAGACTTTGAACAGTGTCAAGTAGAACGCATGTGAAGAACTTATGAACAGAGTGGTTTGAGCTTAGCATAGAGGGGAGCGGGTCCGATCACATCCACATAGATGAAGAAATCAAGTTGAAGAATTAGCAATATGTGGATGCTGTTGAGGACATGAAAACTCAAACATATATATCAGCTAAGACAATCAAGAATAACCTCAAATGACGAATTTGAAAAGTTTGACGAAATTGCAAATGACGAAAAACTCAAATTTGAAGAATGTCGATAAGAGGTGGTGGCGTTACCCACCGTATAAGAACTATGATGGCTTCAGACACTGCGTACAATTGTCGTAGGGTTCTGAGAGCCAAGTTCTTCATTAATTCCTTCACACTTAGAGGTTAAGTCTTCATTGATTTGAATAAATACATTACTTCGTTTGTTGTGCATCAGAGTCATCAAAAATGCATAAGCCTTAGAATGTGCGTCCACTTCAAAGGACATTCGAAGGTTCTAGGATGTTTAGCTCACACCACAACATGCAAAATCTTTTCATCCATGGGCTTAGTGAAGATATCTGCAAGCTGATCTTCAGTCTTCACGTGGTCAATGACGATATCTCCCTTCAGCACATGATCATGAAGAAAATGGTGACGAATCTGAATATGCTTCATCCTTGAGAGTTGCACGGGGTTGTGGGCGATCTTGATACCACTCTCATTGTCGCAGTAGAGTGGGACTTTCTTCACGTTGACGCCATAGTCCTTGAGGGTCTGCTTCATCCATAGCAGCTGAGAGCAGCAGGCACCAGCGGCAATGTACTCAGCCTCGGTTGTGGAAAGTGCAACGTTGTTCTGCTTCTTTAAGGACCAACATACAAGAGATCGTCCGAGGAAATGGCACGTGCCTGATGTAGGCTTGCGATCCACACGATCTCCAGCGTAATCAGAATCAGAAAATCCAACTAGATCAAATGATGAGCCCTTGGGATACCATAATCCAAGAGTTGGTGTGTGAGCTAAATATCGAAGAATTCGCTTCACAGCCTGGTGGTGTGATTCCTTCGGTGTCGCTTGAAATCGGGCACACATGCAAACGCTAAGCATAATATCTGGCCTAGATGCACATATGTAAAGCAATGAGCGAATCATGGAATGACATACCTTCTGATCGAAATCTTTACCATTTTTGTCAGTGTCGAGTTGGCCATTTGTAGGCATTGTAATTTTAAGGCCTTTGCAGTCTTGCATGCCGAATTTCTACAGGAAATCTTTGAGGTATTTCTCTTGAGAAATGAAGATGCCATTGTGTTGTTGACGAATTTGAAGACCAAGGAAGAATTTCAGTTCTCCCGTCATAGACATCTGATATTCTTTGCGCATCATGTATGCAAATTCGTCAGTGAAACACTTGTTAGTGCAACCAAAGATAATATCATCAACATATATTTGACATGTGAACAGTTCACCACCATAAGATTTTGTGAAAAGAGTAGGATCAAGTGAACCAGGTTTGAAGCCCTTTTTCTTCAGGAATGCCTTCAGTGTATCAACCAAGCCCTTGGGGCTTGCTTGAGGCCATAGAGAGCCTTGTTGAGTCTGAAGACTTTGTCTGGATGCTTTGAGTCTTCAAAACCTGTTGGTTGAGCAACATATACTTCTTCCTCAAGCTTACCATTGAGGAATGCACTTTTCACATCCATTTGATATAAGAGAATATTGTGATGGTCAGCATATGCAAGCAGTATACAAATAGCTTCAAGCCTAGCAACAGGTGCAAATGTTTCATCAAAACCAATACCCTCAACCTGTGTGTACCCTTTTGCAACAAGACGAGCCTTATTCCTCACCACTTGGCCATTTTCGTCTTGCTTGTTGCGGAGATCCACTTGGTGCCGATGACATTATGCTTGCGTGGCTCAGGACGCTTCACAAGCTCCCACACATTGTTGAGCTCAAATTGATGCAATACATCTTGCATGGCTTGAATCCATTCTGGCTCCAGAAATGCTTCATCAACTTTGGTGGGCTCTATGAAAGAGACGAAGGCAAAGTGACCACAAAAGTTAGCTAAATGTGAAGCTCTTGAGCGATAAGGGGACCAGGTGCATTGATGTTGTCGAGGATCTTCTCAATCTGCACTTCATTAGCCACTCGTGGATGAGCTGGTCGAGGGTCTTGTTGTTGAGCATTTTCCTGAGAGTCATTTCCTTCAGTAGTAGAAGTTTCTTCATGATGGGGAATGATCACTTCTTCATCAGATATTTCTTCATTGGGCACTATTTCTCCAGTGCCAATTAACTTGATGGATTTCTCAGGAGGCATTTCATATTGGGTTTCTTGTTGGTAAGGAGCTCATATGAGGTCTTCTTGAGGAATTTGTGAAGATATACTCGATTGATGATGTGACATGCAATGTCAATTGCTTCTGGCCACCAGCGAGTAGGAGTCTTGTATTCGTCAAGCATAGCGCGAGCCATCTCAATAAGTGTTCTGTTCTTGCGCTCGGCCACTCCATTCAGCTGAGGAGTGTAGGGGGCAGATAGCTCATGAGTGATACCAAGTTCATCAAGATAGTCATCAAAGGCCGGTGTTCTTGAACTCGGTGTCGTTGTCGCTCCTGATATGCTTGATCTTGAGACCATAATTCGTCATGGCCCGATTTGAGAATGGTCTGAAGACACCCTGCACTTCAGTCTTGAAGGTAATGATGTGCACCCAGGTGTAACGAGAGTAGTCGTCAACTATGATGAATCCATAGAGTGATGCTACATTGGTTAGTGACGCATAATGTGTAGGACCAAAAAGATCCATATGAAGCAATTCAAATGGACGAGTAGTAGCCATGATAGTCTTCGCGGAGTGCTTGGGTCTAGTCATCTTTCCAGGCTCGCAAGCACTGCAAAGGTGATCTTTGACGAATTTGACGCCCTCGACGCCAATGATGTGCTTCTTCTTGACGAGTGTGCTCAAATTCCTCATGTCAGCATGTCCCAGTCGTCGATACCATAGCCAGCACTCTGAAGCTTTTGCCAGTAGACATGTAGCGGGTTGAGGACCTAGAGAGAAATCTACAATGTACAAGTCACCTCTCCTAAAGCCTTCGAAGACTTTGGACTTGTTAGATTCCATTAGCACAATGCATCTATATTTGCCAAAGATGACAATCATATCAAGATCACAAAGCATTGAGACAAACATGAGGTTGTATCCTAGGGACTCGACAAGCATCACCTTTTCCATGTGTCGACCCTTTGAGATAACAACGTTACCTAGACCCAATACCTTGCTTTTTCCTTTGTCAGTGTAGGTGATATGCTTCAGATGAGACGGAGTAAGAGGAGCATCAGTGAGGAGATTCCTGTCACCAGTCATATGATTAGTGCAGCCACTGTCTAGACACTGGTACAACAAGCTGCTATACAAACGGTTTTTAACCCCTTTCCGCGATGACATTTTAAACTATCGCCAGGTGAGTGTGTGCGATAGGGGGGTCCTTCCCACATGACCCAGAAACCACCGGGGGTAGGGTGTGGGAATGCATACGTTTTGCATAACTAAGCGTATGAGATGCCGGCATCTATGCCAAACGCGAGTCTTCAGACAACTGTTTCTGATATCTCCAATATCCCAAACGCTCCATCCTTGCTACTCGTTTGTGATCGCATTACCATCGCAGTCGGTATTCTGTTGTGCTAAGTTTACAATGTGCCCCCCATCACAAACAGTTCACGATGATAGAACGTGTACGATAAGCAGACAATCACACACATTTACTTTTCCTCGACTGTATGCGATTCTATGTAAGAGTGCATACAGTTGTCCCTATAAAACTATATGCGAAGCTTGAATATATCCCACACGATTCATCCGTCGTACCCGTGTCGGATGAAGGCCCATCGCACGCGCTCTGCTATAAGCAAATGTTTATGATGCGTACGACGTCATAAACAGTCCATAATTGCCAAGCATGTGTGATAAGGTGACTTTCGCAAACATTTAATAAGAAGGAACTGTGTGCGCTATTGTTCTTAATCTCACACGTTTTTTCTTGGCTGATCGTGTGTGTAGTAGAGATTCATCGCACACGTAGTGGATCTGAGAAACGTGTCTGATATTGGCATTTATCATAGACGTTTTGCTTTCGCAAACCGTGTGCTGTGTACTGGCCTGCAGAACATAATTTATCCCTAATTTAATCCCTGCATTTAAAAATCACAGATTTTGAATTTGAAAGCATGCAATCACTTATTTCATATCGAACCATGTTTATTACAAATATAGGTTCAAGCACAAATGCATAATTCGATGCACAGGTACATATACTGAAGAACTACAGAAGCACCAACTAAAGAATGATGAACCACAGTTGTACTAAAGACTGTAAAGAGAGAGGCGAAAGACATTCTGGTTGCTGGAGAAGGTGAAGCGGAATGCCCATATTGTGCCCTCCTCCATGCAGAATGCGCGCACGACTCTAGGCCAACCTCTTGTGATGGTTGCCTGCCCATCCTTCACTGTCTTCATTAGGACTTCTTGATGCTCATTGTAGTCTCGATGAAATACTTTAACCTTCATTGCATGTCCACCAATCATGTACTTTGCAAGGTAATCTTGAGTAAACTGCTTTGGGAACCACTGCAAATGAAAAAGATCCAGACATTGTTGTGTAACAACTCATTATAGGCAGTAAAAAGAAAAGGCTTCAGAGTTCGTAGTTACCATCCTACAGCTCACTGTTGTGTTGGATAGAGCGTAAACAAATAATTTGATTGCCTCTGTTTGTATCTTTTTGCTAATAATCCTTATCAGTTTCCTCACTTGATGCTGGTTCATGAATATATCATTGCCCCATATGCAGAAAGGGTTGATGTGTGGATCTTTGCCAAGGACATATGTAACTACAAGCAACAAGTCAATATTAGAAGCTAAAAAGTGTCCAAGCCTAGATATATATGCACTACATTATGGAACGACCGAGGGAGTACAAGCTGACAGATGAAACTAACTTCGGCGGAAAATGTTGGCCACTCCCGTTGTTGTCCTGCATAAGTAGTGGAAAGGCATGATAAGTACAACAACCTTAACATCAAACAAATATAGCCAAGGTAAAGAACATCATCTCCAAATGATAGCTTGAATGTGTTGGTTCAGCATGCTGTTAAAGTGGATATAAAATGGAAGGGAATGTTAACTACAACAGGCTTAACAGCCACCAAATATTGTAATTCAAACTGGTATTATTGAAAATGAATAGAATGTAGCTCATGCTTAAACATCACACTGGATAAATGTGTAAAACTGAAATAAACAACATGTGTTAACTTCACCAGGCATAACAGGAACCAAATATAGCCGTTCAAATAGGTATTGATGAAATCAAATTGCATAGTTCTGACTTGCACATAATGAACATCACATTGTGAATAACTGAAATAAACAAGGCATATATGATCAGTATAACAACCAAATATAGCCATTGAAAACTGGACAGAGGCTCACTGCAACCAACCTAACAAGCAAATACAGATAAACATGGAATATGCTTGAAAACTGGACAAATGCTCACTGCAACCAACCTAACAAGAAAATAGAGATAAACAAGGCATCTACTTGAAAACTGGACAAATGCTCACTGCAACCAACCTAACAACCAAATACAGATAAACAAGGCATCTACTCACTATAAACAACCAAATATAGCCATTCGTGAAATTGAAGTGGACAATCCATACTTAAACATCACATAGCCCTACTGAACATTACATTTTTGCATAACTAAAATAATTAAAATGGCACAGTTAAAACACCGCATGGTAAAAGGTACTACAACAAAGGGTACAGGTTGGCTAGCTTGAAAAAGTAAGATTTGATGATAGGATGTTGCCTTAGTTGTCATGGACGGGATCCTTCCAGTTGGAATAGCACAGACCCATGGTGCACTCTCTAATGTGGCAGATGCGCTGTTTCACCTTGGAAGACCCTTTGTGGGTGCCCTCCTTGTGGTCATGGTCGATGACATCTGACTTGGCAATTGAGGATCCCAAGCTACCGCCGTAGAACGTGTCCTTCAGAAATGACAAAATGGGCTCGATGGCGTACAAGGACCGCGAATCCTTGACCGCATGGCGGAGGAGATCAGCGGCAGGGCCTTCAAAGAGATCGACGGTCGTTGAACCAGAGGGGCTGGGGATGGACCACTTAACCTGTGACATGGCTCACGTGAAGCCGTCGCTGTCGACAAGCTTGATGTCGTAGCTAGCTTTCCGGAGATACAGTAATACGCTAGCCCATTGATGTGAAGCCTTCGGCATGGCAACATAGTCAACGTCCTCACCGGCTTACGCGGCGAGGTGTTGCTCCGGGATCGACAGGTCGGGACAAACGGCGGCCACCTAGCCAACGTCAGCCGGAGAGGCCATGATAAACCTCTTTTTGGCCGACCACTCGTCGGGCTCCCCGGGATACATGGTCAGGCTTAGGTTGCGACTCTGTGGAGTAGGGGATGTGGATCTGGCAGGGAGGGACACCACAGGCCTCATCTAAAAACTCAGGGGGGCGACGGTATGGGAATCGCTGGGTAACCTAAACTTTATTATCTAAGCTAGGAGGCTCAGGCAGACCGGCAGGGATTGGCGGCGACGAGCTAGGGTTCGAGCGGGTGGGGGGGACTGGGGAGGGGGTGGTGTTTGAGTATATGCCGCGACTACTGAAAATTTTAGTAATGGTAGGTGGAGATGGTGGTGGACGAGGGAGGGCGATGGTTCAAATGCCTTGGCTACTGGAATTTTACTATAAGGTCGGCGGTGGAGGAGTGGGGGCGACGGTTGAAATACCACGGCTACTAAAATTTTGGTACAAGAATTGAAGCGGGGTGGGAGCAACCAATATCACACACGGTCCAAAAAGAATACGCGTGTATGATAATAAGGAAAAGCGGCGGAACTACCGATTTTTGCATCGCTCAAGGCGGGTAGTACGTTTTTCGATTTCTAGTTAGCTGGTCTATCGCACATGGTTCATCCTAATTTTTAGATGCAGACATGGAATTCAGTACCCTCCTTGAGCTTGCGCACCAACATCGCACACGGTTAAGCCAGTACCTCCACTGTTGCTCGTGCTTGCGCAGGTGGTGATTTTACATCACACACGCTTAAGCCAGTACCTCCACTGTTGCTCGCGCTTGCGCAGATAGTGATTTTACACTGCACTCGCATCGCACACGGTTAAGCCAGTGCACCCGTGTCCGTTGCACGTCATCGACTCTTCATGTATAGCTCCTTTTGGCAACAAGAAAAAGTGAGAGAGGGTCAGAAGACAACCACACCAGCATGTGGCCCAAATATATATGAATGAAAAGGACTGTGTGTGATGTTCAAATTCCCAATGCACAACTTTGACCGCGCGGGCCCACGGGTGGGCGCGTCGTCGAAGATCGGTGAGAGGGGCCACAAGTCAACAACCACCTGGAAGTGGCCAAATATATGTAGGAATATAGGGTCTGATGTTTAAATACACAATGCACAACTTTGGTGGCACGTGCCTCGCAAACCGGAAAGCCCCCCTTAGATATATCTATAATGACAGTCTAAGGTCGTAGCTAGCTAGGGTGCTTGCCCCACACCCCCCACTTCGTGTCGTCGGGACACATGCACGTACTCATACTTTGGTCATACATGCATGTCGCTATGACCTACCATAAGACGGACCAGTGAATATATCGCTTGTTCAAACGACCATTTTGTTGTCGACCAAAAATGGATAGAATACACCGCTTGGGCCAATACATTGGACCATCTAAAGTCACATGAGAGGGGCCACAAAACCAACACAGCCTAAATGCGGCCCAAAATGATGTACATTGGAAGGGGTGATGTGTTTTAAATATCAAATAATGTACAATTTAGATGTGGCACCTGCCTCTCGATACAGACAACCCCCATGAAAGCCAGGTAATTAAGGATGACATACGTAGGGTACGGTGTCGGTCCAACCCACCAATTCGAGCGTATGGGAGGGAATCCTTAGAACGCTTGAGCTCGAACTTTGCTCGAACATGTCACCGTGACCCTCCCTAGCACGAACTAGGAGGAATCCATTCATGGACAAACCCCCCTCGTTATCGGTCAAAGGGATGATATATATAGACCGCGGGGAGCCCACAGATATGTGTATCGTCTAAAACTGCACAAGGGAGACATGGTCGATCAGTAGACCCCTTGTCCCCTGTATGCGGCCCGAAAATATGTATGGGTGGCGTGTGATGTGTTCAAATCCCCAATGCACAACTTCGATGGGGCACCAACTGCATTCCAAACCAAACACCGTATCCCCAAGCCAGGTTCAAGACGTACGATGCCAGTTCCCCAACTTCGAGGCGAGAGGGGGGGTATCGTCCAACGCATGTGCTCAAACATGATTTGGTCTAACATGGCACACAGAGCAAGAGGAAACCGTCATGGTCAAACCCTTCTCGTACGTTGGGTCAAATGGTTAGATGAGGAACCCGTCATGGTCAAACCATTCTCGTATGTAGGGTCAAAGGGACAGATTGTGTGGACCCACAGATCTCGATCATTCTCCAATTTTTTAGAACAAGAAATAATGAAATAAAACATCATTCTACAAATTACCAAAACAAGGATCCCAAGGTTTATATAATCGACATGGCATGTCACTACAGACAAATTTAGAAATAACGAAAAAACATCATTCTACAAATTACCAAAACAAGGATCCCAAGGTTTATGAAATAAAACATCATTCTACAAATTACCAAAACAAGTATCCCAAGGTTTATATAATCGACATGACATGTCATTACAGACACATTTAGAAATAACAAAAAACATCATTCTACAAATTACCAAACCAAGGATCCCAAGGTTTATATAATCGACATGATAGGTCACTACAGACACATTTAGATGGTAAATGTCTGTAATGACCGTATCATGGCACTTAAATGAAGCTTGAGATATGCAACTTCCCACCAGGTCACCCATCCTTAGACTCCTCCAGCCCCAGCACGCTTAACTTCTGCGTTCTATTCGACTAGGCTAGTGGATGGGAAGCCGCCCCTTGCTGATAAGAGTTGCCTCCTTGCCTTTAAGGCGTTTCACGCTAGTCACCGTGTGGGACCTACTCCCTACTATCACAAACGTTTGTGCTTTTAGAAACTATGTGCAATCTTTACATGGCTGGTGTGTCGCCGCCTAGCCTTCTATGAGCATTGACCATGGCAGCGGGAAACCGATGGGAGAAGAGGCGGGAAACCGATGGGAGGAGTGGCGGGAAATGGTAGCGTGTTTTCTTATATAACACCATTAATATGGAAAACTTAGTAAAGAAGGAAGCGCGAGCTAGCACGACGCGTGCGCATAGTGCTTACCCACGGGTGCCCGATGGTTGATCAGAACTGCTGTAAATATTCAGGGTTCGTTTGGACTTTTTTATACATTATAATTAAGTTTTCTAAGCATTAATTTAATGTGCATAATTCAAATTTGAACAAAAATACATGCTCCAATGCACCAAAATGGCTACAAAATCATACATGTGTCCTTCGATGCATGTTTAGGTCACATGCAAAGAATGGGAATGAAATACAACCGTCTCGGCGTCTGGATCAGCCTCGAACATTGAGAATCTCGATTTTTAAATCCCCGTAAATCCAAAACTCACCCGAAAATCGTGTAACTTGGCATGGTGTCACGACATGGCACATATCTGTCGTGGAAAAGAATTGTCCATTTTGGGGCAAGCTTTATTACAAGCCTCTTACAAACCGGAGCTTCTCTCAAGAAGCCTCGTGGTTCCGATAGGGAAACGTGTCCCCCATGTGGGCGAAACGTTAATTGCTGCCTCTTCTCGCATTGTATTGTTTTCTACAGGCAACATGGAACAACAGGATATTCGTGCTAAAATTTGAAATTATTTTGGGTTCGTTTGGCCTTTTTATACATTAGTTGAGTTTTCTAGGGATTTGATGTCCATATATAATTCAAATCTGAACTACAAATAGGTGCTCCAGTGCACCAAAATGGCTAGAAAAATCATACATGTGTCCTTGGGTGCATGTTTAGGTCCCATGCAAGGAATGGGAATGAATTACAACCGTATCTATGTCCTGGCTCGGCCTCAAACACTGGGAATCTCGGTTTTTAAGTCCCCGTAAATCCAAAACTCACCAGAAAATCATGAAACTTGATATGGTGTCACAACATGGCACATATATGTTGTGGTAAAAAAATTGTCCAATTTGGGCCAAGATTTATTACAAACCTCTTACAAACCGGAGCTTCTCGCAAGAACCCGTGTGGTCCCGATAGGGAAACATGTCCACCTTGTGGGCGAAACGATAATCACTGCCTCTTCTCGCCTTGTATTTTTTCTACAGGCAACATGGAACAACAGGTGATTCGTGCTGAAATTCGAAATTATTCAGGGTTCGTTTGGCCTTTTTTATACATTAATTGAGTTTTCTAGGCATTTAATGTCCATAATTCAAATCTGAACTACAAATACATGCTCAAGTGCACCAAAATGTCTAGAAAAATCGTACATGCATCCTTGGGGCATGTTTAGATCCCATGCAAGGAATGGGAATGAATTACAACCATCTCGGCGTCCTGGCTCGGCCTCAAACATTGGGAATCTCGGTTTTTAAATCACCGTAAATCCAAAAGTCACCAGAAAATCATGAAACTTGGTATGGTGTCACAACATGGCACATATATGTCATGGTAAAAAAATTGTCCAATTTGGGCCAAGCTTTATTACAAACCACTTACGAACCGGAGCTTCTCCCAAGAACCCTCATGGTTTCGATAGGGAAACGTGTCCCCCTTGTGGGCGAAATGATAATTGCTGCCTCTTCTCGTCTTGTATTGTTTTCTACAGGCAACATGGAACAACATGAGATTCGTGCTGAAATTTGAATTTATTCAGGGTTTGTTTGGCCTTTTTATACATTAATTTAGTTTCCTAGGCATTTATTGTCCATAATTCAAATCTGAACTACAAATACATGCTCCAGCCCACCAAAATGGCTAGAAAAATAGTACATGTGTCCTTGGGTGCATGTTTAGGTCCCATGCAAACAATGGGAATGAATTACAACCATCTTGGCGTCCTGGCTTGGCCTCAAACATTGGGAATCTCGGTTTTTAAATCCCTGTAAATCCAAAACTCAGCAGAAAATCATGAAACTTGGCATGGTGTCACGACATGGCACATATATGTCATGGTAAAAAAATTGTCCAATTTGGGGCAAGCTTTATTACAAGACTCTTACAAACCGGAGCTTCTCGCAAGAAGCCTTTTATTCCGATAGGGAACGTGCTCCCCTTGTGGGCGAAATGATAATCGCTACCTCTTCTTGCCTTGTATTTTTTTCTACATGCATCATAGAATAACCGGAGATTTTGCTGAAATTTAAAATTAATCAGGGTTCGTTTGGCCATTTTATATATTAATTGAGTTTTCTAGGCATTTAATGTCCATAATTCAAATGTGAACTATAAGCACATGCTCCAGTGCACCAAAATGGATTGAAAATCGTACATCTGTCCTTGGGTGCATGTTTAGGTCTCATTGAAGGAATGGGAATGAATTACAAACGTCTCATCGTCCTGAAACAGTGAGAATCTTGGTTTTTAAATCCGAGTAAATCGAAAACTCACCCAAAAATCATGAAACTTGGCATGGTTTCATGACATGGCACATATATGTCGTGGTAAAAAAATCGTCCAATTTGAGACAAGGCACACACATTAATAGCCAACGTAGTCCTTTCTAAACAAATAGCTAACACGTTACTATCGCAAACGGTTTTATTATGTGAACCGTGTGTGTTCCTGTAACGATTCAAGTGCGGCCACGCGTCCCTCTTTTTATTGGAGAGTACTACCTCGGCCCTGGTTTATCGGTCCTCTTTGTATTTTGTGCCAAAATTTAACAATAGTCGGTGGCGTGCGTGCAACTGTTTGATTAGATGGGACGAGCGCGAGCAGTCCACGCGCAGGCTCGATGGGACACATGCGATCTGTCCACCACGCATGCTCGACGGGACGTGTGCGAGTAGTCCGACTCGCATGCTCACCGGGAAGCGAGCTCTTTGACCTCCATCCACCAGCCACCCGCCTCGCTCACAACTTCTCCATTAATGGCGGCCGAGCCGTTGTTTAACATGTGGTTAATTAAAGCACCTGGACGGAGGGTGTTTGCTTGTGATCCCATGGCCCCGCTCAACGTTAAGCATTTTCTTTGTTCGTGCCTCGCTGAGAATGTGATTTTAGCTTGTTTCCAACTCGTATTCCAGATAATTTAAAATGCCACATGCGGCAACGGATAATACGATGACAAAATAAAATGGCAACGGATAATACGAGGACAAATTTACCATGGCGCGGATAATAATTGTCTTACATATTCTGGATAATTTTAAATGCCACATGCTGCAACGCCCAAAAGACACAGGGGCAAGAGAACAAGGAAATCACAGACAACAGCCACAATACTGTCTCTACTCCTCAATGGATCCCTAGGTGACGAGTTCCTCCAGCTCCTTCTTCAAATCCTCATGACTTTGCTTGATAGCAGCCATAGATTCCTCCAACTCCAGCTAGCGCTCGATGCGGAGCTTCCTCAAGTCACCCATAAGTTCCTCGACGATCGCTTTCAGCATCATCCCCGAGGCACTGCTCTGCTCATGCAGCTTCTTCCAACCGGCGGCCTCCTCCTCCTTCTTGGAGAGCTCCTTGAGGAGCTTTGCATTGTCACCCATGAGTTGCACGACGAGGTGATACGTCTCCAACGTATCTATAATTTATGAAGTATTCATGCCATGTTTGCAAAAAAAATATATGGTTTTGGTATGATTTGATTAGAACTAACCCGGACTGACGCTGTTTTCAGCAGAACTACCATGATGTCATTTTTTATGCAGAAATAAAAGTTCTCAGAATGGGCTGAAAATTTATGGTGATTTTTTATGGACCAAAAAGAGACCCCCGAAGCACCGGAGCTAGGCCAGGAAGTGATCGAGGAGGCCACAAGCCTGCTCGCCGCGCCCTACCCCCAGGGCGCTAGCTCCAGGCTTGTGGGCCCCTCGGGCACCCCCTTGACGTGAGACCGACGCCAAAAATTCTTATAAATACCCAAACCTCCAAAAAAGAACCCTAGATCGGAAGTTCCACCGCCGTAAGCCTTTATAGCCACGAAAAACCAATCGGGAGGCCGTTCCGGCACCCTGTCGGAGGGGGAAATCATCACCGGAGGCCATCTTCATCATCCCGACGGCCACCATGATGAGGAGGGAGTAGTTCACCCTCGTGGCTGAGGGTATGTACCAGTAGCTATGTGTTTGATCTCTCTCGTGTTCTTGATTTGGCATGATCTTGACGTACTGCGAGCTTTGTTACTATAGTTGGATCGTATGGTGTTTCTCCCCCTCTACCTTCTTGTGATGAATTGAGTCTTGCTCTTTGAGGTTTCATTATGTTGGATTGAGTATTGGATTTGAGAACACTTGATGTATGTATTGCGATGGGATATCTGTGGTGACAATGGGATGTTCTATTGATTCACTTGATGTATGTTTTGGCACTCAACTCGTGGATTCCCGAGGTGACATTGGGGTAATCTATGCATAGGGATTGATGCATGTTTTCGTCCTACGTTCTCTGATAGAAACTTTGGAGTGATTCTTTGTTGCACGTTGAGGGATTGTTATATGATCCAATTATGTTATCATTCTTGAGAGAATTTGCACTAGTGAAAGTATGAACCCTAGGCCTTGTTTTCAAGCATTGCAATACCATTTTTGCTCACTTTTGTTACTTGCTACCTTGCTTTTTTTATATTTTCAGATTACAAAAACCTATATCTACTATCCATATTACACTTGTATCACCATCTCTTCGCCGAACTAGTGCACCTATACAATTTACCATTATATTGGGTGTGTTGGGGACACAAGAGACTCTTTGTTATTTGGTTGCAGGGTTGTTTGAGAGAGACCATCTTCATCCTATGCCTCCCACGGATTGATAAACCTTAGGTCATCCACTTGAGGGAAATTTGCTACTGTCCTATAAAACTCTGCGCTTGGAGGCCCAACACGAGTATACAAGAAGAAGGTTGCGTGGTAGACATCAAGCTCTTTTCTGGCACCGTTGCCGGGGAGGTGAGTGCTTGAAGGTATATCTTTAGATCTTGCAATTGAATCTTTTAGTTTCTTGTTTTATCACTAGTTTAGTCTATAAAAGAAAACTACAAAAAAATGGAATTGAGGTTGCCTCATATGCTTCATCTTTTTAATGTCTTTCATGAAAATGATGGAAAGGAAAATTGTGCTCAAGTGTTAGAAGAAGAGTTCAATAAAATGTTTGGCAGAAAATATTTGAATGATGAGCATGATTGCAATGTTGTTAGTATGAATTCCTTGAATAACCATGATGCTAATGATATGCAAAGCCACAAGCTTGGGGATGCTATGTTTGATGAAGATGATATTTTTAGTCCCCCAAGTTTTGATGAGCAAATTTATTATGATGATAGCATGCCTCCTATTTATGATGATTATATTGATGAAAGTGGGTTTGGAAGAGTGTCAACTCTAGGTAATAATTATCCCACTATTTTGGAGGGTGTTGAATCTTTTCACAATATTGATAAAAGTGTATTTGGAGAGGTCATGACTTTATTTAGTGATGAATCCACTATTTTGTAAGAGGTTCCAATTGATTAAGAGAAAAAAGTTGCTATCTATGATGATTATTGTGATGACATGTATGCTATAAAAGAATAATGATAACCATCAAACTTGTCATCATGATTTTAATTTTCAATTGGATTATGCCTCACATGATAGTTATTTTGTTGAGTTTGCTCCCACTACTATTCATGAGAATAAATTTGCTTATGTGGAGAGTAATAAAATTTCTATGCTTGTGGATCATGAAAAGAATGCTTTATGTGATAGTTATATTGTTGAATTCATTCATTATACTACTGAAAATTATTATGAGAGAGGAACATATGCTTTTACCTATCTCAATAATATCAAGTTTCCTCTCTATGTGTTGAAATTTTTGAAGTTTTGCTTGTTTTGTCTTCCTATGCTAGTTGATTCATGTTCCCATAATTTGTTTGCTCACAAAATCCCTATGCATAGGAAGTGGGTTAGGCTTAAATGTGCTAGTCATTTGCTTCATGATTCTCTCTTTATGTTTCAATTCTTATCTTTTATGTGAGCATCATTGAAATCATCATGCCTAGCTAAAAAGGCATTAAAGAAAAGTGCTTGTTGGGAGACAACCCAATATTTACCCCTACTGTTTTTGTGTGTTAAAATGATTAAGATACTGTAAATATCATGTATTATAGCTTTTGTTTCAATAAAGTACCAAGTAAAGCCTTTGTGATAGTGTGGTTGATAGTTGATTTGATTCTGTGCAAAAACAGAAACTTTTGTGTCCAGTAATAGAATTGTTAAAACTC
Organism: Thinopyrum elongatum; assembly: GCA_011799875.1. Classification (NCBI taxonomy): domain Eukaryota; kingdom Viridiplantae; phylum Streptophyta; class Magnoliopsida; order Poales; family Poaceae; genus Thinopyrum; species Thinopyrum elongatum. The sequence goes on from CM022303.1 coordinate 551,438,876, forward strand.
ACTGGAGCGTTAAAAAAGTCTGATTTTTTACAAAGGATTTACAAACAAATTGTCTACGTTTTCCTAAAATTTTAGAATTTTTGGAGATACAAAGGTGCTAATATAATTCAGATCTTTACAGACTGTTCTGTTTCTGACAGATTCTGTTTTCGATGCATAGTTTGCTTGTTTTCTAGTTTCTATGGCTTATATTGCTCAATATAAATTGTAGAAATGATAGGGTACAGTAGGCATTATGTTATAAAAAAATTAATCTTGTATTGATAGTACCCAAGTGAATGATTTGTTTTACTATGCTAACCCATCTCACGAAGTTCCGTTAAGTTTTGTGTGATTGAAGTTTTCAAGTTTTGGGTGAGATATCGATATGAGGAGAATAAGGAGTGACAAGAACCTAAGCTTGGGGATGCCCAAGGCACTCCAAGATAATATTCAAGGAAGATACAAGCAACTAAGCTTGGGGATGCCCCGGAAGGCATCCGCTCTTTCGTCTCCAACATTATCGGTAACCTTACTTGGAGCTATATTTTTATTCGTCACATGATATGAGTTTTGCTTGGAGCATCATTTTATTTTATTTTATTAGTATTTTCTTTCTGTTATTTAGAGTAATGTTTTTAATCTTTTATTTCAATAAAAATGTCAAGTATAGCCTTTACCATGCTTATTTTGCAAGTCTATATGTTGCTGTTTGAAACAGAAAGTTTGTTGTTATGTTTTTTATATTTGTGAATAGTAATAACACGATAAAATATTGAAATTTTTACACGTTGAGCTATAAGAAAATTTCTACAGTGTGGTAATTTTTCAAAAATTTTGGAGTTAGTAAAGTGTGAGTAAAATTGCACTCTTTACAGACTGTCCCGTTTAGACTGATTGCTGTTACGTTTGCATTGTTTGCATATGTTTGCTTGTTTAATGATTCTATTTTAGGATAGGAGTATTAAATATGCAGAGGCATTTAGTATGAAATGTTAAATAATAATTTTAGTGATTTGCTACAGTAGATAATGATAAGGTGTTGCATTGATTCATACTAACTTTTCTCACGAGTTCTTGTTGAGTTTTGTGTGGATGAAGTTTTTAAGATTTAGGGAAACCGCGATATAAAAGGAATTAAGGAGACACAAAAGCTCAAGCTTGGGGATGCCCAAGGCATCCCAAGCTAATATTTCAAGAAGTCTCAAGCATCTAAGCTTGGGGATGCCCCGGTAGGCATCCCACCTTTCTTCATCAAGAATTATCGGTTAGTATCGGTTGAGCCTAAGTTTTTGCTTCTTCACATGATGTGTGCTATTTTTCGAATGTCATATTATTTTGTTTTGCTTGCTGTTTTAATAAAATACTTAGATCTTAAATTTTTAAATGATAGAGAGTCTTCACATAGCTACTTAATTATTTGACTACTCATTGATCTTCACTTATATCTTTTTGGAGCAGTTTGTCAGTTGCTCTAGTGCTTCACTTATATCTTTTTAGAGCACAACGGTGGTTTTATTTTGAAGAAATTGATGAGCTCTCATGCTTCAATTATATTATTTTGAGAGTCTTATAAATAGTATGGCCATTTTCTTAGGTTATTAATTTAGTCCTAATATGATGGGTATTCAAGAGGGATATAATAAAAACTTTCAAGAAGAGCATTGAATATATGAGAAGTTTGATTCCTTTCATTTGTTTTGAGATATAAAGATGGTGATATTAGAGTCATGCTAGTGAGTAATTGTGGATTGGTAGAAATACTTGTGTTAAAGTTTGTGATTCCCGAAGCATGCATGTATGGTGAACCGTTATGTGATGAAGTCGGAGCATGATTTATTTTTTGATTATCTTCCTTATGAGTGGCGGTCGGGGACGAGCGATGGTTTTTTCCTACAAATCTATCCCCCCAGGAGCATGCGTATTAGTATTTTGCTTTGATGGCTAATAAATTTTTGCAATAATTATATGAGTTCTTTATGACTAATGTTGAGTCCATGGATTATACGCACTCTCACCCTTCCACCATTGCTAGCCTCTCTAGTACCGCGCAACTTTCGCCGGTGCATTAAACCCACCATATACCCTTCCTAAAAACATCCACCATACCTACCTATTAGGGCATTTCCATAGCCATTCCGAGATATATTGCCATACAACTTCCACCGTTTCGTTTATTATGACACATACCATCATTGTCATATTTGCTTTGTATGATCATGTAGTTGGCATAGTATTTGTGGCTTGGCCACCGTTAATATTTTTTTATACATGTCACTCTTGATCATTGCATATCCCGGTACACCGCCGGAGGCATTCATATAGAGTCATATTTTGTCACAGTATCGAGTTGTAATTCTTGAGTTGTAAGTAAATAAAAGTGTGATGATCATCATTATTAGAGCATTGTCCCATGTGAGGAAAGGATGATGGAAGCTCTGATTCCCTCACAAGTTGGGATGAGACTCCGGACTTATAAAAATAAAAAGAAGCCAAAGAGCCCAAAATAAAAAAAAGAGCCCAAAGAGCCCAAACAAAAAAAATGAGAGAAAAAGAGAGAAGGGACAGTGTTACTATCCTTTTTCCACACTTGTGCTTCAAAGTAGCACCATGTTCTTCATGATAGAGAGTCTCCTATTTTATCACTTTCATATACTAGTGGGAATTTTTCATTATAGAACTTGGCTTGTATATTCCAATGATGGGCTTCCTCAAATTACCCTAGGTCTTCATGAGCAAGCAAGTTGGATGCACACCCACTTAGTTCCCTTTTTGAGCTTTCATACACTTACAGCTCTAGTGCATCCGTTGCATGGCAATCCCTACTCACTTGCATCGATATCAATTGATGGGCATCTCCATAGCCCATTAATTTGCCTAGTTGATGTGAGACTTTCTCCTTTTTGTCTTCTCCTCACAACCTCCACCATACTCTATTCCACTTATAGTGCTATATCCATGGCTCACGCTCATGTATTGTGTGAAAGTTGAAAAAGCTTGAGAACATTAAAAGTATGAAACAATTGCTTGGCTTGTCATCGGGGTTGTGCATGATGAAATATTTTGTGTGATGAAGATTGAGCATAGCCAGACTATATGATTTTGTAGGGATAACTTTCTTTGGCCATGATATTTTGAGAAGACATGATTGCTTTATTAGTATGCTTGAAGTGTTATTGTTTTTATGTCAATATTAAACTTTTGTTTTGAATCTTATGGATCTGAATATTCATGCCACAATAAAGAAGATTACATTGATAAATATGTTAGATAGCATTCACACTTCATAAATTCTTTCTTTTATCATTTACCTACTCGAGGACGAGCAGGAATTAAGCTTGGGGATGCTGATACGTCTCCAACGTATCTATAATTTATGAAGTATTCATGCCATGTTTGCAACAATTTTATATGGTTTTGGTATGATTTGATTATAACTAACCCGGACTGACGTTGTTTTCAGTAGAACTACCGTGATGTCGTTTTTTGTGCAGAAATAAAAGTTGTCGGAATGGGCTGAAAAATTACGGTGATTTTTTATAGACCAAAAGAGACCCTCGAAGCACCGGAGCTAGGCTAGGAAGTGACCGAGGAGGCCACAAGCCTGCTAGCCGCACCATAACCCCCAGGGCGCTAGCTCCAGGCTTGTGGGCCCCTCAGGCACCCCCTTGACGTGAGACCGATGCCAAAAATTCTTATAAATACCCAAACCTCCGAAAAGAACCCTAGATCAGAAATTCCGCCGCCGTAAGCCTCTATAGCCACGAAAAACCAATCGGGAGCCTGTTCCAGCACCCTGTCAGAGTGGGAAATCATCACCGGAGGCCATCTTCATCATCCCGGCGGCCATCATGATGAGGAGGGAGTAGTTCACCCTCGTGGCTGAGGGTATGTACCAGTAGCTATGTGCTTGATCTCTCTCTCTCTCTCGTGTTCTTGATTTGGCACGATCTTGATGTACCGCGAGCTTTGTTACTATAGTTGGATCATATGGTTTTTCTCCCCCGCTACCTTCTTGTGATGAATTGAGTCTTGCTCTTTGAGGTTTCATTATGTTGGATTGATTATTGGATTTGAGAACACTTGATGTATGTCTTGCGATGGGATATCAGTGGTGACAATGGGATGTTCTATTGATTCACTTGATGTACGTTTTGGCACTCAACTCGTGGATTCCCGAGGTGACATTGGGGTAATCTATGCATATGGGTTGATGCACATTTTCGTCCTACGTTCTCGGATAGAAACTTTGGAGTGATTCTTTGTTGCACGTTGAGGGATTGTTATATGATCCAATTATGTTATCATTCTTGAGAGAATTTGCATTAGTGAAAATATAAACCCTAGGCCTTGTTTTCAAGCATTGCAATACCGTTTTTGCTCACTTTTGTTACTTGCTACCTTGCTGTTTTTATTTATTCAGATTACAAAAACCTATATCTACTATCCATATTATACTTGTATCACCATCTCTTCGCCGAACTAGTGCCTATACAATGTACCATTGTATTGGGTGTGTTGGGGGCACAAGAGACTTTTTGTTATTTGGTTGCAGGGTTGTTTGAGAGAGACCATCTTCATCCTACGCCTCCCACGGATTGATAAACCTTAGGTCATCCACTTGAGGGAAATTTGCTACTGTCCTACAAAACTCTGCGATTGGAGGCCCAACACGAGTCTACAAGAAGAAGGTTGCATAGTAGACATCATGAGGCTGGTTGCCTTCTTAACCGAGGCATCGCTAATCTTGAGCAGCTTCACCAAGTCGTCGACCGGCTCCTGCTGCTTAATTAGGCCAGCGAGACTGTCATCGTCGATAGCGAAGGACTTCAGCACCACCAGCTCTTCGTGTTCGCCGATGCAGCGAGTGCGCTTGCGAGAGCCCTCGCCTGTCAGTGAGAGCTCGTTCGAGGGATCCGCGGCGCGCCAGGACATCTTTGCTATGGATGCCGCGTAGCGGCGGGACCTCTCTAGTGGTTTCGCGGCTTTGGTCTTTGCTCCCTAGTTATATGTCGAGCCGAAACTCCTCCTATGAGTCATGGCGGAACGGCTTGACAGGAAAGACCTGTTTTGTGGGTGATGAGGAGAGGAACTATGAAGTAATTTTCGAGTGGGTAGTTTTTATAGCCCGGTGCTAAGTGTGAACACGTTTAGGTTTGATCGGTGTGAACAGATTTGCAATTACTTATTGCGTGGTTGAAAGCACAAGTGCTCCCTGGGTGAATTTGGTAATTAATGTCAACATATCTCTTGTTGGACTAATACTTCTACCTAGTGTATTTCAGACAAGTTCAACAATGGCATGGCAAGGACAAGAGGATGTGGAAACCCTTCAAAATGCTAAGGACACATATTGGCAAAAGCTCAAGACTCTTCATTTATATTTTAGTGATCCAAGATCACATTGAGTCCATAGGAAAGCCAATATTATTAAAAGGGGATGAGGTGTTGCTTAATGTACTACTTGCTCAAAGTGCTTAGTGATATTGCTCCAAAACCCTCAACCACTTTCTCACTTCCAAATATGTCCAAAACTCAAAGTCAAACTCGGCCCCACCGAAATGATCTATCCAGCGCCACCGAGTTCATTTGACATAGCCACTGCCAGAAACCCTAACTCCTCGGTCACACCGATATGGATCTCGGTCTCACCGAGATGGCCCTGCAAACTCTCTGTTGCCTGTTGCAATTATTTCAATCTCACCGAAATGTGCAATCGGTCCCACCGAGTTTGCTTGACCAACTCTCTGTTTGCTCTTTGCTGAAATCGGTCTCACCGAGTTCAAGCAATCGGCTTCACCGAGATGAGGTTTTGCCCTAGCCCTAGCACATCGGTCTCACCGAGTTGTTTCAGTCAGTCCCACCGAGATTCCTAACGTTCACATTTTGAACTAAATCGGTCTCATCGAGTTCTTCTATTCGGTCTGACCGAGTTGGGTCAAATGTGTGTAACGGTTGAATTTTGTGTGGAGGCTATATATACCCCTCCACCCCCTTCTCCATATGTGAGAGAGCCATCAGAACGTGCCTACACTTCCAGCCTACATTTTCTGAGGGAGAACCACCTACTCATGTGTTGAGATCAAGATATTCCAATCCAACCACAAGAATCTTGATTTCTAGCCTTCTCCAAGTTGCTTTCCACTCAAATCATCTTTCCACCATATCCAAAGCTGTGAGAGAGAGTTGAGTGTTGGGGAGACTATCATTTGAAGCACAAGAGCAAGGAGTTCATCATCTACACAACATCTATTACCTTTTGGAGAGTGGTGTCTCCTAGATTGGTTAGGTGACGCTTGGGAGCCTCCGACAAGATTGTGGAGTTGAACCAAGAAGTTTGTAAGGGCAAGGAGATCGCTTACTTCGTGAAGATCTACCCGAGTGAGGCAAGTCCTTCGTGGGCGATGGCCATGGTGGGATAGACAAGGTTGCTTCTTCGTGGACCCTTCGTGGGTGGAGCCCTCCGTGGACTTGCGCAACCGTTACCCTTCGTGGGTTGAAGTCTCCATCAACGTGGATGTACGATAGCACCACCTATCAGAACCACGCCAAAAATCTTCGTGTCTTCATTGTGTTTGCACACTCCAATCCCATCCCTTTACTTTCTTGCAATTAGCATGCTTTACTCTTTCCGCTGCTCATACTCTTGCCATGCTTGCTTGAAATGTATTGTGAATGCTTAAACTTGTGCTAAAACTCCACCTCAACTTGAAGAACTTAAAAATTGCCACTTTTGCTTGTTGAGGGTCTAATCACCCCCCTCTAGACCCCTCTTCCCGATCCTTTGAATTGGTATCAGAGCATTGGTCTCCATTGCTTTGGTTTAATCACCATTGGAGGAAGATGGATGAGTCTATGATTGGGAGTATTAGACATAGAGTGCCTATGCTTGACGGAGAGTTCTATAGTGCTTGGAAAAATGAGATGCATGAGATTTTCAATGAATATAATTTGAACAAGTATATTACTAGCCCTTACATGCCCCCTATTGATTCCTTGCATCCTACCCCCGATGAGTATCTTGACATGACCCGCAATGTTAGAACTATTGCTCTTATCATGAGAGGATTGCCTAGGAATTTGCTTGTATGCTTGCCTACATTTGAATGTGCTTATACTATATAGAAATATCTTGAGGAGCGTTTTCCAAACTATTCCTTGAAAAATCTAGATGAGATTCTTCAAAAGTCCATTGCTTTTCATAAAATGAATCCTAGTGGTCCTAAATTTGATGATTGTCTATTTGAGCTCCGTGACCTTATGCGTGCCAAAGAAGATGTTGGAGTCATTAGTAGCATCATCTCACAAGTTATTAGAATTCATAAACATGCACATTGTCATGGTCATACATCTAATGAATTACTCTCTCTAGGTGATGATCATTCACATGATGATGTTGAGCATGGATATTATGATGAGGATGATGATAGTGACTTTGATCTTGATGAGTCAATGAGACACTTTGGTCTTATGGCTAACCTTCGTGGTTACATGGCCGGAGGAAAGGAATGGGTTCTTGATAGTGGATGTACGGATCATATGACCGGAGACAAGGACATGTTTCGTGAGCTTGCTGAAAACGACGGTCCCCGAAAGTATGTCACTTTTGGTGATAACTCAAAGGGTAAGGTAGCTGGCCTTGGTTAGGTGGCCATCTCCCATGATAGCTCTATTCAAAATGTCATGCTCGTTCAATCTCTTGGTTATAATCTACTTTCCGTATCTAGACTAGCCGACTTCGGTTTCAACGTTATATTTACTGAAATAGATTACCAAGTGTTTCGAAGAGACAATCATAATATGGTCTTTACCGGTATTCGTATAGGTGATCTATATATTGTTGATTACACTAAGAGAGCTCAACCTCGTACTTGCTTAATTGCTAAATCTTCTAAAGGTTGGTTGTGGCATAGAAGATTAGGTCACGTGGGTGATCATATCCTTGGCATTAAAGATGTTATATTTGACAAGGATAGACTTTGCAGTGCTTGTCAAGCAAGAAAACAAGTTGGAGGAAGTCATCTCGTGAAGAACATCATGACCACGAGAAGACCACTTGAGCTACTTCATATGGATCTTGGTCCCAACGCCTACAAGAGTCTCGGTGGTAACTCGTTTAGTTTGGTCATTGTTAACGACTTTTCAAGATTTACGTGGGTGTTCTTTCTTGATGATAAATCGCAGGTCCAAAAGATCTTCAAGAACTTCGCTAGGAAGGCCCAAAACCAATTTGAAGTGAAGATCAAGAAGGTTCGAAGAGACAACGGAACGGAGTTCAAGAATGCCAATGTGGACACCTTTCTTGACGAAGAAGGGATTTCACATGAGTTCTCGGCTACATACACACCTCAACAAAATGGAGTTGTTGAGAGGAAGAACCGGACACTTATTGAGATGGCGAGAATGATGCTTGATGAATACAAGATGCTAAGACACTGTTGGGCGGAAGCGGTTGAGACAACTTGTCATGCTACGAATCGACTATATCTTCACAAGCTTTTCGGCAAGACGGCATACGAGCTTCTCACCGGTAACAAACCCCAAGTTGGATACTTTCGAGTGTTTGGCTCAAAGTGTTACATTCTTGATAAGCATCGTCGCTCGAAATTTGCTCCTGAATCTCATGAAGGTTTCCTACTCGGGTATGGCTCAAACTCTCACACTTACCGTGTCTACAACAATTTCACCCGAAAGGTTGAAGAGATGGTAGATGTGAAGTTTGATGAATCTAACGGCTCGCAAGTAGAGCAATTGCCAATTGATGTAGGAGACAAAGATCCTTCGGAAGCAATTCAAGATTTGTCCATTGGCAAGATTCTCCCAAAGGAGGTGAAGGAGAGTACCTCGTACGTTCAAGTGGAAACTTCAACTTCACACCAAGGTGAACCACAAGTTGACTTCGAGGCATCCACAAGTGGAACACGTCAAGACGAAGGAAATGAGGAAGTACAACAAGATGAACCATATCGACCTCCCTCTCCACCTCCACAAGAGAACGACAACGTCAACAACAATGAAGGAGGACAAGAAGAAGAAGACAATGAAGAAGATGTTCCACCCCAACCCAAACAAAAGCTCTCACGAGTTAGAGCAAGAGTCACAAGAGACCATCCCTTCGAACAAATCTTTGATGATATTCAAACCGGGAGAATTACTCGCTCTAAAACTCATTTGGCTAACTTTTTTGAACATTACTCATTCATTTCTAGTATTGAACCTATGAAGGTTGAAGAAGCTCTTGAGGATCCGGATTGGGTGAACACTATGCATGAAGAGCTACACAATTTCGAGAGGAATCAAGTGTGGACATTGGTTGAAAAGCCGGACGACAACCACAATGTCATTGGAACCAAATGGGTGTTTCAGAATAAGCAAGATGAGGATGGACAAGTTGTACGCAACAAGGCCCGTCTCGTTGCTCAAGGCTACACTCAAGTCGAAGGTATGGACTATGGTGAGACATATGCCCCCGATGCTAGACTTGAGTCCATACGCATCTTACTTGCTTATGCCAATCACCATGATATCATTTTATACCAAATGGACATTAAAAGTGCTTTCCTAAATGGTGAAATTGAGGAGGAAGTTTATGTTAAACAACCTCCCGGCTTTGTTAATCCTAAGAAACCTAATCATGTCTACAAACTTCATAAAGCTCTTTATGGTCTTAAACAAGCTCCTAGAGCATGGTATAAATGCTTGACCAAGTTTCATAGTGAAAAAGGCTTTGAAATTGAGAAGATTGATTCTACACTTTTTACTAAAAGGGTTAATGGTGAATTATTTGCATGCCAAATTTATGTGGATGATATCATATTTGGTTCGACTAACCCTCATTTTAGTGAAAAGTTTGGAAGGCTAATGTCGGAGAAGTTTGAGATGTCTATGATGAGTGAACTCAAATTCTTTCTTGGTTTGCAAATCAAGCAAATTAAGGAAGGTACCTTTGTTTCTCAAACAAAGTATACCAAGGATCTTTTCAAGAAGTTCAACATGCAAGAAAGCAAAGGTATGAAAACACCCATGCCCACTAGTGGACATCTTGACTTGACTAAGGATGGCAAACCGATTGACCAAAAGGTTTACCGCTCTCTGATTGGTTCATTGTTATATCAATGTGCCTCCCGTCCTGATATTATGCTAAGTGTGTGCATGTGTGCACGATATCAAGCGGCCCCTAAAGAATGTCATCTTAAGGCTGTGAAAAGGATAGTGAGATACTTAATTCATACACCAAACTTTGGCATTTGTATCCTAAGAGGTCCTCTTTTGATCTTGTTGGCTACTCCAATTCGGACTATGCCGGTGACAAGGTTGATAGAAAGTCCACTTCGGGTACTTGTCAATTTCTTGGTAGATCTCTTGTGTCTTGGTCCTCCAAGAAACAAAACTCGGTATCCTTATCCACCGCCGAAGCGGAATACATTGCCGCCGGATCATGTTGTGCTCAATTACTTTGGATGACCCAAACCCTTAAGGATTATGGGATACATGTAAAACATGTTCCATTGATTTGTGACAATGAAAGTGCTATTAAGATTGCTCACAATCCCGTGCAACATTCTTGAACTAAGCATATTGAAGTTCGTCATCATTTCATTCGAGATCATGTTGCTAAAGGAGACATCAATCTTAAGCATGTTCGTACCGATAAGCAATTGGCGGATATATTCACCAAACCTCTTGATGAGAAAGTATTTTGCCGTTTGAGAGGTGAATTGAACATCATTGATGCCTCAAACTTGGAGTAGAAGCTCCATTTGGATACATGCAAGGGATGAGCCTTTTATGACTAATCCTTGATATTTCTCTTATGATGATGATCATATGTCTTGGATCTATACTTGTACCCTTGCATGTTATCTAACCCTTGTAGGTACTTGGATGAGCCCAAATCTATGATATTGCAAGTCACTCACATTTTGAGCAATCTCTACATCACCAAGTCCCTACTATATGGATGTTGAATACAAGGAAGCATGAACTCACTCAACATATCCTTTGACAATTTCAATATATCAAATTTCTTTTGATACCAAGTTTCATGATTGTCATTTTGGATACACAAGTGCTTTTCCTTGCAAGACTAACTCATGTAGGAAGATGAACTCAAATCCTAAGTGGTGCTCCCAATTCTTGATGAACTACATCAACCTTGAGCATCCAACACAAGTTCGACTACATGATCAACATCAACACCACAACCCAAGGTATGATATTCCATCTTAGAGAAGCTTTGCTCCAAGTCATGAGTCAAAGCAATTCAACAAGATGTGAATACATCAAAATGTTTAAACAAAAAATGGTAACCCCATTTTGAGCTTAAACGATGAGTATGACCTATGATCAAGTGTTATCACTTGACTCCTCAGTCAATATACTCAAACATAGGAGACTTTGTCGTAGACCCCCCTCTAGATGAAGTTCTCTAGTATTTCATTGCTCATTTACTTTGTGTTCTTACTATTGTAACTTCATCTAGATTTCTTTTCTGTTTTATTCTGTGTCTAATTCATTGCAAATCTTTCAGTTAATTCCTTGCAAATCCTTGTGAGATTTCTTTTGCCAAGTGAGCTAAATTGACAAGAAAATTACTCTGTGTTGAACTTGGTCCCTCCGACCAAAACCTATCGGTCAGACTAAAGCACAAGGTCTCCTTGTGAATAGTTCATCGGTACAACTGATATGGACTAACTCGGCGTCACCGACGAAAAACAATCGGCGTCACCGATTTCAACTCTAAGAAAATGTTTTGCCATTTTTACTGCCTATCTTCTTCAGCTCCACTCAATGATTCTTTTCTCTACAAGCATCATGGATTACCTACTACTTTGTAGTGTCTCTCAAGGACCACACTTACTTGACTCATGCTCCAGAAGTGCCCTTCTTGGAAATTGATGTCAAAGGGGGAGAGAGAGCACATCAAAGCTTATCATATGAGCACATCTAAGCTCTTCCAGATGCTAGTAAAACAAAGAGGAGAGAAGTCACATGTCTTTTATAGGGGAAAGACATTTCAATATGTTTGATCTTAGTTATTGCTATTGAATATTATTGTTGCTCTAATTGTGGTTAATATTACCCTTTCTTGCTCTGATTTTCTCTCACCCTACCTTCTGCCATTATCCAATATCAGATTCAGGGGGAGAAAGTGTCCATATCTAGGGGAAGAAAATCTTTGGAATTCATTGCATATCTTTAAACTCTTCGGGGACATGTCAGTATCTAAAAGGAGTACCTAGTACTCACCCATTACATGTCATCCCAGTCTTGGTACTTTTGTGGTTTCCTGAAATTGCTTTACTTAGAGTGTTCTTGTGTTATCTAACCCTGTTTTCTCAAGTCTACTCCTTCTAAAGCCAGCCCAAGACCACAAGGTAAGTATATGCATCACACTCATGTGCATGATGATCTCTTGCTGATGTACATATTGTTTGCAAGAAGGATTCATGAACATGGAGGTACACTTCTTATCCACATCATTTGCTCTGATGCATATAGCCAAGATGCATGTAACTCATTGCTTGCTCTGTCATGCTTATGCATTCACATGTTCTGATATTCCAACTTCACGTGATTGCATACATGTAGGGGGAGCCTATGCATGTTACATGTCTCTCCAAAGCTTTACTTGTTACCATGTATATCTTTAATCTAAAGCTTTGATGTATGTTGTCATCAATTACCAAAAAGGGGGAGATTGAAAGCACAAGTTCTCCCTGGGTGATTTTGCTAATTAATGTCAACATATCTCTTGTTGGACTAATACTTCTACCTAGTGTATTTCAGACAAGTTCAACAATGGCATGGCAAGGATAAGAGGATGTGGAACCCATTCAAAATGCTAAGGACACATATTGGCAAAAGCTCAAGACTCTTCATTTATATTTTAGTGATCCAAGATCACATTGAGTCCATAGGAAAGCCAATACTATTAAAAGGGGATGAGGTGTTGCTTAATGGTCTACTTGCTCAAGTGCTTAGTGATATTGCTCCAAAACCCTCAACCACTTTCTCACTTCCAAATATGTCCAAAACTCAAAGTCAAACTCGGCCCCACCGAAATGATCTATCCGACGCCACCGAGTTCATTTGACATAGCCACTGCCAGAAACCCTAACTCCTCGGTCACACCAATATGGATCTCGGTCTCACCGAGATGGCCCTGCAAACTCACTGTTGCCTGTTGCAATTATTTCGGTCTTACTGAAATGTGCAATCAGTCCCACCGAGTTTGCTTGACCAACTCTCTGTTTGCTCTTTGCTAAAATCGGTCTCACCGAGTTCACAACATCTATTACCTTTTGGAGAGTGGTGTCTCCTAGATTGGTTAGGTGTCACTTGGGAGCCTCCGACAAGATTGTGGAGTTGAACCAAGAAGTTTGTAAGGGCAAGGAGATCGCCTACTTCGTGAAGATCTACCCGAGTGAGGCAAGTCCTTCGTGGGCGATGGCCATGGTGGGATAGAGAAGGTTGCTTCTTCATGGACCCTTCGTGGGTGGAGCCCTCTATGGACTCGCGCAACCGTTACCTTTCATGGGTTGAAGTCTGCATCAACATGGATGTAGGATAGCACCACCTATCAGAACCACGCCAAAAATATCCGTGTCTTCATTGCATTTGCACACTCCAATCCCATCTCTTTACTTTATTGCAATTAGCATGCTTTACTCTTTCTGCTGCTCATACTCTTGCCATGCTTGCTTGAAATGTATTGTGAATGCTTAAATTTGTGCTAAAACTCCAACTCAACTTGAAGAACTTAAAAATTGCCACTTTTACTTGTTGAGGGTCTAATCACCCCCCCTCTAGACCCCTCTTCTCGATCCTTTCAGTGGTAATCTGGAATGTGACGAGAAACAAGCTCAAAATTTATTGATGGTTCTGGGCTCGAAGCACGAAACACACCTTCATATGGCTGCCCATTTATGTTGTTCTGGCTCATCGCAAATAGTTCTTATGGATTAACCGTATGCCAGGCATCACTGATAACCCACAAGTATAGGGGATCGCAACAGTTTTCGAGGGTAGAGTATTCAACTGAAATTTATTGATTCGACACTAGGGGAGCCAAAGAATATTCGTGAGTATTAGCAGTTGAGTTGTCAATTCAACCATACCTGAAAGTCTTAATATCTGTAGCAAATTTTTTAGTAGCAAAGTAGTATGGAAGTAACGGTAACGGTGGTAACATTAGCAATAGCAATTTTGTAGTGATTGTAACAACAGCACGACGAAAGTAACTTACCAAAGATCAATATGTGAAAAGCTCGTAGGCATTGGATCAGTGATGGATAATTATGTCGGATGGCATTCATCATGCAACAGTCATAACCTAGGGCGACACAGAACTAGCTCCAATTCATCAATGTAATGTAGGCATGTATTCCATATATAGTCATATGTGCTTATGGAAAAGAACTTGCATGACATCTTTTGTCCTACCCTCCCGTGGTAGCGGGATCCATAAGGAAACTAAGGGATATTAAGGCCTCCTATCAATAGAGAACCGGAACAAAGCATTAGCACTTAGTGAATACATGAACTCCTCAAACTATGGTAATCACCAGAAAGAATCCCAATTATTGTCACCTTGGGTTATGCGGATCTTAACTCGTAAAAGGTGTCTACAACTTGCAAGATCGGATCAAGAACACATATATATTCATGAAAACATAATAGTTTCAGATCAGAAATCATGGCACTCGGGCCCTAGTGACAAGCATTAAGCATAGCAAAGTCATAGCAACAACAATCTCAGAACATAGTGGATACTAGGGATCAAGCCCTAACAAAACTAACTCGATTACATGATAAATGTCATCCAACCCATCACCGTCCAGCAAGCCTACGAAGGAATTACTCACTCCCGGCGGTGAGCATCATGGAATTGGTGATGGAGGAAAGTTGATGATGACGACGGCGTCGATTTTCCCCTCTCTGGAGCCCCGAACAGACTCCAGATTAGCCCTCCCGATGAAGAACGGGAGGTGGCGATGGCTCTGTATCGTGAAACGCGATGAATCCTTCTCTCTGCGAATAGGTATATATGGAGTTGGACTTAGGGTTGCCGGAGCTCCAGGAGGCCCACAAGCCTGTAGGGCGCGCCCAGGGGGGTAGGCGTGCCCCTAGGGCTTGTGGCTCTTGGGCGGCCCCCCTTTAGTATCTTTTTCCGTTAGTATTTTTATATATTCCACAAAAATTCTCCGTAAATTTTTAGGTCAATCCGAGAACTTTGATGTCTGCACAAAAATAACACCATGGCAATTCTGCTGAAAACATCGTCAGTCCGGGTTAGTTCCATTCAAATCATGGAAATTAGAGTCCAAAACAAGGGCAAAAGAGTTTGGAAAAGTAGATACGATGGAGACGTATCAACTCCCCCAAGCTTAACCCATTGCTTGTCCTCAAGCAGTTCAGTTGACAAACTGAAAGTGACAAAGAAAAACTTTTACAAACTCTATTTGATCTTGTTGTTGCAAATATGTCTAACCAATGTTCAGGTTTTCAGCAAAGATTATGAACTAACCATATTCACAATAACACTTAGGTCTCACATTTACTCATATCAATGGCATAACTAACTAGCTAGCAATAATAAGATATCTTGGATGACAACACTTTTTCAAAACAATCATGATATACTATGATATAATGGTATCTCGCTAGCCCTTTCTGAGACCGCAAAACATAAATGCAGATCACCTCTGAAGTTCAAGCACTGACTAGACATTGTAATTCATGGCAAAAGGGATCCGGTCACACTCATATGCAACATCAACTAAAAACAAAGAGTATACATGACAATAGTGCTCTCTAGTTGGTGCTTTAATAAGAAGATGATAACTCAACAATAAAAGTAAATAGATAGGCCCTTCGCAGAGGGAAGCAGGGATTTGCAGAGGTGCCAGAGCTCGAAGCTTTTAAAACAGCGATGAATATAATTTTGAGAGGTGTGCTTTCATTGTCAACATAACAATCGAGAGATCTCACTATCTTCCATGCTAGACACATTATAGGTGGTTCCCAAACAGAATGGTAAAGTTTTTACTCCCCCTCCACCAACAAACACAAGCCATGGTTAGCCGAATCCATGGGTGCCATCCATACCAACAACGATCCAGGGGAGTTTTGTTTCATTATTATATTTTGATTTTGATTTTGATCATAGGACTGAGCATCCCAATTACCAGCCAGTCTCTCATGAATGACAAGTGGATAAACACTCATCGTGAGAATAACCCATCTAGCATGGAAGATACTGACAGCCCCCAGTCACTACATGAGCGATTTGGGCATACAAAATAGATTATTAGTTGAAGATTTAGAGTTTGGCACATGCAAATTTTCTTGGAACGGCAGGTAAATACCACATATAGGTAGATACGGTGGACTCATATGGAACAACTTTGGGTTTAAGGAAGTGGATGCACAAGCCGTATTCCCGCTTAGTACAAGTGAAGGCTAGAAAATAGATTGAGGAGCGACCAACTAGAGAGTGACAATGGTCATAAACATGCATTGAGGTTAATCAATGTTGAATACAAGCAATGAGTAGGATATAAATCACCATGAACCACTACAAAAAAACCACTTCCGTGATGATAAGTGTTTGTCACAGTAGGTCACATTTTCTGTCATGCATGTACATCCATGACGATTTTATGACAGAATCAAGATAGTCATACCTGTGCTGTCGTAGAAGTGTTCCATGACAATACCAAAATTATCATCATGGAAGTGTCCACTTCCATGACGATAAATGGCGCGTCAAGGAAGTGCTTTCGTCAAGGGTAACCAACATGTGGCATCCACCGAAACGGGTCGCCGTTAAGCTATCGGGTTCCGGTTTGGATCCGATAACCCGTTAACAGCCAGGACCAATGGGGATTTTCCACGTGTAAAATCATCATTGGCCGGAGGAAACACGTGTCGGCTCCTTGGTGGGCCAGATGTCGTCCATCCAATGGAGGATACGTGCCTATGATACGTCGACACGTGGCAGGGCCCAACAGAGGCCCATATAGGTTAAAAAGGCTGGCCCAGTCAAAGGCCCATAATATTTACTCAGGTACTAGTGGGCAAGCCCACTAACGGCCTACTTAAACATGGCCCATTTACGGCCCAAAGCCAGATCTGGCCCGTTAATTGTTCGCCAAGTATTTGGGGCCAATTACGGCCCAGTGACATTTCGGCCTGTTAGAGGCCTGATGTAGACATGGGCCCATTTTCAGCCTGGTGTGTCTTTCGGCCTGGGAATGGCCCGTGCTGCCCATGGGCCATATATGGTCCAACGTGACATCCGCCCCACTAACGGCCTGTGATCAAGGTGGCAACAGTTCAGCCGAATGTGACTTTGGGCCTGTTAAAGGCCTGTCATATAATTTGGCCCATTGATGCCTCTACTAAGCTTTCGGCCTCTCAAAGGCCCATGATATCAGTGGGCCAGCTAAGGCCCGAGATATGTTTTGGCCTGGTAATGGCCCGTCATATAACCGGGCCAATAATGGCCCGGTCTACATTTCAGCCTGCTAAAGGCCCGTGGACGACTATTGAAAATTGAGGCCCAACATGCATTTTGGCCTGCTAAAGGCCCATGGTACCTTCTGGGCCGTAACAGGCCAGAAGAATATTCAGCATGTTAATGGCCCGAAGCTACATGGGCCCAATTAAGCGCTGGGTCCACTAAAGGCCCAACTAAACTTTGGGCCGAACATAGGCCCGTGTAAGTTGTGAGCCTGGCGCAAAGTGTGAAGGCCCCAATGGCCTTTCAGGCCCAAGAAAGTTGTAGGCCAGCCCAATTGTGGCCCGCTAAAATGCAGGCCCGTTAGAGGCGAAAGTTTCGGCTCGGTCGCCTACATCAGATTTTCGCCATTTTTTTCAGATAGCAAATGATGGCATATATGGTAACTAGTAGGAATTAAGAACAAACCTACTCTATACAATAAAGAAATTATGGCATAGTAACTTAGAATAAACTTACACTATACAATAAAGGATTTATGGTATATTACATCCACTGGGCATCGAAGTTTGCCACCAGTGATCATAAAGCGCAACGAAGAAGCAGATTACAAAAACTGGGCGCCATTGCAGCGTAACAAAATAATACTGAACCAAGACCACTTCCAGGACAGTTCAAGAAAGGTTAGCCTTGCGTGGGAGCTGCTGCGCAAGCTGCTGAGCAAGGCTGTGAGACTGGCCTAGCATGTCAGTCATAGCTTCCAGCTGTAGCTGTTTAGCAATGAGGTTCTCATTGGTGTTCTCCGCGATCTTCCTTAGAGATAGGACTTCAAGTCAAAGTTGAGTTGCAGAATGCCTTTCTGCTTGAACTTGGGACTAAAGAAGTTGAACTGATTCAGATAGCGAATTCTGTGAGCTTGTCTAACTGCTAGTCTCAAGTAACTGGAACACTGCATCAAGACATGACTTTGGGGTTGTCTCGCTATCTTCAAGATGTTTTGCCTTCTTTGCTACAATATATGTTGGGTTTGTCTCACAGCCTTCAGCAGACTTGTGCATGCCAGCAGGCATATCACCTTGAAACAAGCAGAGAGATGACAGGTTTTGCACGTGTATAAACAAAGATGGTAACCGTGCTGTCAATTCCATCCAATTTCAAATTAGAAAATAAAGAGTCAGTTCAAAATATCAATAGCATAATTTGGCATTGTTCATAATGTGGGGAGCTTCACCACACTACTGGATTACAATGTCAACAAAACAAGCAGAGATGTAGGGCAAAGACAATCATTGTATCTATTTTGGTTAATGTGCATGGCATGTTGTTCAATCATCAGCCACATCAGTAAGATAAAACAAGAGATGACAAGGTGCAAACGTGGATTGCTTCACCACACACTAGATTATAGATCCACAAAAACAAGCATACATATAGGTAGTATTGAGTAATGTGCATGGTATGAATAAGGAATTTAGTTTTACAACTAAAACTTGGAACTTACAATTGTTGCGAACATGAATTTTGATAGAAACAACAAACTAAACAGCAGTTGACGATAGGGAGTATGAGCAAATTAAACAGCAGTTGAGGATAAAGGCTTTAGAAGGACTGACATAAATTAACAGCTAACACCGGCTCAATAATGCCCTTCTCCATGTCAAGGGAAGGATAACTCAAGAATTTCAGCACAGAAACTTCTTCATAAGCATTGCCTATACTCTGCATTTTGTAGAGAGTAATTATAGAGATGATAATACTGGAAGGGATAGAGGATAATGAAGATAAGATGCAGATTGATGCTACATAATTGTCGTGGGTGAACACGATCACCTATGGGGCCATCGGCCCCTTTGTGGTTCGGCGAGGGGGAAGATCACGTTGCACAAAGAGCGGAGGCCATGGGACAGCACAACAGTGGTGACATTAGTGGTTTTTACCCAGGTTTGGGCCACTGGGAAGCGTAAAACCCTACTCCTGCTTTGGTGGATTGGATGGGGGAACATGATAAACACGCAACGCTCAAGCCCGGCAAGGTGGCCTCGGGGAGAGCAGCTACGCGCGTACAAATGTGCAAGGGTCCGAATCCTTTGCTAGGTTGCCTTGGACATCCTTTTATAGCTCAAGGGGTAACCATAGTGGCAAAACAGTCTTTATCTAGTGATTAGATAGCAAACAGTGCTATCATACCTAACTCTGGTAGTTAGGACAAAGTGCTTTAAATGCACTACTAGGTGTCGTGCTGAGGGTGAAGCCCGGCAAGCCTGCCGAGCCACTTAATCATATTCTGCTTATCTGTTAGACACGCATGTGGACGGGTGTCACATGGGTGTAATCTGTCTTCCAATGGGCTGCCACGTTCCTGGTGGAGGCCACTTAATCACCTGGAGGCTTGACACCGCATTGATAAGTGATTTGCGTTGTGGTGCGGTGGAGCGGTGGTTCCTCGGCGGGAGTCCTCGCCCTTGGCAGACCCGGCAAGCCTGCCGGGGAAATCTTGGACTTGTCCCTGGGGCGGCCTCGACCCGGCCAGGTTCTCCTGCCCGGCATGGGAGGCCTTCCCAAGGTGATGCTCTGCTGTCTTGTTTTGACTTGGTCTTCTTGATCCTTCCTTTGATCTCACGAAGAGCGGTTCCTCTGGCTTGGCCTTGCCTTGTATGTTGGTGCCGAACATGTGATGCTAGCACGCCTGGGTATAAGTCCAGGCAACAAATCTGAATGTTTGTTGCACCGACAGGAGCCCCCGGGCCTGGCCCATACATGCCGCCTGGCATCATTGGGGTAGGCCCCAACAAATACACAGGCGCATGCTTTGGCCAAACCGCAATGGGATTCATGTCTTTCTTGATATCTTCCTTTCCCCTTCATTAACCTGTGATTGAATCAGTTTCCGGTTTTCCCGTGAGTCATGCTGAACGACATGGGGCAATCCACATAGTGGCCCTGCGCAGCCGTCTTCGGCTTCCTACCCCTTTCGCAAGGGTGATGGAGGTAGAACAGCCACCAGGGTTGAAGTTGCACATGAGGGGCTGCTGTAACGGCAGCATGCGGGCGGATGTAGAGTTCCTCGTACCTCATGTCATGCTTCTCCGGCGTGGCTGGAAAACTTTTGCTCGTGCCCATAGCTTGGCGGCGGGGCATGTTCTCCATTTTAAATTAATGGAGGCCAACATGCTCTCCATCAAGGTCTTCGGGCATTCAGGTGCTTACTTAGGGTGCTACACGGAGAGCTCGACCGACGATGAAAGCTCCTCCTTGAGTGACAGCGACAAAGAGGACAGTGACGATGGCGCCGAGCGGGAGGACGATGGCTTGGATTCCAGCTGAGTGCCGGACGCACCGTCACCATCAGCTGGGCGCCGGCAACACCATCATCTACACCTGGGTCTTCTCCCCCCCGGCAGAGCGATTTGCCAGGGTGTTGGGTGTGGATGTCTCCGCCTCCTCCAGCTGGACCGCGACAGGCTTCCTCGTGGACTCCGGCTTCGTCTTCCCTGCCAGTGTCCCTCCGGTCGCGTTCCGTTGGTCCTGGCGGTGGTGACCAGGGCATCGCCTAGCCGTTCCCTCCGTCCATCACCTTCTTCTGCGCTCTCCCGAGCTTGTCAGGCTGCATCCCGTGGGCCCTGACGGGGTGATGTCTACTACGCAACTTTATTCTTGTAGACTCGTGTTGGGCCTCCAAGCGCAGAGTTTTGTAGGACAGTTGCAATTTTCCCTCAAGTGGATGACCTAAGGTTTATCAATCCGTGGGAGGCGTAGGATGAAGATGGTCTCTCTCAAACAACCCTGCAACCAAATACAAGAAATCTCTTGTGTCCCCAACAAACCCAATACAATGGCAAATTGTATAGGTGCACTAGTTCGGCGAAGAGATGGTGATAAAAGTGTAATATGGATGGTAGAAGTATATTTTTATAATCTGAATAAATAAAAACAGCAAGGTAGCAAGTGACAAAAGTGAGCACAAACGGTATTGCAATGCTTGAAAACAAGGCCTAGGGTCCGTACTTTCGCTAGTGCAACCTCTCAACAATGCTAATATAATTGGATCATATAACCATCCCTCAAAGTGTGATGAAGAATCACTCCAAAGTTCCTATCTAGCGGAGAACATAAGAATAAATTGTTTGTAGGGTACGAAACCACCTCAAAGCTATTCTTTTTGATCGATCTATCCAAGAGTTCGTACTAAAATAAAATTCAAAGCAAATTCAGATTCGTAATGCTCAATCCAACACAAAGAACCTCAAAGAGTGCCCCAAGATTTCTACCGGAGAAACAAAGACAAGAATGTGCATCAACCCCTATGCATAGATTACCCCAATGTCACCTCGGGAATCCGCGAGTTGAGTGCCAAAACATAAATCAAGTGAATCAATACGATACCCCATTGTCACCACGGGTATTCATAGCAAGACATACATAAAGTGTTCTCAAATCCATAAAAGTATTCAATCTGATAAAACAAAATCTCAAAGGGAAAACTCAATTCATCACAACAAGATAGAGAGGGAAAAACACCTTATGATCCGACTATATTAACAAAGCCCGTGATACATCAAGATCATGACATCTCAAGAACACGAGAGAGAGAGATTATACACATAGCTACTGGTACAAACCATCAGCCCCGAGGTTGGACTACTCCCTCCTCATCGTGGTGGTCGCCGGGATGATGAAGATGGCCACCGGTGATGATCTCCCCCTCTGGCAGGGTGTCAGAACGGGGTCTAGATTGGATCTCGTGGATACAGAGGCCTTGCGGTGGCGGAACTTCTGATCTAGGGTCTCCCCGAGTGTTTTTGGAATATTTGGCAATTTATAGGGCGAAGAGGCGGTGCGGGAGGCCACCGAGGTGGGCACAACCCACCGGGGCGCGCCTGGGGGCCCAGGCGCACCCTGGTGGATTGTGCCCCCCTCGGGGCACCCCCCAGGTGCTGCTCTGGCACATTGGATGTCTTCTGGTCCATAAAAAATCCACAAAAAGTTTCGCTGCGTTTTGACTCCGTTTGGTATTGATTTTCTGCGATGTAAAAAACAAGCAAAAAACAGCAACTAGCACTGGGCACTATGTCAATAAGTTAGTCCCAAAAATGATATAAAGTTGCTATAAAATGATTTCAAAACATCCAAGAATGATAATATAAGAGCATGAATACTTCATAAATTATAGATACGTTGGAGACGTATCAGCATCCCCAAGCTTAATTCCTACTCGTCCTCGAGTAGGTAAATGATAAAAGAAATAATTTATGAAGTTTGAATGCTAGCAAAGTGCATAAGTTTGATCAATGATAATTTCAATCACTTTTCCTAGCATCATAACAGCAACTCTTTCTCATAAAACTCATCATGTTAAAGTAGCAACCAATTCACATGTTAAGGTTCAAACAATGAATTCTCTTGAAACTCAACAACCTATATTCTTAGTCACCAAACAATTGCAATTCAACTTATTCAACAGAGTCTAAGTAAGATCTCCACATACTCAACCATCATATAGTCTTCTATGATTGCTAACACTCACAGCATACACATGAGCAAAACGTTTCAACCGGACACATAGAAAGATAGGGGCTTATAATTTCGCCTCCCAACGTATTCACCTCAAGGGTGATGTCAACAATAATAACTCATGCTACCCATATCCAACTGGATATATGTGCCTAGATCTTTCCTCACCACATGATGCTTGCCAAAAGAGAAAAATAAAAAGGAATAGAGAGAAAAACTTTGACTCTTGCATGAAAGTAAATACATAAAAGTAAAAGGTTGGCCCTTTGCAGAGGGAAGCAGAGGTTGCCACCCTTAGTGCAAAAGAACGTCACATTATATTGCCCCTTATGATAGCAACCTTTATTATGCAGTCTGTCGCTTTTATTCTTTGCTATCACAAGTTCGTACAACGCTCAATTTTCTCATACACTAAATGATCTAACACTTTTAGAAGCAATTTTTATTGCCTTATTGCATCGATGACAACTTACTTGAAGGATCTTACTCAATCCTTAGGTAGGTATGGTGGACTCTTGAAAATAAGATTTGGGTTTAAGGGTTTTTGGATGCACAAGTAGTATCTCTACTTGGTGCGGAATTTTTGGCTAGCAAAGATGGGGGGCAAGCACCACATGTTGAAGGATCTATGACAATATAACTTCTATGTGAATATGAACAAACATAAATCATTACGTTGTCTTCCTTGTCCAACGTCAACAATTTTGGCATATAATATTTTGATGGGGGCTCACAATCACAAAATATTTCCAAGATAGTGTATTTGCATGTGAAAGTTCTCTTCCTTATAGTAATTATTCATGAATTGCTTGTATGACCAATATTGTGATTGTCAAGCTTCAAAAGATTTCGCTTTCTAAACCCAATGTGAAGCTACCACTAGGCATGATATGAACATATAATTTCAACTTCATGATATTCAATTCTTTCAACAATTTACTCATAGGATAAAAGTGAAGCACGAGAGTAAATGACAAACTACTCCAAAAAGATATAAGTGAAGATCAAGTGAGTAGTTAAGTAAATGGGTAGCTAGTTGAGGACTCTCTCTTATTTAAAACTTTCAGATCTAAGTATTAAAACAGCAAGCAAATAAAATAAAATGACATTCTAAGAATACCACACATCATGTGAAGAAGCAAAAACTTAGGCTCAACCCATACTAACCGATAGTTGTTCATGAAGAAAGGTGGGATGCCTACCGGGGCATCCCCAAGCTTAGATGCTTGAGACTTTTTGGATTATTAACTTGGGATGCCTTGGGCATCCCCAATCTTGAGCCTTTGTGTCTCCTTAATTCCTTTTATATCATGGTTTCCCTAAATCTTAAAAACTTCATCCACACAAAACTCAACAAGAACTCGTGAGATAAATTAGTATAAACCAATGCAAAAACCTTATCATTCTCTACTGTAGAAAATCACAAAAAAATTTATTCAACATTGCATACTAAATGCCTCTGCATATTTAATACTCCTATCCTCAAATAGAATCATTAAACAAGCAAACATAACAGCACTCTGCCAAAACAGTACAGTCTGTAAAGAATGCAAGAGTATCAATACTTCTTCAACACCAAAAATTATGAAAATTTACCAAACTGTAGGAAATTTATCATAGCTTACTTTGCAAAAAGTCTCAACATTTTATCACATTCTGACTTTTCTCGAGAATTTTTCCAACATCGATAAACTTTCTGTTTTGAAACAGCAACTCATATACTTGCAAAATGAGCATGGTAAAGGCTATCCTTGACAATTTTTATTGAAAAGAAAGATGCAAAACATTATTCTAAATAACAGCAAGCAAATCCTAACAAGAAGATGACGCTCCAAGCAAAACACATATCATGTGACGAAAAAAATGTAGCTCCAAGTGAGGTTACCGATAATGTTGGAGACGAAAGAGGGGATGCCTTCCGGGGCATCCCCAAGCTTAGTTGCTTGGATATTCCTTGAATATTACCTTGGGGTGCCTTGGGAATCCCCAAGATTAGGGTCTTTTCACTCCTTATTCTCCTCATATCGACATCTCACCCAAAACTTGAAAACTTCAATCACACAAGACTTAACGGAACTTCGTGAGATAGGTTAGTATGATAAAGAGCAAACCATTTCACTTTTGTACTGTCGAAGACAAGATTAGTAATTGTTTCCACACAATGCCTACTGTAGCATATCATGTCCACAATTTGTATTGATCAATATAAGCCATAGAAACTAGAAAACAAGCAAACTATGCATTGAAAACAGAATCTGTCAACAACAGATCAGTCTGTAGTAATCTGTACTACAAACACACTTATTATACTCCAAAAATTCTGAAAAATTAGGACAACGTAGAGAATTTGTATATTTATCACCTTTAAAAAATTCATATCAAAAGCACGTTCCAGTGAATTTTAAAAATTCCTGGACTGAGCGTAAAAGTTTCTGTTTTTGCACAGATTCGAGTCAACTATCATCCACACTATCCCAAAGGCTTTACTTGGCACTTTATTGAAACAAAAGCAATAAAACATGATTACTACAGTAGCATAATCATGTGAACACACATAAACAGTATGGGTAAATGTTGGGTTGTCTCCCAACAAGCGCTTTTCTTTAATGCCTTTTAGCTAGGCATGATGATTTCAATGATGCTCGCATAAAAGATAAGAATTGAAACATAACAAGAGCATCATGAAACACATGGCAAGCACATTTAATTCTAACCCACTTCCTATGCATAGGGATTTTGTGAGCAAAAAAATTATGGGAGCAAGAATCAACTAGCATAGGAAGGCAAAACAAGTGCAACTTCAAAACTTTCAACATATAGAGAGGAAACTTGATATTATTGCAATACCTACAAGCACATGTTCCTCTCTCATAATAATTTTCAGTAGCATCATGAATGAATTCAACAATATAGCTATCACATAAAGCTTTCTTTTCATGATCCACAAGCATAGAATTTTTATTACTCTCCACATATGCAAATTTATTCTCATTCATAGTGGTGGGAGCAAACTCAACAAAATAACTATCATGTGATTGAAAATTAAAATCATGATGACAAATTTCATGGTTATCATTATTCAATATAGCATAATGTCATCACCATAATCATCATAGATAGCAACTTTGTTATCATAGTCAATTGAAACCTCTTCCAAAATAGTGGATTCATCACTAAATAAAGTCATGACCTCTCCAAATCCACTTTCATAATTATTACAATAAGATTCAACACCCTCCAAAATAGTGGGATCATTAATACCTAGAGTTGACACTCTTCAAAACCCACTTTCATCAATATAATCGTCATAAATAGGAGGCATGCTACCATTATAACAAATTTTCACATCAAAACTTGGGGGACTAAAAATATGATCTTCATCAAACATAGCATCCCCAAGCTTGTTGCTTTGCATATCATTAGCATCATGGATATTCAAAGAATTCATACCAACAATATTGCAATCATGCTCATCATTCAAAGATTTTTTTTCAAACATTTTATAGAATTCTTCTTCTATCAATTGAGCACAATTTTCCTTTCCATCATTTTCATGAAAGACATTATAGAGATGAATAATATGATGCAACCTCAATTCCATTTTTTTTGTAGTTTTCTTTTTATAAACCAAACTAGTGATAAAACAAGAAACTAAAAGATTCAATTGAAAGATCTAAAGATATACCTTCATGCACTCACCTCCCCGGCAACGGCGCCAGAAAAGAGCTTGATGTCTACTACGCAACTTTATTCTTGTAGACTCGTGTTGGGCCTCCAAGCGCAGAGTTTTGTAGGACAGTAGCAATTTTCCCTCAAGTGGATGACCTAAGGTTTATCAATCCGTGGGAGGCGTAGGATGAAGATGGTCTCTCTCAAACAACCCTGCAACCAAATACAAGAAATCTCTTGTGTCGCCAACACACCCAATACAATGGCAAATTGTATAGGTGCACTAGTTCGGCGAAGAGATGGTGATAAAAGTGTAATATGGATGGTAGAAATATAATTTTATAATCTAAATAAATAAAAACAGCAAGGTAGCAAGTGAAAAAAGTGAGCACAAACAGTATTGTAATGCTTGAAAACAAGGCCTAGGGTCCGTACTTTCGCTAGTGCAACCTCTCAACAATGCTAATATAAATGGATCATATAACCATCCCTCAAAGTGTGATGAAGAATCACTCCAAAGTTCCTATCTAGCGGAGAACATAAGAATAAATTGTTTGTAGGGTACGAAACCACCTCAAAGCTATTCTTTCCGATCGATCTATCCAAGAGTTTGTACTAAAATAACACCAAAGCAAATTCAGATTCATAATGCTCAATCCAACACAAAGAATCTCAAAGAGTGCCCCAAGATTTCTACCGGAGAAACAAAGACAAGAACGTGCATCAACCCCTATGCATAGATTACCCCAATGTCACCTCGGGAATCCGCGAGTTGAGTGCCAAAACATATATCAAGTGAATCAATACGATACCCCATTGTCACAACGGGTATTCATAGCAAGACATACATAAAGTGTTCTCAAATCCATAAAAGTATTCAATCCAATAAAACAAAATCTCAAAGGTAAAACTCAATTCATCACAACAAGATAGAGAGGGGAAAACACCATATGATCCGACTATATTAACAAAGCCCACGATACATCAAGATCGTGACATCTCAAGAACACGAGAGAGAGAGATTATACACATAGCTACTGGTACAAACCCTCAGCCCCTAGGGTGGACTACTCCCTCCTCATCGTGGTGGTCGCCGGGATGATGAAGATGGCCACCGGTGATGATCTCCCCCTCCGGCAGGGTGCCAGAATGTGGTCTCGATTGGATCTCGTGGATACAGAGGCCTTGCAGTGGCGGAACTTCTGATCTAGGGTCTCCCCGAGGGTTTTTGGAATATTTGGCAATTTATAGGGCGAAGAGGCGGTGCGGGAGGCCACCGAGGTGGGCACAACCCAACAGGGCGCGCGTGGGGGCCCAGGCGCACCCTGGTGGGTTGTGTCCCCCTCGGGGCACCCCCAGGTGCTGCTCTAGCACATTGGATGTCTTCTGGTCCATAAAAAATCCACAAAAAGTTTCGCTGCGTTTGGACTCCGTTTGGTATTGATTTTCTACGATGTAAAAAACAAGCAAAAAACAGCAACTGGCACTGGGCACTATGTCAATAAGTTAGTCCCAAAAAATGATATAAAGTTGCTATAAAATGATTGTAAAACATCCAAGAATGATAATATAAGAGCATGAATACTTCATAAATTATAGATACGTTGGAGATGTATCACGGGGTCTGGCTGGGCTTCTACCCAGGCACTCCTTTTGCCCTCTTCACCTCCCACTGTAGTTCCTACGAGGAGAGAGACAAGAAATGGATTACGGGGCACTTATCCTTTTTCAATTCAAAAGACGTAGGCATCTGCCAAGTTTTAGTTCAAATTATGTACTCTTTCATCCATATATGTACCCTGTAAGGTTTGTACTTGTTTATCCGCGTATTAATGAAAAAAGATATGTTTGCCGGGTACTTGTGCATGTATCATGTTCATGCAGAGGAATGATTCCTCTATACATTCAAGTAAACAAGGTTTTCCGGCAATACATCTTGTCGGTCCCTTCCATTGCTGCTGCGAGGCTCAGCCTGGCGGGTTAGGAGCATGGAAGAGAACTATGCCGGATCAATGTTTGGGATATCGCTTATCATTATCGTCTCGGTCGGCTGGAGATTAGAGATTAATCGGAAATCGGACGATTAATCAATTTTATCGGTAGACTATTTATCGGTCAGTTTTTTATACAAGTCAGAGATTTCAAGCATTGATAAGACAAAAATAGAAACAATCTTCACTTAAACAGTACGCCTTTAAATAGGACAATACTACAGAAGTACAAAATACTACAGCAGTGCATATAATAGTATTGTAGAATTACAGAACAAACAAAATTAGAACAGCACTACAACAACACATGTACTATTTTTGCATGTCTCAAACAGATAAGAGATAACACATAATAGTAGACAGTAGTACAGTACAGTAGTGCATATAATAGTCTTGCTGCTTTGCAAGCAAATATGGTGATAACAAGGTCCAGAAAAGTTCAAACAAGCTTTAACAAGGTCATAAGAAAGTCCAGAAAACATAAATAACATAGTTCTTGCTACTTTGCTAGCACACAGCCAAACACCAATCAACACATAGTCCTTTGCTCTCTGATTCTCTCACAACTCACAACCAAAAGTCCAAAATAAAGTGCTAGGCTGCTAGCAAAACTCAGACATTGTCATTGTCATAGGATTCAAGGTTGCATCTGGTCTTCCTCACCATTGTCATTGGCTTCTTCTATCCCAACCCCATCATCATCAGACTCGAACTCTATCTCATCCTCATTGATAGGCACAATGTCAAATTCATCATCGGAAACGAACTCTTCCACTTCGTGTAGTTCTCTCACCCTAAGACTTCTACGAGGCTCCATTGCATTGTCATCTTCCGTTGCCTCCATCTCATCATCAATGTAAGCATCTTCACATATCCAATCTTGGGCTGTGGAAGCATCTTCACCAAGGAGGACATCACAAGATGATGAGTACTTCTTTCTCTTGTCTACCATTCTTCCATTGAATTGAATATAAACTAGATCGTCCCTACGACGCACATCTAGTTTATTTCTCCTCTTTGCATCTACCTACAAATTGCAGAGTGAAGCTTAGAGATTCACATCTTGTCAAAAACAAAGTAAGGATCAGATTTGAGTATTTGCAAGTTGAGAATTACTTGTTCAAAAATGCTCCAATTTCTTTCACATCCGGATGAACTTGTGGTCAAGTTGAGTATCCTCAAAGCCACGTGCATCAATGTAGGAGTTTGTAGTCCATAAGTTGCCCACCACTCCCCTACATTTATAGAAAATTGTAACTATAATGCACCAGCCCAAAACTTTCAGAAATGCAATATGGCAAAATTATCATTGAGAACAAGCTTACCAGCATTGTAATTTTCATTGGTAATGGCTTTTGTGGCAGCCACCTTCCCAAACATGCCTTCCTTCTTCTTAAACTTGGGCAAGTCTGTGTTAAGCGCTTTATCCTGCTTGTGATCATCATCATGATAAAATTGTTCAATAACATCCATCAACCCGGACATGAATTCTACATCAGTAAAGATGCTTGTAGTAGCATAGCTATAATAAGGATTCAAGGCATATGCTGCCATGTGCAATGTGGTATCTAGCCTCCCATTCATCTTGCTCTCCATGGCTGTTGTGATCACCTTGTAATCCTTCTCCGAACTTTCAACCGCAAGCATTATTGCCTTCTTTGTTTCTATTATTTGTCCATACATAGAGGCCATGGACTGTCCATCACTATCAGCCAACCGAAGTAAATTCACCAAAGGCTCGAAAACCTAGCATTCCAACATAAAACATAGACAAGCACAACATTAGTATTTAACTATTGTGGCATGATGAAACACGATGAAACAAGACAAAATTTGTAGTTCATCTAACCATACCTTGATGCAAAGAGACACATTTTTCCAAAATGCCCTACTCATTATTGTGGCATGAGCCACCTTCCCTTTCTTTGTTCTTGTGTGCTTGCAATCTTCCCAAGTCTCACTACAACACATATCCGTTAGTTGCTTCCTCTTAGCAGCAAGACTTTGCAATGTAAGAAATGCCGAAGCAAATCTAGTTACTCCCGGCTTAACAATGTCTCTCTTTTTTGTATGATGTCTCATCAATGCTAATGTTGCATGGTGTGCATAAAGAAAACATGTCATCTCCTTGGCTTTGGTTATTGCAGGAGCAAACTGCTTCAACTTCCCAATTGCTTCTACCATCAAGTTGATTGTGTGAGTTGCACATGAGGTCCAAAATATCTTGGGCCTTTTACTTTTCAACATCACCTTTGCTCCCATGTTATTTGATGCATTATCCGTGACTATTTGCAAAACATTATCAGCCCCTACAAAACATCATTGCAAAACACACTAATCAAATCATAACATCCAGCATACAAGCACATGATGAAAACTTGAAAAACAATGAATGAGAGCAAATTAAAAAGTTTAGATTAGTACCAATTTTCTCAATGCACTCATCCACATAATTGAAGATGTATAGACTTGTGTGTGCATCGGCCGATGTCTCCTTTGATCCAAGAAAGACCATCCCCAACTTGCAATGTACACACAAGTTCATGATGCTCCTCCTTTTCTTGTCTGTCCAAGCATCTGTCATGATAGAGCACCCGGTATCCGCCCTCTCAACATCATGTGGCTTCAACAAATCCTTAGTCCTTTCCACCTCTTGCAGCAACATCTTCTCTCGGATCATATATAGAGAAGGTTGCCTCCAATTAGGACCATAACGACGAAGAGCCTCACAAAACTGTTTGAAGTCATCATCATTTATAGCATTGAAGGGAACATTTTTATTGTACAACCATCTAGCCAAATATTTCCCTACTCGGTAGCTTCTCTCCTTATCAACACTATCATTTATATTCCGCTGAAATTTTTGCATGTTCAACGGGATCGAAGGGTCAATTGGAGCAAGATATTGATCCATAGACCCCTTCTTCGAGTCACCTTTGCCAACTTCATTAAGCTCTTGTTGATCATCCTCATTCACCTCTATGGTCACCAAGGCTCTTACTTCTTCTTCTTGCTTTTGCTTTTCCTTCTTCCTCCTCTTTGGTGCCTCATGCGCAACCTTACATCGAGCTTGCTATTCTGGTGTGGCTTGCATACAATTGTCACTGCCCCTTTGATGCCAGCTATGTGTTGCTTCATTCTAGTCACCCCTCCAGACACCTCTTTTCCACAAAGCTTGCACTTGACTCTTTGCAGATCATCTGGATCAATCAGCATAGCAAATTCCCATGCCATGTCATCTGAGTTTCTCTTAAGTCTGGAACTTGCAACCTCTGAAGTACCAGAAGCAGACATCTACAAAATTACAAAGGCAACAATAGTTATTAGACATTTACACAAGGGAAGCAACATGTATTAGACATTTAGACAAGGCCAGCAACATGTATTCGACATAGTAAATTGCCAAATTATAATGTAGCAGCAGCAGCATCTACTAACCAAACTACCAAAGTACCAAAGTATCAAACAATTAGTAAATTAGTTGTAGCATGTATTTGACCATCTAGACATCTGCTAACCAAAGCATCTAGTAAACTGATTGTATCATGTATTACCCTGGAACGATAGTGCCCTGGAACAATTGTAGCATCTACTAAGTTCTAACCGAAGGAGCACAATTGCAGCTACAAATATTACCTAGAGCGGGGATGGCAGCACCAGCAGGTCTAGTCCTCGGCCTGCTTGCTGCTAGAGGAAGGAGCGGCAGGGATGTCACGCGGCTGGAGGAAGAGGTGGCAGCGGCGAACTGCTCCAGTCGATCTAGTGCCCCTGGAGGAACGACGGCGCCGATCTTGTGGTAGTGGAGGAAGGGGTCACGGAGCTCTGTTGTTGCTAGAGGAAGCGTTGAAGTGGTGGCGGCAGCGAGCTCCAGTCGTCGGGCATCGGCCGTCTTGCTCCTGGCGAAGCTCCCGTGCGGCTGTCTGCAGCAGGAGATGGAGAGATGGCGAGGTCGCAGCTGCATAGGTGAGCTAGCTATTGGGGAAGAGGATGAGAAGATCTAGAGGATGGCAGCTCCGGCGGCGCTAGCTCCGGCCGTCGGAGGAAAAAGGGGTGGCAGTGCTAGAGTGGATCTGGAATGGAGGCGGCAGTGTGGATCTGAAACATGGCGGCGGTGTGGACACTGGACAGGACCCCAAACCCTATCGAGCGGCAATGTTGTGCGGGAAAAGGGAGGCCCATTTTGAGGTTTCTGTACAGACGGGCCCAGCCTGATTAATCGAAATATTCGCGATAAATCGCTTGTCAGACCGATAAATCGGCCCAAGAGATTAATGGTGAAGATATGGCCTTATCTTAGCGGTCACAGCCCGAGTAGCGATTAATCGGCCGATAAATCGCTGAATCGGCCGATTTCTTAAACAGTGTGCCGGATTCAGGGCTCCGCGGACCCAAGAAGGTTCGAACTCTGGGGCGTGTGCGAAGATCACAACCTCTCAAGCCTCGAGCTCGTTGCCCTACAGCCTAGCCTAGCCGGATTCGCGTGAGCGGGGAAGAAGATGAACATGGCAGTTTACCCAGGTTCGGGCCACCTTGCGGTGTAAAACCCTACTCCTGCTTTGTGGTGGATTGGCCTCACGAGGAGGTTAAGGATGAACTAGTACAGTGGATGAGCTGCCTCGCGAGGGCTCGGGGGTCAGAATCAGTCGACCTCCTCTACGGTGGTGGCTAACCTATATTTATAGTGGCCTCGGTCCTCTTCCCTGGAAACTTAGGCGGGAAGGGATACCACAATGACCAATTTGAAAGGGGACAAGAGGTACACCCTATCCTGACAAAAGGTGGTCTTCTCCTGCAAAGCTTCTGGTCGTGATGCAGCAGTGGCCTCGGCGATGACATCCGTCCTGCCGAGCTCCTGGTCTTCATCTCGTTGCACCGGAATGGAAACCTTTGGAGGGCTCCTTGGGAACCCATGTCTGTCCTCGCTCCCTTAGCACCGAAATGGAAACTGTCTCCTCTGCGCCTACTGGCGCCCGCCTGGCCTTGGTCGTCATGGCTCGCGTCATCGCAGCCTCGGGAGGCTGGGTACCTGCATAGAAATCTCCGCTCCTCGGGAGGTCACCTGGGGAGGCCGCTCCTCTGGAGGTCTTGGTGTCGTCCACCTCACGAGGCCAGGGGGCCCTTGCGAGGGTCTTGTCTTGGTAGCCTTGCGGATGGGCTATACCAGGCCATCGAAGGAGCCACGCCGTGGGCCGCAGGCAGGCAAGTCTGGGTACCCTGGTTCCCAGAACACCGACAGTAGCCCCTGGGCCCAAGGCGCGCTCGGGCTGGCTTCGAGGCGAAGCCAAAGGGCAAGGGCGAAGCTCTGCGGGCCCCAAACCGCCTGCGGACCAGGCTGACGCGTGGCGCTTGACGGGACGCGGATGCCTCCACTTCCCCACATCGCCTCGGCAACTGCCTAGGCTTGACAACTGCCTGGCACATGAAGCAAGGACATCATTTCCCGGAACATGGAGGGGCACCGGTTGGCCTTCGGCTTCCTATAAGAGGGCGAGGGAGGCGGAGCCCCCAGCCCATCTTCATCTTCTTGCTGCTCGCTCCTCCTTCATCTCCATCGTGCTGCCATCTTGCTGAAGTGACAATGGCGCTAGTGAGGAGGTTCTTGGCCGAAGAGAAAGGCAAGGCCCCAAGGGAGGGGTCGGGCTCGCCGCCACCAAAGAGGGGACGTGGCTGTCCCCGCAAATGCGCGGCCGCATCAACGGCCCCATCACGGGGGCGCGAGCGGCCACCCCGTGCAAGCCTGCGTCGGCTCCGGCAACCGGGGGAGAGGCCTCTCCCGCGGAGGCGGTTGCGGGGGTCCCAGCAGCCGCGGCGAAGGGGGAAGGCGCGTCGCGGCCGCCCGGCCACCACGCCCGCGTGCCCGCTCGGGTGACACGGGGCGCGAGTTTGTCGTGCGAGTGGAGGGCCCTCCGGGCACCTGGCTTCTGCTTCCAAGCTCCTTCGCGGAGGAGCTGCCGGCAGCGGGGCCCGTTGGCTTGTGGCTGCAGCCGGACGGCTGCTGCAACGGGTCATCGTGGGTGGAGGCCGAGGTCTCCTCCATCAGGCACGTGTTCCTGACCCGCGGGTGGCAGTCGTTTGCCCGCGCCCGCGGTCTGGATGGGAGGCGCACCCTCCATTTTAAGTACAACGGAGCGGCAACGCTCTTTGTCAGGGTCTTCGATGAGGACGGCAGCCGCCTGGGGTGCTGCCCGGAGGGCGGCGACGATGGCAGTGACTACGCCTCCAACGACGACGGTCCACGCAGCGGCGGCGTCCTCCGCGGTGAACTTGCCCTTGACGATGGCCGCTGCTCCTCGAGCAGTGACGCTTCCTCTGGGGAAGGCTCAAGCGACGATGACTACGACGAGCCGCTTCGCCGCCGTGCGTGGACCAAAGAGGACGGCATGCCGCCATGCCACCGTCCGGCCGCCGTGTCTCCGCTCCGAAGGATGTCGAGCCACCTCGCCATCACGCCCCCGTCAAGCAGGAGGAGCACTCTGACTAAGCGCGGGCGGCGGTGAAGCCGGGCCTTAGGAGCAGCGGTCCTCTGGAGGCCGCCTCTTCAGTTTTTTCTTCTTTTTTTCCTGCATCACAACTTATGGAGAAGCCTCCTGGGGGCGTGTAATGAACCGCGGTGCTTGTGCCTTTACGTCAGTATTTCCCATTTGCGTTCTAATACTCATGTTGCTATTAATTAGAAGTTCCTACTTGGCGCAATTAGAATAACTTAGCTTGGCTCGCTAGTGAACCTCGGCGGTCCCTTCTTCGTGGTGGCGCGCTCCTTTGGAGCTTCTCCTAGTGATGACCTAGGGAGGCCCCTCGACAAACTCTGGAGCCTTGAATGGCATTCCCCCGCGAGGCCTGCGGGGGCAATTTGCGTAGGCCTCTGGAGGCCCCGAGCGAGGGCTGACCGTTATTAGCGCGCCGGGGCGCGATGCCCAGCAGGGCGAGGGCACTCCTAGGGCCGAGGGGCCGAAATCGGTGCATGCCCGCTAGCTCGCTCGAGAGCGCCGCGCGAGGATCGGACGCCAAGGCCTTGGTGAGGTGTGCGCGTGGGCGGCCTAAGCCGGCTCAGGTGTACCGTGCCCAGCCCCCGCTTGCGGGGTGCAGTGGAGTGAGCTATGGGAAACCACTACACCGCTTAAGAACGAAAGTCAAGAGGGGAAAAACTGCAGGAAGCAACAAAAAGAAAAAGAAGAATTCCCTCCCTTTTTGAATAAAGGTGCGAAAAGCTCAAATTCATTCCAAGAAACAGCAAATTTGGTTACAAAGGCAAGCAAAAGAACAGCCGCGTCCGGCGCCTACACCAGTCTTCTAGTCTTCCCGCCAGTGCGGAGCATGGGGCTTCCACTAGGCGTGGGAATAGTCGCTGAAAGACTGTGTCGTCCGCCAACGCGGAGCATGGGGCTTCCACTTGGGCGTGGGTGGGAGCCCCCGCGGGGTCGAGGAGCGATGCACCGGGACACTCCGGGGCGTGTACAACCCCACTCATTATTACGTGAGAGTGTCACGGGTAGAACTTGCGGAGGTGCTGGATGTTCCAGGCATTCTGGATGGGGACGCCGTCTGGCGTCTCTAGGCCCGCGGCGCCAGCCTGGAGACGCAGGCGACCCTGAACGGGCCCTCCCACATGGGTGAGGGCTTGTGGAGCCCCTCCCTGGAGATCACCCACCTCAGGATGAGGTCTCCCACCTCAAGGGTCCTGGAGCGGATGCTGCGGCAGTGGTACCGCCGCAACGCCTGCTGGTACCTCGCTGCACGGAGTGAGGCTTGGCGGCGGGCCTCCTCCCCGAGCACAAGATCTGTCCCCCGTGAGTCATCTTGGCGTGCCTTGTCAAACACCAAGACCCACGGGGAGCGATGCTTGACCTCGTGCGGGAGGACTGCTTCTGCCCCGTAGACAAGGAAGAACGCAGTCTCGCGGGTGGGCTTATTCGCGGAGGTGCGGATGGACCACAACACGGGCTGAAGCTCACCGAGCCAACCCCTGCTGCAGGCCTCAAGTTTCTTCTTGAAGCTCCTCGTCTTGAGGCCCCTCAGGACCTCCACGTTAGTGCGTTCAGCCTGGCCGTTGCTCCGTGGGTGTGCCACCAAAGGGTAGCATATCTACATTCCAAGGGTAGCACAATATGTCCTGAAGAGATTGCCCATGAACTGGGAGCCATTGTCGGTAATGATATGGTTGGGGACCTCGAAATGGCTCACGAGGCCCCTGGTGAACTTGATGGGTGAGCCAGCGGGGATGGTGCGCACGGGCTCCACCTCCGCCCACTTGGTGAACTCGTCGATGGCGACGTAGAGGTAGCGATATCCCCCGGCCGCCTGAGGGAACGGGCCCAGGATATCCAGCCCCCAGACCGCGAATGGCCATGAGAGCGGAATGGTCTGGAGACCTTGCGCGGGCTGGTGAATCTGCTTGGCGTGGAACTGGCAGGCCTCGCAGGATCGCACCAGCTCGGTGGCGTTGTTGAGCGCCGTGGGCCAGTAGAACCCGCTGCGGAACACCTTGCCCATGAGAGTGTGTGATGAAGAATGGTGCCCGCAATCTCCGCCGTGGATGTCGGCCAACAACTCGCGTCCTTGCTCCTTGGATATGCATCGCAGCGAGACATCATTGGGGCGCCTTTGGTAAAGCTCGCCGTCCTGTAGGCAATAAGCTGTGGCCTGGCGAGCCACATGTTCTGCATCTTCCTGCTTCTCCGATAGAGTGTCGTGGAGTAGGTGCGCCCTGAGCTCCTCGGTCCAGCCGCCTTCCTGAGGCTCCAGTGCCAGGAGCAGGCGGGCTACTGAGGTCAGACCGCAGGCCAGGGCGCCCGAGGAAGGGGCCTGAGGCGGCTCCTCCCGAAGCAGCGCTGGGCCCGTGGCGGGTGGTGTTGCTGACGGCTTGAAGAGCCTCTCCTCGAAGACACCAGGCTTCTGGGGCTCGTGGCAGGATGCTCTCTTGGCGATGTCGTCCACCTCCTTGTTCGTGCCGCGCGGGACGTGCTGCAATTCCAAGCCCAAGAAGTGTTTTTCAATTTTGCGTACCTCTTCCAGGTATGCCTCCATGTGCTCATCCCTGGGCTTGTATTCCTTGTTGGAGATGTTGACGAGGAGCTGAGAGTCGCCCATGATGGTCAGGCGCCTGATCCCCAGGGCGGCTGCGGCCCTGTGGCCAGCGATCAGGCCCTCGTATTCCGTGATGTTGTTGGAGACCTTCTCGCTGTGCTGGAAACAGAGCTGCACAGCGTAGTATAACTTGTCCTTGGTCGGCGAGATAAGCATGGCTCCAACCCCCGCGCCCTGCCGCGCGAAAGCACCGTCGAAGTACATGACCCAGCCGTCGGGTGCCTCGTCGCCGGGCGCGAGGGATTGGCTCTCGCCCATCCCCTGGTCGAGGGCATCCGTCCATTCTGCCACGAAGTCAGCGAGGGCCACACCTTTGATGACCCTGGTGGTGCTGAATTCGAGCTGGAAGGCTTGCAGCTCGATGTTCCACTCCGCAACTCTCCCTGCAGCGTTGGGGTTGTGGAGCACCTTCTCCAGGGGGTATGCGGAGACGACCTTGATGGGGTGGCCTTGGAAATAGTGGTGCAACTTCTTGGAGGCGACGAGGAGTGCGAGCAGGAGCTTATGCGGCATGGGGTAATGCGTGCGAGCATCGCGCAGCACCGTGCTGACAAAGTATATTGGGTGCTCGACGAGGGGCGAGGCGCTGACATCATCCAGCTCTGCCTGGGACGAGGGGGCCTCGGGGGCCTCACTGCTTGGCAGAGTGGCAGAGGCCTCAGGAGTGCCATCCTGAGGTGGCGATGGCATGACCTTACGCGGGACGCCTCGTCGCGCGCCCGCACTTGCTCGCTCCTCCCTGACCACCACGAGTGCTGCGTTGGCCGAGTGGGGAGTGGCGACCAAGTAAAGCACTAGAGGCTCAAGAGGGTGGGGCGTCACCATTACTGGTGGGCTCGTGAGGTACCTCTTGAGGTCTTGGAAAGCCGCCTCAGCCTCCGGAGTCTACTCGAAGGGGCCCTTTCTCTTCATCAGCTTGAAGAATGGGAGGGCGCGCTCGCCAAGCTTGGAGATGAATCGCCCCAAGGAGGTTACGCAGCCCGCAACCTTCTGCATCTCCTTCAGGGTTTGTGGCGGGCTCATCCTTTCTATTGCCTTGACCTTCTTGGGGTTAGCTTCGATCCCTTTGTGTGACACCAGGAAGCCCAGCATCTTGCCGGACGGGACACCGAACACACATTTCTCAGGGTTGAGCCTCAGGTTCACCTTGCGCAGGTTGGCGAACGTTTCCTCCAGGTCTTCGACAAGGGTCCTTGCCTTTCACAATTTGACCACTATGTCATCGATGTACGCCTCGGCATTCCTCCTGAGCTGCTGGCCCAGAGCGATGTGCATCAATCGCTGGAAAGTCGCGCCTGCATTCCGCAGCCCAAAGAGGAAAGCCGTCTTCTCGATGTCCTGCACCACCATCTTGATTTGGTGGTAGCCTGAGAAGGCGTCCAAAAAGCACAGCAGACCACACTCGGTGGTAGAGTCCACAATCTGATCGATGCGCGGAAGAGGGAACGGGTCCTGAGGGCAAGCCTTGTTGAGGCTCGTGAAGTCAATGCACATCCGCTCTTTCCCGCCCTTCTTGGGGACGATTATTGGGTTAGCCAGCCAATCCGGGTGTCGCACTTCCCGAATGACGCTAGCTTCCTGTAGCTTGCGGACCTCCTGGACGATGAACGATTGCTTTTCTTGGGCCTGCCATCGTGCCTTCTGCTTCACCGGGCGTGCACTGGGGCACACCATTAGGTGGTGTTAAATCACATCCCGTGGGACATCGACCAAGTCCGTCGCCTCCCACGCAAACACATCCTTGTTTGCACGGAGGAAGCTGATCAACGCCTCCTCCTGATCCGGGGGGAGGCCAGCGCCTATGGTGAAGGTGGGGCCTGAACCTCCATCGTCAACAGGCACCTGCTTCGTCTCGGCCCGGTCTTGAGAGAACAATTGTTTCTTCTTTGCTGGCACGGCCTCCGGGGTTTTTGGAGCATCCTCAGTGCCTGGCCGCGAGGCCGCTGCGGCCTTGAAGGTGAGCTTGAGGGCTAGGAGCGCATCCTTGGTGTCTCCCGCCACGATGATGATGCCGCCACTCCCTGGCAACTTGACGACGTTTTGGCCTGGGTGCATTGCCGCCATAAACTTGGCGAGGGCCGGATACCCCAGGATGGCGTTGTACGGGAGGCCGATGCGGGCGATGTCGAAGTCGATGAGCTCAGTGCGGCAGTTGTCGCGCGTGCCAAAGGTGACGAGGAGGCGTATCCGTCCCAGGGGGTGGCCGAGCCCTTGACCACCCCCGAGAAAGGCTTGGTGGGGAGGAGCTGGTCCTACGACACTTGGAGCAGGTCAAAAGTCTCCACCGAGAGAACGTTCAGGCCAGCGCCCCCGTCGATGAGGGTCCTGGTCACCGCGACGTTGCTGATGGTGGGCGTGCACAGCATGGGGAGGGATCCTACCGCCACCGTGGTCTTGGGGTGGTCTCTAGAATCGAAGGTGATGTCGGCTTCAGGCCCGGCTTGGGCCCATACAGCCTCGCGCTGCAGCCGGGGAGCACCTTGCCGATGGAGAAACTGCTTGATGTGATGGCCAGAGGCAGGCGCGTGTGACCCGCCGACGATGCACGCGACCGCATGGGGCGCCGGAGCCGCGAAGTGCGTGACGAACTGGTTGGAGAGTTCTTCCCAAGAGGATATCGAGGCACGCGGGAGGCTGATACGTCTCCAACGTATCTATAATTTATGAAGTATTCATGCTGTTATATTATCATTCTTGGATGTTTTACAATCATTTTATAGCAACTTTATATCATTTTTTGGGACTAACCTATTGACCCAGTGCCCAGTGCCAGTTGCTATTTTTTGCTTGTTTTTTACATCGCAGGAAATCAATATCAAACGGAGTCCAAACACCGCGAAACTTTTTGTGGATTTTTTATGGACTAGAAGACATCCAATGGGCCAAAGCAGCACCTGGGGGGTGCCCCCGAGGGGGGCACAACCCACCAGGGCGCGCCTGGGGGCCCAGGCGCGCCCAGATGGGTTGTGCCCACCTCGGTGGCCTCCCGTACCCCTTCTTCACCCTATAAATTGCCAAATATTCCAAAACCCTCGGGGGTAACCCTAGATCAAAAGTTCCACCGCTGCAAGGCCTCTGTATCCACGAGATCCAATCTAGACCCTGTTGGGGATATTACTACTGGGTATAAACCGGCCAGGAGAGGCCGGGTTATCCCCATAATGAGTTATTATACTTGAAGCCCACTTGGACAAAGATGGAGGTGCTTTATGAAGGCCCGGGGCCCAACGGCGGATTAAGGCCTGTAGACATATACCGACATTGATATGTAAACTTGTGTTATAAGATAGAAAGAGTAGAGACCGAGCCGGACATGTTCATGAGCCGGCCTCGGGGTCCTGTAAACCGACAGGCATCAACCCATGTATATAAGGGGACGACCCGGCGGCGGTTTGGAGGGAGACATAAAACAACTCGAGAGCCAGGCATAGCGGATTCGCTCCCTGGTCAACGAAACCCTAGCAATTCTACAACAA
This sequence comes from Thinopyrum elongatum, assembly GCA_011799875.1. Lineage (NCBI taxonomy): Eukaryota > Viridiplantae > Streptophyta > Magnoliopsida > Poales > Poaceae > Thinopyrum > Thinopyrum elongatum. Next base: position 551,480,050 of record CM022303.1, read on the forward strand.
CTGGATTAGGCCTTCACCTTCAACGCAAGGGGCCGAACCAGTATAAATTCTCTGCGTCCCTTGTCCGTTTTAACCCCTTTAAGCTAACCCGTCGCGATGGCTCCACGACTAAGTCCTTTCTCTAGGACATCTGCCGTGACAAAACCATGACAGTTGGCGCCCACCGTGGGGCTATCACACGATGGTTTCGAGTTCTTAGAGGGCAGCTTCGAAGGACTCAAGGGATACGCTGTGGGCCGGATGACCAAAAGTCATCGCGGCAAGCTCTACATCGACAACCCGAGGCCGGCTCAGTTGAGTACGGGTACTGGGTCCCCTTCGGCGGCATTCACGTGTTCGTTGGCAAGATTGGCGAACCGGTCCCTGAGCCGGACATCTGCACCGACATCGTCGAAATGGCTCAGCGTGCGAGGTCTGCCCAGGTTAAGCCTGTCATGAAGCATGCCTTCGTGGGAGTCATCCACGGAGTGGAATCTGAAGATGGATCGAAGTATGATGGCGAAACCATTGTTTATTCTGGTGACGAGTCATCTACTGGAGAGACCGAGTCATTGTACCAGCTGCAAGATGGACGGTTTGGTGGTTGTTCCGATGGCGACAGTATTCCGGACTCTCTCGACCCGCCAAGCCGGGTTGCGATCTTCATGGCCGGTACGCAGTCAGCACCACAATCTTCGACCGCTGCGGCGATGATCTTCGGTTCAGCAGCGGCGACGGCCGCTGGGGCAGGAGGCCCTGCGCCATCACCGGCTCAGGCTCTGTCCGATTTATTCGACACCTTGGCATCACTGTTAGCGGCCGAAGTCTGCTCGGCGGATCAGGAGCAGCACAACGCAGAAGTGGCGAAGGTGAAGGATCAGATAGCCCAAGCCAAGGTGGATTTGGCAGCTGAAAACACCGGGATGGCTGCAGAGCGGGCCGAGTTAGATGCACAGGCCTATCGGCTTACGTTGGATCAGAACGTGTCCAATGATGTAATGAGGAGAAGGTACCAGTCTCACCTGCCTCCGGTTTACGAAGCCAAGAATCTCTTCAATACGCCAGGGGCTGGAACCAGCAACCAGCCAGTGGTAAACCGGGTAGAAGCGCCTGGAACGGGGACGCCGGTTCAGCCACGCGCAATGGATCCGCCTCTTCAAAATAACCCATCCCAGCATGTGCCCACGCCTCAGGGTCATTATTCCAACCCCTTGGATAACATAGTCACGGCCGCTTTACGATTGGCAGCCCTTCCGGTCGATGGTGAGTCCCTTGTAGCGGTGGAGACGCGACGGGCTAGGGAGCTCCTTCAGACAGCTTTGACTCAGCAATAGGCTTATTCGTACAGTCGCGAGAGGATTCATTCCACCCCCCGCCCAAGCCGGAGTTACAGCAGGCATGTTGATGAACCGGCTATGTCTAGCAGTGCCCGCAATCGTAATCCGCTACGAGGCCATAACCCAGCGGGTGGCGGTGTTGATGCTCAGGATGTGGTGGACCGTGCTAGGGCACGTCGAGAGGCAGAGTTAGCAGCGCAAAACGCGGCCCGTCAGCTTACTCCGGTTCGTCCAACAACTCCGGTGGAACCAGGGGTTACCTCCAGTTCTTTGGGGGTGCCGTGTCTTGTCCCAGCATTACGCAATGTACGGCTGCCCAAGGACTTCAAGGGCCCATGTAAAGTTCCGAATTACACTGCCGATTTATCCCCCGAGTCGTGGGTGGAGAGTTATGAGATGACGATGGAGATGGTGGACGTAGATGATGCAGCATGTGCTATGTACTTCACCATGATGTTGGAAGGGACAGCTCGCACTTGGTTGAAAAACCTACCAACTAACTCCACTGGGTCATGGGCCAAGCTAAGAGCCCTGTTTATTCAGAATTTCAAAGACACGTGCAAGCAGCCCATGTCAATTGTAGATTTAGCTACCTGTGTCCAGGAGGAAGGAGGATCAACAACCCATTGGGTGCGCCGGGTTTCAGAGATTTTGCATTCATCGGACCGCATCAACGCTGATACGGCCGTTTTGACGTTGGAAGGCAATTGCCGGTTTACGCCTCTTAAGTTGAAGCTGGGACGGCTCAAACGCCATTGCAATCACATGGGGACGCTTATGGCAGCTCTGGTGAAATATGCCGACTCTGATAGTACCAAGGACCCTGAATCTAATGATGACAAGACAGGAAAGGGAAAGAAGGGTGGCAGCACCAAAGGGCAGCAACATAACTCGGCGGGGCATGGAAACAGCGGTAAGCGTAAAGCGGATAACAGTTCAGATTTTGTAGCTAATACCAACACGCAGGGTAATGGTCAGCGTCGGAAGGGTAAACCGCCCCCGCGTGGAAGAGAACCAAGTCCCAATCCGGAGCGCCTGAATTACCTGTTGAACCAGCCCTGCCCAAAGCACGGATCGCGGGACAAGCCGGCCACGCACCTCTGGAAGGATTGTTATATTATGCGAGAATTCAAAGATTCAGATTTTTTCCGGAATGATAATGGACCGGCTGGCGGTTCAGGCCCCGGGTCTCATGGGCCGGGTTATGGTGGAGGCAGTTCCGGTTCAGGATTCCATGGTAATCAAAGCGGACATGGCAATCAAGGCAACCAAGGTGGTTATAATCATCAGGGGAACCAACAGCAGCAGCAGCAGTCGGGTTACCAGAGCAACCCAAAGCAGTTAAACAGTGGACAGTACCATGTCTTCACCACCAGCCTGTGCAAGCACGATCAGAAGCTTCATAAAAGGGCAGTGAACTCCGTTGAACCGGCGGTGCCCCGTTACTTATGCTGGTCTGAACAGCCCATTGTGTGGAGTCGAGAGGATCATCCACCTCGGGTTGATAATCCGGGTCATCTGGCGTTGGTGGTGGCACCTCAGGTGGGAGGTTACAAGTTCACTAAAGTACTCATGGATGGGGGGAGTAGTATAAATATCCTTTATTATGAAACCTTCCGTCGCATGGGGTTAACAGATAAAAATCTTAAACCGTCCAGCACGGTCTTCCATGGTGTGGTACCTGGTAAATCGGCGTATCCGGTCAGTAAGATAGCTCTGGAGGTTGCTTTTGGTGATGAGCATGATTCAAGATCAGAAACATTGACCTTTGAAGTGGTGAAAATGAAGAGCCCGTATCATGCCCTGTTTGGGCGGCCGGCTTATGCTAAATTCATGGCAAGGCCCTGTTATGTCTATCTGCAGCTCAAGATGCCGGGTCATAAGGGGACCATCACGGTACATGGGAGTCGTAAGATCGCTTTGGAATGTGAAGAAGGTGATGCGGCTTATGCGGAGTCGGTTTGTGCAACAGAGGAGTTGAAGTTTTACAAAGACAATGTTGATCCGGCATATATGACTTCCTTGAAGAAGCCAACTACAGAGCATGATCCGGCCTTGAAGTTTAAGTCGGCTGATGAGACTAAGCTGGTTGATTTCGTTCCTGGTGATTCATCCCAGCAGTTCAGCATCAGCGCTACCTTGCATCCGAAATAGGAAAGCGCGCTCATCGAGTTCATCCGTGAGAACCGGGACATCTTTGCGTGGAAGCCTTCTGACATGCCAAGTGTACCGAGGGAACTCGCTGAGCACACTCTTAATGTTGATCCCAAGTTTAAACCGGTCAAGCAGTTTCTCCGCCGGTTCAATGAAGAAAGACGCAAGGCTATTGGTGAGGAAGTGGCCAGGCTCTTGGCAGCTGGCTTTATTGTGGAGGTATTTCATCCTGAGTGGTTGGCTAATCCGGTGCTAGTACTTAAGAAAAATGGCACTTGGCGTATGTGTGTGGACTACACAGATTTGAACAAGGCTTGTCCAGCGGATCCTTTTGCCCTCCCTCGTATTGATCAAATCATTGATGCTACGGCGGGTTGCGAGTGTTTGAGCTTTCTGGATGCGTATTCTGGCTACCATCAGATCAAAATGGCAGTTAAGGACCAGGAGAAGACAGCTTTCATAACTCCCTTTGGAGCCTTCTGCTATGTGTCTATGCCCTTTGGGCTAAAGAGTGCCCAGGCGACTTATCAACGCTGTGTGCAGAACTGTCTTCATGATCAGATCGGCCGCAATGTTCATGCTTATGTGGATGATATTGTGGTGAAATCCAGAGAGAAGAAGACATTGATAGATGACTTGAAGGAGACCTTTGATAACCTCCGGGTTTATAAGATGATGCTTAATCCGGCCAAATGTGTCTTTGGTGTACCGGCAGGCAAGCTTTTGGGCTTTCTGGTGTCTAACAGGGGCATTGAAGCTAATCCGGAGAAAATCAAGGCCATAACTTCTTTGGCTAAACCGAAGTGCATCAATGATGTTCAACGCTTGGCAGGCCGGATTGCAGCCGTGAGCCAGTTTATCAGTCGCCTCGGGGAGAAGGCTATCCCTTTATATCATATGCTGAAGAAGACGGACAATTTCATCTGGAGCGACGCCGCCAATGAAGCATTTGAGGATTTAAAGCGGCAGCTAGCTAAGTCGCCTGTCCTTGCTGCTCCTGTTGATAAAGAGCCTTTGTTGTTATATGTGGCTGCCAATGCCTGGGCAGTTAGCGTGGCTATTGTGGTGGAGCGCAAGGAGACCGGAAAAGAGTATCCGGTTCAACGGCCGGTTTATTACATCAGTGAGGTACTTATTGAGTCTAAGCAAAGGTACCCACATTGGCAGAAGCTGGTGTATGGAGTTTTTATGGAGAGCCAGAAGCTTAAGCAATATTTCCAGGGTCATCCTATCACTGTGGTCAGCTCTGCTCCTTTGGGGGAAATAATCCGGAACAGGGAGGCGACTGGCCGGATTGCCAAGTGGGCCATTGAGCTTGGACCTCGTGGGTTAAATTATGTGCCTCGGACGGCAATCAAATCACAAGCATTGGTGGATTTCATCAATGATTGGACAGAGTTACAGGCGCCAGAAGAGAAGCCGGATCATACTTATTGGACTATTCATTTTGATGGGTCCAGGCAATTGGAGGGCTCAGGGGCTGGAGTCGTATTAACCTCCCCAAGAGGTGATAAGTTTTGTTATGTTCTCCGTTTAATGTTCCCTTGCACTAACAATGCAGCTGAATATGAGGCCTTACTCCACGGTCTTCGGATGGCTAAGGAGATGAATTTGAGCCGGGTTAAGTGCTTCGGTGACTCGGACCTGGTGGCTCAACAAGTGTCTGGTACTTGGGATTCTAAGGATCCGCTCATGGCTGCATATCATCGAGAGGTGGATATTGTTGCAGGTCACTTCAAAGGCTATCAGGTTGATCATGTGGACCGGCGGAAGAATGAAGCGGCGGACGCTTTAAGCCGTTTGGGTTCCCAGCGTAAGCCGGTTCCACCCAACGTCTTTTTGGATGTGCTGCATAATCCGTCGGTTAAACTTCCCACAGAGGAGGATCTGGCTATTCCTGATCCAGAGGCTCAATTGGTGGCAGCACTTCATGTTATTCCGGATTGGACCGTCCTGTATCTGGCGTACATGAACCGGGGCGAGTTACCAGAGGATGAGACTTTGGCCAGACAGATAATCCGGCGATCCAAGTCAATGACTATTGTCAATGGCGAATTACATCACTGCAGTGTAACAGGGGCGTTTCAGCGTTGTGTATCTCCGGAAGAGGGCCGTGAGATCCTGCGTGAGATCCACGAAGGGGATTGTGGTCACCATGCCGGTTCAAAGTCCCTGGTAGCTAAAGCTTTTCGTCACGGTTTTTATTGGCTGACGGCTCATGCTGATGCGGAAGACTTGGTGAAAAAGTGCGATGGTTGTCAGAAGTTTTCACGCCAAGCTCATGTTCCGGCCCAGGAATTGAGGATGATTCCAATTACTTGGCCGTTTGCAACTTGGGGGCTGGATATGGTTGGGCCCTTTAAGAGATCCAAGGACAAGAAGACCCACCTTTTGGTGGCGGTTGATAAGTTTACTAAATGGTTGGAGGCAGAGTCAGTCAGTAAGTGTGATGCAGCTACGGCGGTTCAATTCATCAAGAAGGTGATTTTCCGGTTTGGCTTTCCGCACAGCATTATAACTGATAATGGTACTAATCTGTCCAAAGGTGCTATGAAAGAGTTCTGTCAGCGTGAGCACATCCGGCTTGACGTATCTTCAGTGGCTCACCCCCAATCTAATGGTCAAGCGGAGAGAGCCAATCAGGAGATCTTGAGAGGCATCAAGCCCCGGCTTATGGTTCCTTTGCAACGGACGCCGGGTTGTTGGGTGGAGGAGTTACCTTCTGTGTTATGGAGCATCAATACCACGCCCAACAGGTCTACGGGTTACACACCTTTCTTCATGGTCTACGGAGCAGAGGCGGTTCTCCCGAGTGACATCCGTCATGACTCGCCTCGTGTGGCGGCTTATGTTGAAGCTGATAATGAGAAGGCACGGCAGGAAGCACTTGACCTGTTAGATGAGGAGCGTGACATTGCAGCAACCCGTTCGGCGATTTATCAGCAAGATCTGCGTCGTTACCACAGCCGCCGGGTTAGAACCAGAACTTTTCAAGAAGGTGATCTGGTGCTCCGACTCATCCAGGATCAGACGGATATGCACAAGTTATCCCCGCCTTGGGAAGGACCCTTTGTGGTTAGCAAGAACCTGCACAACGGGTCATACTATCTAATCGATGTTCGAGAGCACAAAGACTCACGTAAATCGGAGGAGGAGACCCACCGGCCGTGGAATATCGCTCATCTACGGCCTTACTATACCTGAGCCCCAGGCTCTGCTATGTACATAGTTATGACAATGTATATATTATGATCAATATAGTAAACCGGAGCCTCAGCTAAAGCGGGGTATCTATTGTTTTTTACAACAGGTGTGGTTACATGGAGATTTCTGCTTATAAAGCGGCGTCCGGTTTATCCCTTGATTCGGCTTATCAAGCCATATATATAAATCACTTGGGGGCTTGGTCGTATTCGAACCTTAGCTACACCTCTTGATAGACGCAAGGCCACCAGAAAAATCACTTGGGGGCTTGGTCATATTCGAACCATAGCTACACCTCTTGATTGGCTCAGAGCCAAAAAGAAAAATTAACTCCTCCACCCAACAAAACCACGACAGACCCCGTTCCGGCACCCTGCTGGAGGGGGAGATCATCACCGGTGGCCATCTTCATCATCCCGGCGGCCACCATGATGAGGAGGGAGTAGTCCACCCTCGGGGCTGAGGGTTTGTACCAGTAGCAATGTGTTTAATCTCTCTCTCTCTTGTGTCCTTGAGATGTCACGATCTTGATGTATCGCGGGCTTTGTTAATATAGTCGGATCATATGGTGTTTTCTCCCTCTCTATCTTGTTGTGATGAATTGAGTTTTACCTTTGAGATTTTGTTTTATCGGATTGAATACTTTTATGGATTTGAGAGCACTTGATATATGTCTTGCATACGAATACCCGTGGTGACAATGGGGTATTATATTGATTCACTTGATATATGTTTTGGCACTCAACTCGCGGATTTCCCGAGGTGACATTGGGGTAATCTATGCATAGGGGTTGATGCACGTTCTTGTCTTTGTTTCTCCGATAGAAATCTTGGGGCACTCTTTGAGGTTCTTTGTGTTGGATTGAGCATTACGAATCTGAATTTGCTTTTGTGTTATTTCAGTATGAACTCTTGGATAGATCGATCGGAAAGAATAGCTTTGAGGTGGTTTCATACCCTATAAACAATTTATCCTTATGTTCTCCGCTAGATAGGAACCTTGGAGTGATTCTTCATCGCACTTTGAGGGATGGTTATATGATCCAATTATATTAGCATTGTTGAGAGATTGCACTAGCGAAAGTATGGACCCTAGGCCTCATTTTCTAGCATTGCAATACCGTTTGTGCTCACTTTTGTTACTTGCTACCTTGCTGTTTTTTATTGTTCCTATTACAAAACTCAATATCTACTATCATTACTACACTTATATCACCATCTCTTCGCCGAAATAGTGCACCTATACAAATTACCATTGTATTTGGTGTGTTGGGGACACAAGAGACTCTTTGCTATTTGGTTGCAGGGTTGTTTGAGAGAGACCATCTTCATCCTACGCCTCCCACGGATTGATAAAGCTTAGGTCATCCACTTGAGGGAAAATTGCTACTGTCCTACAAAACACTGCGCTTAGAGGCGCAACACGAGTCTACAAGAATAAAGTTGCGTAGTAGACATCAAGCTCTTTTCTGGCGCCGTTGCCGGGGAGGTGAGTGCTTGAAGGTGTATCTTTAGATCTTGCAATTGAATCTTTTAGTTACTTGTTTTATCACTAGTTTGGTTTATAAAAAAGAAAACTACAAAAAATGGAATTGAGGTGGCCTCATATTATTCGTCTTTATCATGTCTTTCTTGAAAATGATGGAAAGGAAAATTGTGCTTAATTGATAGAAGAAGAATTCAATAAGATGTTTGGCATAAATGATGAGCATGATTGCAATGTTGCTAGTATGAATTCTTTGAATATCCATGATGTTAATGATATGCAAAGCCATAAGCTTGGGGATGCTATGTTTGATGAAGATGATATTTTTAGTCCCCTAAGTTTTGATGTGCAAATTTGTTATAATGGTAGCATGCCTCCTAATTATGATGATTATATTGATGAAAGTGGATTTGGAGAGGTCATGACTTTATTTAATGATGAATCCTCTATTTTTGGAGGAGGTTGCAATTGATTATGACAACAAAGTTCCTATATATGATGATTATGGTGATGACATGTATGCTATATTGAATAATGATAACCATGAAACTTGTCATCATGATTTTAATTTCCAATCACATGATAGTTATTTTGTTGAGTTTGCTCCCACTACTATTCATGAGAATAAATTTGCTTATGTGGAGAGTAGTAAAATTTCTATGCTTGTGGATCATGAAAAGAATGCTTTATACGATAGTTATATTGTTGAATTCATTCGTGATGCAAGTGAAAATTATTATGAGAGAGGGACATATGCTTTTACATATTGCAATAATATCAAGTTTTCTCTCTATGTGTTAAAAATCTTGAAGTTTTGCTTGTTTTGCCTTCCTATGCTAGTTGATTCTTGCTCTCATAAATTTTTTTCTCACAAAATCCCTATGCATAGTAAGTGGGTTAGACTTAAATGTGCTAGTCATGTGCTTCATGATGCTCTCTTTATGTTTCAATTCCTTACTTTTATGTGAGCATCATTAAAATCATCATGCCTAGCTAAAAGGCATTAAAGAAAAGCGCTTGTTGGGAGACAACCCAACACTTTTACCTACTGTTTTTGTGTGTTCACATGATTAGGCTACTGTAGTAATCATGTTTTATATCTTTTGCTTCAATAAAGTGCCAAGTAAAGCCTTTGGGATAGTGTAGATGATAGTTGACTTGATTCTGTGCAAAAACAGAAACTTTTGCATCCAGTGCAGAAATTCCTATATTTTACTGGAACGCACAAAAATTCTGAATATTTTACAGTTGATGGGTATACAAATTTTATACGTTTTCCTAATTTTTCAGAATTTTTGGAGTTACAAAAGTATGACCTTAATTCAGATATTTACGTACTGTTCTGTTTTTGACAGATTCTGTTTGCAATGCATAGTTTGCTTGTTTTATGGTTTCTATGGCTTATATTGCTTAATATAAATTGTGGAAATTTTAGAGTACAGTATGCATTGTGTGGAAACAATTATGAATCTTGTCTTTGACAGTACCAAAGTGAAATGGTTTGCTCTTTATCATACTAACCTATCTCACGAAGTTCCGTTAAGTTTTGTGTGATTGAAGTTTTCACGTTTTGGGTGAGATATCGATATGAGGAGAACAAGGAGTGACAAGAACATAAGCTTGGGGATTCCCAAGGCACCCCAAGGTAATATTCAAGGAAGATCCAAGCAACTAAGCTTGGGGATGCCCCGGAAGGCATCCCCTCTTTCGTCTTCAACATTATCGGTAACCTCACTTGGAGCTATGTTTTCATTCGTCACATGATATGTGTTTTTCTTGGAGTGTCATTTTATTTTATTATTATTTGATTTATTTTATCTGTAATAATGTTTTGGATCTTTATTTCCAATTAAAATGCCAAGGATAGCCTTTACCATGCTCATTTTGCAAGTATATGAGTTGCTGTTTCAAAACAGAAAGTTTATCGATGTTGCAAAAATTCTCTAGAAAAGTCAGAATGTGATAAAATGTTGAAACTTTTTTCAAAATAAGCTCTGATAAATTTTCTGCAGTGTGGTAAATTTTCATAATTTTTGGAGTTTAATAAGTATTGATACTCTTGCATTCTTTACAGACTGTGCTGTTTTGGCAGATTGCTGTTATGTTTGCATTGTTTGCATATGTTTGCTTGTTTAATGATTCTATTTGAGGATAGGAGTATTAAATATGCAGAGGCATTTATTATGCAATGTTGAATAATAATTTTAGTGATTTTCTACAGTAGATAATGATAAGGTTTTTGCATTGGTTTATACTAACTTATCTCACGAGTTCTTGTTGAGTTTTGTGTGGATGACGTTTTTAAGATTTAGGGAAACCGTGATATAAAAGGAATTAAGGAGACACAAAAGCTCAAGCTTGGGGATACCCAAGGCATCCCAAGATAATATTTCAAGAAGTCTCAAGCATCTAAGCTTGGGGATGCCCCGGTAGGCATCCCACCTTTCTTCACCAACAATTATCGGTTAGTATCGGTTGAGCCTAAGTTTTTGCTTCTTCACATGAGTTGTGCTATTCTTGGAATGTCATTTTGTTTTATTTTGCTTGATGTTTTAATAAAATACTTAGATATGAAAGTTTTTAAATAAGAGAGAGTCCACAATTAGCTACCTATTTACTTAACTACTCGCTTGATCTTCACTTATATCTTTTTGGAGTAACTTGTCACTTACTCTTGTGCTTCACTTATATCCTATGAGTAAATTGTTGAATGAATTGAATATCATGAAGTTGAAATTATATGTTCATATCATGCCTAGTGGTAGCTTCACATTGGGTTTAGAAAGTGAAATCTTTTGAGGCTTGACAATCATAATATTGGTCATACAAGCAATTCATGAATGATTAGTAGAAGGAAGAGAACTTTCACATGCAAATACACTATCTTGGAAATCTTTTGTGATTGTGAGCCCCCATCAAAATATTATATGCCAAAATTGTTGATGTTGGACAAGGAAGACAACGCAATGATTTATGTTTGTTCATATTCACATAGAAGTTATATTATCATAGATCCTTCAACATGTGGTGCTTGCCCACCATCTTTGCTAGCCAAAAATTCCACACTAAGTAGAGATACTACTTGTGCATCCAAAAACCCTTAAACCTAAATCTTATTTGCAAGAGTCCATCATACCTACCAATTGATTGAGTAAGATCCTTCAAGTAATTTGTCATCGGTGCAATAAGGCAATAAAAATTGCTTCTAAAAGTGTAAGATCATTTAGTGTAAGAGAAAATTGAGTGTTGTACGAACTTGTGATGGTAAAGAAATAAAAGCGACAGACTGCATAATAAAGGTTGCCATCACAAGGGGCAATATAACGTGACGTTCTTTTGCACTAAGGGGTTGAGCATACAAACAAATAAGTGCATGGAAACCTCTGCTTCCCTCTGCGAAGGGCCTATCTTTTACTTTTATGTATTTACTTTTATGCAAGAGTCTAAGTTTTTCTCTCTATTCCTTTTTATTTTTCTCCTTTGGCAAGCATCATGTGGTGAGGAAAGATCTAGGCACATATGTCCAGTTGGATATGGGTGGCATGAGTTATTATTGTTGACATCACCCTTGAGGTGAATACGTTGGGAGGCGAAATTATAAGCCCCCATCTTTCTATGTGTCCAGTTGAAACATTTTGCTCATGTGTATGTGGTGAGTGTTAGCAATCATAGAAGACTATATGATGGTTGAGTATGTGGAGCTCTTACTTAGACTCTGTTGAATAAGTTGAATTGCAATTGTTTGGTGACTAAGAATATAGGTTGTTGAGTTTCAAGAGAATTCATTGTCTGAACCTTAACATGTGAATTGGTTGCTACTTTAACATGATGAGTTTTATGAGAAAGAGCTGCTGTTATGATGCTAGGAAAAGTGATTGAAATTACTATTGATCAAACTTATGCACTTTGCTAGCATTCACACTTCATAAATTATTTCTTTTATCATTTACCTACTCGATGACGAGTAGGAATTAAGCTTGGGGATGCTGATATGTCTCCAACGTATCTATAATTTATGAAGTATTCATGTTGTTATATTATTATTCTTGGATGTTTTACAATCATTTTATAGCAACTTTATATCATTTTTTGGGACTAACCTATTGACCCAGTGCCCAGTGCCAGTTGCAGTTTTTTGCTTGTTTTTTACATCGCAGGAAATCAATATCAAACGGAGTACAAACACCGCGAAACTTTTTGTGGATTTTTTATGGACCAGAAGACATCCAATGGGCCAGAGCAGCACCTGGGGGGTGCCCCAAGGGGGGCACAACCCACCAGGGCGCGCCTGGGGGCCCAGGCGCGCCCAGGTGGGTTGTGCCCACCTCGGTGGCCTCCAGTACCCCTTCTTCACCCTATAAATTGCCAAATATTCCAAAACCCTCGGGGGTAACCCTAGATCAGAAGTTCCACCGCCGGAAGGCCTATGTATCCACGAGATCCAATCTAGACCCCGTTCCGGCACCCTGCTGGAGGGGGAGATCATCACCGGTGGCCATCTTCATCATCCCGGCGGCCACCATGATGAGGAGGGAGTAGTCCACCCTCGGGGCTGAGGGTTTGTACCAGTAGCAATGTGTTTAATCTCTCTCTCTCTCTTGTGTCCTTGAGATGTCACGATCTTGATGTATCGCGGGCTTTGTTAATATAGTCGGATCATATGGTGTTTTCTCCCTCTCTATCTTGTTGTGATGAATTGAGTTTTCCCTTTGAGATTTTGTTTTATCGGATTGAATACTTTTATGGATTTGAGAGCACTTGATATATGTCTCGCATACGAATACCCGTGGTGACAATGGGGTATTATATTGATTCACTTGATATATGTTTTGGCACTCAACTCGCGGATTTCCCGAGGTGACATTGGGGTAATCTATGCATAGGGGTTGATGCACATTCTTGTCTTTGTTTCTCCGATAGAAATCTTGGGGCACTCTTTGAGGTTCTTTGTGTTGGATTGAGCATTACGAATCTGAATTTGCTTTGGTGTTATTTCATTACGAACTCTTGGATAGATCGATCAGAAAGAATAGCTTTGAGGTGGTTTCTTACCCTACAAACAATTTATTCTTATGTTCTCCGCTAGATAGGAACTTTGGAGTGATTCTTCAATGCACTTTGAGGGATGGTTATATGATCCAATTATATTAGCATTATTGAGAGATTGCACTAGCGAAAGTACGGACCCTAGGCCTCATTTTCAAGCATTGCAATACCGTTTGTGCTCACTTTTGTTACTTGCTACCTTGCTGTTTTTTATTGTTCCTATTACAAAAATCAATATCTACTATCATTACTACACTTATATCACCATCTCTTCACCGAACTAGTGCACCTATACAAATTACAATTGTATTTGCTGTGTTGGGGACACAAGAGACTCTTTGCTATTTGGTTGCAGGGTTGTTTGAGAGAGACCATCTTCATCCTACGGCTCCCACGGATTGATAAAGCTTAGGTCATCCACTTGAGGGAAAATTGCTACTGTCCTACAAAACTCTGCGCTTGGAGGCCCAACACGAGTCTACAAGAATAAAGTTGCGTAGTAGACATCAGAGGCCGCAGAGCTAGGACCGAGGGCCCCCCGTGAGAGCCAGGGGGACCAGTTCGCCATGGCATTGTCATCACCGCCCGCCGACTCAATGGCCTGCGCGTATGACTAGAGGAACTCTCGGGTTCAGCCACGCCGTCGTACCGTGGGGGACACGTCAGTCGAAACTTCGCCGGCCACAGCACCCAACGCATGCTAGAGGTGAAGGCCGGGCAGCCCGCGACGTCTCCATGGGCCACGAGCGGCCAGACCGGTGACGCAGCGCCTGCCATGGAAACCACGAGACGAGGGCGGAGCACGGTCGAGGAGGAAGTGAATCTCTGACACGCCCCTACCTGGCGGGCCAAATGTCGGATTCAGGGCTCCGCGGACCCAAGATGGTTCGAGCTCTGGAGCGTGTGCGAAGATCACAACCTCTCAAGCCTTGAGCTCATCCCCCTACAGCCTAGCCTAGCTGGATTCGCGTGAGCGGGGAAGAACATGAACACGACAGTTTACCCAGGTTCGGGTCACCTTGCAGTGTAAAACCCTACTCCTGCTTTGTGGTGGATTGGCCTCATGAGGTGGTTGAGGTTGAACTAGTATAGTGGATGAGCTGTCTCGCGAGGGCTCGGGGGTCAGAATCAGTCGACCTCCTCTACGGTGGTGGCTAACCTATATTTATAGTGGCCTCGGTCCTCTTCCCTGAAAACTTAGGCGGGAAGGGATACCACAATGACCAATTTGAAAGGGGACAAGAGGTACACCCTATCCTGACAAAAGGTGATCTTCTCCTGCAAAGCTTCGGGTCGTGACGCAGCAGTGGGCTCGGCGATGACATCCGCCCTGCCGAGCTCGTGGTCTTGGTCTCGTTGCACCGGAATGGAAACATTTGGGGGGCTCCTTGGGAACCCACGTCTGTCCTCGCTCCCTTAGCACCGAAAGGGAAGCTGTCTCCTCTGCGCCCGCTGGTGCCCGCCTGGCCTTGGTCTTCATGGCTCGCATCATCGCAGCCTTGGCAGGCTGGGTACCTGCATAGAAATCTCCGCTCCTCGGGAGGTCATCTAGGGAGGCCACTCCTTTGGAGGTCTTGGTGTCGTCCGCCTCGCGAGGCCAGGGGGGCCTTGCGAGGGTCTTGTCTTGGTAGCCTTGCGGATGGGTTGTACAAGGCCGTCGACGGAGCCATGCCGTGGGCCATAGGCAGGCAAGTCTGGGTACCCTGGTTCCCAAAATGCGGACAAACTGGCCCCTCATCTACCCCTATTTCCAAATACCACTGCGACCATCCTGACTTTGAATCAAAGACAGGAGCACAAATGTTGAAGGGTGAAAAGGTTTTTCTACGCACAAGCTTTTCATACAGGGGTACACTATGGATAATTAGAGGGAACTTATCTGCTTTGCGTTGTCAGGGGACGGTATGCAAGCTTGTTTTCACTTCTCCTGCTTGGTATTTTATCCGCGGTAAGGGCCCTGTAGTTAGCACAGGGGGGAAATAGCAGCATATACGACCCTTTCTAAATGATCATGGCAGAACTATTGCAAAATTAAACATGCATGCAAGTTTTAGGCGCCAGTGCTTCATTTTATTATCTTTGCACAGGGTCTGTGCCTGGCTTTGTACAAAGGGTTACATGCACATCAGCAAGGCTTGTACAAAAGGTGGTTGCCAGGGCTGACCCCGGCGGCCGTGCCTTACGGGTAGAACTTGCGAAGATGCTCAATATTCCATGAGTTTTACACTTTAATGCCATCTTCGGTCTCCAGACGGACTGCGCCAGGTCTGGTGATTCGTACTACCCGGTAAGGGCCTTCCCACTTCGGCGTCAACTTGTTGGAAACCTTGGCGGATTGAACACGCCTAAGGACAAGTTCGCCTTCCGCAAGGCTCCGGGCATGAATCCTGCGGCTATGATAGCGACGCAAGGCTTGCTGGTAGCGTGCAGCACGCACAGCGGCCCGAAGACGATCTTCCTCGAGGAGCATGGCATCATCATTTCGAAGATGCTCTTGCTCTACTTTATCATAGGCAAGTACTCGAGGTGACCTGTATATGAGTTCCTTGGGGAGCACCGCTTCTGCCCCATACGCTAGGGAGAAGGGAGTCTGGCTGGTGGCTCGATTTGGTGACGTACGGAGGGACCAAAGAACCACTGGCAGCTCATCGATCCAGGGTCTGCTGCACTTTTGCAACTTATCAAAAGTTCTTGTCTTGAGTCCATGCAGGACTTCAGCATTCATCCTTTCAGCTTGTCCATTGCTCCAGGGATGAGCAACAGAGGCAAAGGAGACCTTGCTTCCAAGGTTTTGGATGTATTGCATGAAGACGCGGCTTGTGAATTGGGTGCCATTATCGGTGATCACTCTGGTGGGTACTCCAAAACGGCACACCAATCCTTTCAAGAACTTGATAACTGACTGTGTGGTTACCTTCCTCACTGGCTCCACTTCCGGCCACTTTGTAAACTTGTCGATTACAACGTACAAGAATTCAAAGCCCCCGGTAGCACGGGGGAAGGGGCCCAGGATGTCGAGCCCCCAGACCGAAAATGGCCAGGATAAAGGGATCATCTGGAGAGCTTGAGCTGGTTGATGAATGTTCTTGGAGTGGAACTGGCAGGCTTCACATCTGGTGACTAGCTCAATTGCATCTTGGAGGGTTGTGGGCCAGTAGAAACACTGTCGGAAGGCTTTTCCAACCAGGGCTCTTGATCCGATGTGGGAGCCGCACACGCCCTTGTGTATCTCTGCCAGCAGCTTTTGCCCATCTTCCTGGCAAATGCACTTCAATTTCACACCATTTGGCCTCCTTCTGTATAGAGTGTCATCGACAAACTGATACATACTGGACTGTTAGGCTACTATTTCAGCTTCTTCTTGCTCTTCGGGAAGTTCTCCTGTTTGAAGGTAGTGGACGATATGCTGTGCCCAAGTTGGAGCCTGAGGCTCAACAAGGACTAATGGCATCTCCTCATTCATGGGAGCGCTCACATCTCCTAAAGGGGACACTGATGGTTGAGCTAGGTGGAGGACAAAAGTTCCTCGTTCCACAGGGAGCTTTTGCGGAGCGCACTTTGATAAATGATCAGCAATGTTTTTCTCCGCACGTGGCACGTGCTCTGTTTGTAATCCATCAAAGTGCTCCTCCAACTTCCTCACTTCCACTACATATGCCTCCATCAATGGACTCTGATAATCCTTATTGACTTGTCTCACCACGAGCTGCGAGTCTCCACGGATGATTAATTTCTTGATCCAAACTCCACCGCAATTCTGAGCCCGGCAAGGAGCCCCTCATACTCGGCAGTGTTGTTGGTGGCCTTCTTCCGGGGAAAGTGCATTTGAACCACATACTTGAGATGCTCTCCGGTGGGCGCAATAAGGAGCACACCAGCTCCAGCACCCTACAACAAGAAAGCACCATCAAAATACAAGACCCACTCCTGAGGCGCCACCTTGCCGGGGATAACTGTCTCTAGTATTTCTTCATCTGGGGTGGGCGTCCATTCTGCAATGAACTCTGCCAACGCTCTGCTCTGAATGGTTGAGGTACTTTCGTACTTCAGGCCAAATCTTGACAGCTCTAGTGCCCATTCAACTATCCTGCCAGTAGCTTCGGAGTTCCTCAGTATACGCTGCAGTGGGAAATGGATGACAACTATGATCTCTTGGGCTTGGAAGTAGTGGCGTAGTTTCCTCGAGGCCATGATGAGGCTGAAGATCAGCTTTTGCACTCTAGAGTACCTTGACCTCGCCCCCTGTAACAGGGAGCTGACAAAGTACACTGGCCGTTGCACCACTTTCTTCTTTGCCGCGGTTTTAGAACTGCCTTCGCTAACTTGCTTTGCTTTTCCTTGATCTGACTGGTTCAGTTTCATCTCCAGAGGGGACAGTTGTTGCAGCTGTTTCCTCATCAACTTCTCGCTGTGCCACCAGCACTGCACTAACCACTTGGTTCGTTGCTGCTAAATATAGCAGCAACGGCTCTTGTGGTTTAGAAGCGACTAAGGTGGGGGCAGAGGAAAGGTATGCTTTCAAATCTTGCAGCGCTACTTCTGCCTCCGGGGTCCACTTCATTGGTCCTGCCTTCTTCAGGATTTTGAAGAAAGGCAAGGCACGCTCGACAGACTTGGAAATGAACCTACTTAGCGTGACAACGCATCCAATCAGATGTCTCACATCTTTAACAGTCTTGGGTGCTTGGATTTGCTCGATTGACTTGATCTTGTCTGGGTTGGCCTCTATCCCCCGCTAGGACACAAAGAAACCAAGGAGCTTGCCGGAGGGGACACCAAACACACACTTCTCAGGCTTTAGCTTCAAATTGATCTTGTGCAAGTTTGCAAAGGTCTCTTCCAAATCTTGAATGAGTGTGATCTGTCCTTGGTTTTGACCACTATATCATCCATATAAGCTTCTATGTTTCTGTGCAGCTGTGGCTCGAAACCAATCTGTACTTCTCTTGCAAAAGTGGATCCAGTGCTCTTTAACCCGAAAGGCATGCGTACAAAGCAGTACGTGCCACATGGAGTTATGAATGCAGTTTTCTCTTCATCTTCCTTGGACATGAATATCTGATGGTATCCGGAGTACGCATCCAAAAAGGAAAGCAGATCACACCCGACAGTGGAGTCTACGATCTGATCGATGCATGGCAAGGGGAAAGGGTCCTTCAGGCACGCCTTGTTCAAGTCTGTGAAGTCTATGCAGAGCCTCCATTTCCCATTTGCCTTGCGCACTACCACTGGGTTCGCTAACCACATTGGATGCAGAACTCCTCAAACCAAACCAGCCGCTTCAAGTTTCTTGATTTCCTCGGCAATAAACTACTGCCGCTCCAAAGCTTGCTTTCTGACCTTCTGCTTGACTGGCTGAGCATGAGGTTAGACAGCAAGGTGGTGCTCGATCACCTCCCTGGGAACACCGAGGATGTCAGATGGTTGCCAAGAGAACACATTGACATTCGCCCGCAGGAAGGCAACAAGCGCGCTTTCCTATTTGTCATCAAGGGTGGCACTAATGGTGAACGTACCATCAGTGCCATCCTGCCTTGCCGGGACCTTCTTCACAGCGGGTGAAGCAACCTTGGATCTCTTACTAGTGGAACTCTCCGGCAAGTCATCAACAAGTGCAGCACACTCCGGAGTGGCGAACTTCCCGGATTCCTTGTCGGCATCTCTGCTAGCCTTCTTTCCCTTCTTTGTTTCCTTGGCGGGAGCTACGGCTTCTGCAGCCTCAGCTGCTATCATGTCTCGATACATCTGATCCACACATATAATTGCATCTCTTTTATCTGATGGAATGGAAATGATACCCATCGGCCCTGGCATCTTCAAGGTGTTGTAAGCATAGTGGGACCCTGCCATGAATTTTGCCAGAGCTGGACGACCAAGAATCCCATTTTAAGGCAAGGGAAGCTCAACAACGTCAAACACAACCCTTTTGGTCCTGTAGTTTAGTTCTCCACCAAATGTTACTGGCAGCGTAATATTTCCCTTAGGATGACTCCTACCGGGGTTGATTCCTTGGAACGTGCCGGTAACCTTGAGCTCATCATCAGGGATCTGCAGCTTCACAACCACCTTAGGGGAAATCAAGTTCAACCCAGCCCCACCGTCAACTAGCATCTTTGTGACTTTAAGGTTGTGGATTGTTGGTGAAACCAACAACGGCAAACACCCTACCGCGGTGGTGCGGTCAGGGTGATCCTCTTCATAAAAAATGATAGGCGTGCAGGACCACTTGAGCGGCTTCCGGGAGTCTGCAGCTGGCTCCACGGCATTGACCTCAAATGCCCACTGCTTGATCTGGCGGTGAGAGGAGTGTAGGGACGCTCCTCCATCAATGCACATGACTTCAGTTGCTTTCTGGAATTCTTGCTCACTAGTTTCTTCTTCATCCCCTTCATCACTCTCACCATCTCCTTCTTTCTTCTCACGGCCTCTAGCAGGTTTTTCCTTTTGCTGCGGGGCCTTGCCGTGGCGGCCTCCTCTACTGCCATGGCTCTTTCCGCCAGCACCTTCTTAGTCTCTTTCCCTGTCGCGCTTCTCATATTCTGCCTTTTGCTTTTTAACAAGCTGCTCAACTTGGTGGCATTCCTGGAGATCATGACCTTTAGTGCAGTGGATTTTGCTGTATGGTCCATCGAACTTCCTAGCTTTCAATGCCACTGCAGCCTCCCGGCAATCAGCGCACGCGACAGCTTCCTTGCTGGGGGCTTCGGTTTTGGCCTTCTTGCCAGTGAGATCGCCAGTGCCCTCAACGGCCAATACTGACTTTTCCTTGCATTTCTTGTTGCGCTTCCAGCTCCTCCTCTTCGGGTTAGCGGTCTCGTCGTCGTCCTCCGAATCAACGTCAACACCATCCTCATCCCCGGGGAGTTGCCTTCCTTCCTCAACCCGAGCACATTTATCCGCCAAGGTGTACAACTCATTGACGGTCTTGGCCAGCCGGACGTTCATTTTGGACCGTATCCTTCTGTTGCGCACATTCGAATGGAACGCGGCAATCACAACTGCTGGATGTATCCCTGGAATGTTGCGGTGTACTCGACTGAACCTCTGCATATACTTCCGCAAGCTCTCCCCTTCCTTCTGTGGAAGGACTTGCAAATCACTGGGCCGCCCGGGCTCTTGATGGCCACCCGTGAAGGCGCCAACAAATTCATTGCACAAGTCAACCCATGATGAAATGGAGTTCTCTGGCAGGTGCATCAGCCACGACCTCACATTTGGCTTGAGTGCCAGAGGGAAGTATTTGGTGAACACCTTCTCATCCCTGCCCCCGGCGGCTTGAACTGCAATTGTGTAAATGCTCAAGAACTCTGCCGGATTTAACTTTCCATCGTATTTTTCTGGTAGTTCAGGCTTGAAGACACGGGCAGATGGCCAGCGGACTTGCCGCAGCTCACGAGTGAAGGCAGGGCACCCAACCTCGAAAGGTAGGTACCCGCCATCACTGGGAGCGGGTTCATCGACGTCAGGGCCATTCCGCTTGTCAGATTGACGGCGGGTCTCCCAACGCCATTCTATAGTGACGCACGCATCTTCCCTCCACCGATCCTCCAGGACCTGCCGCTGATCCCGGCAGGCTCGTGGATCAGATGAGGCCATCGATGCTTCGTCGGGTTTGTGGACATGTTGCTCTTGCTGCTGCCTCTAGATTTGCTGCTGTAGAGGGGACTGCACCGTCAGCGTGGCCCCCTAACACGGCCAACAGTCCAGGCTGCTATTGTTGTTTGCGGGTACTGTGATGGTTCTGCATGCTGAGATTTTCCAGCTTCAGCAAAGCCGATCAAACTCTGGATGGTGGCCCTCCACTCATCCATTTGATCAGCTGCCGGCGGGAATCTCAGCAAGAGTTGGGCCCGCTCCATGGCTTCCGTAGCTGTGCTTGGCATGGATGATGAGGCAGACCATGCCGTCACTCGAGTCCTGGTAGTACCAGCAGGGGCGTCGCCGCGTTCTCGCCGTTGCGAGCCAGGCGCCAAGGCAGTTTCGTGAAGAGTAGGGCGCGCTCGGGGATTGGCAACCCCGTTCGGCGCCCTGTTTTGCTCGCCTTGATCCGGGTGAGGCACGGGCCCATCAGCCACAACTGTGGTAGGCACTACTAGATGGTCACGACTCGCGCCAGAGCAGGCGTCGTTGCTGCGGCTGCGCCGGCCAGCGTGGCGGGGAGGTTGAGATTGATCGTTCCCTCCACCCGCGGCTTGCGGGTTATGGCCATCGAGATGTTGTTGATGCCACCCTTCCCCGGCGTCTCCCGCTCCAGCTTCGACCACAGGGGACACGATGACGGTGCCGCCTGCGCCGGTCGCGTCACCCGCGGTACCCACCTCGCCCAACGGGGATGCGGTGCCTATGGCAGCCGCGGCCATGTCCGAGGGGGCCTTCGAAGTGGAAGGGTGCGCGGTCGCGTCGGATTTCTTCTTGGGCGCCATGGATGAAGGCGATGATGGTGAAGATTGACGCGCTGTTCACAACTTCAGGTTCGCGCAAGCGAGTTCCCCCTACCTGGTGTGCCAAAGATGTTGTGGGTGAACACGATCACCTATGGGTCCATCAGCCCGTTTGTGGTTCGGCGAGGGGGAAGATCATGTTGCACAAAGAGTGGAGGCCATGGGACAGCATGACGGTGGTGACACTAGTGGTTTTTACCCAGGTTCGGGCCGCTGGGAAGCATAAAACCCTACTCCTGCTTTGGTGGATTGGATGGAGGAACATGATGAACAAGCAACGCTCAAGCCTGACAAGGTGGCCTCGGGCGAGCAGCTACGCGCGTACAAATGTGCAAGGGTCTGAATCCTTTGCTAGGTTGCCTTGGACCTCCTTTTATAGCTCAAGGGGTAGCCACAGTAGCAAAACAATCTTTATCTAGTGATTAGATAGCAAACAGTGCTATCATACCTAACTGTAGCAGTTAGGACAAAGTGCATTAAATGCACTGCTTGGTGTCGTGCTGAGGGTGAAGCCCAGCAAGCCTTCCGAGCTGCTTAATCATCTTCTTCTTATCTGTTAGACACGCCTTTGGACGGGTGTCACATGGGTGTAATCTGTCTTCCAATGGGCTGCCACGTGCCTGGTGGTAACCACTTAATCACCTGGAGGCTTGACACCCCATTGATAAGTGATTTGTGTTGTGGTGCGATGGAGCGGTGGTGCCTTGGCGGGAGTCCTCGCCCTTGGCGGACCCAGGAAGCCTGCCGGGGAAATCTTGGACTTGTCCCTGGGGCGGCCTCAACCCGGCCAGGTTCTCCTGCACGGCAAGGGAGGCCTTCCCAAGGTGATGCTCTGATGTCTTGTTTTGACTTGGTCTTCTTGATCCGCCCTTTGATCTCACGAAGAGCGGTTCCTCTGGCCTAGCCTTGCCTTGTATGTTGGTGCGGGACATGTGATGCCAGCATGCCTGTGTATAAGTCCAGGCAACAAATGTGAATGTTTGTTGCACCGACAATAATCAACTACCAATCCCTCTAAGCACAAGCGTTACAGGACAAAATGTACTGACAAGAGCAATGGGCTACACTTCTGCACTGGCATTGTCTGTGTATTCAACTTTTTGGTAAGATTAAATATAGATCTGATATTTTTTAGTAAATGGTGGGCGAGGGAGATAAGATGCAGAATGCTACATAATGAACCAATCCCTCCTTCCCAAAATATAAGAGTGTTTTGTACACTGGTGTACTGTACAAAATGCTCTTATATTATGGGACAGAGGGAGTAGCTGTTAACGTAAGTACAGTGATAGACGACATTCAGTCCTTACAAGAGGACTGCAGATCTAAACCTCTTCAAAAGCATTGGGTTGATTCTAATTTTTTGTAAGAGTCGATATGGATCTTATAATGTCCACCAAATGGAGGATAACGAGGCTAACATGTGCAGTGATGCTACATAATCAACCAGCTATGAAAGTAAGTATGGTCATACAGGGCAAGAGGTACTCACAAGAGCAATGCAGTGTGCAGTATAGTTGCGAGATTCTGTGGTCCCTTGAGAACGAATGTTCTTCTGCAAACATTTTTCATACAAGTGAGGCGGTAAGGCACATGCAAAAATGTAGTTCAAATTGTGACGTGATATCATAGACAGTACCTTACGCTGCAGACGAGACCAATGTCTAACAAGATTATTCCAGTCACTTTCTGGTAAATGTAGCACCGGAGACTTTACAAAAATTTTATTTAGAGGCTTGCCATCGAATTGTGCTTGCCTTAGGTAGGAATGATACTTCATCAACGAGTGCTTGAAAAGCGCAACCAACCCTTGCTCGTCTTGACTATCCAGTTTGGTCCTCACCTATTTAAAAGAATGAAATCTTGTGTCTTCTGTCAACAGAAACATATGCACTAATTACCATGAATAACATTAGTACATTACTTACACGTAAGTTGCGGAGGAAGATTGTAAATTGTTCTTTGTCTGTGGTATAATCTTTCCATGAAGGAAAGATGCGCACAAAGTTCCTGACA
Organism: Thinopyrum elongatum; assembly: GCA_011799875.1. Lineage (NCBI taxonomy): Eukaryota > Viridiplantae > Streptophyta > Magnoliopsida > Poales > Poaceae > Thinopyrum > Thinopyrum elongatum. The sequence goes on from CM022303.1 coordinate 551,503,713, forward strand.
ACAATATAAGCTTCGTCTTCTAAACTGGGAAGAAGTGGAACAGGGTCCTATTTGCTGCAATTGGGGCTCTCTCTCGTTCGAAAAAGGATTTGGCAACAAGATTTTGTGTACTCTTTGCTGGAATGGGGGTTTTGCGTCGTAGAGCTGGTGCTATGTCAACTGGCATCATCATACTGTTTGCTGCAGTTGGGGTCTGCTGAGCTGGGGCATCAGAGATGACCAGTGTAGTAGGGCTAGTGTCTGCTAGAGTTGGGGCCATGTTTTGTGGGTCTGCTGATATTGCAACTACATCTAATGGGCTATTTGATTTATCAGGTGTCACTACCTTTTCCAAATACTTTGTTCATGCTCCTCCGTGAGCAGCAATCGCCCTCTTCCTTTTGAACGTTTGATACACAAGAACAACATTTGAATGGACAAATATGGTATGATGACAGATGGAATATGAACTGAAAATGGATAGGCAGGGCGTATTCACATTCACGATGTGTAAACTAAGCTAATGGCAGTGCAACAAAGAAGAAGCAACACAAAGCATCAGTTGCAAGATATGTGTGACCAATGTAACCTTGGAAAGTTAGAGCAAGCACCTTGATGGGTGAATAAGATAGGGCATCTGCCTCTGATTGCTCCACTAGGGAGCTACATTGACTTAGGTCTCCCTCTAGCTCAGAATCATTGTTAGGATCGTATTCTAAGCATGAATCTATAGGTGGAGAACGTTTGCATTGCATTGCATCCAGACTTGATTTCAGTCCCTTAATGCCAAGTTTGATAGCCATGGCATTGTTCTGCTTTATTCTTTTCATGCGCGCAAGCTCATAATCATTATGATGCTATTCAGTATCTGAGATTTATGAAAACAAAAAAAGTAGTTAGATTATCTATGGAATGCATTGCGGATTCAACTCGGAGAGTGTCTCCCTACAAACCCCTGCGTATACAAAGTTCATCCCCCAACCATGTTGACCAGACCACACACAGAAATACAAACCTCTTATGTCTCTATAACAGGCGGACACACATTTCAAAACTGAAGTAGGAACATTAGAATCATATCAAATTCGTATTTGAACAAATAAACTAAGGAATGATGAGTGGCATAATGTTTAGCTTCAAGGGTGGAGTGCTGGTAGTGCGACACAAAGCAAGTAGGCAGATTGTATTCCATGTAAAAGATCGTAGTCTATGTAAATGGTGGATATGACACTTTCTTTCTATACAATGTAGTGTTCATTGCCCACACATGATGGAAGAGATCACACAGAGAAATACTATTCACTCATGTCTGCGGTTCCAGTATTTTGAAACAGGGTGGTCCACCCTAAAAGAATATTGACAACAAATATGACAAGGTAAGCATAGAGGTAGTGAATCAATCATTACTTGTGAGCTTACTAGGACAAGTATGCAGAATTGTAACTGCAATAAGAGACCATCCAAAATCTGAATCAAGAAGTTGGTGTAGCACTTATTGTTTCCAACTAATCGACGTGAATAATTGGATATCATATCGAATGAGTAAGAAAGACAAGTAAAATTGTCAACAAACCTGGCTTGCAGTAGTAATCTGGGTCAATGTCACTATGACCAACAATCCAACATGACTAGTGTCTGTTCCTATGGCCGGATTTTTGAAACCCTGTGAACTTTACAGGTACTAAAGATTACAGAAATATCTGAACCATTAAGTGTAGGTAGCACTCAGTACACAACAAACCCTAATGACAGTCCTGCCTAATGAGTAATGAATCAATTAGAAAATGGGTGATGAGGAGTGGCTGCTGAGTGTTGAGGACGTATCTCAGGATAAATCGGGTTGGCTTAGTGGGTGCTGCACGCCTGAGCCCTGAACGGACTGGGAAGGTAGGCATGGCGGCGCGCCCGGACAGCGGTGACGCTGTTGGGCGAGATGCTCCTGACCTCCTGTTAGTCCAGCATATCCTCCTAGAGTCATGCCGTCCGGGGACGGCAAGTCGCCGGCGAGGCACGTGGCTTGGGGCGAGTAGAGATCGGAAGCGCAGGAAAAAATAGGGGAATCATGGTCTGGGCCGACCCAAAATCCCAGGGTGGGCCGCGACCCACCGTGGGCACCCTGTAGATCCACACCCCAACGGCGTACATGCATTTTCAAAACTAAATTAGGAACATTTAGCTGACCAATTAAATGACTCTATTTTAATAATATCATATTCGTATTTGAACAACTAAGCTTGTTTAGCTTGATGGGTGGAGCAGTGCTATTGTGGCACGAAGCACGTAGGCTGATCGTATAGTGATCATAAAAGGGGGGAAACCCTAAGCATGATCAATTAAACCCTATTATGACTGTGCCATGGCAGATTTGAAGCTGCAAACCACAGAAATGCTATTTAGCAACCATTGTTTGCTTCGAACTAAGAACTAAATTTTAAGAGCTGAAAAGAAAGTACAGTAACCAAGTTACGATCTATTTTCTGGTTGAGATCAAAAAGTTGAGCAGATATGAAGTAGTACCACCTCTCTTGCGGCGGCGTGTGGACATCGGGGGTGCGATGGCTGTCGGTGGCGTTGAAGCAGATCTGTGATGGTAGACGGGTGCATTGGGGGATAAGTCCCGTTGCGGTGGACAAGAAGGTCATGGGAGCGGCCCCAGAAAGGAGGACGACGGCGCCGATGAAGTGACAGGACGCGATGCAAGGCTCCTGGTCCATCGCCGTGGATGAGAAACGTCCATCTCTAGCAGTGGATGACGCGGTCTTGGTAGGCGCTCCAGCATGGTGGAGGACGGCAGCGATGGATGGGTGGAGGACGGCGGCGATGGATGGGGTGGCGGACGGAGCAGGCTGGTGTGGGGATGGTGTTCTAGCGCGGACGTTGTATGAATGGGAAAATGGAGGGAGAGGTACGGGGAACCATGTTTTTGGGACGCGCCTGTGTAAACTATGGGAAAGTTACGAACTTAGCCCCCGTTTAAAATTTGGACGTCTCGTCGGTTGGGGATAGGACGGTAATCTCGCATCTCCTCCAATATATGCCCTGAGCGATTTCGGGCAAGGAGAGGGTGTTTTGGCGCCCACGGTGTATGGATGGGGCTGACAGGTAGGGCGGTTTGTGTCACGTCTGAGTGAAGTTACAAACCTGCCCCTATTGAAATTATTTGCCTACATCGATTTCGGCTGAGTCGAGTTTGTTTTGCCGCCCACCGTGTATGAATGGGGAAATGGAGGGAGAGACAGAGGTCTTTCGGACGAGCTAGAATCAAATGTGTTTTGCCGCCCACCATGTCTGAATGGGCTCAGAGGCGGTCGTGTCACGTCTAATTGAAGTTACTAACCTACCCCTCTTGAGAGCAGTGGAAATCGGGCCGATGGATTGTCCGTGTAAGGGGTAGACAGTAATTTCCATCTCGCAAACACTAGCTTCGGGCAGCCGACGTGGGTGTGGATATTTTGCCGCTTCTTTCAAATTTTGGGACAATAAGCATTCACGTTTACCCTGGCAACTAAATTCGAATCCATTTTGTATTTTTATACGAATCTTTATAAATCATTCTATTTTTTTATATATCTTCAAAAGAACAACAAAGATGTATTCCACTATCATATATGAATATGATCTACAAATGCTGATACTCAAATTCAGAAGGTAGAATCCAGTTTAAGGTGAATTCGAATATTTGAAACCACTTTATGTCCAACTCAAGTGTAACATGTATGACACATGCAGCATATAGTGTACTCCCATTTAGATATGTACACAAGCGATGTCTCAAGATTAAAAATACTGAGTCAATCAACCAATAATGTACAAAACTAACAGACATATAAACACTTATAGAGTATATGGATCAATAATATCAACTAACATACATAAGCCAGGCCACTGTACTTTTTTTGCTAGAAGAGCATCATTTTTTTAGCAAAGCTACTATGGCATCTTGGCCCTTTCAGATGCGTGCCACTTAAGGACCATCTATACTACTATTATTGCTGAATGCATATTCTGCCTGATTGGCATATTTGTAGGTCTGGCATAGCAATCAAAATAAATGTCTCAGAGTCTTATCAATTAATATAGACTCATGCTCAAATAAAATTACAAATAAAAAAATAAAAAAACAATTATTACATGATCTCTAGAACAAATGGTTTGATCGATTACATGAACAAACAACACAAAGGTTATTCAACGATGGAAAAAATATTTCACCTATGATTTACCAAGTGAGAATTTAATTTCCTTTTTTCCTTCAGGACCTTAACAATGCGGTCAGTCTCAGCTTGCTTCGTTTTGAAATCCACCAAATATTTAATGGTTGTCTTGAGTACTACTTCTGATTGTGCTGTTTGCTTCCTCAACATGTCAACTTCATCTCTAAGTGCAGGAGCAGAATCTCTTTCTACCAATAGTTTAGCCTCTAGAGCATCAGCAGTTGGCAATTCATGATGCACGATTGGGCCGGTGCCACTGCTGTGGGGTGATACAACGTCCATGGGGCTAACATATTTTGCCATTAAAGTTCCAATTGGATTTTGAAAAGTTGAAGTTAGCAAAGCATCTCAACTGGGAATTAGAACAACAAACTAGTTAAACAAACAAGGGATTAAAGAGTTTCGATTGGATGCTGAAAAGTAGTTACTAACATAGGATGAAAAGACTGGTATCCTTCACATTATTGGTGAACTCAGTTCATGGAAACAAGCAATTCAACCATTCTGTGGGTAAATCAAAAGAGCCACTGGAATATTTTTCACTACCCCAATCATACACGCAAAAAGGGGCGACGCCACCGTAGGGGATGGTATGGGCGGCCGCCTCGGGTGGCTGGAAAGTGTGCACCTAGTTTGAGTCGTCCAGGTTGGCCCAGGCTAGTTTTGTTCGTCCCAGCGCACGAGCAGGCAATGTAAAAAATGAAGAAAACCGTTTCAATTCGGATGGGCCAATAACGTAAGTGCAAGGCAAGCCCTATAGCAGGCTCGTGGCCCAAATGAGCTCCTCCCATATCGATCGACATCAGGAAAAATCCCCAATTCGTTCACTCCAGCCTCCAGTCTGGTTTGCTCCTAACCTAGCCGCCGCTGGACAGACCGACACAGCACTTCCTCATGCCCTCGTTGGACGCCGATCGCCAGGCTTCAAGCGAATGGAAGGACAAGAAGATGAAGATCCAACCCTGGGTGTAGCCTGCGTGGGAGGCAGCACGGGCATGGCATCGAGCTTGCATAAACGGATAGTCGCAGCTTGCAAGAGCAGCATGCGCAACGAGCAGGTACATCACATCCCTAATTATATCTAATTCTACTTTTCAATTTCTGGCCAATAGTTAAACCTGACGGTGTTGTAAAATTGCTTGTATGTAGGGAATCTATAAGAAAATGAAACCAATTTTCGCTTATTTTATAACTCCCCCAATCAATACTGAACTGACTGAACCTGATGTGTCTAATCAAGTTTCCGGTGCAAACATACAAGCTCATGTTGTTCTTGAGCCTGAACTATCTAATGAATAGACTGCTAATGAAGGATTTGATGCAAACATTTTACATGCTCCTGGTGATGAACATATAGTGTCTAATGAGGGATCTAATGCAAGCATTTTGCAAGCTCCAATTGAAGGATTTAGTGTCTAATGATGATCTGCTATGTTGAGAGAGAGAGAGAGAGAGAGAGATTTGCAGGAATTGATGACAATCAAATTATAGTACATTTTCATGGCTTGAGGAAATGTCGAGGCCATCTACCAGAAAGTCCCTATATCATGACAACCTAGAATAAATACTTTTCTAATCTGTTGTTTGAAACTATTGGCATACTTGTGCAGGATATATATATTGATATGCAGTTTGCGCACTGGTTATAGGCGTAATTACACTTGGATATTTTCGGCCAGAGAACAAATAATTCAAGAAGGTACAGTCCATGTTAGTAGTCCTTGTACACCATGTTGCATTTTGTGTTTTATAATTTGTAACTACTTTGGATCATTAGCTAGTTTTCAAAGTGGATGTAGCTTCACATTTCTTAAGTTATGTTGATTTTCGGAGTGCAAGTTCCTTCATATTTTTTAAGTTAAATTTTCGCCCCTGGTAACTTGAATTCGTGGATCCGCCACTGCACACAAATCATACACGCAGGCCAGTACGAATTAAATGAAATGCAGGGACTTACGCTAGCTCGTTGTACAGGCTCATTGCAGCTCTGCTTGTGCTTGGGATGTTCCATGTACAAGTCCATGTTACCACTTGCTTGGATGTGCAGACCTTGTGCTCCTTGCATCCCCCTCTGCATTTTTGACATGGTGAATGGTTGATAAAATGAGAGGAATCGACCTTGCTGTTGTACCGGAGGACATGTACTTACAAGGTTATACAGGCGTGTAGGATGTGTACCAGATCCCGTAGCACCGTCATGCTTCGCTAAAAAATGGTTTTGCTTGTTTCAGATGATATCTCCAGAAGAAATAAGAGTTAAAGTCAGAGTTGCATAGGCGTGTAAGCTAAGAGAGCAGTAAAAGGATATCCGAACATCATTGGAATAGTGCACAAGGGAGTGATATGTGGATACCTAGTTCGGGCCAGCGTTTGGGCATGATCGCCTAGCTAGAGTGTAGGTCACTTAAGAGCCGTTGAGGGTGATGCGCTGGCGTTGGCTGGCCGCGTATGGATGTAGATCTCGAACGGCAGCGGAGCGCTATGATGCGGTGGACGAGGGCGTTGGTGAAGCACCAACGGCATCTGGGGTGGTGTTGGGGTGGGGGGTGGGGTGGAGGTGCGACGATGTTCTCGGTGAAGTGGCCCCAGTGAGGTGGGAGCCGGCGTCAGTGAAGCGCACCTGATGCGGTGGAAATCGGTGTCTGAGGCACGTCGGCTGCGGTGGCCGACGTTGTGGGTGGACCACCCGGTGCGGTGGACGAGGGGGTAGATGAGGTAGCTCCGGTGCAGTGGTGAAGCGCGACCATCGTCTTTGTCGTCGTCCGGCATAGAGGTATCTTGTACTATGTATTACCATGCCCGTGTTTTGCTTGCAAATAATTAGTCCTTCGAAACAAGATACTATGAATTAATTAATGAGGAGTTTTTTGAAATAGAGTGTGTTTGTCACATAGCGATCTCCAATTCTAATGTGGATTTTGCATTTCAGGGTATCCACGCTACTTTTTTAATACAAAATCATATATGTATAAGATGAACACCATGGTAGTGAGAAAACTTTGGATGGATTCAAGCATATGACCACACACATACAAAATACCACAACAATCGAGTCAAAATCAACCTTTCCAAACATAGTATGGCACGAATTCGAAATAAATACGGAAGCCATATGCATGGTCCTCAATTCAAATCTTACAATGTACACTAAATTAAAACGTCAATATTAAGTCTACTACTATCTACATTCAAATGTTGTCTCGGCACACATGCTACATACTTCCTCTATTGATCAATCTTCCTCTCCTAACCACCTTACAAAGCTTTTGGTTTCCGCATGTTCATTCTTTCTCTCCATGTTTCGATCTCTAACACTCACACACCCACCATTGCACTCCATGTCGAGCTCTCTCTCTCCCCCTCCCACCCTCTCTCGGTAGATACGTGCATTGCCTATCTAGACCCCCCTCCCTCCCTCTTGTGCGCACGCACGCACATTGTCTATCTAGGTCACTGTCGAGAGACCATCTCACTCTTCCTTCCGCACAGCGGCCCACACTCGCTTAATCTATCTCTCTCTCTTTATCTAAGTCTCGATTAACCTCGCTTTCTCTCACACACAAACGATATATCTCCCTGTTCAGGCCTCGATCGACACACTCTATACTCTCTCACGCAGATTGTCTATCTAGATCAGTTTCTCCAAGCCGTTCCACTCATTCGACCTCATGGTGGCCCACGCTCGGTCAATATCTCTCTCTCTATGCATGTCTTGATTGACCTCGCTCTTTCTCACACACAAACGATATATCTCCATGTTTGGGCCTAATTCGACATATTCATAGTGTATACTCTCACACACACATTGTCTATCTAGGTCACTCTCTCCAACCTGTCTCACTCTTTCGATCGCATGATGACCCACACTCGCTGAATATCTCTCTCTTTATCTATGTATCGATTGACCTTGCTTCCTCACACGCACAAACGATATGTGTACCTGTCTGTGACTGGATCATCTCTCAAGCTCTCTCTTATAGCCCTCGCCCTTCCCAAAAGCTCAATCGGACAATATCTATCCACAGCATATATATATTTTCAATGAATGTTGGGGCACACTCACTTTGTCTCTCTATCTATGCCTCGATTGACCTCGCTTTCTCACATCATCTCTTCCACACATTGAAGCTACCTCTCCATCCCTCGCAGAGCCGGAGCTATTTACATTGCGAGGGGGACTCCAACCTTCGATTAATTTGTGAAGGCATTTATTCCGGTGGGTTTAGATTATATTTTTGTAGTATTCGCCCCACAACTACTCCAAACACCATTGCAACCCCCGCCCCTCCCCCAATTGTTCTCCCTCTGGATCGGTCACCGCTCTCTCACATGCCCTTTCTAACCTTCCACATCGCACCATGGTATTTTTGCAAAAAAAACTCTGGTGTTCTCTTTAATTATTACAAATAAGCTACAAACTACACACCCGGAGTCCACATGTAATGGAACAAATTTCGACCCAGAAATTAAAGTGCTAAAAACTACACATCGGGGGGGGGGGCAACTGTCATGGAGCAAATTTGGAACCATATGTACACCCCTATATAGTGTGCGAATAACTTTGAAAGATGGTCGTTGGATGAAGCCAATCCGACGGTGCAGAGATGGAAAATCCGAGCACCACTGGCCATTGGATATCTTCTATATTCCACCACATTCTACCACATGTACAATCTAGAAGACTGCATGGTTGAACTTAAGCATAATGCACAAACCTCAAAACACAAGCACTTCTCTTTTGTTCTAGAATCTTCTGTATCATAATTGCCCAATTTTCTTTTTTTAAATGAATTGCCATTATTTGTTTTTACTTTATGCTCTACAATGCACAATTCCATGAATCTTAAAATAGATTAACTTTTTTATAAAACTTATTGATTTTGAATGAGATGAACTATAAGAATTCAACGAACTTCTACATCATGCATATATGAATCAAAGCTTACATGCAATGGAGTGGTATTTATTCATAATTTGGTTGCCAAATCTCATGTGTGCAATGCACGTGTACCTTACTAGTATAAATTAAAAATGGGACGAGGATCGAACATGCAACCAGGGCCTTCAAGCCGCATGTCAATAGGCAACATAGTAGCAACGTTTGTTGTACTCCCCTTTGTTGATATAATGTTTTTATATTACCACAGCCTATTTAATGGACAACATGCTTTTATATTAACTTTAGTACATTAGTGGGACCGGCTCGTGAGCACATACTATTCCACTTCACTTACTGGTGGGTTCCATGTATGCTCTCTCTCTCTCCTCCCCTTCTACGTTTAGACGCATGGGCAAACACGAAGAACGCGCGGGCGGTGTGGCTGTTGACCGAATCTGGACGCGTTCACAAGTTACGGAACCAGTTTCACGTAATCCCTACTCTTATAAAAAACAGAGTTGGTGATGATGGTGTGCCTGCCATCCTACAATATATGCCGTCCGATTTATATTTCACGGATAGGAAGGAAACTATGGCAAATTTGCGAAAAGATACCCACACCCCTCTCCACATTTGCAAATAAGGCCTTCCCTCGTTCATCCTTTTCTCCCACAAGATAAACTACTCATACAAATGCATCTTGATGTTCCGTGCAACGCACGGGCATCTTGCTAGTACTAGTACTAGTACTAGTATTTTTGTATGTACCAAGTTTAGGAACAAAAGTGACCGTGACGGAGAAGTTAGGCTAGTAGTATCTACTAACAATTAAATATGTGGATAAATAGATGTATTGCCTATAGTGCTCGAACAAGGGGACTGCTCACGCCCTACAAGTATTTGGAACTGGCTTCCCTAAAAAAATATTTCAAATTGACGTGGTATTTAATATGAAATGTTTGCGATGAGAAGGAATACATGTCGCTTGATGATGTTTTATATTTAATTTGATACGGCTCTAGCAGAATATTCAATCGATCAAACCATAGATTTCATTTAGTCTGACTGCGACTTTACATTCATACCATGATCGAACTAAAAAAAATGCAAATGATAAATCCCAGACGTTCGGATTTTAAGCACGGCAATCCGAACGTTTTTGATGGCATATTTAGATCATGCGGCAGCGACGGAGGCGTCTTGCGGCAGGAAGTGGCTCCTCTGCCGTGCTCTGTGTGTCATCGGGCCACTGACCAGCGATGACGGCAGCGTCTTGCGCCGTTGTTGGCGTACTCCTGGACATTGGCCCTAGCTTCAAGGAAGGCCAGAATGTTCTAGACTTCAGTCTCCAGGAGCCAGTCAACTTGCGGGAGGAGGCGACTGGCGTTGGTGCAAGGAAGCGGTCGACGGCGGCGATCAATGCCACTGAGGGAGGCACTGGCACCGGCAGGGATAGGCTCTGGCAATGGCACGGCAGAGACATTCGTGTGAACGGGCACCGGCACGGGCGTGCGCATCAGTGCACGCGTAGGCGCATGCGCTGGCAGGTGCATGGGCGCGTGAAAGTCAGCGGGGACCTCGTGGAACCCTATGGCTTCAAGCTCGGTGATAATGTGCGGCTCTCAGGCCATCAATACCACGGGGATGGGCGCTGGCGCAGTCGGGGCGACGGGAGCTGGAACGGGAGCAGGGACAGGCACGGCGTCTTCCCGCAAGGCCAGTTCAAGCTCGTCCCAAAGCGCCTTATGTTCTTGAGACTCCGGCTGGGTGTCTTCCTTAGGTAACTAGAAGACTAAGGGCAGAACATCTTGATGCGGCATGGTGTACGGTGAGGTCAGGCTGGTTGGAGGTAGACGACAGGAGAATTCGAGAGGAAGAGAGAAGATTGTAGCGAGACCGGGGAGTGCGGGGGTGATTTAAACTGCGGCGCCGGCGCCATTAAAAGTGGGGGCAGTTGGGAGGAAGGTGGGCGGCGGAGCCTGGTCAAAGGGCTCGCCTCCCGGTGAGCCTATGCAGCGGCCTTCTCGCACGCCTCCCAGTCAGCCGGCGCAGCGGTCTGCTCGCATGCCTCCCGTCGACTCACACGCTTGCTCGGACGGCACCTACCGATGAGAAGCGGGACTCGTGGTGGCACGTAGGTCTAACGCCCATGTTTTGAATAGTGAAACCATTCGCGTTAATGTGACATGTCTTTGTTCCAAAATACCTTGGCTCTTCATTTGTGCAACTTTTCATAAGCAGCTTGTCTCTTGAACAAAAAAAAATACGACAGCCTATTTGTGCCATATCACGTGACCATGCTCAGTTTCATGAATTTCAGGTCAATTTTGGATTTTCTGGAATTTAAAATCCAGGATTCGAAACAATATCATAACCTACATCATGAAATAAATTTTCAAGCCATACATCTTTACTGTTGCAGATGTTAATATTTCTTCAGAAAGGATTTGGTCAAACATTTTGCCTAGTTAGACTTCAGACAAGTTATATTTGCAGAGTAAAAAGATAATCCCTCCGTACCAGTGCATTGCTTGATATAGTAACTCTAGTAGGCACGAACAACGCACGAACAAAATCAACAAACGGAGCTCCATTCTATGCTAATCCTGGTGTAGTACTATTAGTATTAGGCAATGGAGTTGACGGGTGACCTTGGGTAGCGGCGACCAAGGGAATTGAACCGTGCTCGGTACGATAGGTAACGTGGGCTAGTTACTAAAGCATCCCTCCATTGTTCAACTGTTGTCATTTTGGACCGGGGACATGAGGGGAATTTCCTAGGGCTGGAATTCTGGCCGCCAGATATTTCGACTAGAAACGCGGAGGCTCGAGTGGAGGCGTGAAGTTTAATATTGCAGTTCTTTTGGTTGGGGTTGGCTAATGTGCGTACCAGGCACGCCACCACCAGGACACGAGCCCGGGTCTGGCTGGTACGCCGTCGTGTGCTACCATTCGAGAATGCGAAATGAATATTTTTAAAAAAATTGCTGAACGAATCTATATGTATTACAATGCCCGTATTTTCCTTGCAAATAACTGGTCATTCTAAAAGGCATGGTAATTGATTTCTGACGAGTTCTTGAATTAGAGTGCGTTTGTGATATAGTGATCTCAACGTGGATGTATGACCATGCATGTATGACACGAATTTAAAACTAAAATGTAAGCCATGCATGGTCCTCAATTCAATATTTAAAATGCACAATAAATTGAAACATGAATATTAAGTCTAGTACTATGTACATGCAAATGTTGTGTTTAGGTCTCTCCATTGACACCCCCCCTGCAACCACCACACATACTTCATGTATCGATCGATCTTCATTTGTTTGTTAATAGAGCTATTGGTATCCGACACACGCGCGCTCATTATTTCTCTTCATGTTTCGATCTCCATTTATGTCACACCCGCCCAAACACTCTCAACAAATGTATTTCTCACACACAACCTAGTCGTGCCCTCCATGGCAAACCCTCCCTCTCTCTCTCAAGACACGTACGTTGCCTTTGTAAAACACCTTCACCGTGCGCGCACACACAAAGTCAATCTAGGCCACTCTCAGTAACTATCTCCCTCCAGCCCTCACTGCAGCTTCGCCGCACGATATCTCGGTGTATCATCTTTAACATTCGAGTGTACACTAGGCCACACTCACTCGATCTCTCCCTCTATAAATGACTCGATTGACCTCACTTTCTTGCGTCGTCTCTCTCACACCTAGACGCTCCCACTACACCTCTTGCATAGGCGGAGTTATGTAGATTGTCGGGGGGTAACCCCTCGACCTTAGATAAAATTGTGAAGCTCTGTTTATGATTGTTTGGATTATATTTTTTGAACATTATATTTGTCCCCACCCTCCCAAACACCGATGGGTTGTGCACCCCCCCCCCCCCCGAGAGAATATCATGTGCCCCCACACTTTAGATGCTATATGGTGATACGAGTTCCTTGGAGCGTGTAGATCTGAGATATAGCGGCTCACAGATGTCTTAATATTTTTACCAAAAACCTTAATGAGTTTGGGAATTGCACACAATTAGTACCAAAACTACTCACATGCCCTTGGATCCCATATCCAACGGCCTCGAAGCTCGTATCATCGTAGCATCTAAGATGAGGGAAGACCTCATATTCTCTTGTGTTTAAGAATATCACGTGCTACCACACCTTAGATGCTGTGGTGATACAAGCTCCTCAGAGCCGTTGGATCTGAGATCCAACGACTCCTTGGTGGTTCAAATGTTTTTACAGAAAAGCCCCCAAAGAGTTTGGGCGCAGCCCACAAGCACAAAGACTACTTGACGGTGTCCTGGACTAGGGGGTACTCACCACGTCGTCTCCCGACCAGTGGGTCGGGCCGAGGACCCCCATGGCGGTTCACTAATGGGCCAGTTCGGACAGCCGATGACATATACGAGGAAGATTCCACAAGACTTGGTGATCAAGACAAAGACTCCTCTCCACCGACGTATTCGACTAGGACTCTTGTTATCCTAGGCCTTTGGTACATTATATAAGCCGAGGCCAGGCTAGTCGATAGATTATTATGACATTACTCATCATACCCCTAGGGTTTAGACCACAATATATGATCTCGAGGTAGATTAACTCTGTACCTTGATACTTCATCAATATAAACAAGAGCAGGACGTAGGGTTTTACCTCCATCAAGAGGGCCCGAACCTGGGTAAAACATCGTGTCCCTCATTCCTGTTACCATTGATCCAAGAATCCACAGCTCGAAACCCCCTACCCCGAGGTCTGCCAATTTTGACACCGACATTGGTGCTTTCATTGAGAGTTCCGTTGTGTGATCAGCAAAGGATCAATGGCTCGCCTGCAGGTCAACTGCGACGTCGGCATCTTCGTCTCCGGCTCGACTGGTTACCTTGGCTCGACCGAGGACTGTCATCTGCCTCCGATTGTCATGTTCGGATGAGGGCCTTTATCAACATCAACTCCGATCTCTATTATGATCATGGAGGAATCATCCATGGAGCTCGGGAGCTCAACGTCAACATTGCCCTCGGGCGACCGTGCTGTTTTTCCGGACAGCGTACTTGTATCCGCGGCCACCGCCTCCTCGAGCATCTCTTTGACAATTCCTTTGGTGGAATTGTGCGGAATTGAGTCTATAACAACCCTGTAAAATTTTGTCACGTTCCTATGGAGCAATCTCCGCCGACCTCCGATATACCGGAGCCCTGTCGAATCTGAACGAGAATCCGGATGAGTTTGGAGCGTGGTGTCCAGCATCTAGCTCGGACATCCTTTGGAAGATCCAACCTTTGATCGGCTGCGGAATTCCTATATGTACTGCCCCTCAAAATTTCAGCTTGATCCGACCGTTCAAACTCCGGGAAACCTCCGATGTGCGCATCGATTTTCAGATCTGTTTTCTGCGCGAATACGAATCCGACCCGAGTTCATCTTTCTTCATGAACGGGATATTGGACAACCTTTTTGGAGGAATCTCTTTCTAGTGTATTGTGTTTTGTTTCCGAACACATGCTCACAAATTTTTCTCCTTTTCGGAGGTAACCTTCACCGTTGCGCCGGTGTCAAACTAGCCTGACAACGTTGCTGCACGGTTGCCGACCTGCGCCAGACGGGTCGTCGCTTCATCGAGCCGAACTCAACCTCTTCGGATCATTATCTCGGCAAGCCAAATAAGAGTTCGGCATCGTGAAGGGTAAATCTTCACCAACATTGTCGCCCCACGAATTATACGGAGCGGGCACACCGGCATCGCTGCATGGTCACTTCATCAAGCGGGCATCGACCGCGTCATAAGATCCGGCCCGCGTCGGCATCGCCGCACTATTGCTTCTTCAAGCTTGGATGTGACCTCTGTGTCCGAAGATCGGGAGTAAATTCCGGCCGGACTCGCCTCTCTTATCTCGTATCTAGGTTCAATCCTGGACGCGACTTCGACGTCCGAACATCAGGAGTCAACCCTGGCCGGACTCGCCCCTCGCACCATAGTACCGGAGGATGATTTCGAAGAAATCCCAAATACTAATCCGGCTGACCAAGCCGATGTCCACCACGCCGACCTGCTTCGACACCTCGGCCGGCATGGGGCTGCAAAAGTCATACTAACGACCGGCCCCGTCACCTCGGCTAGACCGGGGGCTTCGCCATGTCTTCATCAACCTACTCCGGTGACTTCGGCATCACCAGCCGACCAGCTTCGTCACGTTAGCTGGACCGGGAGCTTCGCCTCGCCACATCGACCGTGCGGCATCACCACCTCATCAAGCCAAACTCCTCGCTCGGTTACCTCGGGCTTGGGGGCAGGGACCTTGGCTAGGCTGCGGACTACGTCTTTGTCCCGCCATGAGTTTGGACCTCGTCAACAATACCGAGCACATTAACCAGCTAAGTCGCCTCCATGCTCAGTTTTTTTCTTCAATTATTTTTATTTTATTTTATTTCTTGTTCGGTTCAACCAAACATTATATTTGTGTTAAACAAAAAAGTTGTTCGCTCAAACGTTGATTGTTAAACACTTCTTTTTTCCGCCGAGCTCTTCGTCACCTCGGTCATGAGGGTTTTTGTCACCTCGGCTGGACCAGGGGCTTCGGCTCGCCACATCGATCATGCGGCATCGCCACTTCATCGAGCCGAGCTCTTCGCTTGGGCACCTCGGGATCGGCTTGGGGGCTGGGACCTCAACCTGCCGCAAACTCGGCCCACATCATCAACGCCGAACACATTAACCAGCTAAGTCGCTTTCATGCTCAAAGTTTTTACATTTTTTATTTGTGTTCGGTTCGACCATGCTCACATGCGTTGTTTGTTAAAAAACACTTCCTATCATAGGTTAACTTGGGGCTCTTAAATTTATACGAGCCATTTTATAATGAATGTTTTTCTTCTCAGTCGTTGCAAAGTCTTTTTCTACCACTCCTTTTTTGACTCGAGTGTGTGGTCAATAGCCGGATAGCCTGGCTTCTCTCTAAAAGCCGCTTGAGTTTAGTTTGCTAAACTGGCCTTGGAGAAGAACTCCGCCTTTGGGATAAGGAGATTGAAGCCGAAGGCTGACCTACTTGAAGTTTAGAGATCGGATGTGTCATGTTAAAGCACGACAGAAGCACAAATTTTTTTAAGACCAATTTCGGATTGGCACAAAAAACTTGTTTTAGTTCGGATGTAAAGTTTTTACTAAAGTTTTTTGGTTTTCCATGCTTATGGCACTTTTAATCTATTTGTGTGTTTCCAGCATAAGTCTCACAGTATGACGCCTGACACATTTAAAGCTTCGGCAATATGAACGGGGGGTTGCGACTAGAGCCGAACCCACCAAAAGCCAAGGCACTCCGAAGAGTCCTCGGCAAAACGTTCTCGGATATTGCTTTATATGCACCAGTTTCGAATTGTGTCTTCGGTCAATATTTGGGTTGCCCGGCTCCTGTGCTTGCCTCCTATGTTCCGCTTTGTTCGGCTAGGAGTGCAAAGGGAGAACCACTGCGATTGTACTTCCGATTTAACTGGTCAAGTACCTCAGTGGAGAAAGTCGAAAACTGACTGTCACAATGAGCGTAAACTGGTCGGCGATCCGATGACCGTATTAAACAATGGACCTTTCATAAGATTGGCCGAAGTGTTACTGGTTTGACCCCGGCTGACGCCGAACACTAACCAGGGGCTAGTAACTGGCCCCGAACTTCACACTCCTATGACTAAGTGAAAGTTATAAAGCCCGCATATCTGATTGCCTCATTTCCGCTAACACAACCACCTCCAGGCACCGAGACGTCGGCTAAGGGTTGTATTGTTAGTACGGAAACACCCTGTGTAGCATCTACAAAGGGGTGGAAGCCGACGATGGGCCACTTTCAGGTTATAAACAGTCTGAATGGAGAATTTGCCTTCCATAATTATCATAATAAAGCCATAAATATGCATCAATTTGACTTAAGATTTTGGCCAAGATGGGTTGCCTGGCTCCTGTGCTTACCCCTACGTTCCCGATTGTTCGGCTAGGCGGTAAAGGGAGCACCTCTGTGATTGTTAATACCGGGTCATCCAGATTAGTACCTCAGACTGGGTGAAGCCGAAAGCTAGCCATCTTAAAGGACATAATTGGTCGGTAACGATGGAACCGAAAATTCTGGTTCATCATGGACCACAGAGTTCGGGAACTTTCCCCTAACTAAATCCTCAATATTTTCCTCCCATGTTGATCGGAGATGAGGTTTCATGATCATGGTCAGCATGAGAACTCAAAGAAAGGAACCGATAGCGGAACTATTTCTTTGAAAGATGTTTCTTACATAGTAATATAACATATCTCTCCGCATACCTTTGTTTATAAAACCGTATGGCCGGATTGCCTCGTTTACCATAAATCTTTGCCCTCATAAAGGCTTTATAAAGTGGGACAAACACTCATCGGCTACTGGCGGAGGAGGTTGAAGCCGATGGTCGGTCAACAAAGTTTTGTACAATACGGATCCGAGCTTTAATGATGTAAAGTACTTAGGTACATAGAATCATTACACATAAATTGCGAGCAAAAGTCAAATAATTGTAGCCAATCTTTCAAAGAGTCAAGGGCACAATCTCGCTGAGACAACCGAGCAGCTGACATAACGCTCTCATAATTCCCTATTGGCATTGATTTCCTATCTATTAAGCCCCTTGAGGCCGACCTTGGCGAGATCAGCTTTCGTTAGCTCTCGCTCCTTTAAGAGATATTTATTCTCTTTCCGAGAAGTTTGTGTTAAACACAACAAAATTTTCTGTCAAACGGATATCGATCCTTAATTCGGCCACCCGTGCCCACATTAAGGCTCGGGGGCTACTGGGCTTTGCGCTTATCATTTATAAATATTAAAGGGGCACATCGATCCCCTGATCTGGTGTTGCCACCCGACCAGTGGCTCGGGGGCTACTGCATTGCCTATTCAATGCAGAAAATTCATAATGCCCAGTGTTCGGCTTGACCGACCTATGGGTAAATGCGTCTTCGGACAACAATAGGTACCATCTGGACCTATCCAGCATCAAGCTAATATATTATGGCAACTTCTCAAGACCCTCTCTCAAGGACCCGTCTGCCAATCACTATTTCCTCTAATATATTACACCGTGTTTCTATTCCTACGTATGCTTCCGAGCTAGGAGTAGATCCTCAGGCCGATTTCTCGAATCAACCTGAGTCTCAGGGGCTACTGGGATCAGCGGTTTCATGTTTTCCTTCACGTGCATCTCCGGTTTTAGACCGATACGCACCTTGAGGGCTACTGGCTATACATCTCGTCAGCAAACAAATTGCAAAGATCAAGAAAAATATACCGGCAATAAAGCTCGGATGCAAGTAGTCTGACATAAAGCTCGGATGCAAGCAGTCTGGCATAAAGCTGAGATACAAGTGGCTGGCTCCATAAAAGGCATTTCCGGCATTAAGCTCGGCTGAACTCCTTCAACTTTTTTGAACCAAGGTGATCTATGACACCTCGGATATAGTCCAGCATTGGAGCTCGGATACAGTCCGGCATTGGAGCTCGGAAGCAGTCCGGCGTTGGTGCTCGGCTACAAAAACACACCTCGAATGCAGTCCGGCATTGGAGCTCGGACGCAAGAGGACACCGCCGCATGGGAAACACTTAAAACTCGAGGTGTGGCGTAAAAATAACAAGGCATTGATAAAGGCTGAAGACTTAAAGGGCTCCTCAGATGCCCGACGTGTAAACTCTTCGGATTTAGCTCGGTAATCCTCAAGATCAAAGATGGGAAGATTTGTTGAACCAGTTTTCAAGACCGACGACTGAAGATGAAGAAAGTTTGGAGGAACCGAGGAGCGTCCCCAACTTGAAGACCGGTTCAGGGGGCTACTGACGGTGTCCTGGACTAGGGGGTACTCACCACGTCATCTCCCGACCAGTGGGTCGGGCCGAGGACCCCCATGGCGGTTCACTAATGGGCCAGTTCAGACAGCCGATGACATATACGAGGAAGATTCCACAAGACTTGGTGATCAAGACAAAGACTCCTCTCCACCGATGTATTCGACTAGGACTCTTTTTATCCTAGGCCTCTGGTACATTATATAAGCCGAGGCCAGGCTAGTCCATAGATTATTATGACATTACTCATCATACCCCTAGGGTTTAGACCACAATATATGATCTCGAGGTAGATTAACTCTGTACCTTGATACTTCATCAATATAAACAAGATCAGGACGTAGGGTTTTACCTCCATCAAGAGGGCCCGAACCTGGGTAAAACATCGTGTCCCTCACTCCTGTTACCATTGATCCAAGAATCGACAGCTCGGGACCCCCTACCCCGAGGTCTGCCGGTTTTGACACCGACACTACTCAGATGCCATTGGATCTCAGATCGAACGACCTCGAAGCTCATATCACCGTAGCATCCAAGCTGCGAGAGCACCTGATGTTTTCTCGCACGGGGGAATATGAGGTGTTTCCACATCGTAGATTCTATGGTGATAAGAGTTCCCTGGAGATCTAACGGCTCGCAGTAGGAGATTTGAATGTTTTTGCAATATAGGCCTCAAAGAGTTTGGGAATTGCGCAGAAAGTACAAATACTACGCACATGGCATTGGATCTCAGATCCAATGACCTAGATGCTCGTATCACCGTAGCGACTAATTAAACTGAGGGGAGCACCTAATATGAGCTACTGGGAGCCGTTGGATCCAAGATCCAGCGGCTCACACAAGGCCTGAATGGTTTTTTGCAAAAAAACCTTGGAGAGTTTGGAAATTGCGCATAATTACAAAGACTACTCCCAAGCCATTGGATCTCAGATCCAACGACGTAAAATATCGTATCACCATAGCATCTAAGCTGCGGGGAGCATGTGATATTCTATGCTGCTGTCATTTTTGTTCCTAAACTTGCAAAATACGTGTAACTGGTGCCGTAACTTGTCTAACCGCGCAAAGTGTTTGTGCAAAAAAACCATCCTACACTGAAATATCGGAACAACACACGGGAGGCCCACTTGTCATTGATCAAATTTGAACCTAAAACTAGCAAATCTGAAGGACGAGATTCGAACCAGCAACCTAGAGTACAAAGCGTACGTCGATAGCCTGAAACCGCAATGGTTGTTGGCTTTGTCGCATAACTTGATTTTATACAGTATTACGTTGAGTAGAGTAGAGGGAGTGGCTCGTCAACAGGTGCATTAACGTTGACTGACTTACTAGTGGGTCCCATGTCTGCCATCCCTCTCTCTCCTCTCCATCTAGTAGTACAACCTTTAGACGCACGGGCACACATGAAGAGCGGCGTGAGCTTGCTGTGGTGTTATTATAACTAAAAAAATGCTAGAAAAATAGATGAATCGCCTAGAACAAGAGACCTTGTGGCCGGTCGAGATAGAGCTAACCACACCTATCCTCCATGCCACGTTAGCATGATGAAGCTGTGTGGCTAGTGGGGTGTTTCCGACCGATTGGCTGGGTCCCGAGGTCGAACCATAGGTAGTTCGATACAATTTATTTTTACATGCACATTTTTCCTCCGTGCCGAGATGTGGCACACCCTACCGCGCGGTTTCTGGGTCCTCCCGGGTGGTGCACGCATATTTTCTTCCTTGCCGAGACGTGCGACGCCCTACCACGCGTTTTCTGGGTCCTCCTCAGTCGTAGCGCCGAAGCAAGTAAATGAGTTGTCAAATCACGAAAGCCCACCCTTCCCGCCGAGTACATCAGTGAAGCACGGTGGCTAGCTAGTTGGGCTAGTGCGACCGAGTAGCTAGGCCGCCGCCACATTTGTTTTTTCACTCCTTTTTTTCTCTCCTTGCCGGTAGGTAATTTTAAATATCCACCGCAGCGTTGCACTGGTCTTTGGATGCGGCATGCACGGTAGGATTTTTATTTTTTTGATTGACGGGAGCAGGCGTGGCAGCAATTAGTCATGATGACTCCTCCTGTAAAACCCACTGCTCCGTGAAGTGAAAAGTCATCTACTGGTGTTTTCCCATGGTGAAAACCAAAAGATTCTCCCCGCTCCTCGGCTGGCTCCCTCCGCCTTCCCGTAGATTGCATTGCCTTTCAGCCGTTTCGCCCCCTTTGCTTCCTCTCCCCATTGCTTCTACCTGGTTCCATGGCGGCGCGCCAGATGACGGAATCTGAGGTGAGGCGCCTAACACAGCAGCTCCATGCCAAGTATGCGGAGCTCAGGGCCAAGGACGTGGAGCTTCGTGAGCTCAAGGAGGAGAGGAGTGCCATGCTCCTCCTTTATGTGTGGGAGTTCACGGAGCTTCAAAAGCGGCAGGCGTCCACCACAAAGATGCTCGAGGCATCGGTGGCGTTGCTGCAGAAAGCGGGAGATACGATAGGATGTGAGGAGAGCCGGCTGGAGCGCGAGCGGGCCAATCGTGACGAGGTCCAGGATTGCCTCAACCACTTGGTGGACCATGTTCCACGCACGTGTTGCGGCTGCGCGATGCCTACCGTCGTGCCAGCGCGACCTTGCCGGCCGTCGAGCTAAACCCGTTCGACCACCCCGTCGACTTCAACGAGCTGCGACTTCCTGATCTGGTTTCCTTCTTCACCTATATCTCCGAGGAGCTGGGCCGTCTCCGCGCGATGGTGGGGGCGGAGCTGGACAAGGAGGGGTTGCGGGCAGCCGCCGCCGTTGTCGGGCGAATCCTCTCAGGGCTTCGTCACCGGAATCCATTCGTGCCATTGGACACCGTCTTTGATGAGCTGGCTCCTGATGACCCACAAGTATAGGGGATCAATCGTAGTCCTTTCGATAAGTAAGAGTGTCGAACCCAACGAGGAGCAGAAGGAAATGACAAGTGGTTTTCAGGAAGGTATTCTCTGCAAGCACTGAAATTGTCGGTAACCAATAGTTTGATAGCAAGATAATTTGAAACGAGCAAGTAATAGTAATGGTAAATAAAGTGCATCAAGGTAGCCTAATCCTTTTGTAGCAAAGGACATGCCAAAATGGTCTCTTATGATAAGCAAAGCGTTCTTGAGGTTACATGGGAATTTCATCATATCACTTTCATCATGTTGGTTTGATTTGTGTTCGCTACTTTGATAATTTGATATGTGGGTGGACCGGTGCTTAGGTGCTGTTCTTACTTGACCAAACCTCTTACTTATGATTAACCCCCTCACAAGCATCCGCAACTACGAGAAAAGTATTAAGCTAAAATCTAACCATAGCATTAAACTTTTGGATCCAAATCGGTCCCTTACGGAATAGCGCATAAACAAGGGTTTAAGCTTCTGTCACTCTAGCAACCCATCATCTAATTACTACTCCACAATGCATTCCCTTAGGCCCAAATATGGTGAAGTGCCATGCAGTCGACGTTCACATGACACCACTAAGGGAATCACAACATACATATCATCAAAATATCGAACACATATCAAGTTCACATGATTACTTGCAACATGACTTCTCCCGTGACCTCAAGAACAAAAGTAACTACTCACAGATGATAATCATGCTCAAGATCAGAGGGGTATTAAATAGCATAATGGATCTGAACATATAATCTTCCACCAAATAAACCATATAGTAATCAACTATAAGATGTAATCAACACTACTAGTCACCCATAAGCACCAATCTAAGGTTCCGGTACAAAGACTGAACACAAGAGATGAACTAGGGTTTGAGAGGAGATGGTGCTGTTGAAGATGTTGATGGAGACGGCGCTCCCAAAGATGGGAGAGTTGTTGGTGATGACGATGACGATGATTTCCCCCTCCGGGAGGGAAGTTCCCCCGGCGGAATCGCTCCGCCGGAGGGCAAAATTGCTCCTGCCCAAGTTCCGCCTCGAGACAGCGGCGCTTCATCCCGAAAGTCCTCTCCTTATTTTTTCTAGGTCAAAATGACTTATATACCAGAAGAGGGGCACCGGAGGTGGGCCGAGGCGGGCACAACCCACCAGGGCACGCTTGGGGGGCCTCGAGCGCCCAGGTGGGTTGTGCCCACCTAGTGGGCCCCCTCTGGTATTTATTTGCTCCAATAATTCTTAAATAATCCATAAAAAAATCTCCGTGAAGTTTTAGCTTATTTGGAGTTGTGCAGAATAGGTAGCTCTGATGTGCTTTTTCTGGTCCAGAATTCCAGCTGCCGGTATTCTCCCTCTTTGTATAAACCTTGCAAATTATGAGAGAAAGGGCATTAGAATTACTGCCAAAAGCATTATTATGCATAAAAATATTATAAATAACAGTAGGAAAACATGATGAAAAATGGACGTATCAACTCCCCCAAGCTTAGACCTCGCTTGTCCTCAAGCGAAAACTTAAATCGAAAAACATGTCCACATGCTTAGAGAGAGGGGTGTCGATAAAAACAAAATACGGACATAGAAGCATCATACATATTATTATAACAACAAAGAACTTTAACATAAAACTTTATCAAATAACTTCTATCACATAAATTTTATCATATAACTTCTCATGAACAAGTAACAATTCATCACAACATTGAAGTATAAAGCATAAACTCTATTGAAAACCAACAAACTATGTTTTTAGTCAACTTTGCAACTACAATTCATCATCTTTTCAGGAAGGGTCACGTATCGGAGCCTTTAGGCAAGTCCACATACTCAACCATCATTTAATCTTCTATGATTGCTAACACTCACAGCATACCCATGAACAAAAAGTTTCAACCGGACACATAGAAAGATAGGGGCTTATAGTTTTGCCTCCCAACGTATTCACCTCAAGGGTGATGTCAACAATAATAACTCATGCCCACCCATATTCAACTGGATATATGTGCCTAGATCTTTCCTCACCACATGATGCTTGCAAAACAGAAAATAAAAAGGAAAAGAGAAGAATACTTTGACTCTTGCATAAAAGTAAATACATAAAGGTAAAAGATAGGCCCTTCGCAGAGGGAAGCAGAGGTTGTCATGCACTTATTTGTTTGTATGTCACATCCCTTAATGCAAAAGAATGTCACATTATATTGCCCCTTATGATAGCAACCTTTATTATGCAGTCCGTCGCTTTTATTACTTTGCCATCACAAGTTCGTACAACGCTCAATTTACTCTTACACTAAATGATCCAACACATTTAGAAGCAATTTTTATTGCCTTATTGCACCGATGACAACTTACTTGAAGGATATTACTCAATCCATAGGTAGGTATGGTGGACTCTCAAAATAAGATTTCGGTTAAGGGTTTTGGATGCACAAGTAGTATCTCTACTTAGTGCAGAATTTTTGGCTAGAAAAGATATTGAGCAAGCACCACATGTTAAAGGATCTATGACAATATAACTTCTATGTGAATATGAACAAACATAAATCATTACGTTGTCTTCCTTGTCCAACATCAACTATTTTGACACAAAATATTTAATGGGGGCTCACAATCATAAAAGATGTCCAAGATAGTGTATTTGCATGTGAATCTTCTCTTCCCTTATTAATTCTTTCATGAGTTGCATCATTAACCAATGCTATGTTTGTCAATCTCCAACAAATTTTACTACTTATACTTTTCCTTATGTGATGTCATTACTTACCATAAGATCAGCATATGATCTTTTTCATTTATTTTGCTTTCTTTTTATTAAGACATAAATTAAATAATGCAAAACTCAAACTACTCTTTATTATATATCTCGCACATGATTACATCGATTGATAGATCACTAAGTAAACACTCGAAAAGAAAGGATCGAACTAAAACTTTATTCAACTAAATCAAAAGATAACTAATGATCGAACTAAGATAAGTAAAGGAGAAAGATAGTGATTGTGATACGATACCGGGGCACCTCCCCCAAGCTTGGCACAAGCCAAGGGGAGTGCCCATACCCGATACTCAAGTCTCCTTTGGTGATGAAGAAGGTGGTGGTGATGAGGTAGTAACGATCTTATCTTCAGGTTTCCATGGCAAAGGCTCGCCATCATAAGAGGAGGAGTGAGTCTCGCGAGTCCTGCAACTGGCAGCCAAACTCATACCTGTAAACCTTGCCTCATATTCAAAGACTTGGTTTTGGAGATCATAGATTTGGCTCTGTAGAAAGTTGATTTGCTCGTTGAAGGTGAAGACAATGTCCTTCATGGATTTGCCATCCACCTTGAGATCACGGGTATAGTCCGCGATCATCAGGTGATTGGCATTGAGTCCACGTTGCACCATCCCCTTGCACTTGAAGACCTCCTGCTCCATAGCTTCAAGCCTGGCATCCATGATCCCCGTTCCCTTGGGGCCCTGAACGTCGCAGATGTGGAGCACCCCCTCATGCATCTCAATGGCTTGAGGGTGCTGCATCACCTCCCGCAAATATGGGTTGATGACATTCTAAAAGAACTTGTCCTTGGAGGAGCTCGAAGCGGCCATGGTGATCTAGATCTGTCAGAAAACAGCAAGAAAGAAGAACAGAAGATTTCTCTGCGATACGGTGGTCAATAGGTTCGGGGAGTATATAAAGATTTTTTTATCTGGGGAAACAAGGAAACGAGAGAAAAACGGAGTCCAGAAGGTACCCGAGGTGGGCAAAACCCACCTGGGTGCGCCTGGCATGCCAGGCGCGCCCTGGTGTCTTGTGCCCACCAGGGTTGCGTTCCTGGTTGTTTCTTATTTTCCTAATTTTTGTTATATTCCAAAACTAACAAAAAATATTTTTGCGGATTTTTCGGAGTCCGTTTACTTACCGTATCACGTACCTCCTCTTTTTTAATTATTCTGGAGTGTTCCAGAAGGTCTCCTTTATGTATTCTTCAGGTGTCATAGTTTGGATAATATCGCTTTCAACACTAATAGGCGTACCTGAGATATAGTGTTTAATTCTGTGCCCATTGACCACCTTCGGGTTAGTACCTTCGGCATTATTTATTTTGATAGCTCCAGAGCAGTAAACCTCTTCGATGATATATGGTCCGTCCCATTTAGAGAGAAGTTTTCCTGCAAAGAATCTGAAATGAGAGTTGTACAATAGAACTATTCTCCAACTTTGAATTCACGCTTTTGGATTCTTTTATCATACCATCTTTTAACTTTTTCTCTAAATAACTTGGCATTTTCATAACCTTGGGTTCTCCATTCATCTAGTGAGCTAATATCAAATAACCTCTTTTCACCAGCAAGTTTGAAGTCATAGTTGAGTTCTTTAATTGCCCAATATGCTTTATGTTCTAACTCAAGAGGCAGATGACAAGCTTTTCCATATACCATTTTATAAGGAGACATACCCATAGGATTTTTATAAGCTGTTCTGTAAGCCCAAAGTGCATCATCTAATTTCTTAGACCAATTCTTTCGGGACCTATTGACAGTTTTTTCTAGAATTAATTTTATTTCTCTATTGCTAAGTTCAACTTGACCACTAGACTGAGGATGATAGGGTGATGCAATTCTATGGTTAACATCATACTTAGCAAGCATTTTACGGAAGGCACCATGAATAAAGTGTGAACCACCAACAGTCATTAAATATCTAGGGACTCCAAACCTTGGGAAAATAACTTCCTTAAGCATTTTAATAGAGGTGTTGTGATCAGCACTACTAGTTGGAATAGCTTCTACCGACTTAGTAACATAATCAACAGCAACCAAAATATGTGTATACCCATTAGAGGAAGGAAAAGGTCCCATATATTCAAAACCCCAAACATCAAATGGTTTAACTGCAAGAGAATAATTCATAGGCATTTCCTAACGCTTACCAATATTACCAATTCTTTGACATTCATCACAAGATAAAACAAACTTACAGGAATCCTTGAAGAGAGTAGGCCAATAAAAACTAGATTGCAATATCTTGTGAGCAGTTCTATCTCCCGCATGATGTCCTCCATAAGCTTCGGAGTGACATTTCCGTAGGATTTGTTCCTATTCATGCTCAGGTACACAACATCTAATAATACCATCTACTCCTTCTTTGTAAAGGTGTGGGTCATCCCAAAAGTAATGTCTTAAATCATAGAAGAATTTTTTCTTTTGTTGGTATGTGAAACTAGGTAGTATATATTTTGCAACATTGTAATTAGCATAGTCAGCATACCAAGGAGTGTTGTGAGAAACATTTATTGCAGCTAGTTGCTCATCAAGAAAGCTATCATTAGTAGGTTGTGGGTCATCAAGAATATTTTCTAACCTAGACAAGTTATCAGCTACGGGGTTATCATCTCCTTTTCTATCAGTGATATGTAAATCAAATTCTTGTAACAGGAGAACCCACCTAATGAGTCTAGGTTTAGCATCTTTCTTTTTCCATAATATATTTAATAGCAGCATGATCAGTGTGAACAGTAACTTTAGAATCAATGATGTAGGATCTGAATTTGTCACAAGCAAAAACAAGTGCTAAAAATTCTTTTTCAATGCTAGCATAATTTCTTTGGGCACTGTCTAGAGTTTTGCTAGCATAATGAATAACATTTAGTTTCTTATCAACTCTTTGTCCTAGAACAACACCAACAGCATAATCACTAGCATCACACATAATTTCAAAAGGCAAGTTCCAATCAGGTGGTTGAACAATATGTGCAGAAGTTAAGGCGTTCTTAAGTGTTTCAAAGGCTTCTACGCAATCATCATCAAAAACAAACGGAACATCCTTTTGTAAAAGATTTGTAAGAGGCCTAGAAATTTTAGAGAAGTCTTTAATAAACCTCCTATAGAAACCAACATGACCGAGGAAACTACGAATACCTTTGATATCTTTAAGACATGGCATTTTCTCAATTGCATCAACTTTAGCTTTATCCACCTCAATACCTCGTTCAGAAATTTTATGGCCCAAGACAATACCTTCATTAACCATAAAGTGGCACTTCTCCCAATTCAAGACAAGATTAGTTTGCTCACATCTCTACAAAACACGATCAAGGTTGCTTAAGCAATCATCAAAAGAAGTTCCGTAAACGGAAAAGTCATCCATGAAAACCTCAACAATCTTTTCACAAAAATCAGAGAATATAGTAGTCATACATCTTTGAAAGGTAGCAGGTGCATTGCATAAACCAAAGGGCATACGTCTATAAGCATAAGTTCCAAAAGGACAAGTAAAACTGGTTTTCTCTCGAGCAGGTTGTGAAACAGGTATTTGAGAAAAACCAGAATATCCATCAAGGAAGCAAAAGTGTGTGTGCTTAGATAATCTTTCTAGCATTTGATCAATAAAAGGCAAAGGGTAATGATCTTTTCTAGTTGCTTTATTTAATTTTCTAAAATCAATAACCATTCTATAGCCAGTGACAATTCTTTGTGGAATAAGTTCATTTTTATCATTAGGAACAACAGTAATACCTCCCTTCTTAGGGACACAATGAACGGGACTTACCCATCTACTATCAGCTATGGGATAGATTATACCTCCTTCCAGAAGCTTAAATATTTCAGTTCTTACCACTTCTTTCATTTTAGGATTCAAACGTCGTTGGTGATCCACAACGGGTTTAGCATCAGGTTCCATATTAATCTTGTGCTGACATAGAGTGGGACTAATGCCCTTAAGATCATCAAGAGTATATCCAATAGCAGCTCGGTCCTTCTTCAGAATTTTCAATAATCTTTCTTCTTCATGCTCTGAAAGGTTAGTACTAATAATAACATGATATATCTTTTTCTCATCAAGGTAAGCATATTTCAAAGTGTCTTGCAATTGTTTTAGTTCAAACACAGGATCACCTTTAGGCCGAGGAGGTCCTCCTAGAGTTTCAATAGGCAAATTATGTTTTAGCAGAGGTCGTTGTTCAAAGAAAATTTTATCTATCTCATTTCTTTCATGCATATGCATATCATTTTCATGGTCTAGCAAATATTGTTCTAGTGGATCAGTAGGAGGCACAACAATAGAAGCAAGACCAATTATTTCATCCTTATTAGGTAATTCGTTCTTATGAGGTTGCCTATTAAACTTGGAAAAATTAAATTCATGGGACTCATCACCAAAGCGAACACTGACAGTTTGTTTAAGACAATCTATAGTAGCATTGACAGTGTTCAAGAAAGGTCTACCAAAGATAATGGGACAAGAGTCATCTTGTGGGGAACCAAGAACTAGAAAATTAGTAGGGTATTTTATTTTCCCACACAAGACTTCAACATCTCTAACAATCCCAAGTGGTGTGATGGTGTCTCTATTGGCAAGTTTAATAGTAACATCTATGTCTTCTATTTCAGCGGGTGCTATGTCATTCATAATTTCTTGGTATAAGGTAAAAGGAATATCACTCACGCTAGAACCTAAGTCACATAAACCATGATAACAGTGATCTCCAATTTTGACTGAGACAACAGGCATGCCAACAATAGGTCTATGTTTATCTTTTTCATCGGGGTTAGCAATTCTAGCAGCTTCATCACAGAAGTAAATAACATGTCCATCTATATTTTCTACCAAGAGATCTTTAACCATAGCAACACTAGGTTCTACTTTGATTTGTTCAGCAGGTTTAGGTGCTCTAATATTACTTTTATTGACCATGGTTGAGACCTTAGCTTGTTCCTTTATCCTAACAGGGAAAGGTGGTTTTTCAATATAAGCAGTAGGAACAACTGGGTCAACATTGTAAATAATAGTCTCATCTTTAACCACAACCGGTTCTTTAATTTCTTCTTTAATAGGTGGATGATATTTAAACCACTTCTCCTTGGGGAGATCAACATGAGTAGCAAATGATTCACAGAAAGAGGCTACTATCTCAGAGTCAAGTCCATATTTAGTGCTAAACTTGTGAAAAGCATCGATATTCATAAAAGATCTAACACAATCAAACTTGAGCTTTATACCTGACTCTTTACCTTCGTCGAGTTCCCAATCTTCAGAGTTGCATTTAATTCTTTCTAAAAGATCCGACCTGAATTCAATAGTCTTCTTCATAAAAGAACCAGTACAAGAAGTATCGAGCATGGATTGATCATCACGAGAAAGCCGAGCATAAAAATTCTGAATAATAATTTCTCTTGAGAGCTCATGATTGGGGCATGAATATAACATTGACTTAAGCCTCCCCCAAGCTAGAGCGATACTTTCTCCTTCACGAGGACAAAAATTATATAGGTAATTCCGATCACGATGAACTAGATGCATAGGATATTTTTTTTGGTGAAATTCTAATTTCAATCAGTTCCAATTCCAAGATCCAATATCATCGCATAGCCTATACCATGCCAATGATTTTCCCTTCAAAGATAAAGGCAAAACCTTCTTCTTAGCTTCATCTCCGGCTAAACCTGCAAGCTTAAATAATCCACAAATTTCATCTACATATATCAAGTGCATATCAGGATGTTCAGTTCCATCTTCTGCATAAGGATTAGCTAGCAGTTGTTCTATCATACCCAAAGGAATTTCATAACCAATATTTTCAGTAGGTGCAGTAGGTTGAGAGGCAACTAATTGTGGTTCCGGTCGAGGTGAAGATACCCCGAACAAACCCCTCAAAGGATTGTTCTCCATAGTAGCAAGTGACAATAGATTTCAGCACGTAGTAATAATTTGTCCTTACGAATTTCCACTTACCAAGAGCGCTTCACTCCCCAGCAACGGCGCCAAAAAAGAGCCTTGATGACCCAAAAGTATAGGGGATCAATCGTAGTCCTTTCAATTAGTAAGAGTGTCGAACCCAACGACGAGCAGAAGGAAATGACAAGTGGTTTTCAGCAAGGTATTCTCTGTAAGCACTGAAATTGTTGGTAACCAATAGTTTGATAGCAAGATAATTTGTAACGAGCAAGTAATAGTAACAGTAAATAAAGTGCAGCAAGGTAGCCCAATCCTTTTGTAGCAAAGGACAGGCCAAAACGGTTTCTTATGATAAGCAAAGCGTTCTTGAGGGTACACCGGAATTTCAACATATCACTTTCATCATGTTGGTTTGATTTGTGTTTGCTACTTTGATAATTTGATATGTGGGTGGACCGGTGCTTAGGTGCTGTTCTTACTTGAACAAACCTCCTACTTATGATTAACCCCCTCGCAAGCATTCGCAACTACGAGAAAAGTATTAAGATAAAATCTAACCATAGCATTAAACTTTTGGATCCAAATCGGTCCCTTACGGAATAGCGCATAAACTAGGGTTTAAGCTTCTGTCACTCTAGCAACCCATCATCAAATTACTACTCCACAATGCATTCCCTTAGGCCCAAATATGGTGAAGTTCCATGTAGTCGACGTTCACATGACACCACAAAGGGAATCACAACATACATATCATCAAAATATCGAACACATATCAAGTTCACATGATTACTTGCAACATGACTTCTCCTGTGACCTCAAGAACAAAAGTAACTACTCACAAATGATAATCATGCTCAAGATCAGAGGGGTATTAAATAGCATAATGGATCTGAACATATAATCTTCCACCAAATAAACCATATAGTAATCAACTATAAGATGTAATCAACACTACTAGTCACCCACAAGCACCAATCTAAGGTTCCGGTACAAAGATTGAACACAAGAGATGAACTAGGGTTTGAGAGGAGATGGTGCTATTGAAGATGTTGATGGAGATGGCCCTCCCAAAGATGGGAGAGTTGCTGGTGATGACGATGACGATGATTTCCCCCTCCAGGAGGGAAGTTCCCCCGGCAAAATCGCTCCACCGGAGGGCAAAAGTGCTCCTGCCCAAGTTCCGCCGCAAGACGGCGACGCTTCATCCCGGAAGTCCTCTCCTTATTTTTTCTAGGTCAAAATGACTTATATACCAGAATAGGGGCATCGGAGGTGGGCCGAGGAGGGCACAACCCACCAGGGCGCACCTGGGGGGCCTGGCGCGCCCAGGTGGGTTGTGCCCACCTAGTGGGGCCCCTCTGGTAGTTATTTTCTCCAATAATTCTTAAATAAACCATAAAAAATCTCCAAGAAGTTTGAGCTTATTTGGAGTTATGCAGAATAGGTAGCTCTGACGTGCTTTTTCTGGTCCAGAATTCTAGCTGCCAGTATTCTCCCTCTTTGTGTAAACCTTGCAAATTATGAGAGAAAAGGCATTAGAATTACTCCCAAAAGCATTATTATGCATAAAAACATTATAAATAACAGTAGGAAAACATGATGCAAAATGGACGTATCAGCTCCCGTCGACCGGGAGCGGGCTCTGCGGGCGGTGGCACCCTGCATCATCAACGTCGTGCGCCTCGAGAAGCAGAGGGACTTCGGTGGTGTTTAGGCGTCCTCTGCATGGGCATGTCCCTGTCTCGGCGCAACATGACCGTTGGATCAAACTCAAGCGGTGCAGATCAGTCACTGTAGCACAAAGCGTGTGGGTGTGTTTGGTTGCATTCTCATCTCAATAGAGTTGTTCCCTCTTCGTGCATGCTCATCTCAGCACCCCTCTTCATGCATGCTCCTAGTGTATTTGTGTTAACCTACTACTGTGGACTCATGCACCCTTCATGCACTTTGCCAAACACCCAAAAGTGGGTCGAGAAGGGAACTTTTGCTCCCATGCACCCTTCATACACCATGCCTAACACTGATTCATGCTTCATATGGTTCATGTTCCGTGGAGTACTGTAGCATCGTGCTCTCCGTGTCTTGTAGACCTAGTTCTGCTAACATTGATCTCACCATTCATTCTCGACCGGACAGTCAAGAAAGGGGTATGTTACATTACTATTCATATAGTTGACATGCGCACAACATCATTTGTTATCGTCATATCTTACTACACTAGCAACAAGATTATATAGTACTGACGTATGAACCACTGCACATGCCTAGTAGTAGGAGTACTGTGTAAGTTCAAGTGGCTGCCATGTTTCGCACTCCTCCGTCGTAAGAGTGGAAATGCTTGCTGTAATCATTTTTCTTCTTCAGAAACAGTAGACATGTTCTACCGTTCGAATCCTCCTCGACGGTCGTCGGGAACCTTGCTACTCACTTTCGCCAATGTGTGGGACAGCCAGCATCGGGGTCCACTTGCCATGCACTAAATTACTCCATACTAGAGTGCACAACTGCACGGTAGACTACACCGGTCGAAGCGCCGCAGTAATGCCCAATGAGCTGTCAAATCACAAAACCCCCACCTTTCCAGCAATAAGTTGGACTGACGAAGCAACCATCATTTCACTCTTCTCCCTCATCTTCCTCTCTTGAAGAAAACCCCAACTCGCTTCTCCCTCATCTTGTTCCTCATTTCTTCAAGAAAACCTCGATGCGCTTCTGCCATTCTTATTCTCTCCCCAAGAAGGAAAGGTGAGCGCATCAATGGTGTTGCTTCTGGCCAAGGCCCGGTCTTGCAACCCTGAGACTGATCCTATAACTCCCTCTCTGTTCTTCTTTTGGGTTTGTGATTATGGTTTCTTTTCTTTTATTTCTATTTGACAGTTTCTTGATGGACCCTGGAGCACCGGCCGAAGTGATGTCTATGGCTCTGGTCAAAACTGTTGAGGCTCAGTGTACGAAGAAGCGCAAGCACCCCGCTAAGACTACCACAGACAAGCTCAAGGCCATCGCCCTGTCCAAGCCCCTCTCTCCGGGATCCCTCATTAAGCAAGTCTAGATAATATCTCTTCTTGACAATCTTTTTGGCGATCTAGATCGTGTTTTTTCTTCTAACATGCAGTACTAGTAGTAGTAGTACAACTTTCTGGGTGATCTTGCATGTGATTTTTGTGTGGCAAGTGACCATTCTAAATTGCTCTTTTGACCTAAACATGTGAGAGGTTGACATACATATGATTATTGCACATAACATTGATTTCTTATAGATTACTTTCAACTACTTTATGAACATCAATGCTAGCTGTAGGAAATGCAAGATTTTAGCTCTCATGCCTTTGAAGAGAGTATAATAGCCTCAGTAACTTGTGTTATGGATATTGCAAGTAATCCCTCTGCTCTCATGCCTTTGAAGACATGTTCTAGTGTCTTTGATCACTCATTTATGTGCGTATATGTAGTCTTATATGGACTAAAATATCGAAAATCATCTTATATTTCTGAACGGAGGTAGTAATAAAATATTTGGTTTATATTTTAATTAGTACCTGGTCCGCGGTGGAGATGAAGTTCTCAAAGTCATGCCGTGCGAACTGGAAGACCTGAGGATGAGTTCTACTACTAAACTATCCAGCTGTTGTGTCCTTGTCGCCACGTGTCCTGAACAAGTGTTTTCCGGTAGCATTGTTGTCAGGCGTGGTCTCGAGGGTGTACTTCACCACAACAATTTCCTAGATGTGCCTTCGATTATGAAGGGTGTGGTTCTTGTAAAGCTTCCTGACAAATCTGATGTGGATTGTCTTCATCGTCATGTTTAGGAGTGGAAAGACCACTCTGTTAGGTTCTCCAAGGTTGACGAGATGGCGTTGGTGCCGGTAGACATCTCTCATGAAGTCCATGGCCTAGTCAGTTATGTGGGTACATCCCATAGGTTGGTGGCAAGAAATAGTCTGCAGAGTTTAATTAGTGCAACTTTGCTTCTCTGTAGTAAGTACTATTGTTCAGTACTTGATTTGTGTGTGTGAACCCTGTATTGTTTAGTACTACCACTTTTGTTGTGTGGTGAGTCCTGAGAACAATCTACGTTAATGTCTGTCCACTTAATTCAGTCTGTATATTTTGAAGTATCCAGATCATCTTTTTTGTGAGGACGGTTTATCAATTATGGTTGCACTCCAATATCTGTATGCATTGCAGGGTTTATCGCACCCACCAGGATTTCCAGTCCCATGGATGTTTGGTCCATACGATTTTTCACGACCTTTGGACTGTCCTGCTTGTGGGAGTAAGCAGGGGCCCTGCATGCCACCCGTAATTGGACGATCAACCTTCAATTTAGAACTTGAACATAGTGATTTCCTGGTAAGGATTCACTTGTGTCACATCAAGTAAATCTTATTGATTTACTGTCTAAATCTTATTGATTTACTGTCATGTTTTCTTACTTTTGCTGCAATTTTACGATGCAGGTTTTGCCATGTGACATTCGTTATAGAATAAACCGTTTGGTTTGCTCTATGATGGTTATTTTTGCAGGTTTCACTTCTTATGTCGTGTCAGTAACGAAGGCACTGTCCATCACTTATATTATTGGACACAATTGGATCAGTCTATTGTCTGAGTACAATCTGAAGCCCTATGACGAAATGCAGTTTGGTTCAACAAACATGCCACAATTAGTCCTTCTCGCGTTTAAAAGAATTGAAGAAAAAGACTGGATCAAGGTCACAGAGCCTAGTGAAGTTAGAAATCTGAAGTATGAAATCATAGCAAACCAGAGATGATCACTGCTGTCTCGCACATCGGTACCACCTTCAGCATTGGATCAAGCACCAGCATTGTCGAGGGGATGAACCCCGGGCACGCAACGGAACTCGGATCCATTTTAAAAACATCGGAGCCAGCATCGCCCCTCAATCCGGCTCGCACTTGGCCGGGTTCCTCGACCCGGCCAAGTCCCTCAACCCGGCCAAACTCTTCAACCCAACAAAGACGGCAAGCCGGCCCTGCCGGCGGGCGCAAGCCGGCCGAACCCGGTGCACCAAGACTTCTCTAGCAAGCTAGCTCCCCTGTGGCGTGTAACTCAACCCGGCCATGGGCCAGCTCCCATTCCATCCGAGGCAGGCGAAGGGACGAGTCTCCAGTAAAAGGGATGAGCAAGGCGATAGTACCCCACCAACCCGTCTGACCGGCAGAGGCGCGGCAACAGTGCCCCACCTACCCTGCTGACCGAGGCCGGCGTGGCTACAGCCCGCCCATCGTCACCGCTGACGCCAGCAGACGGCGACCTGGCGGTGCGCCACTGTAGCGGACTCGACCCGGCCACTCCGTGACGATTGACAAGACGGCAAATAGTACCTCCTGGCACACGGGGCCAGCGCCGGAAAACCCGACGAGCCCTGACACCCGGCGGGTCCCAGCACCGGCTTCCCGGATGATGACAACCCGGCCCCATGGCCTTGTAACTTTACCATTGTAAACCCTGGGGGGTTGACCTATAAACCCCCCTAGGAGGCCTCATGTACGCGGGCAAGCAACTCACGTAGGACACACGCGCACACCAGGGAAGGGAGCAGCCTAAGCCTTGGCTAGTCTTCCTCCTTCCTCCAAACAGCTCAAGGAGCAACTCTATACCGATACATATAAACCTCGCTCGGCAGGACTAGGGGTATTATCTCTCCGGAGAGCCCCGAACCTGGGTATGTCTTGCGTCCCTCGCTCGCTCATGCTGGCCCCGCCTCTGGAGCCCACCGGTGCCCTCGAGCCTCCTCCTCTCTTTAGCCATCCTTTGGCATCTGCCGTGCGCCCACCACGACAGTTGGCGCCCACCGTGGGGCAGCTCGAGGTCCTGGCCGGAGACATGTTCCAGACGGGGCTCCTCTCCGACTCCGACGAGCCCGTCATGCTGGCGGACGACGTCATTAGCGCGCTCGCCACCTCCTTCGCCGCGCTACGCATCTTCGATGCGCCCGCGGTCGACAAGTACCCCAGCGGGGTGCTTGACATCTCCGACTCCCCCATCTCCCTCCGTGACGATGCTTCCACCGGGGGAATGGACCTCTGCATTCGAGTAGAGGTGTTCGCCACCGACACCGGCTCCTCATCCAGCGCTGCGAGGAAGGCCGCCAAAGCCAAGGCCGCAGCAGATCGCGCCAACCGACCCGACCCACTGCGCACCATGATCCAGGGCCTCCGTGTCCCCATCGCCACCGACGTTGATGCCTCCGACGCCGCTGAGACCCGGGCCCGGCTCGAGGAAGATCGCCAGCGCCTGCTGGACCTCTCCGAGACTCTTGCTACCACACAGCGTCGCCTGGACTCCACTCAGCGGGAGCGCGACGCCACCTATGGCTTCACGCCTGCCGCCGTCGGGCCGAGTCGGGTCGCTGATGTGCGGGCCCGGGGCGGTGCCATCGGCCGCGCTCTCGGCGCGCTCCCGCCCATCTACGAAACCCCCATGAAGAATATGTGCGCCATGCAGGCGGCCGCAGTCGGCTTGGACCAGCTGCAGGGCGAGGAGCTGAAGGACCGCCTTCAGCGGGTGAACGAGCTTCTCGAAGCCGCCAACGCGCAGTAAGACCGCCTCAACCACCTCAACATGCCGGCGGGATCCGCCTCGCGCCACACCGATGATGCCGAGCAGCAGAAAACGGCATCTTCGCCACCCGGCGAAGCTCATTCCGTCCGCGCCCGGACCCGGCGCAACCGCGCCCTGGCGACTGCCGGCGGCTTGGCCGACGAGCCGGTCCTGGAAGATCAGCGCCGGCATGATCCTCCCCCACGGCCCAGCCGTCGTCCGGCTTCGGCCGACCCGGCCCCCCGCGGCGCGGTCGCTAGCCGGCTAGGCCCGCGCGCCATCGACACCACCGATGCTCGCCACCGCCTCGACCAATTCGCCCTCTCCTTGGAGCTAGAGGAGAACAACGCGGTTGGGCCGGCTTGCTTCGGCCCGCGCATCCGGGATGAGCCCTTCCACAAAGGGTTCACGCTTCCCCGCGACACCCCCAAGTACAACGGCACCGTCAAGCCGGAGGACTGGCTCATCGACTACACCACCGCCATCGGCATCGCGGGCGGCAATCACCGCCTCGCCGTGCGCTACGCCCCGCTCATGCTTCAGGGCTCGGCCCGTACATGGTTGAACAGCCTGCCGGCTGGCAGCATCAACGCGTGGGTCGACTTCGAGCAAGCCTTTGTGCGCAACTTCACCGGCAGCTACAAGCAGCCCGGCCGCCCCAGCCAGCTCGCCATGTGCGTGCAGGGGCCGACGGAGACCGGCCGCAAGAACCTCGCACGCTGGACCGAACTCCAGAACAGCTACGAGGGCGTCCACGAGGACCAGGCCATCCAGTACTTAGTTAGCGGTTATCAGGATGGCACCCTCTTCAAGCACAAGCTCCTGCGCTCCGAGCCGGCCACCATGGCCGCGCTCATGGTGATGGCGGACAAGTACGCCAACGCCGACTCCGCCATGAAGATCTAAGTGGCAGTGGATGAAGACGGCCAGGCGAAGCCGGTCCCGCCCCCCAAGCCGGCCGACAAAAACAGCCGCCAGCAGAACAACCAGCAGAACAACAAGCGCAAGGCCGATCAACCGGCTCGGTGCTACGACGACCGCCTCGTCGTGGCCGCCGAGGAGGCGTCCGCGGCCGAGCCGGCCGCCAAGCGCAGGCAAACCGGCAAGACGGCGTGGCAACCCGCCATGAGCTTCGAGGAGATGCTCAATGCTCCCTGCAAGCACCACAGCGGCGCGAGGCCGTCCACGCACATGCTCCGCCAATGCGCCATCACCAAGCGCATCATGAGGGGCGACATCCCGCCACCTCCGTCCCCGGCTAACTGCGCAATGCGCGATGATGTCTACCCCGCCCAGAACATGACCTACGTCGTCTTCACTAGCCTCGGCGACGACAAGCGTAGCGAGCGCCTGCTCCGGCAGGAGGTGAA
The DNA here is from genome assembly GCA_011799875.1 of Thinopyrum elongatum. Classification (NCBI taxonomy): domain Eukaryota; kingdom Viridiplantae; phylum Streptophyta; class Magnoliopsida; order Poales; family Poaceae; genus Thinopyrum; species Thinopyrum elongatum. Next base: position 551,542,134 of record CM022303.1, read on the forward strand.
CACGGTCATCCCGGCCAAGCCGGAATACATCCATTGGTCGGAGCGCCCGGTCACCTGGACCCGAGAAGACCACCCGGCCGTCAAGCCGAACCCGGGTGGCTACGCCATCGTCCTCGACCCCACCATCGTCGCGCCCCAGCGCACATGCAAGTTCTCACGAGTCCTCATTGATGGCGGCAGCAGCATCAACATCCTCTACCACGACACCATGACCAAGCTCGGCCTCGAGGCCAAAGACATGGAGCCGTCCCGGACGATCTTTCCACGGCATCGTGCTCGGCCTCTCCTGCTCCCCTATCGGCCGGATCCGGCTCGACGTCCTGTTCGGTACCATGACCACTTCCGGCGTGAGCCGCTCTGGTTCGAGGTGGTGGATCTGTCCAGCGCGTATCACGCGCTGCTGGGCCATCCGGCACTCGCCAAGTTCATGGCGGTCCCCCACTACGCCTACCTAAAGATGAAGCTACCGGGTCCGAAGGGCCTCATCACCGCCACCGGCGACTACCGCAAGTCCCTGGAATGCGCCCAAGCTGGCGCCAAACTAGCCGAGTCACTGGTCATAGCCGAGGAGCGGCGCCAGCTCGACCGGATCATCGCGCTGGCTAATGAGACACCGGCCGTGCCAGTTTCGGCTAAGGAGCCGGCTACCAAGGCCTCGTTCCAGCCCTCCAAGGAGACCAAGAAGGTCAAGCTGAACCTGGAAGACCCCAGCTGCAGCAAGTACGTCATCGTGGGCACCCGCCTCGACAGCAAATAGGAAGGCGAGCTCGTCGACTTCCTCCGTGAGAATCGGGATATCTTCGCATGGACCCCAAAGGACATGCCGAGTATTCCGAGGAAGTACGCCGAGCACAAACTCCATGTCCGCAAGGATGCCAAGCTTGTCCGTCAACCCCTACGTCGCTTTTTGGAAGAGAAGAGAAGAACAATTGGCGAAGAGGTGGCCAAGCTCTTGGCGGCCGGCTTCATCATGGAAGTGTTCCACCCCGAGTGGCTGGCCAACCCAGTCCTCGTCCTGAAGAAGAACAAGACCTGGCGCATGTGCATAGACTACACCAGCCTGAACACGGCTTGCCCCAAGGATCCTTTCGCCCTCCCGCGGATCGACCAACTCATCGACTCCACCGCCAGCTGTGAGGTCCTGTCCTTCCTGGATGCTTACTCCGGCTATCATCAGATAAAGCTGGACCCGGCCGACGCCCTGAAGACATCCTTCATCACGCCCTTCGGGGTGTATTGCTACATCACTATGTCGTTCAGCTTGAAGAATGCCGGCGCCACCTTCCAGCGAAGCATGCAGAAATGCTTGCTGCCACAACTCGGCCGCAACATCCACGTCTATTTGACGACATCGTGGTAAAGACCAAGCAGCACCTCACGCTCCTCGACGACCTGAAGGAAACCTTTGCCAATCTGCGCGAGTACCAGATCAAGCTCAACCCAAAGAAGTGCATTTTTGGCATGCCGGCCGGAAAGCTACTCGGCTTCCTCATCTCGGAGCGCGGCATTGAGGCGAACCCAGAGAAGATCAAGGCCATCGAGCGCATGCGCAAGCCGGCCCGGCTGCGCGATGTCCAGAAATTCACCGGCTGCTTGGCCTCCGTCAGCCGATTTCTCAACCGGCTGGGCGAGAGGGCCTTGCCCCTATATCAGCTGATGAAGAAGACGACGCCGTTTGAGTGGAACGACCACGCGGACGAAGCCTTCCGGGATATCAAGCGCATGCTCTCCACCGCACCCGTCCTGGCCGCACCAACCGAGAAGGAGCCACTGTTGCTCTACATTGCCGCCACCTCGCGGTCGGTCAGCACGGTGATGGTGGTCGAGCGACCAGAGAAGGGCAAGATCCAGTCTGTTCAGCGCCTAGTCTACTACTTGAGTGAGGTGCTTTCCGCCTCCAAGCAGAACTACCCACACTACCAAAAGATGTGTTACGGCGTATACTTCACCGCCAAGAAATTGAAGCAGTACTTCCAGGAGCACGTTGTCACCGTAGTCAGCACGGCCCCCATCGGCGAGATCATGGGCTGCCGGGATGCCTCTGGCCGGGTTGCCAAGTGGGCGATCGAGCTAGCCGGCCACACCATCCTCTACGAGCCCCGCACCACGATCAAGTCCCAAGCTCTGGCCGACTTCCTCATCGAGTGGACCGAGACCCAGTACCAGCCGCCGCCGCCGGATTCAACGCACTGGCGCATGCACTTCGACGGCTCCAAGATGCGCTCCGGCTTGGGAGCCGGCATCGTGCAGTCATCCCCAAAGGGCGACCGGCTTCGCTACGCGCTGCAAATCCACTTCGCCGCCTCCAACAACGTTGCAGAGTACAAAGCCCTTGTGCATGGCCTCCGGCTTGCCAAGGAACTCGGCATCCGGCGCATCCTGTGCTACGGCGACTCGGATCTGGTGGTGCAGCAATGCTCTGGCGAGTGGGATGCCCGCGACGCCAACATGGCCAGTTACCGCTTCCTCGTCCAGCAGCTCTCCGGCTTCTTCGACGGCTGCGAATTCCTCCATGTCCCGCGAGCAGAGAACGAGGCCGCCGACGCACTAGCCAAGATCAGCTCATCCCAACAAGCAATTTCGTCCGGTGTCTCCCTTGAGCGCCTACACAAGCCGTCCATCAAGCCGTCTCCGGACTCTGAATAAATCTTTGTCCCAGACGACCCGGCCGCACCCCTCCTCGGCGCGAATCCAGCGGCCACAAGCTCAAGCCCGGGGGCTGCCGCCTCCAAGCCAAACACAGAAGCTACGGGACCCGGCCCGGGGACTGCCGATCCCGGCCCGGGGACTACCGCGACTGATCCAGCCGATGCCTGCTCCGACCTGATCCCGGAAGCCGCAGAACCCGGCCCATGGGCTGCTGAACCCGGCTCGGGGGCTGCCATGCTTAACCTGGCCGCCGTCATCCTCAACCCGGGGGCTACCGCCCCAGAACCCACCATGGTGGCCTTCTTCGCCGTAGTGACGGCTCCATCATGGGCCCTCCCCATCTCAGAGTTCCTGGAGAACGCGGTCCTCCCCATGGACGAGACCGAGGCCCGGCAGATTCAACGCCGGGCATCCGCCTACAGCATCATCAACAACGAGCTCGTCAAGCGCAGCGCAACGGGCATTTTCCAGTGCTGCGTCAAACAAGACAAAGGGCATAGAAATCCTCCTCGACGTACACCAAGGCGAGTGCGGGCACCACGCTGCCTCGAGGTCCCTGGTGGCCAAGGTTTTCCGCCATGGATTCTACTGGCCTACGTCCCTCCAACACGCCGAGTCGCTTGTCCTCAAGTGTGAGGGATGCCAGCGCTTCAGCAAGCGCAGCCACCAGCCGGCTTCAGCACTGCGAACCATCCCGATCACCTGGCCCTTCGCAGTCTGGGGACTCGATATGGTAGGACCTTTCAAGACCCCTCGAGGCGGCATGACGCACTTGCTGGTGGCGGTGGACAAGTTCACCAAGTGGATCGAAGCGCGGCCAATCAAGAAGCTGGACGGGCCAACAGCCGTCCGGTTCATCAAGGATATCGCGGTGCACTATGGTGTCCCAAACAGCATCATCACGGACAACAGCACAAACTTTGCCAAGGGCGCGCTCGCGCAGTATTGCTCCGCCTCCGGCATCCGCCTCGACTTGGCCTCCGTGGCCCACCCCCAGTCCAATGGCCTGGTCGAGCGGGCCAACGGCCTCATTCTATCCGGCATCAAGCCACGGCTCGTCGAGCCGCTCGTCCGTTCACCCGGCAGCTGGCTTGACGAGCTGCCGGCCGTCCTCTGGAGTCTCCGAACAACACCAAACCGGTCGACCGGGTTCACCCCGTTCTTCCTCGTCTACGGAGCAGAAGCTGTCATCCCAACCGACATCGAGTTCGACTCACCATGAGTCGTGATGTACACCGAAGACGAAGCCAAGGAAGTGCGTGAAGACGGCGTCGACCTACTCGAAGAAGCACGCCTCTTGGCGCTCAGCCGTTCAGCCATTTATCAGCAAGGCCTAAGGCACTACCACAACAAGAAGATCAAGCCCCTCGCATTCCGCGAGGGAGACCCCGTCCTCCGTATCGTCCAGCAGCAAGCCGGCCAGCACAAGTTGTCCTGCCCATGGGAAGGCCCCTTCATCATCAGCAAAGCCCTGTGTGACCGCAACGCGTACTACCTCATCGATGCCCGCAAGTCGAACAACCGCAAGAGAGACACCACCGGTGAAGAAACAACCCTGCCGTGGAATGCAGAACTCCTCCGCCCGTTTTACAGTTAGCCGTGTGCACGTATGTATTACTACTTTTTTTTAAGTTTGTAACCGCAAGAAAAATTGTGGGGTCCTCGAACGACGCTCGGGGGCTGCCCCTTTTTTCGCCAAGTTATCATGTTCACAGATTTGTGCAATTTTTCTTAAAAACCCCCACCGCCGGGTTGACTCGCTCAACCCGGGGGCTCGGGGGCTGGCCGGCTTGGCCACCACCCGCCGTTCTCCTTAGCACATCTCGGCGTTTTCGGGTTGCCACGGCCCTCCACTTTGCCCTATGCCACAGAACCGGCTTCGGCTGTTGGCCGGCAAGAACTATGGGCCAAAGCACCAACACGTCGCAGAAACACTAAGTTGGGTCCGCCAGATTGGCCAACCCGGCCCCGGCACTTTAACTTGCCGCACGACCGGCTGCTCGCCAGCCGGCTTCGCCGGTTGCCGCCAGTCGGCCCAGTGGGTGTTTCGCTCGCGCTCAACATTTGAAGAGCCTAAGTACCGCGCGCCCCTTCCTAAGACCGAACTCCTTGTCACAGACCGGAACCCGGCTGTCCGACTCGCGGGGGGGGGGGGGGGGGGAGGCCCAAAGAGGGGGGGTGAGCAAGAAAACGGCCCGAAAAACAGAAAGCAAGAAACGCAAAAACTCATGAAATATTTACATCATGAATTAAAACAGGCCCAAAGCCAGAGTTCATTACTTTACACCAAAAAACCCCAGTGGGTGGGTGGACCTGCTACTTAACCGAAAAAGTTGCAAAGATAAAACAGGGCGGCTTCAGTCTCAGACAACTCCAGCGCCGGGTTGCGCAGCTGCCGGCTCCCCTCGGTTGCCTCCGGGTTCACAGAGGTGCCGGTGTCTTCCACCTCAGCGTCCTCATCTGCATAGGAGCCCGACTCCTCGGAGCTACCCTCCGGATCGTCCAGCAGCAGGCCGAAATTGTTAGGAGGGACGGCTCCGCCTTTTTCTATCCGCTCCAGCTGGAACTCATCGTGCATCGAGAACCCGGCGATGTAGCTGGCCCGGGCGGCAATTCGGTCAGCGTCCGCCTGCAACTAGCGCTCCGCGCCGACTCGCTGGGCCATCAGCCGATCCAGCTCTAGGTCCGGATACCAAGACATCATGAACCTGAGCGCCATCTCGGCACCGGCATGAGCGGCAGAGACACGCCACGAGTGAAGCCGCGCCGGTCCACCCTCCAACCACCGCGCCAGCCGCGAAAAGCTGTTCGGCGCAACGGCGCCAGGCCAGAGGGCCGCCGTCATCCCCCCGCCAGCCTCGGAGACCCGCGCCATCTGGTCGCCCAAGGTTGCAGACGAGCTTCGGCGGCGGTCATGATCTCCGAGAAGGTCCAGGCGATGTGCGGGTCAGTCCCGGCCCCCAGGATCCCCTGCGGCGACCGCTGGAAACGAACGGCCTCCTCTGCCACCCTGTGCGTCTCCGGGAAGTGCCCTTCCAAAAAGAAGAACAAGAGCAGTCAGCAACCAAAAAGGAAAGAGAGCCGGCTTCTCAACCCGGCAGAATAAAAAAGAAGCACTTACTGGCGAAGGTCTCGTCCAGGTGCTAAGCTTCGAGCAACATACCGTGCCGCTCCCTGGCACCGGCACGGTCGCGGGCCTGAAGCGTCTTCTCCAGCTCAGCGAACTTGGCGACGGTCGCCTTCAGCTCGGCATCCTTGGTGGCGGCCGCCTCCTCGTCCTCCTTGCGACGGCGTAGCTCCACCTTGTGGGCCTCCGCCACCGTGGTCCCCAGTGCCTTCAAGCGCTCCACCTCGGCTTGGAGTTGGCTCTTGTCGTCGGCCAACTTGTCGCGCTGCTGGACGGCTTCAGCAAGGGCCTGCTAGGCCTCCGCCGCCTTGGCCACCTCCGCCTTGAGGCGCTCCACTTCGGCTTGAAGCCGGCTCTTGTCACCAGCCAGCTCCGCCACCTCGACCTGAAGCCGGCTCGGATCAGTCGGACTCGCCAGGACGACACCTCGGCCGCGGAGGCTGCGCAACAAAGATTCAGAAACAGAAGAAAGACTACATTTAAGATTCGACCCAACTACTATGTAGTTGGCCCGAATCTCGGGGGCTACACCCAGTGGGTGCGCTAGCGCGCCCCCACTAAAAGAGCACGCAACAAGTTTACTTTCGGGGACACGGAGCGCCTCCTCCTTGGCGGCGAGCTGCGCCTTGAGCTGCCAGTGCTTCTCCGGGAGCAGGTTAAAGACGCCGACCCGGTAGGCATCCAGTTGCTGTGAACGACGAAAATCAGTACAAGACAACAGTTTAAGATTTGACCCAACTACTACGTAGTTGGCCCGAATCTCAGGGGCTACACCCAGTGGGTGCGCTAGCGCGCCCCCACTAACTATCCGCAAGAAGAAAAGCAGAAGAAAAAGGGAAGAACTTACCATCACGGCGCGTTCCAGCTCCCATGCCCGCTCCGTCTCGGTCTGGGCAAAGGCCTGGACCCGCTCCACGCGCCCGCGAAGGCGCTGGCTCATGGCGGCCATCGCCGCCTCCTCCTACGTCAGGGGCCCGATGAAGGCCTCGCTTGGCCCAGCCCGAGCCGGCTGTGACCCGACGACCTGGCGGCTCCCCGGCCTGAACACCAGGGAGTACTCGCTGCTCACCGCCTCATCTGCGGCCGGCGTCCACTCCGGAATGGTGGCCGGGGTCGTCTTCGGCGCCGCGTTCTGCGGTGCCCACCCGTCGGCGCCTAGCGCGCCTTGTCCAGCGTCACCAGCAGTGCCTCCTCCAAGACGGCATTGCCGCCTCCTCCCTCGACCTCCACCCGCTCGACCAAGTCGGTCCGCGGCGCGGTGTCGTCGTCAACGTCCATGACGTCCCGGTCGAGGTCCACCACCTCTGCACGGCCATCCTGGCCGCGCTCCTCCTCCGACAGCGGCACAAAAACCGTCGCCGCCGGCTCCATGCCCGCCGGCATCTCGGGCCACGCCGGCTCCTCGGCAGCCCGCTCCCGCACTGCTGCGGCCCCGGCCCAAGCCTGAGCCGACGCTGCCTCCATGTCCACCACGGCCCGGTCCCGGTCCCGCCAGGCCAGCGCCTCGGAGTCAGCCGGATCCAGGCCAAGGTCCGGATCGGCCACCTCCTTGTCCCGGTCGATGACGCTGGACCGGGTTCTCCGGAACACGGCACCGCCACCGGACGAAGCCTCCGTCGCCGCCAACGCCAGCGACAACGGTGACCTGGAGCACAACGGAATAAGCAAACAAGGACAAAAGAAGCCATTCAGCGGCTCGCCAGAAGTCAACAAGGAGAAAACTCACCCGACCACTAGAGGGACGGTTGGTCTCGCCTCCACCGCCGGCAGGACGCAGCGCTTCCTCGTTGCGAGCGGATTGGTGCCGGCCGCCTGGTCCGCTGCGCGCTTCACGGCCAGTTTCCGGGGCGCCACGTCCCCCTTTCTGTGCGGCCGGCTAGCCGCCGCCGCCCCAAGAGATGACCCGGCCCCAGCCGTGTTGCCGCCTCCTCCGCTCGGCATCGCTGCGTCATCAACTCACATCAACACCCCCGCCTTTCGGCCGGCATCTCAAGAAATCAAGCACGGAAGCTCACCCGTGCGGCGCGTCTCACCGGCTTCAGCGTCGGCCTCCTCTGGGTCCTCGTCCTGGGCCGCCACCTCCACCGAGCTGGCCCGCTCCACCTGCGTCGGCGCCCGGTCATTCGGATGCTGAATGGCATTCAGTAGCACCTTCCTCGTCACGTCAGGCCGAACAAGAAGATGGGCAGCGGCAAAGTACAAAGACCAAGGACTCCCCGCCGGTGCCGGGTTCGCGTGGCTGTAGGGAGGCTTCCCGAACCGCCAGTCCTCCTTTAGCCCGGCCTTTAAAATGTCGTTAACTAGGTGGGCGATCTGATCCGCCACTAGGCGCAGGGGCGACATCCTGTTGGGATCCTGAAGCCCGGTCATCAGGCCGATGATGTGGGTGCGGCGCTGCAGCAGCAGCACCCGACGCATGATGAAGGCGGTGATGAGATCCATGCCGGTGAGCCCCTCCCGCCCCTTCATCACCTCCACCCGGGCGTGTAAGTTCAGCACCGCCTGTGATGGGTGCTTGGGGAAGTAGTTCCAGTTCTGCTTCCCCTGCGGCGTCGCGTCGACGAAGGGCGACAGATTGATATGGTCCGCGCCAAGGTTGCGGACGTAGAAGAAGGAGTTCTGCCACTTCTTGGCAGAATCCTCCAGCGGCATCTTGGGGCACCCCCCGTGCGTCCGCGTTGAGATGACGGTGGCCCCGCAAGAGGACATCTCCCCGGCCTTCGGGCCCTGCTGCTTCAAGGAGAAGAAGCGCACCCAGAGGTCGATCATGGGCTCGACCCCCAGGTACCCCTCGCACAGGGTGACGAACCCCGAGAGTTGCAAGATGGCGTTCGCGCCCAGATGGTGCGGCTGGAGCCCGAAGAAATCCAGGAAGGCGCGGAAGAAGTTGCTCGCGGGAAGGCCAAACCCGCGCTTGAAATGCGTGTAGAAGACCACGCGCTCGGTCCCCTCCGGCCGCGGCTCCTGCTCGCCCTCCGGCTGACGCACGACTACCTCCGTCTCCCTCGGCAGGCGCTTGGTGTCGCGCAGATACTGGACGTCCTCGTCGGTAATGGAGGACCCCATCCATGAGCCCGACGGCAGCGCCATCAACGGTGCGGGGCGGAGCAGGAAAGGAGAGAAAAGATTGATGATGAAGTTTTGCTCAAAGCGGCAGAGCGTCGCAGCGCGCGGCGGTCGCAAGGGAGAAGGGAGGAGGAAGAAGATGGGGAGCGCGAGCGAGACTAATCTCCGCTGCCGCCCCCCCTCCCAATTTATAAGCCACGGCCCGAACGTGGGGAAGTGGGATCGTTTGCGCTCGCCCCTCCCACTTCCCCGCAATAAGTGTGCACGTACTATGTGCAATAACAGCCTCAAGAATGGCAACCGACCCGTGGACGCCGCAATAAATCCGCACGCATGGGCCGAGGGCGCACAGTGGCGGGCCCCCGTCCATCGCCCTGTCCTGTCGTGCGCGTGGCCTGTCAGGCCCCTTCAGCTCCCGAGCACTGCGTGGCACCCGCGCCGAGCCCGAGAGATTGCTTCAAGATTCGACGGACTCCTCGGTTTCCCGCCCGCGCCGGGATGCCGCGATCCGGCTTCCGGAAGCCGGCACACAGTGGGTGTTGCCGGACCCAGCGGTCGCAAACTTCGCCATCGGCTACCCTCTCAGGGGGAGAAACTGCGAAGGCCCTCCTACTCGAAGCCGGCGGACCTTCACAGCTTCGGGGACTACTGTCGGGGGGATGAACCTCGGGCAGGCAACGGAACCCGGATCCATTTTAAAAACATCGGGGCCAGCATCGCCCCTCAATCTGGCTCGCACTTGGCCGGGTTCCTCGAGCCGGCCAAGTCCCTCAACCCGGCCATGGGTCAGCTCCCGTCCCATCCGAGGCAGGCGAAGGTACGAGTCTCCAGTAAAAGGGATGAGCAAGGCGATAGTACCCCACCAACCCCTCTGACCGGCAGAGGCGCGGCAACAATGCCCCACCTACCCTGCTGACCGAGGCCGGCGTGGCTACAGCCCGCCCATCGTCACCGCTGACGCCAACAGACGGTGACCTGGCGGTGCGCCACTGTAGCGGACTCGACCCGGCCAGTCCGTGACGATCGACAAGACGGCTAACAGTGCCTCCTAGCACACGAGGCCCGCGCCGGAAAACCCGACGAGCCCTGACACCCGGCGGGTCCCAGCACCGGCTTCCCGGACGATGACAACCCGGCCCCATGGCCTTGTAACTTACCATTGTAACCCTGGGGGGTTGACCTATAAAACCCCCCAGGAGGCCTCATGTACACGGGCAAGCAACACATGTAGGACACACGCGCACACCAGGGAAGGGAGCAGCCTAAGCCTTGGCTAGTCTTCCTCCTTCCTCCAAACAGGTCAAGGAGCAACTCTGTACCGATACATATAAACCACGCTCGGCAGGACAAGGGGTATTATCTCTCCGGAGAGCCCCGAACCTGGGTATGTGTTGCGTCCCTCGCTCGCTCATGCCGACCCCGCCTCTGGAGCCCACCGGTGCCCTCGAGCCTCCTCCTCTCTTTAGCCATCCTTTGGCATCTGCCGTGCGCCCACCACGACAAGCACCTTCTCTGACGGCACTGGCTCTAGCACTGACAACAGCAGCAGCTCAGTCTGATCCACCAGAGGATTGGGCATCGACCGCGTCAGCGGATCAGGCTGATCTACTGGAGGATTGGTCACCGACACGAGCACCTGCTCCGACACCGGCACCAGCTCCACAAGGAGCACCATCTCCGGCACCTGCAGTGGCACTACCAGTCGCACTGGCACGGCCACTAGCAACCGCTCCGGCATGTGCACCAACACTTGAAGTTGCACTTGCATCTGCTCCGGCCCATGCAGCGGCAACGGTACCAGCACTTGCACCGGCAACAGACTAGGCTGCAGTTCGCACTGCATATACCAAAGTCCTTACAAAAACTGACATCTCGACCTTCTTGGTAAGCATTGTCAGCCCAAGTGCTTCGTTCTTTTTTCTTTCCATGTTGTTTCACATGATTCACTGTGTTGATCTAACTATTTGTGTATGTCTTCTTGTTTGCAAATAGAGAATTCATAGAGCAACGAGGGAGTCGTTCAATAATCCGGGCGACCGTGGGCAAGTTTCTCTTACCATGCGCAGCCTTGGTGTGAATGAACCTGCTCAATATAGCGTAAGTACAAAGGATGGTCGCATGATGATTGATGCTAAAGTATGGTCAAGGTTCAAAACTCTATCAAATCTTGCGGTAGGGGATGATGTCAAAATCGAACTTTCTCGGCAAGGAGAGTTGGTCCAAATCAACTTTGAAATTCTTCAGTAGCAGCATGCAACTGTCGAACTGATCTATTCTCTGAGAGCTTTTGATGTAATAATATGGCATGGTGAAACAAGTGTCCTGTGTGTATAAGTAGTACGACAATATTATTTATCATGTAGGATATCGTGAAAGAATTGCAACTCTGATTGCTGGTTAGGAACTGTCGTTCGATCATTCTAACAACTGCTGTGCTTTATTTAATTTTTTGTATTCGCCTTGCGACAGCATCTAAAATCAGCGACGTACCGATCGCTTGCAATATGAAATGCGCTGAGTTAGAACCCATGGGCCCCCAAACATGCAGGCCCACCGGCCTGTGGCCCAAAGTCCAGAACCGTCAGGCTGTACGAGTATTATATTCTCATTTGAACCCCACTACTGCCTTTCTACTTCCTTTCACTGGCGGGATCCCGGCGGGGGAGCTTAGGCGGAAGACAGCCGGGGGCGGCTCCGCACGGGGACGCGTTGGAGCCCGTGGCCATGCAGCCGCGTCAGGAGGAGCACGGAGGCGGCGCCGGCGCGTGAGATGCCGGACAGGGCGGGGACGAGCCGGCGCCCGCGGGAGGAGCAGCGGCACGGCCGGGGCAGGCGGAGCCGGTCTTGTGCGCGGACTTGGCGAAGACGAAGGGCGGAGCTGGCGAGCAGGACGGGCGCGAGGGCGCAGGCGGAGCCACGCGTGCGGGGGGCCGCCGGGTGCGGCAGAATCCGGCCAGGGCCAGCGGGCGCGCAGGCGGGGCGACGCAAAGGGGTGGAGAGTGAGAAGGGCACTCAGGGCCATGGTGCAGCGTGTGCGGGAGGAGCAGGCGGATGGCCGTAACGGCGCAGAGGCGGAGGGAGGCGGCTCATTGGTGCGAGGGAAGGCGGCGACGCAGCGAGGAGCCGACAGAACCAGCCGACGCGGGCAGAGGAGGAGCCGGCCGGAGCGAGGCTGCAGAAGGCGGCCGGGTCACACGCGATGGAGCGGGGCCGGCCGGCTGCAGCAGGCGGCGCGGCGGGAGACGGCCCGCGGAGGTGCGGACGTGAGAACAGACGAACCGGCGACGGGGAGCCATGGGTGCGCGACCACTTGGTCGTGGAGGACGAGCAAGCGAAGCTGGCGGGCAGGACATGGTCAAGAATGAAGCAACCCAAAGAGGCCGGCTCGGTGGGCACGCGCTGTGCTTTATGTGCAGCGGCTGGAGATGGTGGTGGAGATGGCTGGGCGTGGAGACGGCCCGGAGCGGAACCAGCGCAAGCACGCGGCGGCGGTGCAGCTGGCCGGAGCGAGCTATTATATGGGCGTGAAGTCTTGAATCCGGTAAATGCATGTGCATTTTCCGTCTTGCATCTGGCCGGGGTATAGGTAACGTATGGCCATTGTATGGGGAATATACAGCCATTATCTGACCAATATCCGAGGTGTGTACATGCAATGTTTGGCTTGCATCTGGGAAGTGTACATGCGGTGTACAAGCATTATCTGGCTAGTGTACAAGTCGTGTGGAGGAGCGACCGCGCGCTCCGACCGGAGCTAGACGCAGCACGGAGAGGAGTGGGCGCGCGGCCATGGGCGGAGCGGCCGAACAAAATGAGGCGGCACGGCGTGCGCGGACGGACGGCCGGTGTTGCAGTGGTGATGACAAAGAGGCCGAGGCCGATGACGAGGATGCGCCGTCCCGCGCGGTTGCTCCTGGGGCGGGTCGATGTCGAGCCCCCGAGCACTACCGGAGAGACGACGCGACGCCGCGGCGGAGGCGATGAAGATGGCGAGGCCGATGACGAGGCCGCGCCGCCCCACACGGTCGCCTCGGGGGTGCGTCGATATCGAGCCCCCGAGCACTACCGGAGAGGCGACGCGACGCCGCGGCGGAGGCGATGAAGATGGCGAGGCCGACGACGAGGGCGCGCCGCCCCACGCGGTCGCCCCGGGGGTGCGTCGATATCGAGCCCCCGAGCGCTACTGGAGAGACGACACGACGCTGCGGCAGAGGCGATGAAGATGGCGAGGCCGACGACGAGGGCGCGCCGCCCCACGCGGTCGCCCCAGGGGTGCGTCGATATCGAGCCCCCGAGCGCTACCGGAGAGACGGCGGCGACGCCGCGGTGATGATGACGAAAAAGGGTCCCTCCCGGACCGCGGTTCCAGCAGCAGCTTGCTGTCGTCGTTCTAAGTCTGACAGTAGAATAGGGGGTAGGTATGAGGAGGCAAGATCCTAGCTACGATGAGGTTGTGCACGCAAGATTTACGAGTTCAGGCCCTTCTCGGAAGAAGTAACAGTCCTACGTCTCGGTGCCCGGAGGCTCGGTCGATTGGATTAGGCGTGAAGTTACAGGGGTGCGAACCCTTGTGCCAGTGGAGGGGGGTGGCTTATATAGAGTGCGCCAGGACCCCAGCCGTCCCACGTTACAAGGGGTTCAATGTCCATAAAGACAGGACGTTACTGATAACGCCAGCAATAAAGGCAAATAAATGATCATTAAGATTACGGAGTGAACGCCTGACCATTGCCATCCTGAGTGACCTTAGATCTTCTGTCTTCCGAGTGGTTTCTGATGTGGTCGAGTGAGTACACCCCGGTCGAATGGAATTGGGTTATCCGAGTGAACAGTTGGTCGAGTGGGTTGCACCCTGTGGTGATTTCAGTCGGTAGATGATGCTATCCTTTGAATGTCCTTGGCCTTAGAGCAGTGTCCTCGGGGAAGGGTGTCTAGGTCAGGCCTATTACCCTACCCTAGGTACATGTCTTCGTCATTAGCCCCCGAATGGATCTGGGTCCGAGTGGAGAAGGGGTTGAAGATGGTTCCGACCCGATTTATATGCTTCAGAGGCATTTTAACCGGGCCGGTGATCTTTGTAAAAACTTCAACTTCATTTTCAGTCGCCTGGGTCCATTCAGAGGTTGTCGAGTGAATTTTGCTGATAAGCTCTGAGTGTTGGTATGGTATAAAATCCTCAGCGCGATTGGTCACACTGTCGCTCCCGGATCTCACGGGATTCGAAATTTGGAGAAGCGCGCGGGACGGAGAGTACCGCAGTAAACGGAGCAGATTAGGCAGGGACGCCTTGATTCTCATGCCACCTTTTTCGCCACGTATCCAGCGCGCGACTGTTGTGGGATTTGATTGGATTGCCTGGGCCCACGAGTCAGCCACTCGGGAGCAGGCCCATATATGGCGTCGGGGCCGATGAGTCTGGCACTGTGCTCCCCATCCCCTTCTTCTTCTCCTGTTTCACCACCACATTCGCCGCCACCTTCGACACCGCCACCTCGTCCGAGCGCAGCCTGCCGCGATGGGGAAGGAGAAGACGGCGGCCCTGGAGCGTGCGAAGAAAGCGACGGCGGCAGCGAAGGGCAAGAAGACGAGTCGGGGTGGATCGTCGTCGAGATCCGGCCTGCCGCCCGGCTGGATCCAGGGCGACTGGATTCGATCCACAATTGAGCAAGAGGATCTGGAGGATCTGGTCGAGGGGGGCTTGATCGCTCATGGATCCTGGAGGCTGCTAGGTGATGAGACCGAGCCGCAGCCGCAGGAGGGTGAGTGCGTCCTCCTCGCGACCCACTTCGACCGTGGTTTTTCTCTGCCCCCTCATCCTTTTTTCCGAGGTTTTCTGAACTTTTTTGGGGCCCAACTTCATCACTTTTCCCCGAACACCATCACATACCTCGCTGCGTTTGTCTCCATGTGTGAGAATTTCCTGGGTTGTCGACTGCATTGGGGTCTCTTCAAACACATCTTTACTTGGCGCTCATAGTTTGTGAAAAAGGCCAATCCAAGTGATAAGAGGACGCACGTGATCCAGATGTGCAGAGGTCTAGGGATCCAGATGAGAGGTAAAAGCACATTTCCACCTATGACTCTTCCCGATTCGGTCAGAGGGTGGCAGTCGACCTGGTTTTATTGTAAGGACAAACCAACTCCTGGTCAGTCGACTGGCCTTCCCCCCTTCACCATGGGGCGAATTGAGAAGCCCTCTCCCTTGAAAGTGACTCCAGCAGAAAAGGCGGAGGTGACTATGTTGGTTGAACGAGTAATCCAACTTGTCCGCGATGGTGTGACCAGCATGGATTTGCTAGAGGTGTTTCTCACTCGCCGCATCCAGCCGCTCCAGGCCCGCGATCATCCTATGTGGATGTACTCGGGCGCCGATGATTCTGCTCGGATCCACCCGGAGGAAGTTGCCGAGGAGACGGTGGCGCAGTGGCTGCAGGGCATTACTGGAAACAAAGACAACCCCAGGGGGTCCAGGAGAATTCCGCCACTCGGCGCTGATAATGAACCAGACTAGGTCTGACCTTCGATGCCGAGTGACTTTTACTCTAATTTGTAAACTGTCTTTGGAACCGACTGATGCTTGTTCAATTCTTTGCTTCGCAGATATATACTGAGATGTACTCGATGCCCAACGGGGAGCAGATCCAGGAAGGAGAAGAGAGCGGAGGCGACAGCGGCGACTGGAACTCTGATGGCGGGAGTGATGAAGAGCACGAAAAATCGAGCAGTGGTGAGGAGGTCGATTCTCCACCTCGCGCGGAAAAGCGTTCCAAGCATAAGCACGACCCAGCAAGTATCCGGGGTAAGGTGGCAGCACCGACTGGACAGACTTCGAAGCGCACTCAGACATCTTCTTCGGTGCCGACTGAGAAGGCTCCGAAGCAGCTCAAGACCGCGCCGTCAAAGCCACGGAAGGCTTTGCCCAAGATCAAGGTTGACGTTCCCGTCGCCTCTGCGTAAGTGTTTCGTTTTCACCCTTTGTTCCAAGAATCTTATATCAGTTGTCGACCCATTCACTTGCTTGACCGAGTGAACCTTGAGATTTGCAGCGCTGCTACCTCCGGGACTTCTGCTTACCAAGATGATGGCGACGAGGAGATGGAGGACGCGGTCACATCGAAAGAGGGTATGACCCCTGTTATCTCATCTTCTCTTTGCTAGCCGATTCTACAGTCGACTGAACTCTTGTGGTCGATTCTTTTGCAGCTCCGCAAAATGTTATTGAACTTCAAGACGATGATGAAGATGAGCCACAGAAGCTCGTGGGTAGGAGGAGCAGGACCTCGGTCAAGAAGGTACCAGCTAGCAAGACACCTCAGTCGATGTCGGCGACGGAACCAGCTATCCAGCAATCCGGGGACTTCAACCGTGCCTTCGTTACTTTTGCGAATCCCTTGTCGAGTGGTCGTCCTTCATTGTCGACTGTGCTGGCCCTTGCTTCATCTGTGCAACTTCATGCCTCAAGCTCTCAAGCTACTGCAACTGATACACCGACTCCACTTCCCACCGCCCATCACGTCCCAGAAGACCAAGTGAGTGCTGCCAAGGAGGCTATACGCCAGGCAGGCATTATGATGGAGCAGATGAAAGTGGTGCGCGAGGCCAGTCAAGCTGCCTATGATGCCAGCTCAGCACTTCAGGCCAATGTCCAGGTTAGCTTACTTCCGACTGAACTCCATCTTGACGCTTGTTCTGTTAGGATATGATATTTAGAAACTGCTGCTTTATCCGCAAGACGTCCGTGGATGAGCATTTTGGAACCTTAATTGCACACCCATTGTCAGTCTGTACACCCACTGGGTGTTTTAATTTCTGTTGAGTAGTTTTTCCACTTGAGTCGACTAGGTTGTGCTGATTGAATCTCTGAACCAGTGGGGGCACGCTGAGTGCACCCACTGGGTGTAGTCCCCGAGACCGCCGTCGAATGTTTGATTCGGCGGGGGTCTTTGAACAGAGCTTTTCCACTCGGTCTGGGCAGATCATGCCGAGTGGAACCTTTACAAGTGGGGGCACGCTGAGTGCACCCACTGGGTGTAGTCCCCGAGACCGTAGTCGACTGCGGGCAGTCGGCTATGGTCTGAGTTTTTTTTTTTGACTGGACGGACCAAGTCGATTGAAAAAGTCGGACTAGTGGGGGCACGCTGAGTGCACCCACTGGGTGTACTCCCCGAGACTATTGGCGAATGTTTGATTCGGCAGTAGTCTTAGAACTATTTGAACTTGCTACTTTATTGCTCGGAAGCAACCAATCTTTGTGTCTGTCGACTGACTATCTTCTGAACACAGAAATCTTGTGATCTTGGAGCCCGGTTCGCTGACTTGGAGCAGAAGCAAATCTAGCTCAATGTTGACCTGGAGTTGGCTCAAAACAACTTGCAGAAGGCTAAGGATGACGCTGCTGGTAAGGAAAGCTTGTCGACCGGTTCTCTTGCCATCTTTTCTCCTCCTTTTTCTGATTCGAATGTTATTCTTTCTAGAAACAATGAGACAGGCTTTGGAGAAGAAGGACCTTGACCTTGCAGCTGCGAAGAAAACCGCCGAAGACAAAACGGCGCTTGCCGACCAAAAGATGGCCTCAGTCGGAAAGCTGGAGGAAGAGAATACCAAGCTGAAGGCTGCTCTTGACGAAGCCAACAAAGAGGTGAGTCGTCTGAAGAAGGACAAACGGACCCTGACCGACAAAGTAGAAGACATCACCCACAGGAGGGACGAGCTGGAGAACTATCTGGGAGGACTCGCCAAAAAATTATTCCTCATGCTTGAAGGTACTTTTCTCTGTGCGATTGGTTTGCTTTCGTTGACTCATCATACTACTATCGACTCATTATTTCTCTGCGAGTGCAGAATTCTATCAAGACTTCGAGGAAGAGACTGGGCGACTCGAGATGAACTTGGACCCCATCAACTCCCCTGTCAAAGATGAAGCTGCCATGAACGTGCTCCGACTGGAGTCTCGCCTTGCCAGTGCCTTGGAATATCTTGCTCGACTCAAGGTTGTGGTGTCGCGGATGGACACAGCGCTCTGGCCAAGGGAAACACTTCGAAATGATCTCGAGTCTCTGATGACTCGACTCAACGAGATTCCTGGTCGAGTGCAGGAGTGGAAGAAGTCCGCTGCTCGATGCGGTGCTGACGTAGCTCTGTCCCTGGTTCGTGTCCACTGCAAGGAAGCCAGAGAAGAGAAGCTAGCAGCAATCAAGGCCGCCAACACCAAGAAACTTGACTTCCAGTCTTTCATGGAGACCTTCATTGCTGCTGCTACTCGAATTGCAGATGCAATCGACCTGGACGAGTTTGTCGAACCTGCCAGCCCCCCTGCGGAGTGAATGAAACTTTTATGATCTGATTCAATTTGACTCGGTATGCCGAGTGATTTTGTAACCGTAAAACTCCTTCGGGCCTGATGCCCGAGTACTTTAAACTCCTTCGTCCGGACTTTTATGATCCGATTCAATTTGCCTCGGTATGCCGAGTGATTTTGTAACCGTAAAACTCCTTCGGGCCTGATGCCCGAGTACTTTAAGCTCCTTCGTCCGAACTTAGTTTGCTCTTAAATATGCTTGTTTTTATTTCCGAGTGGAACTTGTATCTTCACTCGGAAAAGACTTTTGTTCTTGTGATGCAGTTCTGAGGAGAGGATCGCGGACGACCTGCACCTCGTCGTCCTTGCAGATCAGGATGGAGCGTGTTTTACACTTAGGCGAGTACAGGACCGCAGCTAAGCCCCCGAGTGAGAGGGTTGCTCATCACTCGGTAGGATTTTACAAACTTAGGCGAGTACAGGACTGCAGCTAAGCCCTCGAGTGAGAGGGTTGCTCATCACTCGGTAGGATTTTTTGAACTTAGGCGAATCGGATTCGCGGCTAAGCCCCCGAGTGAGAGGATTGCTCTTCACTCGGTAGGATTTTACAAAGTTAGGCAAGTACAGGACTGTAGCTAAGCCCCCGAGTGAGAGGGTTGCTCATCACTCGGTAGGATTTTACAAACTTAGGCGAGTACAGGACTGCAGTAAGCCCCCGAGTGAGAGGGTTGCTCATCACTCGGTAGGATTTTACAAACTTAGGCGAGTACAGGACTGCAGCTAAGCCCGAGTGAGAGGGTTGTTCATCAGCGGTAGGATTTTACAAACTTAGGGGAGACAGGACTGCAGCTAAGCCCCGAGTGAGAGGGTTGCCTATCACTCGGTAGGATTTTACAAACTTAGGCAGTACAGGACTGCAGCTAAGCCCCCGAGTGAGAGGATTGCTCATCACTCGGTAGGATTTTACAAACTTAGGCGAGTAAGGACTGCCAGACTAAGCCCCCGAGTGAGAGGATTGCTCATCACTCGGTAGGATTTTACAAACTTAGGCGAGTACAGGACTGCAGCTAAGCCCCCAAGTGAGAGGATTGCTCATCACTCGGTAGGATTTTACAAACTTAGGCGAGTACAGGACTGCAGCTAAGCCCCCGAGTGAGAGGGTTGCTCATCACTCGGTAGGATTTTACAAACTTAGGCGAGTACAGGACTGCAGCTAAGCCCCCGAGTGAGAGGATTGCTCATCACTCGGTAGGATTTTTTGAACTTAGGCGAATCGGATTCGCGGTTAAGCCACCCACTGGGGGATTTTGGACACATGTGTTAGTAACAACAATCATTTAGGAGACTGTAAAACCATGCCTTTGATAAACGAACTGAAAGGTACTCTTTATTACATCTCATCAGTCTGAACACTTAAGTATAAAAACGGCGGAGTAGCTCCGCATTCCAAGCGCGTGGCTTGTCTTTATTATGCTCCACATTGTAGAGGTGATATGCTCTGTTGTGGAGCACCTTGGTGACGATGAAGGGACCTTCCCAAGCGGGGGCAAGTTTGTGAGGCCGTTGCTGGTCCACTCGGAGCACAAGGTCCCCTTCCTGAAATGCTCGACTATTCACATTTCTGGCATATAATCGACAAAGGTCTTGCTGATAAATGGTCGATCGGATCAAGGCCATCTCTCTTTCTTCTTCCAGAAGATCAACAGCATCTTCTCGAGCTCATTCTGCTTCGGCATCTGAGAAGAGTTCTACTCGGGGTGCATTGTGAAGCAAGTCACTCGGCAGCACAGCCTCAGCCCCATAGACCATGAAGAAGGGGGTTCGACCAGTCAACCGATTTGGTGTTGTTCTTAATCCCCAAAGGACTGATGGTAGCTCATCTACCCAAGCGTCGGCCGCATGCTTGAGGTCGCGCATCAATCGAGGTTTCAGCCCTTTGAGAATCAAACCATTCGCTCTTTCTGCTTGTCCATTCGACTGAGGGTGGGCGACTGAAGCGTAGTCAACCCGAGTACCTTGGGATGCACAGAAAGCTCGGAACTCATCAGAATCAAAGTTTGACCCATTATCCGTGATGATGCTGTGTGGGACTCCGTACCTAAATGTTAACCCTCTGATGAAGCTGACGGCAGTACTTGCATCCAGGTTTTTGACAGGTTTAGCTTCGATCCATTTGGTGAACTTGTCGACTGCTACAAGCACATGGGTGAAACCACTCCTGCCAGTCTTCAGAGGTCCTACCATATCTAAACCGCAAACAGCGAATGGCCAGACGAGTGGAATGGTCTTCAGGGCTGAAGCAGGTTTGTGGGACATGTTGGAGTAGAACTGACAGCCCTCACATTTGTCAATTATTTCCTTTGCCATCTCATTTGCCCGCGGCCAATAAAGCCCTGCTCGATACGCTTTGGCCACGATGGCCCGAGAAGACGTATGGTGACCACAGGTCCCCGAGTGAATATCATCGAGGATCATTCGGCCTTCTTCCGGAGTGATGCATTTCTGAACGACCCCAGTGACACTTTCTCTATAGAGTTGCCCCCCCCCCCCCATTACTGTGAAGGCTTTGGATCGACGAACAATCTGGCAAGCCTCTTCTTCATCCTCTGGAATCTCTTTCCTGAGAATATATGCGATATACGGCACTGTCCAATCAGGAATAACGATCAAAACTTCCATGATCAAGTCAACCACAGCTGGGATTTCAACTTCAGCCGGATCAGTGGAACTTTTAGGCTGTGGGGGCTCTTCAGTGAAGGTATCTTCTTGAACTGATGGTGCGTGAATATGCTCCAAAAACACATTGCTGGGAATAGGCTCCCGCTTGGAACCTATTTTCGCCAAGTCATCAGCTGCTTGATTCTTCAGTCGGGGTATATGGTGGAGCTCTAGCCCTTCAAACTTCTTTTCTAACTTTCTCACCGCATTGCAATAACCAGTCATAGCTTGGCTCCTGACGTCCCACTCCTTCATCACTTGATTAACCACTAAATCTGAGTCACCGTAAACCATTAGGTGGAGGACGCCGAGTGAAATGGCCATACGCAACCCGTATAAGAGTGCCTCATATTCAGCTTCATTGTTGGAGGAATCAAAGTGAATCTGAAGAACATATCTGAGGTTGTCGCCTCGTGGAGATACCAGGACTACTCCAGCGCCTGAACCATTCAACATCTTGGACCCGTCGAAGAACATAGTCCAATGTTCCGACTGTATCTGGGTCGGTAACTGTTGTTCATTCCACTCGACGAGGAAATCTGCTATCGCTTGAGATTTGATCGCTTTCTTTGCCTCAAACTTGATATCTAGCGGAAGGAGTTCAATCGCCCACTTTGCCACTCGACCAGTTGCATCTCTGTTGTTCAAAATTTCTGACAACGGAGCATCGCTGACGAATGTAATCGAATGATCTGAGAAGTAATGTGCAACCTTCTTTGCGGTCAAGTAAATTCCATAGACAAGCTTCTGATAATGTGGATATCTCTGGTTGGATGGGGTTAAGACTTCAGAAATATAGTACACTGGGCATTGAACCTTGTAGGTTTTACCTTCTTCTTCCCGCTCGACTGTGAGTACCGTACTGACAACCTGTCCAGTGGCTGCTATATAAAGCAGTAAAGGTCTTTGCTGATTGGAGCAGCAAGCACCGGCTGGGTGGAAAGCAGGGCTTTGAGCTCTGCAAACGCTGCGTCAGCTTCCGGAGTCCACTCGAACATATCAAATTTCTTCATCAGTCGGTAAAGTGCCTTTTCACCGAGACGAGAAATGAATCGACTCAAAGTGGCCAAATAACCAGTAAGCTTCTGAACGTCGTGTACACGCACAGGGCGTTTCATTCGGAGGATTGCCCCAACTTTCTCTAGGTTTGCATCGATCCCACATTCAGAAATGAGGAAACCGAGTAACTTTCCACCTGGAACTCCGAATGTACACTTCGACGGATTAGGCTTGATATCATATCTTCTCAAATTGGCAAAGGTTTCGGCAAGGTCAGTCAGCAGGTCGGAACCTTTGCGCGACTTAACCACGATGTCATCCATGTATGCTTCCACATTCCGAGTGATTTGAGCTAGCAGACACTTCTTTATCATGCGCATGAATGTGGCACCAGCATTCTTGAGACCAAAGGGCATGGTGATGTAGCAAAAGCACCCGAATGGGGTGATAAAAGCTGTTTTTATTTCATCAGGTCCATACAGTCAGATCTGATGGTACCCGGAATATGCATCCAGGAAGGACAATCGCTCACATCCCGCAGTTGAGTCGACTATCTGATCGATGCGGGGGAGAGGAAAATGATCTTTCGGGCAGGCCCGATTGATATGCTTGAAATCAATGCACATACAGAGTGAATCGTCCTTCTTGGGAACCATGACAACATTGGCGAGCCACTCGGAGTGGTAAATTTCGCGGATGAACTCAGCTGCCAAAAGCTGAGCCACCTCTTCGCCGATTGCCTTTCTCTTCTCCGCAGCAGACCGACGGAGATGCTCTTTCACTGGTTTTGCCTTTGGATCGACTCGCAAACGGTGCTCAGCCAGTCCCCTGGGTACACCCGGCATGTCAGACGGCTTCCATGCGAAGATGTCCCAGTTCTCATGGAGGAACTGGATGAGCGCTTCTTCCTATTTGCTGTCGAGTGTTGTTGAGATATGAGTCGGAGCAGCACTGGGATCGGTCGGGTGAATGTGAACAGGCTTTGTTTCACCGGACGACTAAAATGCAGACTCTGAAGCAGGCTTCTTAGCGCGCAACAAATCACTCGGATCTGCAGTCTTCTTATATTCTTCCATTTCTATCGCTACCATCTGTTCATCGGCTATCTTAGAGCCCTTCTGGAGGCACTCTTCTGCTCGTTGCCGATTACCAGTGACTGTGATCATGCCCCTGGGGCCAAGCATCTTCAGCTTGAGGTACACGTAACACAGTCGAGCCATGAAACGGGCATATGCAGTTCTGCCCAGAATAGCATGATAGGCACTGTGAAAATCCACAACTTCAAATGTCAACTTCTCCTTACGGTAATTCTTTGAGTCACCGAAAACCACGTCAAGAGTGATCTGTCCGAGTGAATCAGCTTTCTTCCCTGGAATGACATCGTGGAACCGCATGTTGCTCTCACTGAGCTTGGACATCGGAATGCCCATCCCACGAAGAGTCTCAGCATACAAAATGTTCAAGCCGCTGCCACCATCCATCAAGACTTTGGTCAGTCGGGTGCCCCCAACGACCGGGTCGACCACCAACGCTTGCCTTCCGAGGGTGGCGACGTGCGGTGGGTGGTCAGATTGGTCGAATGTGTTGGGAGTCTTTGACCATTTCAAATATGTCGTCGTTGCCGGAGCAACCATGTTTACCTCTCTGTTGATGACTTTCAGTCGACTTTTACTTTCAATGTCAGCAAAAATCATCAAAGTGGAATTGACGTTAGGGAAACCGTCATCATCTTCTTCCTTGTCACCATCCTTGTCAGACTCTTTTTCCTTTTCATTGGGATGTTTCTCTTGGAACTGCTGGATCAGGAGCCGACATTGTCGAGTGGTATGTTTGGGATAAATCAGATTACCCTCTTCATCCTTCTTGGTGTGAATGTGACATGGCAAGTCCAACACATCGTTCCCCGCCTGATCTTTCACCTTCTTGGGGATCCAGGGTCCCTTGGGCTTCCCCTTGAATATTCCTTGAGTTACAACTGCAGCTTCACCTGGACCTGCTGGCTCGGCTTTGCGTTTCTGCTTCCGACCCACTCCGGTGTCTTGGGCGACTGGTTTGCCCTTTCCACTGCGGAGTCGGTCCTCTTCTTCACCATTAGCGTACCGGGTGGCTATTTCCATCATTCGGGTCAGAGACATATCTCCTGTCCAACCGAATTTCAGGTTAAGCTCTCGATACCGAACGCCCTCCTTGAAGGCACAAACTGCTTGGTGTTGGGATACATTTTCTACTGTGTGGTGTAAAGTGGTCCATCTTTGGATGTAATCCCTCAGAGTTTCATTCGGCTTCTGTACACAATGTTGCAATTCTGTCAACCCCGCAGGTCGTTTGCATGTGCCCTCGAATGTCCTGACAAACACTCGGGTTAACTCCTCCCAGCTGAATATACTGCCTGGAGCCAACTGATTCAGCCATGCTCTGGCCGACCCTTCCAGCATGAGAGGAAGATGTTTCATAGCTACCTCATCATTTCCACCACCGATCTGAACAGCCACTCGGTAATCTTCCAGCCAAGTGTCAGGCTTCGACTCACCGGTGAACTAACTAACCCCGGTTGCCAACCTGAAGTTGGGGGGGATCTCAGCGGCTCTGATAGCTCTGCTAAAACACTCGGGACCCGAAACATGAATTCTGCTTCCGCTTGGGCGATCCCTGCCTTGCCCCTCTCTGTGTGCTCGGTTCCTGTCGACGAAACCTTGCACTAAAATTGACCTCGCATCAAACCCTGGCTCTCTTGGGTCGACCGGCGTCCTCCGCCCTCCGCTATACGGGCGCCTGTCATCATAGTGCCGGGGCACATATGATCCGCTTCTCGGAGGGGGTGTAGGTGCTCGACGGCGGTCATCACGGCCGAGTCGATGATCGTACTGCTCGTGGTTCCGACCCAAGTGCTGATCTTGGCGATGCACCCGCCCCTCACGCCGCGGAGGCGATCTTGGGCTGTCAGCCGATTGAATTGTGTCAGCCACCACAGATCTGCTATGGATTCTGTTACGCGACTGTGATACTGCAGTGTTTTGGTCTCCTGCCGCCCGGAGCAGAGCCCGGATCTGCATCAAACCTCGTCCAGCTTCCGATTGGGATGGCTGGATGGATTCTGCTATACGAGTTGCAGCTGCAAGATTCTGAATCGGAGTGCGGTATACCTGAGGTTCAGGAGGGAACAATTACCGCCGTCGACCGGACTCAGGAATCCGCTGTCGAGCACGTTCGTCGAGTGCATGCTGAAGATTTTCCAGTCGAGTGCGTTCAGCCAAAGTGGCCAAGCACGCTGCCTCCAAGGCCCGAGCCTCAGAGGTCTCTCCGACGATGGACGTGTGGAGTGCTTCCTCGTTACGGCGGTGAAGTTCCTCCCTCCGCTATGAAGAGATGGTTTCGGGGTGGCATTCCTCGTGAACACGCGACGGATCGCCACCACCGTCGCCGCCTCCGTTGCGACGCATGCCAGGTGGGCTACGCGGCGTGTCGACCATCAGGACCTCCACCGTAGGATCGCTGCAGTCGCACTCGGATAGAGTCTCGACGGAGCCAGTCGACAGATCGAACAAGCCGTAGAGAGATTCATCGGGCTCGATTGCCGCGACTTGAGGGGTGGCCGACTGACGTGCCACCGCATGCCTCACCCACCGCTGAAGCCGTGATCGACCGGATCACTTGCGATGGCGTACAGCGGGGAACGAAGACGCCATAGGAAACGACCGATATTGGGTCTACGGCTGCCGCAGAAGGACGCCGCGGACACACGCGCGAAAGTGCGTCGCCCCGCGGACGGGGAACGTCTCGACGTCGAGGGGCGCCTCCTGGAGCCAGGCGGAGTCGTCGGCGATGAAGACGAGTGTGCCGAGACGGATCTCGTGGCCCTCAGCCAAACCTCCACCCGAAACCATGATGATGGGAATCGGAAAAAATCGCAACCTCACCGGAAAGTCGCTAAGACACCTGCCCCACGGTGGGCGCCAACTATTGTGGTTCTAAGTCTGACAGTAGAATAGGGGGTAGGTATGAGGAGGCAAGATCCTAGCTACGATGAGGTTGTGCACACAAGATTTACGAGTTCAGGCCCTTCTCGGAGGAAGTAGCAGCCCTACATCTCGGTGCCCGGAGGCTTGGTCGATTGGATTATGCGTGAAGTTACAGGGGGTGCGAACCCTTTTGCCAGTGGAGGGGGGTGGCTTATATAGAGTGCACCAGGACCCCAGCCGTCCCAAGTTACAAGGGGTTCAATGTCCATAAAGATAGGACGTTACTGATAACGCCAGCAATAAAGGCAAATAAATGATCATTAAGACTACGGACTGAACGCCTGACCGTTGCCATCCTAAGTGACCTTAGATCTTCTGTCTTCCGAGTGGTTTCTGATGTGGTCGAGTGAGTACACCCCGGTCGAATGGAATTGGGTTATCCGAGTGAACTGTTGGTCGAGTGGGTTGCACCCTGTGGTGATTTCAGTCGGTAGATGATGCTATCCTTTGAATGTCCTTGGCCTTAGAGCAGTGTCCTCGGGGAAGGGTGTCTAGGTCAGGCCTATTACCCTACCCTAGGTACATGTCTTCGTCACTTGCCCCATGGTGGGCGCCTACTGTCGTGGTAAAATCTCGACAGATGCCAGGGGGTGGCTTATCATTGTTGGGGCCATGAGATCGTCATCGGGTCCTGGAAGCGGGAGTGGGCACAAGCTCGGACGGGCACGAGATCTACCCTGGTTCAGGGCTCTCCTAAGAGATGAAACCCCTACTCCTGCTCTACGGGGTCTCCGCATGCTCACTATGAAGCAAAGAGTACAATGGTGCTCCTAGAGCTGTTCGGCCAGAGGAGGAAAAAGGGCAAGGCTAGCACTCTCCCCTCCCTGGCTATGGTGTGTGTAGAACTAAAGAGGAACATCAGAGGAGAACCCTTTGCATGGGTGTGGCCTGGGGGGTTTTATAGGCTAACCCCCCAGGGGTACAATGGTAATATGGCTGGGTGGTTGGCCTCGGCTGCCAGCGTCCGTGGGGGCCGGGTTCTCTGCCGGCTGCTGGGGCCCGCCTCTGCTGGGCCCTGCTGGCTGTCAGGGAACCGGCGACAGGTGGGGCCCGCCGCCTGCAGGCCCCGCTGACGGCTCTTCACTGTGGTGCCCTCCGTGCTGATGGAGGCCGTGTCGGGCGCGCCATGGCTACAGCACCGCGCCGGGCGGGTCGGCGGCCGCCTGGCGGCGCCTACTGTAGCCATGCGGCCGTGATTTGGGGGAGGCATGGCGCACTGTGGCCATGCCCCAGCTTGTCTCCTGGTCGGGCTCAAACTCCTAGGGAGGGGACGTGCCGCCCGCTAGGAGCCGGCCCGTACCCTTGCCGTCTTCTGGAGTGCGCCGTCTTCTAGGAAGCGGCCTTCTAGCTTCAACCGCTTTCTTGGGGCCCGCCGTCTTTTAGGAGGCGGCCCTCCTGTCCTGGAGGCTGGTCATACGACCAGTCGGACTGAGGGCATGGCCAGCCCCGATGTCTTGAAATATGATTAAGTGCTGATGAGGCTACCTGGGGTCTATCCCCCTGACAGCAGCCAACCGGCTGGGTCGGAACGCAGTAAACAGCGTCGTGTGTTCATCGGGAGCCAACCGGCTTGGACGGAACAGCCAAAATGAGGTCTGGCGTACCGCAGAACGGAGGAAACGGCCTTCTGTTCGACTGCGTATGGTCGAAACGGAGTCTTGTTCATCGGGAAGGGTCTGGCGTACCGCAAAACGGAGGAAACGGACTTCTGTTCGAGTGCCTACGTTTGAAACGGGGTCCTGTTGATCGGGAGGGGTGTGGCGTACCACAAAACGGAGGAAACGAACTTGTGTTGGAGCGCCTACGGTCAAAACAGGGTCCTGTTCATCGGGAGGGGTGTGGCGTACCGCAAAACGGGACTCCACGAGCTATTGTTCATCCACCGTCTACTGCCTCGCTCCAGCCTCCACGGGCAACTGTTCATCCACCGTCGGCTTCCTCCAGCCAGCACCTGCTACTGTTCATCCACCGTCAACTTCCTCCTGCCTCCACCAGCTACTGTTCATCCACGGGGGTCCTGCTCATCCAGCCTCCACCGGCTACTGTGCAACCAGCCATCCACGGGGTCCTGTTCATCCACCCCAACCGGCTCGGGTGTGGCAGCCTCCTCGATCGGGGTTCTGTTCATCCAGCGGCAACGGCCTACTACTACCACGAGGTCCCTTTCATCCAACCCCCACCGGGAACTGTTCATCCAACCCCCAACAACGGTCACTGTTCATCAAGAGGCAGCAGGTTCGATCGGCTTCAGTTAGCAGTAGTAGCGAAGGAATTGCTCGGGTTCAGTTAATAGCCAAGGGATCGATCGCTCGGGTTCAGTAACGTAGCTAGTGCAATCACTCGGGTTCAGTAAACGAACGCCTCGCTCAGGTTCAGTTAGAGCCCAACGCCTCACACCCACGCGCGTACGTGTACCAGAGAAACGCGCAAACCTCCGTGCATCACTCAACCTCGACCACCCACCTTAACCGGGAACTCCCTGAAATTTCATCGCCCTCACTTCTACCATGATTTTTCTCATCATGGACGGCCCAAAGAATGTCATGCAAGTGCGTCCCCAGCCCGCCCAGGATGAAAAGCCCATTTTCTATCATGATTTTTTCCATAGAAGTAGGAGCCCACCACATCTATGATGATACATGCTTTTGTCACAATTATCGTCATAGAAGTGTCATAAGCATGATAGAAAAAAAATTCGTTTGGCCCAAAATGTCAGGGATGTGTCTTTTTTTTGTAGTGCATTTACCAGCAACACAAACATCTGTAAATATCTTTGATGTATGCAAAATGATTCTGACACACATATATATATATATAAGTTAAAAAGACATTGTCCCTCATATAAACCTGACAGTTGTCTGTCTATGAACAAGCAAACATTACTAGTGCTACAAGTGATAACAGCAAACCATTTAAACAAACAGGGTATCAGAACGTAAATTACACATGAATTTTGCTTCACCCTAGAAGTGCATATGACCAGCTATCTACGTGCTTAAGTAGCTACTTAAGTTCAGGAAAACATGTAATTCTTAACAATAAGTATCAAACACATAGATAGGCGTAGTCTATAATAGGATTAACAGGCTAT
Organism: Thinopyrum elongatum; assembly: GCA_011799875.1. Taxonomy (NCBI): domain Eukaryota; kingdom Viridiplantae; phylum Streptophyta; class Magnoliopsida; order Poales; family Poaceae; genus Thinopyrum; species Thinopyrum elongatum. The sequence goes on from CM022303.1 coordinate 551,571,101, forward strand.
GGCATTATGTAATTAGTAGCAAACTAAATTAAGCCAAACAACGTAATTGAACAATTTTGCAATCAGTGGCTAACTAAAATTCCGAGAAGCAGGTAACTGAACTTACGCTAGCTCTTTATACAAGCACACTGCAACTTCTTTTTCGCTTACAAGGTTCTACGATGGAGTCCATGGCATCAATTGCTTGGATACGCAATTCCAATACTTCTTTCTTCCCACACTGCATTGGCAAGTCGAATGGTTAATCTGATAAGATGGTGCGTCCTTGATATGTTATATGAGGACGGGTTGTCAGACTAGTTGTAGCAACACACATTACACTGGCTTTTACTGTATATTTCATGCGATTACATTTGGCATATCGAGATCTAAGCAATCTACAATAGGATGAAAAGACTGGTATCCTTCACATTATTGGCGAACTCAGTTCATAGAAACAAGCAATTCAACCATTCTGTGGGTAAATCAAAAGCGCCACTTGGAATATTTTTCACTACCCCAATCATACATGCAAAAAGGGGCGACGCCACCGTAGGGGCTGGTATGGGCGGCCGCCTCGGGTGGCTAGAAAGTGCGCACCTAGTTTGAGTGGTCCAGGTTGGCCCACGCTAGTTTTGTTCATCCCAGCGCACGGGCAGGCAATGTAAAAAATGAAGAAAAATGTTTCAATTTGGATGGGCCAATAACGTAAGTGCAAGGCAGGCCCTATAGCAGGCTCGCGGCCCAAACGAGCGCCTCCCATATCAATCAACAGCAGGAAAATCCCCAATTCGTTCGCTCCAGCCTCCAGTCTGGTTTGCTCCTAACCTAGCCGCTGCTGGACAGACCGACACAACACTTCCTCACACCCTCATTGGATGCCAGTCGCCGGGCTTCAAGCGAATGGAAGGACAAGAAGACGAAGATCCAACCCTGGGTGTAGCCTGCGTGGGAGGCAGCGGCGGCAGCACATGCATGGCATCGAGCTTGCGCAAATGGACAATTGTAGCTTGCAAGAGCAGCATGCGCAACAAGCAGGTACATCACATCCCTGATTATATCTAATTCAACTATTCAATTTCTGGCCAATAGTTAAACATGACGATGTTGTAAAACTGCTTGTATGTAGGGAATCTATAAGAAAATGAAACCAATTTCTGCTTATTTTATAACTCCCCCAATCAATACTGAACTGACTAAACCTGATGTGTCTAATCAAGTTTTCGGTGCAAACATACAAGCTCATGTTGTTCTTGAGCCTGAAGTGTCTAATGAACAGACTGCTAATAAAGGATTTGATGCAAACATTTTACATGCTCCTGGTGGTGAACATATAGTGTCTAATGAGGGATCTAATTCAAGCATTTTGCAAGCTCCCATTGAAGGATTTAGTGTCTAATGATGATCTGCAATGTTGAGAGAGAGAGAGAGAGATAGAGATTTGCAGGAATTGATGACAAGCAAATTATAGTACATTTTCATTGCTTGAGGAAATGTCGAGGCCATCTACCAGAAAGTCCCTGTATCATGACAACCTAGCATAAATACTTTTCTAATCTGTTGTTTGAAACTATTGGCATACTTGTGTAGGAAAGATATATTGATATGCAGTTTGCGCACTGGTTATAGGTGCAATTACACTTGTATATTTTCGGCCAGAGAACGAATAATTCAAGCAGGTACAGTCCATGTTTGAAGTCCTTGTACACCATGTTGCATTTTGTTCTTTTTGGTGCTTACATCATTTAGTGTTTTACAATCTGGAACTACTTTGGATCATTAGCTGGTTTTCAAAGTGCATGTAGCTTCACATTTCTCAAGTTATGTTGATTTCCGGAGTGCAGGTGCCTTCGTATTTTTTAAGTTAAATTTTCGCCCTTGGTAACTTGAATTCGTGGATCCGCCACTGCACACAAATCATACACGCAGGCCAGTACAAATTAAATGAAATGCAGGGACTTACGCTAGCTCGTTGTACAGGCTCACTACAGCTCTGCTTGCGCTTGGGATGTTCCATGTACAAGTCCATGTTACCACTCTCTTGGATGTGCAGGCCTTGTGCTCCTTGCATCCCCCTCTCCATTTTTGACACGGCGAATGGTTGATCAAATGAGAGGAATCGACCTTGCTGTTATACCGGAGGACAGGTACTTACAAGGTTATACCAGCGTGCAGGATGTGTACCAGATCCCGTAGCACCGTCATGCTTCAGTAAAAAATGGTTTTGCTTGTTTCAAATGATACCTCCAGAAGAAATAAGAGTTAAATTCAGAGTTGCATAGGCGTGTAAGCTAAGGGAGCAGTAAAAGGATATCCAAACATTGTTGGAATAGTGCATAAGGGAGTGATATGTGGATACCTAGTTCGGGCTGGCGTTTGGGCATGCTGGCCTAGCTAGAGTGCGGGTCACTTCAGAGCCGTTGAGGGTGATGCGCTGGCATTTGTTGGCCGCGTATGGATGCAGATCTCGAGCGGCAGCAGAGTGCTACGATGCAGTGGACGAGGCCGTTGGTGAAGCACCAACAACGTCGGGGGGGGGGGGTTGGAGGTGCGACGATGTTCTCGGTAAAGTAGCCCCGATGAGGTGGGAGACGGCGTCGGTGAAGCGCACCTGATGCGGTGGAAGTCGGTGTCTGTGAGGCACGTCGGCTGCGGCGGCCAACATTGTGGGTGGACCACCCGGTGCAGTGGACGAGGGGGTAGATGAGGTAGCTCCGGTGCTGTGGTGAAGTGCGACCGTCGTCTTCGTCGTCGGTGTCCGACACAGAGGTGGGGAAAGAGACGAGACGAAGGGCGATTCGAATTTTGCTTGGGTTGGCGGTGAATTAGGGATTTGAGAGCTCTGGGCGTGGAAGGAGATGGGGGAGAAGGGAGATTTAGTAGGGCTAGAATTGGGGCCGCCAGATATTTCAATCCGAAATGTGGAAGCGCAACCTTTTTTTGTCGTCGTTCTTTTTTTTGGGGGGTGGGTGCTAGCGTCCGTACGACACACGTGACCACCATGACACGACCCTGGTTTGCCTGGTGTGCCTACTTTTGATAATGCAAACGAATCTTCTTTCATTGGCAAACGAATCATGTACTATGTATTACCATGCCCGTGTTTTCCTTGCAAATAATTAGTCCTTCGAAACGAGATACTATGAATTAATTAATGAGGAGTTCTTTGAATTAGAGTGTGTTTGTCACATAGCAATCTCCAATTCTAACGTGGATTTCGCATTTCACGGTATCCACGCTACTTTTTAATACAAAATCATATATGTATAAGATGAACACCATGGTAGTGAGAAAACTTTTGATGGATTCAAGCATATGACCACACACATATAAAATACCACAACAATCGAGTCAATATCAACTTTTCCAAACCTAGTATGGCACGAATTTGAAATAAATACGGAAGCCATATGCATGGTCCTCAATTCAAATCTTACAATGTACACTAAATTAAAACGTCAATATTAAGTCTAGTCCGCACAACATCTATGCTCTGTGTACAGAGCATCAACATATATACTTAAAAAGACAGCATTGCAAAACCAAATTAAGCATACAATTACACAAGTGACTACACACATAACATTTCCACACACCAAAGTAAGCAATTATATGCATACTAAACTAGGGGAAACGAGCATCTAATCATCTACTTCTTGTTGCGATGACGCTTGCCATTGCTCTGCTTCCGGCTGGATCCCTGGCCGTTTTGGGGAAGGAGGCACTTCATCATGTCAACGATCCGCCTGTACATCTCGTAGCTCGTGTATGCCTCCTTGACCACGTACACGACATGAGCTTTGTCGAGTTTCTCCATCCAGGCCGAGTGCCAGGCACGCTTGTCCTTGTTGCAGGAATCCTTCATGTCTCTGTAGTAGGGATCGATGATGGCCTCAGCGAGGTGAACCAGTGAGTCCTTCTCATGCTCGTTGCTGCCCCAGATCTTGTATTGGCCCTGGATGTTGACAAGATTCTGGCAGGCGATGCCCGAATTCTTGAGCACCTTTACATCGTTGGTGATGTCCACCGTAGCGAACATGTAGTGGGGGCTATTGACAAACCTGGTGAAATGCTCGCAAGGCCTTGTGGCCAGGCAGTAGTGGTAGACGAGGATGTGATCGCGCACGCACATCTGGGCGACGGCGACCTTGGGATGAGACCCGTACGAGCGCGGGTGTACTCGAGGTCGAACCCGACCACCTTGTACTTCTTCTCAGCAAGCAACAGCTCCATGATGTGGATGGAGTGCTCCACCCAGACAGGGTTGTTGGTGTACACCATCGAGAGCTCCGTGAACCTTCTGTGGGTGTCCACCACGGCATGCATGGTGAACTGCTGCTCCTCGTCGGCAGCCGCTCGGAGCGCCATTGGAGCCGTGTAGGATACCCTCTAAGAATTTGTCATGGTGGGTGTGCTTCTTGCAATGGTGGGGCGCGATCCAAAGGTTGAAGAGACACAAGGGTTAAATGGCCGCTGTAATAAATGGGGGCCGGCCGGCCTGTAATCGTCATGTCTTGTCACCGCGTTCATAGCGGAGGATTCTAGTGCATGCTTGACAACTCCGCACCGCACGCATTTCGTTCGACCATGTGTGGGCTCGAAGAGGCGCCAAATGTATTGTCGGTGAGCCTGTTCACGTGATACCGCGCAAGCTTCCCGCTCGGCTAGTTTGGCCACACGTCGGCTAGAAGAGGGACAAATTGTGGGCGTTTATTGGCAAAAAGCTTTGTAAAAACGAAGTGTGTGGAATGACTTCGGTCATAAGTTCACCCGTGGGTGATGAGGTCAAAGTTACACAGAAGGGTGATAATGGACACTTGAGTGCGATAATTAATTCTACGCTCTACAGGGCACACGGTTGAAGAAACCAACTATGTGCAATAATGTCGAAGATCACAGTCGAGTTAGCTATACAGATCATGTGCTATGAGATCAACAAGGTAAATAGATTCGAGAATGGTTAATAAAATCTAAGTCCATTGCATATTAAGGTCAAAATAGTGCTACCAATATACGAATCTCATACGATGCCATTTCAACGATTGTACCATAAAAGCTCGAAATATTACAAGGTTCAAATTCCAGAGTTATATGGCTCAAATTCGAAGATTACAAGGTTCAAACTGATATTAGAAATGAAATTCAGTTCATCAGCTGCAAACGCTCGTGCTTATCCGCTGAACATGGATATCAGAGAGGTTCAAACTAATATTACCACTTGTAAGTCTGGTTTCGAAACCTCATAATTTTTGGAGCCTATTCCAAAATGAAATTCAGCTCCAAAAAGTGTCAGCCACTGAGAAGTCATGTATGGGGTTGACACGATGACTTTCGATTACTCTGTCATCTGAAGTTCCAAAATGAAATTCAGTATTTTTGGAGCCTATTCCATTTTGCCGCAGCCGCCGGTGCTGATCAACAAACCATTTATTTTTGCAAAATAAATGTACGGCAAACCTCATTACCTTCAGCACCCTTTCTCTGACAACAAAGAACCTAGCGAATATAATCTCCCGTAAGGCCCTTCGGTAGGAGTTCAAAGTAATTTTTGAGAGATGCAGATCTAGGCATTCGATGTGATTGTTATATTGTATCACATTATCCACCACCGGGCCTAATCTTATCTGTAAAAGAAGAAAATGTGTTAGTTCCTACATGCAGTTTTGAACACTACTACAGGCCTATTTGGTTTGCGGGATTTGTAAAATGCACTAACATGCCATCTTCGATCCAACATGATTAACATAGGCATTTCATTACAATCTAGAAAAATGTAGCCTTTCTTCACAAGAGGTTGGAGTGGATGAAAAGTTCCCTAAGAAAACTAGTACATATGAATACAAAGGAGAAATGCTTATGGATCGTAACCATATGGATCAAGCAACTAATATGGGGGGGGGGGAAACATGTATGTACTGAAATCCTCCAAAAAATCCTTCAGAAATCATAGTACATTGTCATTGTCAACTTGGAAAAAGGTGTCACAAATTGAACTCCCTTATGGTTAACATTTAACAGGAAAGGAACATCACCTCGATACATAGCTTCTCCAGGCATGGAAAGCATCTCAGGAAACTGGCAACTTGCTCCAGGTTGGGGCCGATAGATTCTAGTGCCAAGACCTTCACTGTGCGCAGTTTCGGGGTCAAGCTTGTCGGAATCATTTTCTGGATGGCAGACGAACATACATCTTCAAAATTAGAAATAATGTTAATTTCTAGAAGGAGAGGTAGAAGGCGGCTATTGTACCAGAACGGGTGTGGATCCAATAACAAGTTCAGAGTATTTGTTAGACGTGTAGCCCACCACTGTCAATTTCGGCGCAGAAATGACATTGATTCTTGTTGGACCTTCTTGATCAACTACAAGTAATCTCTCAAGTGAATGTGTGTCCTCAATGACCATACCGTGGTACACATCTTGTGATGTCTTCTTGCCGCACCAGCAACACACATAAATAGTCCGGAGAGTCATGGAGGTGATGTGGAAGCAACTCCACCCATTGATCGCCTGAAGACGAAGGTACTCGGGTGCAGTACAGCCATGGAGCAGGCGCTCCATGTCACCGTTTGATAGGCAGATGGCGACGAGCTCGAGGTACTTCAGTCGTGGTAGAATAAGAGCGAGTGCATCATTAAGGGGGGATGGAAGTTCCTAAACTTGGCGAGCGTGGGCACGAGGCGGAACGCGGACGTTGGCAGCGAGCGCATATGCCCATCATCAAAAGTGAGCTCCTCGAGCTGATCTAGGGCAGGGGATCGGATCCAGTCATCAAGCTTGGCTCGGTCCTTGCCTTTGAAACGGAACTTGCCCATGCTAAGACCTCTGGTTGGGCTAGGGTGATTGCCGAGGATCTTGGAGAACGCATCCAAGCTTTTGCGATAGCCATGGCAGAGCTCGTGGGTGTCGATGAAGTTGAGAGGGGTGGAGTTCCATTGGGGGCGCCACCGCCGGGAACGGACGGTTGTCCGCGCCCCATATTTGATTGGGAGGAGGGAGATGATGACTGTCAACATATCATCGGGGAGGCTGCTGATGAAGTCTAGGCCTGCTGGAGTCGCTTGCGGTTCTTGCTCGACCCGCCTCCGCTTGTTAGCAGCCCCATTCTCCACCTCCGTAGTCTCCTTGTCAGCGGCACTTTCTGATAGTAGTGGGAGTACAGGGAATATTTAGTTAAAACAGGGCAATAGAAAAGTGTATTGGTAACTAGAAGTTAGTCGGTAGGAATAGAGTAAAAAATGGAATAACAATTGGTTGCTTAAATACTACACAATTCATTTGATATTGCTGGGTAAGTAAACATGCAGCTACTTTTAAAGAACACTTACTTCGAACAAAGTCTGGACGGATGATATCGTCGAGGAAGTTAGCATATATCTCATGGCCAGGCTCTTTATGTGGAGTGCAATTTTAGTGCCAGCTTTTAGTACATAAAACTTAGAAATTTCTTTCCAAAGGCCAGTGCCAAAATAGGAGTCACCACGTTCATCAAGTCTTACAGTAGCAACGATTGTAAATCCATGGTTTGTGTTTAGTATAACATCCCTGCAGTCTTGATTTATGTAAAGGGAAAGATTGTGTACTACAGATTCTGTTACATAGCAAGGGACGCGCTGCAGAAAATGGTAGGATTGTTAAACAAAATATGGTAACATGCAAAGATGGGCCCAAATTGAAAGAACTGTACAGCAGTTGAAATCGAAGGACAAAAATCTATAATTAAACAGATAGGATAAACATGATGTCATGGAAATATAAGAGTAATCGAAAGAACAATACATCATTAATTTGCCTAATATAGAAAGAAGAGGAAAAAAAAATCCCCTTTGACGTATATGGTGCATGCGGCACCTTTTATCCAAATGTAGCAATATTTAGTATATGTTCAGGAAAGTAGGCCATGCCAACTGATTTAGGGTGAGATTGAACATACCGCGCGCATCCTCAAGTCATCTGGTACGGTGAGATGGAACTCCATGGATGTCTGGCGGAGGCCGCAAAGTCCTGATGTGTCTGTGCACTATACACTCTACGAATGAAAGAAAACCCTCAAATCAGCTCCAATAAAAATGAATTCACGGCGATTTCGGCCGGGTGATTAAAGGAGGCAGATGAACTGGGATAAGAGATGAGATAATATCTCATTAAATTAGTTACCTTGTTGTCCATGAGAAAAACCCTCAATACGGCGGATTCCCCAACCGGGCGGAGATGGGTCGACCGCGAGCAGCGTCAAGAAAGTCGATGGTGATAGGTGGCGGCAAGCGGAAGTGGCGAAATGTGGTGGGGTTTGCCGTTAGCCTAGCGGCGGCGGCAGGCGGCGAGCTAAGTGGTTGCTGCCACGATAGGCGGTGCCATGCATAGACGCGGAGGAGCTTTTGCAGGTGTGAATGGGGACAAGAGGGGGTGGCGGGCGGGGTGAGGGTTTTTGTGACGTGGGGATGGTGAGGGTTTTCTTTTTTCTTTTTTGAATTGGGTGGTGAGGGTTTTCTGTCCCACAAAAACTTTTAGAGGCAACGGTTTGCTAGAGCCAACCATGTGTGATTAACCTAACAGGGAAAATGAAAGTCATTGCACATGGTTCCAATTTTGGGAACCGTGTGTGATTGACGTACTACCTCCGTCCTGGTTTATTGGTCCCCTTTGTAATTTGTACCAAATTTTGACCAAATATTTAATTAAAAAATGTTTATGCATGTCACCAAAAATTATATCATTGAACACTATGTTCAAATATGCATCCAACGATATATTTTTTGCTACCCTGCACTAACATTTTGTCGGTTAAATCTTTGGTCAAAATTTAACACAAATTACAAAGGGAACCAATAAACTAGGATGGAGGTAGATTCCATCAACCGAACTGATTGCATCCATATCCCACATTTAGACATAAGTAAACATAGATTAAACATACTCAGACATAGATAATAAGCGTACACAAGCATAGTTCAAACATAAGTACATAGTTCAACCATCATTAAGCATACTCAAGCATACATTGTTCGATCCCACATCTCATCTCATCTGCCGGCACGATCCCGAAGCTTCTCCAGGTACTCGGCGTACGCGGCGTGCGCTACCCTGCGAGAATACTTCTGCTTGAAGGAGCCAATGGCTCGTCCTCTTGCATGCGCCAGAACACTTTCATACACGTCATGAAGCTTTTGGTTGCAAAATGGGCATCGATAGCCGCCGTCCCAGGTCCTAATACGCCTGTTATGCATTCCTGCATAAAGCTCCCTCGGGATTTGCCTCTTGTACCTCCTCTGGCCATCTTCATCCTCGCTGTCCACATCATCAGATAGCACCTATACAAATAGTAAAATAACATGTGCAAAACAAGAAGTCATCATGCTCATGAGTGTGATGCATATACTTACCTCGAAGTTCTTGATCCAGTACCTGAAGAAATACACTTGAGAAAACAAGGTTAGATAACACAAGATGATTTCTTCAAGACAAGACATAAGATCAATCAAGAAACCAAGATTGGGATGACAAGTAGAAGAAAGTATCACTGGGTGAGTACTCCTTTGAAGCAGACATGTCCCCAACAGAATGAAATAGCTGTCTCCCCCTAAAGAACTTCCTCTCCCCCTTAATCTGACATTGGATATTGGGAGTAGTTAGGGTGAGAAAACTAGTCAAACTACTCATGTTTCTCCCCTCTTAGAAACATGTAACATTCTCTCATCTTGTAAGATGCATCTCTCTCTTCAAAGAAGAGCTTGAATTGCTAAGCTTTGATGCATTCCTCTCTCCCCCTTTGACATCAATTTCCAAGAAAGGACTTCAAGGTTATTGGTCAAGTGAGTATGGTCCTTGAGAAACACATCTAGCCATTTGGTAGTTTCAAATGCAATTAGAGGATAAGAATCATTGAGTGGAGCTGGAATAGAAAAACTCAGAGAATATTTGACAGAACTTCCTTAGTGCAGCCAAGTCGGTGACACCGAGTTGATTCAACTTGGTGAGACCGAGTTTGGTGCAAAGGAACATTTTTTCAACTCAGCTCACTAGGCAAAGGAAAATTCACAAAGATTTGCAATGAATTAACTGCGAGACTAACTCAGAGAAAAGGAAACATAGGAAAGAAAACATAGAAACAAGGATACACTTAGATGAAGTTTTTTTTATAAAAGGAAACACTCTAGCAAGAAGAGAAATGCAAAAAGAAGCAATAGAGAACTTCATCTAGAGTGGTCGGCGACTAGGTCACCTATGTTAGAGTATATTGACTTAGGAGTCAAGTGAGAACACTTGATCATAGGTCATACTCATCGTTTAAGCTCAAAATGGGGTTGCCATTTTTATTTTAAGCATTTCAATGTATTCACATCATCATTTAGGCTTATGTATTTGAGTAAAGCCTCTCTAAGATGTGAGAACTTACCTTGGGATTTGGTGATTATATCCATCATGTAGTTGAACTTGAAGTGGATGCTCATTAGTTGGAGTTTTGAGCTATCCTATCGTTTGTAGTTCATCTTCCTGCATGGGTTAGACTTGCAAGGAACAACATGTATATGTATATATATCCAAAATGACAAGAATGAAGCATAACACAAAAGTTGTCAAAGGATATGTGATGTTGTCTTGTTCCTTGTTTCACCAAGGATTGTTGATACTTGGTTTGTGCAAGATTGCTCAAGGTAAGAGTGAGATGAAATCTTGTGACATGAAGCTTGTCCAAGTACCTACAAAAGGTTAGATACAATACAAGGGAGCAAAAAGTGTCCACGATATAATATGATCATGGAAGTATCATGGATTAGTCAAGAATGCTCAAGCCCTTGTATGCATCCCCATGAACCTCTAGTTCACGTTTGAAGCATCAATGATGTTCAACTCACTTCTCAAGTGACAAAACATCTTTTCATCAAGAGGTTTGGTAAAGATGTCTGCCAATTGCCTGTTGGTACGAACATGTTTGAGGTCAATGTCACCTTTCTCAACATGGTCTCGAATGAAATGATGTCGAACCTCAATATGCTTAGTTCGAGAATGTTACACTGGATTGTGTGCAATCTTAATAGCACTCTCATTGTCACATAGTAATGTTACATGTCTCACATGCACACCATAGTCTTTAAGAGTTTGAGTCATCCATAGCAATTGAGCACAACATGATCCCGCGGCAATGTATTCCGCTTCGGCAGTAGATAAACATACCAAGTTTTGTTTCTTAGAGGACCAAGACACAAGTGATCTACCAAGAAATTGACATGTACCCGAAGTGGATTTTCTATCAATCTTGTCTCCGACATAATCCGAATCGGAATAGCTAACAAGATCAAAGGAAGATCCTTTGGGATACCATATGCCAAAGTTTGGTGTATGTATCAAGTATCTCACAATTCTTTTCACCGCCTTGAGGTGACACTCTTTTGGTGCCGCTTGGTATCGTGCACACATGCACACACTTAGCATAATGTCGGGATGGGAGGCACATAGATATAGCAATGAACCAATCATAGATTGATAAACCATTTGATCAACCGGTTCACCGTGCTTTGTCAAGTCGAGATGTCCACTTGTGGGCATGGGGGTTTTCATACCTCTACTTTCTTGCATATTGAACTTCTTGAATAAGTCCTTTGTATACTTTGTTTGAGAGACAAAGGTGCCCTCCTTAGTTTGCTTGATTTGCAAACCAAGAAAGAACTTGAGTTCACACATCATAGACATCTCAAACTTCTCCGACATCAACCTTTCAAACTTTTCACTAAAAGAGGGATTAGTAGAACCAAAGATAATATCATCAACATAAATTTGGCATACAAATAATTCTCCATTAACCCTATTAGTGAACAAAGTTGAATCAATCTTCATAATCTCAAAACCTTTTTCAAGAAGAAGAACTTTGTCAAGCATTTGTACCAAGCTCTAGGGGCTTGTTTAATACCATAAAGAGCTTTACGAAGTTTGTAGACATGATTAGGTTTCTTGGGATTAACAAAACCGGGAGGTTGTTTAACATAGACTTCTTCCTCAATTTCACCATTTAAGAAAGCAGTTTTAATGTCCATTTGGTAAAGAGTGATATCATGGTGATTGGCATAAGCAAGTAAAATGCGAATGGACTCAAGTCTAGCAACGGGGGCATAGGTCTCACCATAGTCCATACCTTCGACTTGTGTGTAACCTTGTGCTACGAGACGAGCCTTGTTGCGTACAACTTGTCCATCTTCATCTATCTTATTTCGAAACACCCATTTGGTTCCAATAACATTTTGCTCATCTTTAGGCTTCTCAACCAAAGTCCAAACTTGGTTCCTCTCGAAGTTGTGTAGCACCTCGTGCATTGCATTCACCCAATCGGGGTCCTCAAGGGCCTCTTCTACCCTCAAGGGTTCAACACTAGAGATGAATGAGTAATGCTCACAAAAGTTAGCTAAACGAGATTTAGAGCGAGTGATTCTCCCGGATTGGATATCTCCAAGTATTTGTTTGACGGGATGATTCTTGTCGATTCTTGCTCTAACTCATGGTAGCTTTTTCTTGGGTTGTGGTGAGGCTTCCTCATCATCATCTTCTTCTTCTCCTCCGTTGGTGTTGTCGTTGTTCGCTTGTGGAGGTGGAGAAGGAGGTTGAGGTGGATCATCTTGTTGTACTTCCTCATTCCCATCGTCTTGACATGTTCCACTTGTGGATGCCTCCATATCAACTTGTTGTTCACCTTGATGTGAAGTTGGGGCTTCCACTTGAATAGACAATGTACTCTCCTTAACTTCCACGGGGTGAATCTAGCCAATGGACAAGTCTTGAATTGCTTTCGATGGTTCTTGATCTCCTACATCAATTGGCAATTGCTCGACTTGCGAGCCATTAGTCTCATCAAACTTCACATCTACCGTCTCTTCAACTTTTCGGGTGAATTTGTTGTAGACACGGTAAGTGTGAGAGTTTGATCCATAACCAAGTAGAAAACCTTCATGAGATTTAGGAGCAAATTTTGAAAGATGATTCTTATCAAGAATGTAACATTTTGAGCCAAATACTCGAAAGTATACAACTTGTGGTTTGTTACCGGTGAGTAGTTCATACGTCATTTTTCCAAGAAGCTTGTGAAGATAGAGTCGATTTGTTGCATGACCAGCTGTTTCAACCGCTTCTGCCCAAAAGTGTTTTGGTGTCTTGTATTCATCAAGCATTGTTCTTGCCATCTCAATAAGAGTCCGATTCTTCCTCTCAATAACTCCATTTTGTTGAGGTGTGTACGTAGCCGAGAACTCATCTGAAATACCCTCCTCATCAAGAAAGGTGTACACATTTGTATTCTTGAACTCTATTCCATTGTCACTTCGAACCTTCTTGATCTTCACTTCAAATTGATTTTGGGCCTTTCTTGCGAAGTTCTTGAAGATCTTTTGTACCTGCGATTAGTCATCAAGAAAGAACACCCACGTAAATCTGGAAAAATCATCAACAATGAACAAACCAAAAGAGTTACCACCAAGACTCTTATGGGAGTTGGGACCAAAAAGATCCATAAGAAGTAGCTCGAGTGGTCTCCTCGTGGTCATAATGTTCTTCACGGGATGGCTTCCTCCAACTTGTTTTCCTGCTTGACAAGCACTACAAAGTCGATCCTTCTCAAATATAATATCTTTCACACCAAGAATATGATCTCCTTTAACAAGTTTATCAAGGTTACACATACCAACATGTCCTAGTCTTCTATGCCATAACCAACCTTTAGAAGATTTAGCAATTAAGCATGTACAAGGTTGAGCTCTCTTAGTGAAGTCAACAATGTATAGATCACCTCTACGAATGCCGGTAAAGACCATTTTATGATTATCTTGTCGAAACACTTGGCAATCTACTTTGGTAAATAGAACATTGAAACCAAAGTCGGCTAGTCTAGATACGAAAAGAAGATTGTAACCAAGAGATTCAACAAGCATAACATTTTGTATGTAGCTATCATTGGATATGGCCACCTTACCAAGGCCAAGTACCTTACCCTTGGAGTTGTCTCCAAAAGTCACATACTTGCGTGGACCATCATTTTTAGTAAGCTTGCGAAACATGTCTCTATCTCCGGTCATGTGATCGGTACATCCACTATCAAGAATCCACTCTTTTCCTCCGGCCATGTAATCTAGATGATTTGCCATAAGACTAAGGTTCATCATGGTCTTCTCAAATTCAACATCAAAATCTTCGTCTCCATCATAACAGCCATGCTCAGCATCATCATTATCAACATGTATATGATCATCACCTAGGGCAATGAATTCATTAGTTTCATGATCATGACAATGTTCAAGTTTATCAATTCTAATAGCTTCCGTGATGACATTACTAATAGTTCTAACATCTCCTTTAGCACGCATAAGATCATGAAGCTTGAAAAAGCAATCATCAAAGTTGGGATCATTGGGACTCATCTTGTGAAAAGCAATAGTCTTATGAAGAATCTCATCAAGATTCTTTAAAGAGTAATCGGGATATCGCTTTTCTAAATCATGCCATAGGGTATAAGCACATTCAAGTTTTGCATACAACCAAGCACAATATTAGGTAATCCTCCAATGATAAGATTGACGGTTCTAAGATTACGAAGCATGTCAATTTCCTCTTCATGAGTGGGACGCAAGGGATCAATGGGATGCACATAAGGATTATGAATATACTTGCATAACTTAAATTCATCAAAGATATCAAGCGTTTCATCTTTCCAAGCATTATAATACTCCCCATTGAGAATAGGCACTCTACGTCTAAGACTCCCCAAAGTAGACACATCCATCTCCCTCCAATGGTGATTAAACCAAGGAAATGGAGACTAAAGCTCTGATACCAATTGTAGGGTCGAGGAGATAGGTCTAGAGGGGGGTGAATAGACTACTTGACTAAATAAAAATCCTTCCTTTTGCCATATTTAGTTATGGGCAGATTTTAGCAATTATGACAAGTCAAGCAATCAACCTAAACATGCAATTCTAAGAGTATAGCAGCGGAAAGTAAAACATTGCATATGAAGGTAAAGGGAAGGGTTTGGAGAAGGCAAACGCAATGGAGACACGGAAATTTTTGTCGTGGTTCCGATAGGTGGTTCTATCATACGTCCATGTTGATGGAGACTTCAATCCACAACGGGTAATAGCTGCGCGAGTCCACGGAGGGCTCGACCCATGAAGGGTCCACGAAGAAGCAACCTTGTCTAACCCACCATGGCCATCGCCCATGAAGGACTTGCCTCACTCGGGTAGATCTTCATGAAGTAGGCGATCTCCTTGCCCTTACAACTTCTTGGTTCAACTCCACATCACATCGGAGGCTCCCAAGCGACACCTAACCAATCTAGGAGACACCACTCTCCAAAAGGTAATAGACGGTGTGTTGATGATGAACTCCGTGCTCTTGTGCTTCAAATGATAGTCTCCCCAACACTCAAATAACTCCTCACAGATTTGGCTATGGTGAAAGAAGGATTTGAGTGGAAAGCAACTTGGGAAAGGCTAGAGAACAAGATTTAAGTGGTAGGAATGGAATATCTTGATCTCAACACATGAGTAGGTAGTTCTCTCTCAGAAATCGTGTGATAGAAGGGTAGGCACGTTCTGATGGCTCTCTCTCTTGTGAAAGATGAGGTGGAGGGGTATATATAGCCTCCACACAAAATCCAACCGTTACACACATTTGACCAAACTCGGTGGGACAGAAACAAGAATCTCGGTGAGATCAAAGTTAGCAAAGATGTGAACGTTAGGAATCTTGGTGGGACCGACTGGAACAACTCGGTGGGACCGATGTGCTAGGGCTTAGGGCAAACCTCATCTTGGTGGCACCGTTGCATCAACTCGGCAAGACCGAAGTGAAGCAAATAAGGCAACAGAGAGTTGGTAAGCCATCTCGGTGAGACCGATTGGCAAAACTCGGTGAAACCAAAGTAAATGCAAACGATAACAGAGAGTTGGCAAGGCCATCTCAGTTAGACCGAGATCCGTATCGGTGTGACCGAACTGTATTGACCGGAAACTTAAATACATGTGTGAATACATAAACAAATACTATGTCCCTAGTGAGCCTCTACTAGACTAGCTCGTTGACCAAAGATGGTTAAGGTTTCCTAACCATAGACATGAGTTGTCATTTGATAACGGGATCACATCATTAGGAGAATGATGTGATGGACAAGATCCAACTGTAAGCTTAGCATTCGATCGTATCACTTGAGTTTATTGCTATATCTTTCTTCATGTCAAGTATCTGTTCCTTAGACCATGAGATCATGCCACTCCCGGATACCGAAGTAATACTTAGTGTGTATCCAAATGTCACTTCGTAACTAGGTGATCATAAAGGTGCTCTACAGGTGTAGGGTCGAGGAGATAGGTCTAGAGGGGGGTGAATAGACTACTTGACTAAATAAAAATCTTTCCCTTTCCCAATTTTAGTTATGGGCAGATTTTACCAATTATGACAAGTCAAGCAATCAACGTACACATGCAATTCTAAGAGTATAGCAGCGGAAAGTAAAACATTGCATACGAAGGTAAAGGGAAGGGTTTGGAGAAGGAAAACGCATTGGAGACACGGAGATTTTTGTCATGGTTCCGATAGGTGGTGCTATCATACGCCCACGTTGATGGAGACTTCAACCCACAAAGGGTAACGGCTGCACGAGTCAACGGAGGGCTCCACCCACGAAGGGTCTACGAAGAAGCAACCTTGTCTATCCCACCATGGCCATCGCCCACGAAGGACTTGCCTCACTCGGGTAGATCTTCACGAAGTAGGCGATCTCCTTGCCCTTAAAAACTTCTTGGTTCAACTCCACATCACGTCGGAGGCTCCCAAGCGACACCTAACCAATCTAGGAGACACCACTCTCCAAAAGGTAATAGGCAGTGTGTTGATGAAGAACTCCTTGCTCTTGTGCTTCAAATGATAGTCTCCCCAACACTCAAACAACTCCTCATAGATTTAGCTATGGTGGAAGAAGGATTTGAGTGGAAAGCAACTTGAGAAAGGCTAGAGAACAAGATTTAAGTGGTAGGAATGGAATATCTTGATCTCAACACATGAGTAGGTAGTTTTCTCTCAGAAATCGTGTGATAGAAGTCTAGGCATGTTCTGATGGCTCTCTCTCTCTTGTGAAAGATGGGATGGAGGGGTATATATAGCCTCCACACAAAAATCCAACCGTTATACACATTTGACCAAACTCGGTGGGACTGAAACAAGAATCTTGGTGAGACCGAAGTGAGCAAAGATGTGACCGTTAGGAATCTCGGTGGGACCGACTGGAACAACTCGGTGGGACCGACGTGCTAGGGCTTAGGGAAAACCTCATCTCGGTGTCACCGATTGCATCAACTCGATGAGACCGAAGTGAAGCAATAAGGCAACAGAGAGTTGGCAAGCCATTTCGGTGAGATCGATTTGCAAAACTCGGTGAGACCGAAGTAAATGCAAACGATAACAAAGAGTTGGCAAGGCCATCGCAGTGAGACCGAGATCCGTATTGGTGTGACCGAATCGTTAGGGTTTCTGGCAGTGGCTATGTCAACATGAACTCGGTGGCTCTGGATAGGAAATATCGGTGGGGCCGAGTTTGGGGTTTAGGTTTTGGACATATTTGGATGTAGAGAGTGGTTGAGGGTTTTGGAGCAATATCACTAAGCATTTGAGCAAGTAGACCGTTAAGCAACACCTCATCCCCTTTTAATAGTATCGGCTTTCCTATGGACTCAATGTGATCTTGGATCACTTAAAGAAAAAAGGTAGAGTCTTGAGCTTTTGCCAATCCTTGTCCTTAGTATTTTGAGGGGTTCCACTACTCCTTGTCCTTGACACGCCAATGTTGAACTTATCTGAAATTTACTAGATAGAAACATTAGTCCAACAACATGTATATTGGCATGAATTACCAAAACCACCAAGGGAGCAAGTGCGCTTTCAACAGGTATCTCTAAAGGTCTCTGTTGGGTTGCATGGATCGAGACTGGGATTTGTCACTCCGTATGACGGAGAGATATCTCTAGGCCCTCTCGGTAATACAACATCGTAAAGAGCTTGCAAGCAATGTGGCTAATGATTTAGGTTCGGGATCTTGTATTACAGAACGAGTAAAGAGACTTGCCGGTTACGAGATTGAACTAGGTATGGAGATACCGACGATCGAATCTCGGACAAGTAACATATCTTCGGACAAAGGGAATTGTACACGGGATTGACTGAATCCTCGACATCATGGTTCAACCGATAAAGATCTCCTTTGAATATGTGGTAATCAATATGGGCATCCAAGTTCCGCTATTGGTTATTGATCGGAGAAGAGTCTCGGTCATGTCTGCATATTCCCGAACTCGTAGGGTCGCACACTTAACGTTCGGTAACGCTAGGGTAGTATTGAGATATTCATATGGAAATGTACGAAGGTTGTTCAGAGTTCCGGATGGGATCCAGGACATC
This sequence comes from Thinopyrum elongatum, assembly GCA_011799875.1. Taxonomy (NCBI): domain Eukaryota; kingdom Viridiplantae; phylum Streptophyta; class Magnoliopsida; order Poales; family Poaceae; genus Thinopyrum; species Thinopyrum elongatum. The sequence continues at coordinate 551,589,512 of CM022303.1, forward strand.
ACGAGGAGCTCTAGAATGGTCCGGAGGTAAATATTTATATATGGAAAGTTGTTGTCGGAGTTCCAAAAAAATCTTTTTTTTTTGGTATTGTACCGAGAAGCTTCTGGAAGCTTCCGGAGGGGTCTGGAAGTCCACAAGTGGATTCCACCAGCCCCTAGGGCATGCATGGGCAGTAGGGGGGTGCCCTGGCCCTATTGGGTCTGGAGCACCAGCTCCCACAAGGCCCATGCGCCTGGGAAGGAGAAACCCTAAGTGGGAGGGAGTTCACTTGCCCTGGGAGGCAAGTTTCCTCCCTAGGACGCCTCCCCTCCTTGGAGGAGGGGCTAGGGCTGCGCCCCCAGCCCTCCCACACCCCTATATATAGTGGGGAGGGGGCGCAAGGGGTGGGGACACCAAACCCAAGTCTCCTCTCTCTCCCGATAAGCCTCCACATCGATCCGTCAGCACTTGGCGAAGCCCTGTCGGTGTTCCGCTGCCATTACCACCACCACGCCGTCATGTAGGTTCAGATCTCATCTACCTATTCTCCCTCTCTTACTATACCAAGAACAAGGATACGTCACCGAGCCGGACGTGTGCTAAACTCAGAGGTGTCGCACGTGCGGTGCTCGGAACAGATTGGATCGCGACGCGAGTACGACTACGCCAACCACGATCTCTAGATCATTAATGCTTTCGGTCTACAAGGGTATGTAGACACACTCCCCTCTCGTTGCTATGCATCTCCTAGATTAGATCTTGGGTGTTTCGTAGGAAAAATCTTGATTTTAATGCAACGTTCCCCAATAGTGACATCATGAGCTAGGTCTATCCGTATATGTATATGCACGAGTAGAACACAAAGAAGTTGTGGCGTTCATGCTCAAATTTCTTACCTCTCTTGTATTATTTGGATTCGGCGGTATTGTGGGATGAAGCGGCTCGGACCAACTTTACATGTCCTCGCAAATGAGACCGGTTCCACCGACTGGCATGCAACTTGTTTTGCATAAGGTGGCTAGCGGGTGCCTGTCTCTCCTACTTTAGTTGAATCTGATTTGACAAAGGCGGTCCTTGTAGAAGGTTAAAAGGAAACTTGATTATCACCATTGTGGCTTTGCATAGGTAAGAACGGTTCTTGCTAGTTGCCCATAGCAGCCACGTAAAATTTGTAACAACAAAGTAGAGGACGTCTAACTTGTTTTTGGAGGGCATGTTGTGATGTGGTATGGCCAAAGCGTGATGTGATATATGTTGATGTATGAGATGACCATATTTTGTAATAGGTTCACGACTTGCATGTCGATGAGTACGGTAACCGGTAGGAGCCATAGGGTTGTCTTTAATTTTTTAATCGCCATATAATTGCTTTACTTTATCGCTATGCGTTAGCAATAGTTGTAGAAGCAATAGTTGGTGGAGACAACCACGTGACGACACAATCATGGAGATCATGGTGTCATGCCGGTGATGATGGAGATCAAGCCGGTGCTTGGAGATGGAGATCAAAAGCACAAGATGATAATGGCCATATCATGTCACATATTGATTGCATGTGATGTTTATCTTTTTTATGCATCCTATTTTCTTAGGACGACAGTAGCATTATAAGATGACCCCTTCATTTAATTTCAAGAAATTGTGTTCTCCCTAAGTATACACCGTTGCAAAAGTTAGTCGTTTCGAAGCACCTCGTGATGATCGGGTGTGATAGACTCTTTGTTCGCATACAACGGGTGTAAGCCAGTTTTACACATAATAATACATGGGTTAAACTTGACGAGACTAGCATGTACAGACATGGCCTCGGAACACGGGAGATCGAAAGGTCGAACATGAGTCATATAGTAGATATGATCAACATGGAGATGTTCACCATTGATGACTACCCCATCTCACGTGATGATCGGACATGGGTTAGTTGATTTAGATCATGTATCACTTAGACAACTTGAGGGATGTTGATTTAAGTGGGAGTTCATTAGCAATTTGATTAAGTGAGCTAATTATCATGAACATAGTTTAAAATTGTCTTTGCAAATTATGTTGTAGATCAATAGCTCACGTTGTAGCTCCCTGTTTTTTAATATGTTCCTAGGGAAAGACTAAGTTGAAAGATATTGTAAGCAATTATGCAGACTAGGTCCGTAGTCTGAGGATTGTCTTCGCTGCTGCACAGAAGGCTCATGTCCTTGATGCACCGCTCGATGTTCCAACCCCTCTAGCGTCGTTGATACGTCTCCAACATATCTATAATTTATTATTGTTCCATGCTGTTATATTATCAATCTTGGATGTTCTATATACCTTTACAAGCAATTATATATCATTTTTTGGGACTAACCTATTAACCTAGTACCTGGTGCCAGTTTTTGTTTTCTGCCTGTTTTTTGTTTTCCGGAATATCAATATCAAATGAAGTCCAAATGACACGAAACTTTTTGGAGATTTTTTTCTGGACATAATGAACACTAGAAACTTCGGGAGGAGGCCAGAAGACCCAGGAGGTGGCCACAAGCCACCAGGGCGCGCCTGGGGGGCAGGCGCGCCCTGGTGCCTTGTGGGCCCCCTTGCTCCTTTTGACCTAATTCCACCTCTATAATACCCATAAATCAGGAAACCCACGGGGGAGTCCACGAAATACTTTTTCCGCCGCCGCAAGCCTCTGTTCTTGAGAGATCCCATCTGGAGGCCTTTTCCGGTACTCCACCGGAGGGGGAATCAATCACAAAGGGGCTCTACATCAACCTTGCTATCCTTCCGATGATGCGTGAGTAGTTTACCATAGACCTTCGGGTCCATAGTTAGTAGCTAGATGGCTTCTTCTCTCTTTTTGATCTTTAATACAATGTTCTCCTCGATGTTCTTGGAGTTCTATCTGATGTAATCACTTTTTGCAGTGTGTTTGTTGGGATCCGATGAATTGTGAGTTTATGATCAGATTATCCATGAATATTATTTGAGTTATTTGAGTATTCTCTGAACTCTTTTATGCATGATTATTATAGCATCGTATTTCTCTCCGGTCTATTGATTTGGTTTGGCCAACTAGATTAATTTGTCTTGCAATGGGAGAGGTGCTTTGTAATGGGTTTGATCTTGCGGTGCTCAATCCCAGTGACAGAAAGGGACATGACACGTATGTATGGTTGCTATTAAGGGTAAAAAGATGGGGTTTATTCATGCGTGGGTTTATCTTGTGTACATCATGTCACCTTGCTTAAGGCGTTACTCCGTTCCTTATGAACTTAATAATCTAGATGCATGCTGGATAGCGGACGATGTGTGGAGTAATAGTAGTAGATGCAGAATCATTTCGGTCTACTTGTCTCGGACGTGATGCCTATATACATGATCATTGTCTTGGATATCGTCATGATTATTTGCTTTTCTATCAATTGCCCAACAGTAATTTGTTTACCCACCTTATGTTATTTCTATGAGAGAAGCCTCTAGTGAAAATTATGGCCCCCGGGTCTACTTTTACCATATATTAAAATCCTAAAACTACTTGCTGCACCTTTTTATTATTTATTTTATTTTGTATTTTTGTTTGATCTATTACTCTATCACATACAATTTAATCTTGCACTTTACCGTCGAGGGATTGACAACCCCTCGTTTGTGTTGGGTGTGAGGACTTGTTTGCTTGTGTGCAGGTGATGTTCACGGGTTGTTGCTTGGTTCTTCTACTGGATTGATAACCTTGGTTTCATAACTGAGGGAAATGTTGGAAATATGCCCTAGAGGCAATAATAAATTGGTTATTATCATATTTCCCATTCATGATAAATGTTTATTATTCATGCTAGAATTATATTGACCAGAAACTTAAATACATGTGTGAATACATAAACTACACCGTGTCCCTAGTAAGCCTCTACTAGACTAGCTCGTTGATCAAAGATGGTTATGGTTTCCTAACCATAGACATGAGTTGTCATTTGATAATGGGATCACATCATTAGGAGAATGATGTGATGGACTAGACCCAACCGTAAGCTTAGCATCAGATCGTTTAAGTTATTTGCTATAACTTTCTTCATGTCAAGTATATGTTCCTTCGACCATGAGATCATGCAACTCCCAGATACCGGAGGAATACCTTGTGTGCTATCAAACCTCACTTCATAACTGGGTGATCATAAAGATGCTCTACAGGTATCTCCGAAGGTGTCTGTTGGGTTGGCATGGATTGAGACTGGGATTTGTCACTCCGTATGACAGAGAGATATCTCTGGGCCCTCTCGGTAATACAACAACGTAAAGAGCTTGCAAGCAATGTGCCTAATGAGTTAGTCACGAGATCTTGTATTATGGTACGAGTAAAGAGACTTGCCGATAACGAGATTGAACTAGGTATGGACATACCGACGATCGAATCTCGGGCAAGTAACATATCGCCGGACAAAGGGAATCGCATACGGGATTGACTGAATCCTTGACATCATGGTTTAGCCGATAAAGATCTTCATGGAATATGTAGGAACCAATATGGGCATCCAGGTCCCGCTATTGGTTATTGACCGGAGAGGTGTCTCGGTCATGTCTACATGATTCTCGAACCCGTAGGGTCCGCACGCTTAACGTTCGATGACGCTAGAGTAGTATTGGGATATGTGCATTGGTAACTGAATGTTGTTCAGAGTCCCGGATGAGATCCCTGACATCACGAGGAGCTCTAGAATGGTCCGGAGGTAAAGATTCATATATAGGAAGTCCTGTTTTGGTCGCCGAAAAGGTTTCAGTCATTATCGGTATTGTACCGGGAGTGCCGGAAGGGGTCCGGGGGTCCATCGGGGGGGTCCACCTACCCCGGGGGGCCACATGGGTTGTAGGGGGTGCGCCTTGGCCTATATGGGCCAAGGGCACCAGCCCTAAGGGGCCCATGCTCCAAGAAAGAGGATAAAGAAGAGTCCTAAGGGTGGAAGGCACCCCCCGAGGTGCCTTGGGATGGGAGGAAACCTCCCTAGGCCTAGCCGCACCACCTCCCTTGGAGGAGGGGCCAAGCCCGTGCCCTAGATCTCCCCCTTGCCTCCTATAAATAGTGGGGGAGAGGGAGGGGCTGGACACACCAAATCCCACGCCCCGGTGGCAGCCCTACCTCTCCCAAAACCCTGTTTTCTCCTCAGATTGGTTCCGGCAGTGTTTGGCGAAGCCCTGCCGGGATGGCACCACCACCATCTCCACCACGCCGTCGTGCTGGTTGAGATCCCATCTACTTCTCCTCTCTTGCTTGCTGGATCAAGAATGAGGAGACGTCATCGAGCCACACGTGTGCTGAACGCGGAGGTGCCGCCCGTTCGGCGCTAGATCGGATTGGATCATGAATGGATCGCGAAGAGTACAACTACATCAACCGCGTTATATACGCTTCCGCTTTCGGTCTACAAGGGTATGTAGACACACTCCCCTCTCATTTCCATGCATCTCCTAGATTAGATCTTTGGTGTTTCGTAGGAAATTTTTTATTTTCTTGCAACGTTCCCCAACAGTGCGATGTCCATACCTTGTCCACTCGCCGTGTGGATCTGTTTCGTGCCGGTGTAGCGATCACGTGCATCTTGTTTTTCCAACTCCCCTATCACATGATCAGTTGCGCCTGTGTCGAGATACCAATTTGTGTCCACCCCATAGGAGTGAACAGCGTTGGCAGACCGGTTTCCGTCGTTGCCGCCGGTGTTGCCACCGCCGTTGCTGCCTCCGCCGCTGGCAGGGTGGTAGACGTTGTTGTTTTAGCCATGGTCAAAGTGCTTCTTGCAGTGCCACGCACCATGCCCTTCAAGTTTGCAGATATGGCACTTCTCGCGGTCACCACGATCACCGCCTCCTTGACGGGGCGCCCCTCCAAAGCGCTGCCGCCATAGTTGTCGGAGTAGCGGGCACCCGTGTTGTTGTTGGTGTTGTTGTTGTTGTTGTAGCCATGAGAGCCACTACCACCGCCGCCATAACCACCGCGGTTGGAGTTGCCACCGCGTCCTCTGCCTCGGGCTGCAAGGTTGGCGGAGTGGTTGGAATGGTAGGCGGCGTTCTGTGTTGTGATGCGGGCTTCAGCAGTGAGTAGCAGAGAGAAGAGTTCACCGAGACCGATGGGTTGCTCGGTGGCAATGCGGGTGGAGATGGCCGAGACGAATCCCTTGTAGTCGGGTTCGTGAAGGAGTCCCTGCAAGATGTGAGAGATGACATCGTCCTCTTCCAGCGGCTTGCCGGCGGCTGCTAGCTCGTCGGCGATGCTCAACAACTTGGTGTAGTAGGCCGCCGCTGAGAGATCTCCTTTGCGGGTATGCTCGATCACAGTGCGGAGCTGGATCACCCTCGCCCTCGTCAGCGAGGCAAAACTCTGCAACAGGGCCTTCCAGAGCATGGTAGCGGTGGTGTGGGGGCTGACCAGTAGCAGGACCTCACGAGAGGACTTGCTGATCTTGGGTTACCCACACAACATGTTCGGGGTTGGGCGTCAAGGTGATCTCCTTCTTGCCAGAGACATCCTTCTCCGAGAGGATCATGACAGGAGGCTCCTTGATCAAGCCATCCAAGTAGCCCATCATCCCTGCCGCCTTGACGTGCGGCAGGACTTGTGCCTTCCAGACTTTGTGATGGTGTGGCCGAGGGAGGCGAGGGAGGGCGCGGCCATGGCGATAGATGAGGAGCTCGACATAGCTAGATGCGGTGGAAGGAGGGAACTCTGTATACCATATAAAAACTTAGATGAAGCGTATGCCTAGTAGGGACGCGTTACGTGTTAATATAGGACCGGAGTCAATCTGTTACAGGAGGTTGAGATGGCGTGGATTGCACATCAAGGAAGCAATCTTAACAACCTAAATAATCTCAACTGAACATATCTCTACATACGGTTTATACATCATCGTATATTACATGTTTAACAAGGACGTCAGCTTACTGCCGAATATGTAGGTATTAGTTCCTCACCATGGGTGATAATATCTTCGGTTTTTATGTTCAATCCATTTGGTGCCAGTCTAATATGCAACATGGAAGCTCTGTTTCGTGCAGTGATACCTATTGTGGAGGAAACCACGTGCCTTGTGCAAAAGCGAGTATGATTATCAGGGCGTGCATGGATCAGGTGCACAAAGTAGCTTGCCCAACTTCCACCCGACTAGATTATTATTAATTATATTTCAGTTCCAATTTGTGTTGGCTTCGGCATGCATGGGAACTCTCAAGCACGCCGGCTAGTCGGCACACAAGCTCTCGATCCTGTCGACGGACGACGCTCTGCTGCAGCCGGGCCTGACGGACTGCGTAAGGCCTGGATTCGGCTTGACGGGGAGCCGAGGCCAGCCGGGGAAACGTTGCTAGTATACCAGGTGTTGGAGGCCATTTGATCTGCGACGCCAGCATCCATGTGGTCCCTATCTTTGCCGATGAGCCCTCTCCTCCGAGCAGTACCTCAATCTCTTATTTGGGGTGCTTCATCGCTGAAACGAGGGTGGTCGTAAGCATCTTGTGTTGGAAATATTAGCACTTTTCTGACTAATCTAACCCACGAGTAAATGATAAGCATGGCAAATACGGTATGCATTTAATACCGATACCTAAGCATGTGAGCACGTACAGTACATAGAACCAAAACATGTATGAACAGCATATATACGGTTAGCACATGTACGAGCAGAAAGGGGATGAATGAGTCATACCCTCCGGTTGCCCAGGCCAACGCGGTGGCGGCGGCAACCTCGGCATCAGCCAAGGCCTTCTTCTTGGCGACTTCGTCGTCAGCCATGGAGTCGATGCAGGGGAAGTAGTTGAAGCAGAGGCGGACGGAGATGGGGACAGATCGGGAGCAGTCGCGTCGAGACGCTCCCCAAAAACCTTATTGCTGTTCTCCCGGGCAGGATCTCGAACAACAGGGTTCCGGAGGCACCTGCTCTCCCGACCAACCGTGCACGCGGTCGTCAGGATGGGGTCGCCAGAAGCAGCACAGAGAGAGGAACAGTAGATGATGGCTATGTTTGTGCGAGAGGGAGTGAGTGAATTGAGTTAGGGTTCACTCCACTGGCCAGCGCCTTCTTATATAGGCCGTCAGGTAGATGCGCCTGGGCTCAGGCCCACGGTCCAACGTCTCGGACAGTGGTGCTTCCGTAAGCGACTCGTTAATTAATTAATAATTAATTAACCATTCCTGACCAACAAAAATAAGCTTTGGCTCGGCTCATTCCCACAACCAGCGGCGCGCGCGCGCGTCATGACGAGGCGAGGCGGGAGGAGGAGGAGGAGGAGCGCGCGCGTACAACTCCTATTCCCAAGCTCCCAATAACAAGTGGTAGAGCAGCCCTTATAAAGAGGTCTCACTCTTCTTATTGTAGCAGTATGGTACTAAACTTCCCACACTTCCCACCACTTACCGTGCACATTAATGGGCCTAAGAGATTAACCAGAGATTACTGTCTTATATGGGCCTAAGCCCATCCATCAATCCCCCCACCAGATCTCGAGGCACATAAGTTTTTCAACTGTTCCAAACAATGTTTGATATACCGGAATTTTCAGTGGAGACTGTTAAGTTGAACTTCCACCTAGAGCAATAGGATTAGACTTCTTCACAACTGAACAATGGACTATGCCTTGAATTGTCAGTTTGGCGTGCAGAAGTTTCGCCTATTGTCAGCTGATACGTGGCTGCGGAAGGCTAAACCCCACGGGTGGAGCTTATTAGTCATACTCTGTACCTTCTAATGAGCTTCTTAGAGATCACCCAATCTCATAGACTGTGACCAGCAGTCGGGCTCACATAGGTGTGTTCCTCCAAAGAATGCTCTGTAGGTTAGCATCTTGCTTACATAAGCTTTGGAACACATTAAGACAAAAGTCAGCCTGCCTTACAGAATTGAGAGTACTATTGCATCTCCAACGGAGTGGGTTAATTAATGATACTCTCCTCAGTTGACCGCTGGATTGTTTTCCCAGGGCCTAATTCACGGTATCTCCGATCACATAGGTTGGGTTACCCCCATGGCAACCTACGTGGGTCTCATACCCATCTCCCTCGATGCATTTTCTATCACAATCCGTGATAGCCCTTTTGTAAAAGGGTCTGCCAGATTTTTAGCTGTCTGGATATAATCCAACACTATCACTCCGGAGTTTCTTGATTTTCTGACAGATTTTAATCTTCTTCTTATATGCTTTGTGGATTTCATGTTGTCCTTTGAACTCTTAGCTTTGGCAATCACAGTTTGATTGTCACAGTTCATAAGGACAGTCGGGACTGGTTTATCAACCACTGGCAAATCCATCAAAAGCTCTCAAAGCCATTCTGCTTCGACGCATGATGTGTCTAATGCTGTGATTTCTGCTTCCATAGTCGATCTCGTTAAGATCGTCTGCTTGCAAGACTTCCAGGAAACAGCACCACCACCAAGTGTGAAGACATATCCACTTGTGGCTTTCATCTCATCAGCATCAGATATCCAATTCGAATCACTGTACCCCTCAAGTACATCGGGTACCCAGAATAGTGAATTCCGTAGTTCATAGTATCTTGCAAGTAACGCATCACTCGCTCAACAGAATGCCAATGCACATCTCCCAGATTGGAAACAAACCGACTCATCTTGCGCACATCAAATGAGATGTCAGGACGAGTAGCACAAGCTAGGTACATGAGTGAACCAACTACTTGAGAATATTGATGGAAATATGCTCTAGAGGCAATAATAAAATGGTTATTATTATATTTCCTTAATCATGATAAAGGTTTATTATTCATGCTAGAATTGTATTGACTGGAAACTTAAATACATGTGTGGATACATAAACAAATATTGTGTCCCTAGTGAGCCTCTATTAGACTAGCTCGTTGATCAAAAGATGGTTAAGGTTTCCTAACCATAAACATGAGTTTTCATTTGGTAACGGGATCACATCATTAGGAGAATGATGTGATGGACAAGACCCATCCGTTAGATTAGCATATGATCGTTTAGTTTATTGTTACTGCTTTCTTGAATGTCAAATACATGTTCCTTTGACCATGAGATCATGCAACTCCCGGATACCGGAGGAATAACTTGTGTGCTATCAAACATCACAATGTAACTCGGTGATCATAAAGATGCTCTACAGGTATCTCCGAATGTGTTTGTTGAGTTGGCATGGATCGAGATTGGGATTTGTCACTCCGAGTATCGGAGAGGTATCTCTGGGCCCTCTCGGTAATACACATCATAATAAGCCTTGCAAGCAAATGACTAATGAGTTAGTTATGAGATGATGTATTACAGAACGAGTAAAGAGACTTGTCGGTAACGAGATTGAACTAGGTATGAAGATACCGACGATCGAATCTCGGGCAAGTAACATATCGATGGACAGGAAATTACGTATGTTGTCATAACGGTTTGACCGATAAAGATCTTCGTAGAATATGTAGGAGCCAATTTGGGCATCCAGGTTCCGCTATTGGTTATTGACCGGAGAGGTGTCTCGGTCATGTCTACATAGTTCTCGAACCCGTAGGGTCCGCACGCTTAACGTTCGTTGACGATATAGTGTTATATGAGTTATATGATTTGGTGACCGAATGTTGTTCGGAGTCCCGGATGAGATCACGGACATGACAAGGAGTCTTGAAATGGTCGAGAGGTAAAGATTAATATATAGGATGACGGTATTCGGACACCGGAAGTGTTTCGGAGTGTACCGGGTAGTCATCGGAATATCGGAGGGGGTACCGGACACCCCTGGGAGGGTAATGGGCCTATTGGGCCATTAGAGGGGAGCACACCAGTTCACAAGGGGCTGGCGCACCCCCCTATGGCAGCCGGCCAAGTGGGGAAAGGAAAGGGGTGATTCTGAGGGGGTACCGGACACCCTCGGGAGGGTAATGGGCCTATTGGGCCATTAGAGGGGAGCACACCAGTCCACAAGGGGCTGGCGCACCCCCCTATGGCAGCCGGCCAAGTGGGGAAAGGAAAGGGGGGATTCTGAAGGAAATATGCCCTAGAGGCAATAATAAAGTTGTTATCTTATATTTCCTTATTCATGATAAAGGTTTATTATTCATGCTAGAATTGTATTTGATCGAAAACTTAAATACATGTGTGAATACATAAAAAAATACCGTGTCCCTAGTAAGCCTATACTAGACTAGCTCGTTGATCAAAGATGGTTAAGGTTTCCTAACCACAGACATGTGTTATCATTTGATAACGGGATCACATCATTAGGAGAATGATGTGATGGACAAGACCCATCAGTTAGCTTAGCATAATGATCGTTCAGTTTATTGATATTGCTTTCTTAATGTCAAATACATATTCCTTCGACTATGAGATTATGCAACTCCCGGATACCAGAGGAATACCTTGTGTGCTATCAAACGTCACAACGTAACTGGGTAATCATAAATATGCTCTACAGGTATCTCTGAAGGTGTTTGTTGAGTTGGCATAGATCGAGATTAGGATTTGTCACTCCGAGTATCGGAGAGGTATCTCTGGGCCCTCTCGGTAATACACATCATAAGAAGCCTTGCAAGCAAAGTAACTAATGAGTTAGTTACAGGACGATATATTATGGAACGATTAAAGAGACTTGCCGGTAACGAGATTGAACTATGTATGAAGATACCGACGATCGAATCTCGGGCAAGTAACATACCGATGGACAAAGGGAATTACGTATGTTGTCATAACAGTTCGACTGATAAAGATCTTCATAGAATATGTAGGAGCCAATATGGGCATCCAGGTTCCACTATTGGTTATTGACTGGAGAGGTGTCTCGGTCATGTCTACATAGTTCTCAAACCCGTAGGGTCCGCATGCTTAACGTTCGTTGATGATATAGTGTTATATGAGTTATATGATTTGGTGACCGAATGTTGTTCGGATTCCCGGATGAGATTATGGACATGACGAGGAGTCTCGAAATGGTCGATAGGTAAAGATTTATATATAGGACGATGGTATTCGGACGCCGGAAGTGTTTCGGAGAAAACCGAATAGTCATCGGAGTACCAGAGGGGGTACCGGTCACCCCCGGGAGGGTATTAGGCCTATTGGGCCATAAGAGGGGAGCACACCAGCCCACAAGGGGCTGGTGCGCCCCCCATGGCAGCCGACCAAGTGGGGAAAGGAAAGGGGGGAGGATTCGGCCTCCCCTTCCTTCTCTCTTCCCCCCTTTCCTTTCTTCTCCGGCAAATAAGGAAAGGGGTGCGCCACTTGGGGAGGACCCCAAGTAGGATTTGGCCTACTTGGGGCACCCTCCTGGCTACTCCCTCCTCCCCCCCCACCTATATACATGTGGGAGGGGGGCACCTAGCACAAGCACAACAATCCCTTAGCCATGTGCGGTGCCCCCCTCCACCGTTTACACCCCCGGTCATATTTTTGTAGTGCTTAGGCGTAGCCCTGCAGAGATAGCTTCACCATCACCGTAAACACGCCGTCGTGCTGCCGGAACTCATCCACTACCTCACCGTCTTGCTGGATCAAGAAGGCGGAGGACGTCATCGAGCTGAACGTGAGCTGAACACAGAGGTGCCGTATGTTCAGTGCTCGATCGGTTGGAACGCAAAGAAGTTCGACTACATCAACCATGTTGTCAAACGCTTCCGCTTACGGTCTACGAGGGTACGTAGACACACTCTCCCCTCTCGTTGCTATGCATCTCCTTGATAGATCTTGCGTGTGCGTAGAATTTTTTTGTTTTCCATGCAATGTTTCCCAACAGTGGTATCAGAGCCAGGTCTATGCGTAGATGATATGCACGAGTAGAACACAAAGAGTTGTGGGCGGTGATAGTCATACTGCTTACCACCAACTTCTTATTTTGATTCGGCGGTATTGTGGGATGAAGCGGCCCGGACCAACCTTACATGTCCACGCACATGAGACCGGTTCCACTGACAGACATGCAACTAGTTTTGCATAAAGGTGGCTGGCGGGTGTCTGTTTCTCCTACTTTAGTTGAATCGTATTTGTCTACGGCCAGTCCTTAAAGAAGGTTAAAACAGCAAACTTGATGAAACACCGTTGTGGTTTTTGCCGTGGGTAAGAACGGTTCTTGCTAGAAGCCCATAGCAGCCACGTAAAACTTGCAACAACAAAGTAGAGAACGTCTAACTTGTATTTGTAGGGCATGTTGTGATGTGAGATGGTCAAGATATGATGTGATATATGTTGATGTATGAGATGATCATGTTTTGTAATATCGACAACCGGCAGGAGCCTTAGGGTTGTCTCTTTATTGTATGAAGTGCAAGCGCCATGTAATTGCTTTACTTTATCACTATGCGTTAGCGATAGTTGTAGAAGCAATAGTTGGCGAGACGACCCCGACGCAATGATGGAGATCAAGGTGTCGAGCCGGTGACGATGGAGATCATGACGATGCTTTGGAGATGGAGACCAAAAAGCACAAGATGATGATGGCCATATCATGTCACATATTTTGATTGCATGTGATGTTTATCCTTTATGCATCTTATTTTGCTTAGTACGATGGTAGCATTATAAGATGATCCATTCACTAAATTTCAAGATAAAATTGTTCTCCTCAAGTATGCACCGTTGCCAAAGTTCGTCGTTTCGAAGCACCACGTGATGATCGGGTGTGATAGACTCTACGTTCACATACAATGGGTGTAAGACAGTTTTGCACATGCAGAATACTTGGGTTAAACTTGACGAGCCTAGCATGTACAGACATGGTCTCGGAACACTGGAGACCGAAAGGTCGAACGTGAGTCATATAGTAGATATGATCAACTTAGATGTTCACCATTGATGACTACCCCATCTCACGTGATGATCGGACATGGGTCAGTTGATTTGGGTCATGTATCACTTAGATAACTTGAGGGATGTTTATTTAAGTGGGAGTTCATTAGTAATTTGATTAATTGAACTTAATTTATCATGAACTTAGTCTTATAGTTTTGCATATCTATGTTGTAGATCAATGGCCCGAGCTACCGTTCCCCTGAATTTTAATGCGTTCCTAGAGAAAGCTAAGTTAAAAGATGATGGTAGAAACTACACGGACTGGGTCCGTAACTTGAGGATTATCCTCATTGCTGCATAGAAGAATTATGTCCTTGATGCACCGCTAGGTGAAAGGCCTGCTGCAGGAGCTGATGCTGATGTTATGAACGTCTGGTAAGCTCGATCTGATGACTACTCAATAGTTCAGTGTGCCATGCTTTAGGGCCTAGAACCGGGACTTCAAAGATGTTTTGAACATGACGGAGCATATGAGATGTTCCAAGAGTTGAAGTTAATATTTCAAGCAAATGCCCGGTTTGAGAGATATGAAGTCTCCAACAAGTTCTATAGCTGCAAGATGGAGGACAACAGTTCTGTCAGTGAACACATACTCAAAATGTCTAGGTATCATAACCACTTGACTCAGCTGGGAGTTGATCTTCCAGTTGATAGTGTTATTGACAGAGTTCTTCAATCACTGCCACCAAGCTACAAAGGCTTCGTGATGAACTATAATATGCAAGGGATGAATAAAATGATTGTTGAGCTCTTCGCAATGCTTAAGGCCGCGGAGGTAGAAATCAAGAAGGAGCATCAAGTGTTGATGGTTAACAAGACCACTAGTTTCAAGAAAAAGGGCAAGGGAAAGAAAGGGAACTTCAATAAGAATGGCAAGTAACTTGCCACTCCCGGGAAGAAGCTCAAAGCTGGACCCAAGCCTGAAACTGAGTGCTTCTACTACAAAGGGACTGGTCACTGGAAGCAGAACTGCCCCAAATACTTGGCGGATAAGAAGGATGGCAAAGTGAACAAAGGTATATTTGATATACATGTTATTGATGTGTACCTTACTAATGCTCGTAGCAGCGCCTGGGTATTTGATACTGGTTCGGTTGCTCATATTTGTAACTCGAAACAGGAGCTGCAGAATAAACGAAGATTGGCTAAGGACGAGGTGACGATGCGCGTCGGAAATGGTTCCAAGGTCGATGTGATCACCGTCGGCACGCTACCTCTACATATACCTTCGGGATTAGTTTTAGACCTCGATAATTGTTATTTGGTGCTCGCATTGAGCATGAACATTATATCTGGATCTTGTTTATTGCGAGACGGTTATTCATTTAAGTCAGAGAATAATGGTTGTTCTATTTATTTGAATAATATCTTTTATGGTCATGCACCCTTGAAGAATGGTCTATTCTTGTTGAATCTCGATAATAGAGATACACATATTCATAATATTGATGCCAAAAGATGCAAAGTTGATAATGATAGTGCAACATACTTGTGGCACTGCCGTTTAGGTCATATTGGTGTAAAGCGCATGAAGAAACTCCATACAGATGGACTTTTGGAATCACTTGATTATGAATCATTTGATACTTACGAACCATGCCTCATGGGCAAGATGACTAAAACTCCATTCTCCGGAACAATGGAGCGAGCTAATGACTTATTGGAAATAATACATACCGATGTATGCGGTCCGATGAGTGTTGAGGCACGCGGCGGGTATCGTTATTTTCTGACCTTCACAGATGATTTGAGTAGATATGGATATATCTACTTAATGAAACACAAGTATGAAACATTTGGAAAGTTCAAAGAATTTCAGAGTGAAGTGGAAAATCATCGTAACAAGAAAATAAAGTTTCTACGATCTGATCGTGGAGGTGAATATTTGAGTTACGAGGTTGGCCTTCATTTAAAACAATGTGGAATTGTTTCACAACTCACGCCACCTGGAACACCACACCATAATGGTGTGTCCGAACATCGTAATCGTACTTTATTAGATATGGTGCGATCTATGATGTCTCTTACCGATTTACCACTATCGTTTTGGGGTTATGCATTAGAGACAGCCACATTCACGTTAAATAGGGCACCATCTAAATCCGTTGAGATGACACCGTATGAACTGTGGTTTGGCAAGAAACCTAAGCTGCCATTTCTTAAAGTTTGGGGTTGCGACACTTATGTCAAAAGGCTTCAGCCTGATAAGCTCGAACCCAAATCGGAGAAGTGCGTCTTCATAGGATACCCTAAAGAAACAATTGGGTACACCTTCTACCACAGATCCGAAGGCAAGATCTTTGTTGCCAAGAATGGAACCTTTTTAGAGAAGGAGTTTCTCTTGAAAGAAGTGAGTGGGAGGAAAGTAGAACTTGATGAGGTAATTGTACCTTCTCTCGAATTGGAAAGTAGCACATCAGAGAAATCCGTTCCCATGATGCCTACACCAACTAGAGAGGAAGCAAATAATAATGATGATGAAACTTCAGATCAAGTCGCTACTGAACCTCGTAGGTCGACCAGAGCACGATCCGCACGAGAGTGGTAAGGTAATCCTGTCCTAGAAGTCATGTTACTAGACCAAGGCGAACCTACGAACTATGAAGAAGCTATGACGAGCCCAGATTCCGATAAATGGCTTGAGGCCATGAAATCTGAGATAGGGTCCATGTATGAGAACAAAGTGTGGACTTTGGTGGACTTGCCCGATGATCAGCAAGCCATAGAAAATAAATGGATCTTCAAGAAGAAGATTGACGTTGATGGTAATGTTACTCTCTACAAAGCTCGACTTGTCGCCAAAGGTTTTCGACAAGTTCAAAGAGTTGACTACGATGAGACTTTCTCACCCGTAGCGATGCTTAAGTCTGTCCGAATCATGTTAGCAATTGCCGCATTTTATAATTATGAAATCTGGCAAATGGACGTCAAAACTGCATTCCTTAATGGATATCTTAAAGAAGAGTTGTATATGATGCAACCAGAAGGTTTTGTCGATCCTAAAGGTGCTAACAAAGTGTGCAAGCTCCAGCAATCCATCTATGGACTGGTGCAAGCATCTCGGAGTTGGAATATACGCTTTGATGAGGTGATCAAAGCATATGGTTTTATACAGACTTACGGTGAAGCCTGTATTTACAAGAAAGTGAGTGGGAGCTCTGTAGCATTTCTGATATTATATGTGGATGACATATTGTTGATTGGAAATGATATAGAATTTCTGGATAGCATAAAAGGATACTTGAATAAGAATTTTTCAATGAAAGACCTCGGTGAAGCTGCTTATTTGTTGGGCATCAAGATCTATAGAGATAGATCGAGACGCTTAATAGGACTTTCACAAAGCATATACCTTGATAAAGTTTTGAAGAAGTTCAAAATGGATCAGTCAAAGAAAGGATTCTTACCTATGTTACAAGGTGTGAAGTTGAGTCAGACTCAAAGCCCGACCACTGCAGAAGATAGAGAGAAAATGAAAGTCATTCCCTATGCCTCAGCCATAGGTTCTATCATGTATGCTATGCTGTGTACCAGACCTGATGTGTGCCTTGACATAAGTCTGGCAGGGAGGTACCAAAGTAATCCAGGAGTGGATCACTAGACAACGGTCAAGAACATCCTGAAGTACCTGAAAAGGACCAAGGATATGTTTCTCGTTTATGGAGGTGATGAAGAGCTCGTCGTAAATGGTTACGTCGATGCTAGCTTCGACACTGATCCGGATGACTCTAAGTCACAAACCGGATACGTGTTTATATTGAATGGTGGAGCTGTCAGTTGGTGCAGTTCCAAGCAGAGCGTCGTGGCGGGATCTGCGTGTGAAGCAGAGTACATAGCTGCTTTGGAAGCAGCACATGACGGAATCTGGATGAAGGAGTTCATATCCGATCTAGGTGTAATACCTACTGCATCGGGTCCACTGAAAATCTTTTGTGACAACACTGGAGCAATTGCCTTGGCGAAGGAATCCAGGTTTCACAAGAGAACCAAACACATCAAGAGACGCTTCAACTCCATTTGTGAAAAGGTCAAGGATGGAGACATAGAAATGTTCAAAGTACATATGGATCTGAATGTGGCAGACCCGTTGAATAAGCCTCTTCCGCGAGCAAAACATGATCAGCACCAAGACTCCATGGGTGTTAGATTCATTACAGTGTAATCTAGAATATTGACTCTAGTGCAAGTGGGAGACTGAAGGAAATATGCCCTAGAGGCAATAATAAAGTTGTTATTTCATATTTCCTTATTCATGATAAAGGTTTATTATTCATGCTAGAATTGTATTGATCGGAAACTTAAATACATGTGTGAATACATAAACAAATACCGTGTCCCTAGTAAGCCTCTACTAGACTAGCTCGTTGATCAAAGATGGTTAAGGTTTTATAACCATAGACATGTGTTGTCATTTGATAACGGGATCACATCATTAGGAGAATGATGTGATGGACAAGACCCATCCGTTAGCTTAGCATAATGATCATTCAGTTTATTGATATTGCTTTCTTCATGTCAAATACATATTCCTTCGACTATGAGATTATGCAACTCCCGGATACCGGAGGAATACCTTGTGTGCTATCAAATGTCACAACATAACTGGGTGATCATAAAGATGCTCTACAGGTATCTCCGAAGGTGTTTGTTGAGTTGGCATAGATCGAGATTAGGATTTGTCACTCCGAGTATCGAAGAGGTATCTCTGGGCCCTCTCGGTAATACACATCATAAGAAGCCTTGCAAGCAAAGTGACTAATGAGTTAGTTACAGGATGATGTATTACGGAACGAGTAAAGAGACTTGCCAGTAACGAGATTGAACTAGGTATGAAGATACCGACGATCGATTCTCGGGTAAGTAACATACCGATGGACAAAGGGAATTATGTATGTTGTCATAACGGTTCGACAGATAAAGATCTTCGTAGAATATGTAGAAGCCAATATGGGCATCTAGGTTCCGCTATTGGTTATTGACCGGAGAGGTGTCTCGGTCATGTCTACATAGTTCTCGAACCCGTAGGGTCCGCACGCTTAATGTTCGTTGATGATATAGTGTTGTATGAGTTATATGATTTGGTTACCGAATGTTGTTCGGAGTCCCGGATGAGATCATGGACATGACGAGGAGTCTCTAAATGGTCGAGAGGTAAAGATTGATATATAGGACGATGGTATTCGGACACCGGAAGTGTTTCGGAGAAAACCGGATAGTCATCGAAGTACCAAAGGGGGTACCGATCACCCCTGGGAGGGTATTGGGCCTATTGGGCCATAAGAGGGGAGCACACCAGCCCACAAGGGGCTGGCGTGCCCCCCATGGCAGCCAACCAAGTGGGGAAAGGAAAGGGGGGAGGATTCGGCCTCCCCTTCCTTCTCTCTTCCCCCCTTTCCTTTATTCTCCGGCAAATAAGGAAAGGGGGGCACCACTTGGGGAGGACCCCAAGTAGGATTCAGCCTACTTGGGGCACCCTCCTGGCTGCTCCCTCCTCCCCCCCACCTATATATATGTGGGAGGGGGGCACCTAGCACAAGCACAACAATCCCTTAGCCGTGTGCGGCGCCCCCTCCACCGTTTACACCCCCGGTCTTATTTTCGTAGTGCTTAGGCGAAGCCCTGCGGAGATAGCTTCACCATCACCGTCACCACGCCGTCGTGCTGCCGGAACTCATCCACTACCTTGCCGTCTTGCTGGATCAAGAAGGTGGAGGACGTCATCGAGTTGAACGTGTGCTGAACGCGGAGGTGCCATATATTCGGTGCTCGATCGGTTGGAACATGGAGAAGTTCGACTACATCAACCGCGTTGCCAAATGCTTCCGCTTACGGTCTACGAGGGTACGTAGACACACTCTCCCCTCTCATTGCTATGCATCTCCTTGATAGATATTGCATGTGCGTAGAAATTTTTTTGTTTTCCATGCAACGTTTCCCAACAGATTCGGCCTCCCCCTTCCTGCCCTCTCCCCCCTTTCCTTCCCCCCTCTGGCAAATATGGAAGGGGGCGCGGCCAAGGGCAGGAGCCCAAGTAGGATTCAGACCTTCTTGGGGCGCCTCTTGGCCTCTCCCCTCTCCCCCACACCTACATATATGTGGGAGGGGGGAGCCTAGCACAACCACGACAATTGCTTAGCCGTGTGCGGCACCCCCCTCCACCGTTTACACCCTCGGTCATATTTTCATAGTGCTTAGGCGAAGACCTATGGAGATCACTTCACCATCACTGTCACCATGCCGCCGTGCTGCCGGAACTCATCCACTACCTCACTGTCTTGCTGGATCAAGAAGGCGGAGGACGTCACCAAGCTGAACGTGTGCTGAACGCGGAGGTGTCGTATGTTCGGTACTCGATCGGTTGGAGCACGAAGAAGTTCGACTGCATCAACCGCGTTAACAAACACTTCCGCTTACGGTCTACGAGGGTACATAGGCACACTCCCCTCTCGTTGCTATGCATCTCCATGGATAGATCTTGCGTGTGCGTAGAATTTTTTTTGTTTTCCATGCAACGTTTCCCAACAGTGGCATCCGAGCCAGGTCTATGCGTAGATGATATGCACGAGTAGAACACAAAGAGTTGTGGGCGGTGATAGTCATACTGCTTACCACCAACGTCTTATTTTGATTCGGCCGTATTGTGGGATGAAGCGGCCCGGACCAACCTTACATGTCCATGCACATGAGACCGGTTCCACCGACAAACATGCAACTAGTTTTGCATAAAGGTGGCTGGCGGGTGTCTGTTTCTCCTACTTTGGTTGAATCGAATTTGACTACGGCCGGTCCTTGAAGAAGGGTAAAACAGCAAACTTGATGAATCACCGTTGTGGTTTTTGCGTAGGTAAGAATGGTTCTTGCTAGAAGCCCGTAGCAGCCACGTAAAACTTGCAACAACAATGTAGAGGACGTCTAACTTGTTTTCGCAGGGCATGTTGTGATGTGATATGGTCAAGACATGATGTGATATATGTTGATGTATGAGATGATCATGTTTTGTAATATCGACAACCGGTAGGAGCCTTAGGGTTGTCTCTTTATTGTATGAAATGCAAGCGCCATGTAATTGCTTTACTTTATCGCTATGCGTTAGCAATAGTTGTAGAAGCAATAGTTAGCGAGATGACCCCGACGCAACGATGGAGATAAAGGTGTCGAGCCGGTGACGATGGAGATCATGACGATGCTTTGGATATGGAGATCAAAAGCACAAGATGATGATGGCCATATCATGTCACATATTTTGATTGCATGTGAATTTTATCCTTTATGCATCTTATTTTGCTTAGAACGATGGTAGCATTATAAGATGATCCCTTCACTAAATTCGAAGATAAAAGTGTTCTCCCCGAGTGTGCACCGTTGCCAAAGTTCGTCGTTTTGAAGCACCTCGTGATGATTGGGTGTGATAGACTCTCCGTTCACATACAACGGGTGTAAGAAAATTTTGCACATGCAGAATACTTGGGTTAAACTTGACGAGCCTAGCATGTACAGACATGGTCTCGGAACACTGGAGACCGAAAGGTCAAACGTGAGTCATATAGTAGATATGATAAACATAGAGATGTTCACAATTAAAGACTACCCCATCTCACGTGATGATCGGACATGGGTTAGTTGATTTGGATCACGTATCACTTAGATAACTTGAGGGATGTTTATTTAAGTGGGAGTTCATTAGTATTTTGATTAATTGAACTTAATTTATCATGAACTTAGTCTTATAGTTTTGCATATCTATGTTGTAGATCAATGGCCCGAGCTACCGTTCCCCTGAATTTTAATGCGTTCCTAGAGAAAGCTAAGTTGAAAGATGATGGTAGCAACTACACGGACTGGGTCCGTAACTTGAGGATTATCCTCATTGCTGCACAGAAGAATTATGTCCTTGATGCACCGCTGGGTGACAGACATGTTGCAGGAGCTGAAGCAGATGTTATGAACATCTGGCAAGCTCGATCTGATGACTACTCGATAGTTCAGTGTGTCATGCTTTACGGCTTAGAACCGGGACTTCAAAGACGTTTTGAACGTCACGGAGCATATGAGATGTTCCAAGAGTTGAAGTTAATATTTCAAGCAAATGCCCGGGTTGAGAGATATGAAGTCTCCAACAAGTTCTATAGCTGCAAGATGGAGGACAATAGTTCTGTCAGTGAACACATACTCAAAATGTCTGGGTATCATAACCACTTGACTCAGCTAGGAGTTGATCTTCTAGTTGATAGTGTTATTGACAGAGTTCTTCAATCACTGCCACCAAGCTACAAAGGCTTCATGATGAACTATAATATGCAAGGGATGAATAAAACGATTCCTGAGCTCTTCGCAATGCTTAAGGCCGCAGAGGTAGAAATCAAGAAGAAGCATCAAGTGTTGATGGTTAACAAGACCACTAGTTTCAAGAAAAAGGACAAGGGAAAGAAAGGGAACTTCAAGAATAATGGCAAGCAAGTTGCCACTCCCGGGAAGAAGCCCAAAGCTGGACCCAAGCCTGAAACTGAGTGCTTCTACTGCAAAGGGAATGGTCACTGGAAGCGGAACTGCCCCAAATACTTGGCGGAAAAGAAGGATGGCAAAGTGAACAAAGCTATATTTGATATACATGTTATTGATGTGTACCTTACTAATGCTCGTAGCAGCGCCTGGGTATTTGATACTGGTTCGGTAGCTCATATTTGTAACTCGAAACAGGAGTTACAGAATAAACAGAGACTAGTTAAAGGGCGAGGTGACGATGTGTGTTGGAAGTGTTTCCAAGATTGATATGATCACCATCGCACACTCCCTCTACCTTCGGGATTAGTGTTGAGCCTGAATAAATGTTATTTGGTGTTTGCGTTGAGCATGAACAAGATTAGATCGTGTTTATTGCAATACGGTTATTCATTTAAGTCAGAGAATAATTGTTGTTCTGTTTAAATGAATAAAACCTTCTATGGTCATACACCCAATGTGAATGGTTTATTTAATCTCAATCGTAGTGATACACATATTCATAATATTGATGCCAAAAGATGCAAAGTTGATAATGATAGTGCAACATACTTGTGGCACTGCCGTTTAGGTCATATTGGTGTAAAACGCATGAAGAAACTCCATGCGGATGGACTTTTGGAATCACTTGATTATGAATCATTTGATACTTGTGAACCATGCCTCATGGGCAAGATGACTAAAAATCCGTTCTCCGGAACAATGGAGCGAGCTAATGACTTATTGGAAATAATACATACCGATGTATGCGGTTCGATGAGTGTTGAAGCATGCGGCGGATATCGTTATTTTCTGACCTTCACAGATGATTTGAGTAGGTATGGGTATATCAACTTCATGAAACACAAGTCTGAAACATTTGAAAAGTTCAAAGAATTTTAGAGTGAAGTGGAGAATCATCATAACAAGAAAATAAAGTCTCTACGATCTGATCGCGGAGGCGAATATTTGAGTTACGAGTTTGGCCTTCATTTAAAACAATGTGGAATTATTTCACAACTCACGCCACCTGGAACACCATAGCGTAATGGTGTGTCCGAACGTCGTAACCGTACTTTATTAGATATGGTTCTTTCTATGATGTCTCTTACAGATTTACCACTATCGTTTTGGGGTTATGCATTAGAGACAGCCGCATTCACGTAAAATAGGGCACCATCTAAATCCGTTGAGACAACACCGTATGAACTGTGGTTTGGCAAGAAACCTAAGCTGTCGTTTCTTAAAGTTTGGGGATGCGACGCTTATGTCAAAAGGCTTCACCCTAATAAGCTCGAACCTAAATGGGAGAAGTGCATCTTCATAGGATACCCTAAAGAAACTATTGGGTATACCTTCTACCACAGATCTGAAGGCAAGATTTTTGTTGCTAAGAATGGATCCTTTCTAGAGAAGGAGTTTCTCTCGAAAGAAGTGAGTGGGAGGAAAGTAGAACTTGATGAGGTAATTGTACCTTCTCTCGAATTGGAAAGTAGCACATCAGAGAAATTCGTTCCCATGATGCTTACACCAACTAGAGAGGAAGCTAATGATGATGATCATGAAACTTCAGGTCAAGTTACTACTGGACCTCGTAGGTCGAACAGAGCACGTTCCGCACCAGAGTGGTACGGTAATCCTGTCCTGGAAGTCATGTTATTAGACCATGGTGAACCTACGAACTATGAAGAAGCTATGATGAGCCCAGATTCCGATAAATGGCTTGAGGCCATGAAATCTGAGATAGGATCCATGTATGAGAACAAAGTATGGACTTTGGTGGACTTGCCCGATGATCGGCAAGCCATAGAAAATAAATGGATCTTCAAGAAGAAGACTGACACTGATGGTAATGTTACTGTCTACAAAGCTCGACTTGTTGCGAAAGGTTTTCGACAAGTTCGAGGAGTTGACTACGATGAGACTTTCTCACCCGTAGCGATGCTTAAGTCTGTCCGAATCATGTTAGCAATTGCCGCATTTTATGATTATGAAATCTGGCAAATGGACGTCAAAACTGCATTCCTTAATGGATTTCTTAAAGAAGAGTTGTATATGATGCAACCAGAAGGTTTTGTCGATCCTAAAGGTGCTAACAAAGTGTGCAAGCTCCAGCGATCCATCTATGGACTGGTGCAAGCATCTCGGAGTTGGAATATACGCTTTGATGAGGTGATCAAAGCATATGGTTTTATATAGACTTATGGTGAAGCCTGTATTTTACAAGAAAGTGAGTGGGAGCTCTGTAGCATTTCTGATATTATATGTGGATGACATATTGTTGATTGGAAATGATATAGAATTTCTGGATAACATAAAAGGATACTTGAATAAGAATTTTTCAATGAAAGACCTCGGTGAAGCTGCTTACATATTGAGCATCAAGATCTATAGGGATAGATCGAGACGCTTAATAGGACTTTCACAAAGCACATACCTTGACAAAGTTTTGAAGAAGTTCAAAATAGATCAGTCAAAGAAAGGGTTCTTGCCTGTGTTGCAAGGTGTGAAGTTGAGTAAATACTCAAAACCCGACCACGGCAGAAGATAGAGAGAGAATGAAAGTCATTCCCTATGCCTCAACCATAGGTTCTATAAAGTATGACATGCTGTGTGCCAGACCTATTGTGTACCTTGCCATGAGTTTGGCAAGGGGGTACAATAGTGATCCAGGAGGAGATCACTGGACAGCGGTCAAAATTATCCTTAGTTACCTAAGAAGGACTAAGGAGACATTTCTCGGTTATGGAGGTGATAAAGAGTTTGTCGTAAAGGGTTATGTCGATGCAAGCTTTGACACCGATTTGGATGACTCTGAGTCTCGATCTAAATACATATTGAAAGTGGGAGCAATTAGCTAGAGTAGCTCCATACAGAGCATTGTAGACATACAAATTTGCAAAATACATACGGATATGAATGTGGCAGACCCGTTGACTAAACTTCTCTCACAAGCAAAACATGATCACACCTTAGTACTCTTTGGGTGTTAATCACATGACGATGTGAACTAGATTATTGACTCTAGTAAACTCTTTGGGTGTTGGTCACATGGCGATGTGAACTAGATTATTGACTCTAGTAAACTCTTTGGGTGTTAGTCACATGGCGATGTGAACTATGGGTGTTAATCACATGGCGATGTGAACTAGATTATTGACTCTATTGCAAGTGGGAGACTGATGGAAATATAACCTAGAGGCAATAATAAAATGGTTATTATTATATTTCCTTAATCATGATAAAGGTTTATTATTCCTGCTAGAATTGTATTGACCGGAAACTTAAATACATGTGTGGATACATAAACAAATACCGTGTCCCTAGTTAGCCTCTACTAGACTAGTTCGTTGATCAAAAGATGGTTAAGGTTTCCTAACCATAGACATGAGTTGTCATTTGATAACGGGATCACATCATTAGGAGAATCATGTGATGGACAAGACCCATCCGTTAGCTTAGCATATGATCGTTCAGTTTATTGCTACTGCTTTCTTGAATGTCAAATACATGTTCCTTCGACCATGAGATCATGCAACTCCCGGATACCGGAGGAATATCTTGTGTGCTATCAAATGTCACAACGTAACTGGATGATCATAAAGATGCTCTACAGGTATCTCCGAAGGTGTTTGTTGAGTTGGCATGGATAGAGATTGGGATTTGTCACTCCGAGTATCGGAGAGGTATCTCTGGGCCCTCTCGGTAATACACATCATAATAAGCCTTGCAAGCAAATGACTAATGAGTTAGTTATGAGATGATGTATTACGGAACGAGTAAAGAGACTTGCCGGTAACGAGATTGAACTAGGTATGAAGATACCGATGATCGAATCTCGGGCAAGTAACATACCGATGGACAAAGGGAATTATGTATGTTGTCATAACGGTTCGACCGATAAAGATCTTCGTAGAATATGTAGGAGCCAATATGGGCATCCAGGTTCCGCTATTGGTTATTGACCGGAGAGGTGTCTCGATCATGTCTACATAGTTCTCGAACCCGTAGGGTCCGCACGCTTAACGTTCGTTAACGATATATTGTTATATGATTTGGTGACCGAATGTTGTTCAGAGTCCCGGATGAGATCACGGACATGACGAGGAGTCTCGAAATGGTCGAGAGGTAAAGATTGATATATAGGACGATAGTATTCGGACACCGGAAGTGTTTCGGAGTGTACCGGGTAGTCATCGGAATACCGGAGGGGGTACCGGACACCCCCGGGAGGGTAATGGGCCTATTGGGCCATTAGAGGGGAGCACACCATCCCACAAGGGGCTGGCGCACCCCCCTATGGCAGCCAGCCAAGTGGGGAAAGGAAAGGGGGAAGAGGGAAGAGGAAAGGGGGGATTCGGCCTCCCCCTTCCTTCCCTCTTCCCCCTTTCCTTCCCCCTCTGGCAAATATGGATGGGGGGCGGCCAAGGGCAGGAGCCCAAGTAGGATTCGGACCTACTTGGCGTGCCCCTTGGCCTCTCCCCTCTACCCCCCCCCCCACCTATATATATGTGGGAGGGAGCGCCTAGCACAACCACAACAATTTCTTAGCCGTGTGCGATGCCCCCCTCGACCGTTTACACCCTTGGTCATATTTTCGTAGTGCTTAGGCGAAGCCCTGCGGAGATCACTTCACCATCACCGTCACCACGCTGTCGTGCTGCCGGAACTCATCCACTACCTTGCCGTCTTGCTGGATCAAGAAGGCGGAGGATGTCACCGAGCTGAACGTGTGCTGAACGCGGAGGTACCGTACGTTCGGTACTCGATCGGTTGGAGCGCGAAGAAGTTCGACTACATCAACCACGTTAACAAACGCTTCCGCTTACGGTCTACGAGGGTATGTAGACACACTCTCCCCTCTCATTGCTATGCATCTCCATGGATAGATCTTGCGTGTGCGTAGAAATTTTTTTGTTTTCCATGCAACGTTTCCCAACAAATATCTCAATTGATCTACAGTTGTGCCTTCGAACTTTCGAATCCGCACGCTTGGATCATATGGTGTTGCAGAAGGTTTGCAGTCCGAATATCCAAAACGGCTCAAAATCTTCTCAACATAGTGGGATGGCAAAAGTGTAATTCCACCCTTAGTATTTCTCAGTAGCTTGATGTTCAAGATAACATCAGCCACGCCCAGGTCTTTCATCTCAAAGTTATGAGATAGAAAAGCCTTGACCTCCTCAATGACTTTGAGGTGGGTCCCAAATATCAGTATGTCATCGACATACAGACACAGTATTACTCCTTCGCCTCCACCATAGCGATAGTATACACATTTGTCAGCTTCATTAACAACGAAGCCAACAGATGTCAAAGTTGTATTAAACTTCTCATGCCATTGCTTAGGCACTTGTTTCAGGCCATACAAAGATTTCACTAGCCTGCACACCTTTCTTTCCTGACCATTTACTACAAAGCCATCTGGCTGTTGCATGTAAATTTCCTCGTCTAGCTCTCCGTTAAGGAAAGCCGTCTTAACGTTCATCTGATGAACAAGAAGACCATGCGAGGCAGCCAATGCGAATAACACTCGAATGGTTGTCAGTCTAGTCACGGGAGAGTAAGTATCGAAGAAATCCTCTTCTTCTTTTTGGGTATAACCCTTGGCCACAAGCCTAGCCTTGTACTTCTCAACAGTACCATCGGGCCTAAATTTCCTCTTGAACACCCACTTACATCCCAATGGTTGGCAACCATAAGGACGATCAATGATCTCCCATGTCCTGTTAGCCATGATGGAATCCATCTTGCTACGGACCGCATCCTTCCAGTAGTCAACATCCAGAGATGCATAAGCTTCTGAAATGGAACTAGGAGTGTCGTCATCCACGAGGTACACGAGGAAATCATCACCAAAAGACGTTGCAGTCCTTTGTCTCTTGCTCCTAGTAGGAGCTTCCTCGTCATCCTCTGATGAACTTTCCTCACTTTTGTGTTCATAATATTCCATCGGAATGGCAGGTTCAGGAGTCTCATCAGATTCCAATCTAGAACTGCTTTGCATATCTCTCATGGGGAAAATATCCTCAAAGAATGTAGCATCCTTAGACTCTATAATTGTACCGACCTTCTGGTCAGGTACCTCGGATTTCACTACTAGAAATTTATAGCCAATGCTATTCTTAGCGTAGCCCAAATTAACGCAGTCCACGGTCTTTGGACCAAGCTTACACTTTTTGGGGATCGGCACATTGACTTTCGCCAAACAGCCCCAAGTGTGCAAGTAAGAGAGTGTAGTTCTTTTCTTTTCCCATTGCTCATAGGGAGTAGTCTCATTATCCTTTGCAGGAACTTTATTCAGGACATGACATGATGTCAATACAGCCTCCCCCCACCATGCCTTGGATAAACCCGATGTATCTAACATGACGTTAACCAAATCTGTTAGAGTACGGTTTTTCCGTTCGGCAACCCCGTTTTGACTGGGATGAATAGGGAGGCGTCCTCTCATGAATAATACCATGTTCCACACAGAATAAATCAAACTCGCTAGAAAAGTACTCTCCACCATGATCAGACCGGACTCGTTTTATTTTCTTTTCAAGTTGGTTCTCAACTTCTGCCTTATAGATTTTAAAGTAGTGTAGAGCCTCATCCTTTGTATTTAACAAATACACATAACAGAATCTAGTGGAATCATCAATTAAAGTCATGAAGTATTTCTTTCCACCTTTAGTCAACACACCATTCATCTCACAGAGATCTGAATGTAAGAGCTCTAACGGTGCCAGATGTCTCTCCTTCGCAGGCTTGTGAGGCTTACGAGGTTGCTTAGCTTGCACACACGCATGACAATTAGAGCCTTTGGCTAAAGTGAAACTCGGGATTAAATCCATTTTAGCTAGCCGCGTCATACAACCGAAATTTATGTGACAAAGACGTGAATGCCAAACCTCAGATTCGTTCACATTAGAATGAATTTGGTTCACGATTTTATTACAGAAATCCTCCAGGGAAAGGTGGAACAAACCACCACAATCATATCATTTTCCAACAAATAGTCCATACCGAGATACGACTACTTTGTTGGACTCAAATACTAACTTAAACCCTTCTTTACATAGAAGGGAGCCACTAACAAGATTCTTCTTGATGGCGGGGACATGCTGCATGTTCTTCAGTTGCATGATCTTTCCCGAAGTAAACTCCAGATCTACCGTGCCAACACCATGAACAGAAGCATGCGAGACATTCCCCATCAGGACGGAACAATCTCATGCGACCTGGTAAGAGGAAAACAAAGACACATCAGAACACACATGAATATTGGCCCCAGTGTCAACCCACCAATCGGTGGACTGACAAACTGAAAGTACGGTAAACAGATTACCATACCCAGATTGCCCATCATTGTTGCTCAGAGTGACATTGGCAGACTTGGCGTCCTGTCCTGACTTCTTGTACTAGTTTGGGCACTTGTTTTCCCAATGTTCCTCTGAATGACAAGTAAAGCAGCCATCTCTCTTTTTGTCTTTCTTCTTACCCTTATTCTTAAAGGTAGTATTCTGATGGACAGAGTTCTTTCCCTTGAACTTGTGGAAGTTCTTCTGCACCACATTGGCGCTAGAAGAACCCTCTGCCCCTTTCACGTGTGATTCCTTTGCTCTCGAGTTCTGCTCAACACTTAGATGACCGATGACATTCTCAACAGAGAATTCACGCCTCAAGTGCTTGAGAGAAGCAGCAAAGTTCCTCCATCCAGGAGGGAGTTTTGCAATAATGCAACCCACGACAAGCTTGTCCGGTAACTCACACTTCAGGAGCTCTAGCTCCTTAGCGATGCATTGTATCTCATGGGTCTGGTCCAATACAAAACGGTTATCAACCATTTTGTAATCATGGAACTGCTCCATAGCATACAACTCGCTTCCAGCATCGGTTGCGCCGAACTTAGCTTCGAGCGCATCCCACAAATTTTTGGCAACACGCATATGGAGATACGCGTCCACAAGCTTGTCTCCGATCACAGTAAGAACGGCTCCCACAAAGATGGTGGTTGCCTCCCTAAACGCATTCTCCTGTTCAGGAGCAATCATTAAAATGCGTCCCAGTAAACTTTTCCGATTTCAGAGTAGCGGCGAAGCCATGAGTCGAAAAGTGCCTAAAATAAGGTTTTTGGATTGTTGGGCTCGGCTCATTCCCTCAACCCGCGGCGCGCGCGCGTCGTGGCGAGGCGGGCGGCGGAGGAGGAAGAGCACGCGTGTACAGCTCATATTCTCAAGCTCCCAATAGCAAGTGGTAGAGCTACCCTTATAAAGAGGTCTCACTCTTCTTACTATAGCAGTATGGTACTAAACTTTCCACACTTCCCACCACTTGCCGTGCACATTAGTGGGCCTTAGAGATTAATCAGAGATTATTATCTTATATGGGCCTAAGCCCATCCATAATCCATCATCTTGGTCAAGGCTATTTGAGTACAAGCTTCGGTAAATTACTTTCACTAGCAAACTTCCTGACCGTTAATTAGCATATACTAGTAGCAGAGTGTAATTCAATGGTTAGCTTTTTTTGGGTGCAACAATTCAATGGTTAGCTTGCTGCCACACACAAGTATTCAAAATTAGTACACAATCTACAAGTTGCACAATAATGTCATATTTTAGTTTCCAATGTTAGTACAACATACGTTTAGCCTTAAGGTCAATTCCTCACATGCTACCAATTGCTATATATAAAAAACACCTATATGCATTGTACTTATAATAAGTATCAAAGAGGTGTATCATGTCTAAAAATAAAGCATTGATCATCTTTCATAATTTCCCATGGTGATATAATCTGACACACCCTTACGACTTTCATGAGAATTGAGAAGCCAGTTGTCCAAAAATGTAGGTTTTTTTAGAATACTTTTACCATTGGCGTAGATGCCAAAAAAATATTTTACATAAAATAAGTAAAGAATATAAGAATATATTCCATACAAATCTACTGACACAAATTTTTCACGGTCAACAATGGCATGTACGAGAAGGAGGGTAAGTGGTGACACGGGTGTGGGGCCGTGTTGAAATAGAGAACATGGACCTACGACGTGGATGGGGTCTTCAGCGGGGCTTATTGGGGCTTATGATAACACCCGGGCTCTTTTGCTGGAAGCAGATTTGTAACACCCGGGTGCTCCACAACCCTATACAAACATTAAATTCAAAAAAATGCCAAGAAATTTGAAAAATTCTAAAATTTTGGGATATCAAACCTGGGTTCCCGATATACTCCTATGTGAAATTTCGTGAAAAAATATCAAGAAACGTATTCGT
The DNA here is from genome assembly GCA_011799875.1 of Thinopyrum elongatum. Classification (NCBI taxonomy): domain Eukaryota; kingdom Viridiplantae; phylum Streptophyta; class Magnoliopsida; order Poales; family Poaceae; genus Thinopyrum; species Thinopyrum elongatum. Next base: position 551,620,989 of record CM022303.1, read on the forward strand.
GGCAAAAAAAGACAAAAAAAATTCTATGTATAGAAAAAAACTGTTTGGATGGATTTTTGTTTGGACAGTATTTCCTTCGCCACGGATACGTTTCCTGGTATTTTTTTCATGAAACTTCACACGAGAGTAGATCGGTAACCCAGGTTTGATATCCCCAAATTTCAGATTTTTTGATATTTTTTATGTTTAATATTCGTATAGGGGTGTGGAGCACTCAGGAGCTCCTGTGTATTTTCCCTCCTCTGCTGGCCTATATATATATAATATTATTAAAGGGAAAAAGTTTTCTTGGTTCTCCTTCTTCACCCCTTTATATCCGGATTAACTAATTTCTTTTTAGCAACTAACACGTACAAGATAGGAGCACAAAATTTCCGGATCTAAATAGGCAACACGTACGACCTTTACCCTTCCGTGAAAAAGAAAGAGAGTAATCGGAATTTCAGAAAAAAAGAGAACTAATCGGAATTGTATACAACGTAAGAAAAAAATGACAAATCAGAAGGGCTGGCTTTGGGAACAACAAAAGAAGAAGAAGAATGAATTGGCTGGATGTTTTACTGGGCCAAGTACGGTTTGGGCTGACCATTGGCAGCGTTGATAAATTAAACACATGTATAGACATATAAGTGTATGGGAGCACAGTCAAATGATGTTGCATAACATCTAAAACAAAGCGCATAATCATATATCACATAGCTTGGTGGATTCAGAGACCACGTTCTCATTAAAAAAAAATGTTAACTACAAAGATTGTCAGATGAGATTTAAAAGAGAATGACGGCTGAGATTTTTGAGTTATACAGTAGGATCTTTTAATTCTTCGTCCGTCACAGCCCTCATCCCGCATGCGCATGCTTATCTGGTTTTTGTAGATTTTTTGTCCGACGTCTCACCTGAGATCCCGCTTGAAAAAAAACAGTAGAAAAGAAAATCTAGAAAACCGACCCATCCACGCGATTTGCCGACGAAAAAGTCCCGCAACCAACAATGCCCACGCAACGGTTGAAAAGGAAAACACTCCGTCCCAATCTGACCGTTCAACGATTGTCGCCTCCACACGCGCTCCAGGCGTTGTAGGCGAGGCCGCCACGTCTCCTCCATGCCCGCCTTGGGGCTTTGGCGGATCTCTTCTAATGGCGCCCTCAAGCGCGCCAAGGCCAGTGAGGAGGCACCAACAGACGACGATCATGCCGACGTGGCCGCGACTACAGTGGGAATCTTGGATAGTAAAAAAAATTCAAAGATCAGATTCATGCGAAAAATTATATGGTAAAGACTCATGCATTTGCCCCACTACTTTTGCTATGACAAATGCTATCTAAATATATATTGAAATTTAGCTCATGTTGACATATGGCTTATTTTGGACCAGTATTGTCTTTGACTTGCATAATCAAATTTAATGGATCTCATATGGCACCACATTATTAATCATAATTCACCCGCAAAAAAACATTATTAATCATAATTGATTATTGTAGTGTTATTTTTTGATGTTTCCTATGATATCTCCTAAAACTCTAGGCAGCGCTGTGGGTCCTCCCTGTAAGTGTCTGAGGCGTTGGCCCTGCTTTAGGATTCCACACATCCATCCTCCCTTTACGCACCGCTCCTCCCAGCCGGCAGCCGCCACCACCTCCGCCTCCGCCCCTCCCCACACCCGCTTCCGCGGTGGAGCCCCGCCTCTTCTGCGATGTCGTGCCGGCCCCACCTCCCAAGTTCCCATCCACCTTCGCCCTTCCCTGTCTCTGCTCCTTTGCGCCGCTGTGCTGGCCGCCGAGCTCCTCCTCTGCTGTTGTGCTGCGCCACTGCTGGATGGATTGAGAGAGACGGCCAGACGACTGTGTGATGCCTCTGGATCTGAAGTTGTTTGTCGCCAAGACGGCCGGCGACGGCCAACAAGGCGTCCGCGGTGCGCTGGGCATATACACCAGGGGCCTCCAGGAAGAGCACCGCGAGATCGAGGTCTTCAGGCACGAGCTACCGCTTTGTGTCCTCCTACTCGCTAATGGAGAGCCATCATCTTGATGTATTTTTTGTTTATTTGTTTGGATTGACCGTGTGCCGGTGGGTTCTCTGATGCATATGCTTGCGTGTTGTGTGATGAAGGAGCCGCGGCCAAGAGGCGAGTGAACACTGAGATGCCGTGAAGGGCAATGCCAAGAGGAAATGGATGAGCACGGCGAGCTCTGGGTGGAAAATGCAGTGACGACGATTCCGTGGTATATAGTTAATCCATTCATATTTCCTGCTTCTTTCGCTTCTCTTCATGTCTAGGTGATTCTTCCTTATTCAGTTGTTATATTGCATTGAGCCTACCACTTCTACATTGCAACATATGTACTTGCGCAAGATATTGTTTCAACAGTGAAATTTGGCAAGTTTGCAGTTACCTCTTTAGTAGCCGATATATGTAGTTTGTATAGGTTTTATAAAATTTTTAGTACTTCCAGAATTGCTTTCTTGGTTAATATCCTAATCTATTGAGTTAATAAATGTTCTATTCATACAGACATCAATGGTTTAGCACAATATTTGAAATTATATAGCTTCGATGCAGGACCACTTGTGTAACTCCAGTCATGAAGTCCTTTTGCTCTATTTTCAATTGAATGTAAAAGATGACCCTTTTGCTCACTTTGTCAAGTTACTCTTTTTGAAATCAGCTTGGAAATGTTTGAAACTGAGTTTTCTTACTGAATGTGCATAACTGATATTTCAGGTATATATGTACTGGATCAAGTTGTTAAGTAACTTGCCAGGCCAGACTTGGTGACAGAGACATTCAAGTGTCTTTACATTTTCTCTCGGTCTGTATGTTCGATGCTTGCCACTTTGGATCTCAATTGTCCTCTTATTCTCAAATTTGCACCATCGGTGTATGCATTTTCAAGTAAGGATTTTTCTGTTGAACAAACTGAGAAAGAATCTTGAGCATTGTAATGTTTAGCATAATCCCTTTAAGTACTTGCACAATATTGAGAGCTTCCTTTCTCTGTAAGAGAGTGGTGACATTTTCTATCTTACGGAGGTAGTCCTGGAAACAAAATTGTGATTATGGCTTTTGTAAGATTTTGAATAGACAAATCTTTTTCTCATCGTGACGCTCATTGCTTCTAATTTATAAATGATGGTGATTCCACTCATGCAATGATGCAATAGACGATCAGCGGGTCCGATCGAAAGTGATTATTTATCTTCAAGGTGGTGATAGGTGTTGCTCCCAGGAAAGAGGTATGGAAAAATATGCCAGTTTCTTTTCAATCAGTTGAAGCATAATGGAAATAATTAATTTCCCCTATGGCAAAAATTTGTTTTCATGCAGATTTCTTTGCTTCCGCTGATCTGACCATATGTACTGTAGGCACAAAGTTTTGTGTATTGATCTAGGTGATATGGATGAATTAGAATTAGCACTCTTTAGAGAATTTGGTTACGGCATAGCTTGGCCTAGGCACAACTTGAGCTTTCTAGAACGACTGATCATCATTATTTGCATGGTTGGGAGATGCAAAATCGCCGCACTGTGCTATATATGAATGCTCCATACATATTTTGCATTTGTATAGAAGAATCATTTGCGAGTCATTTTGTATCCAGTACAACTTATACAACTTCAAAAATTGATTTAAAAACTAAAAACAGAGCATTCCCCGTCCAATTTTATGTTTGTTTGAGGTGTTGCACTGAACCACACCTTGTGTTGTGGTGAAGTAGGTCCAACCGAATATGCCCAATCGACCGGCACAAACGAGCGGAATGAAATGCCCAGTACAAAACAACAGTCATGACCTATACATGCTCCGGTGAAGCGTCCCACTGCCACACATATCTCTAATAGCTCACAGGTGAGGCTTACTCCTGCCGAAAGTAATGCTTCCATCGGATTCTGTGAGGTTTAGTACTTGCGCAATCGTGACAACTAAAATTCATGTCAGAATTTAAGCTCTTTTATCTCTAAACTTGGGAATTCTGTATGTTTCGTGCACTCTAGCCTGCCTTCATGAGCTGGTTGTAGTCTAAGATGTGAATTCACATATCAACCTGCATGTGAGTATTTTGTGCCCACTACTACCCATATGCCCTTTGTGATGCCATTATTCATGATCTGAACTTCACAATGGAGAGACAACTTTTGTTAATGATATTTGATTTCACAATGGAGAGACAACTTTTGTTCGATTGATGATGCAGATAATGTATTGTATATTCTGCTTTCTCTATGCTAATTCATAGTTTGGAAATAATGTGAGTCATAACTATGTATTTCTGACCTATATTGCAGATATCTAAGCGCACACCTTTGGAGAAAAGACCTACAGCCACACTTTCTCTTGATATGCGTCCTTGATAAGCACTTGCTGCTCTTTACATTGCAATGGCTACATATGTAGTCACAATTATGTCTTTTATTCATGAATGAATACAGTGTGTACTGTCTGGTCTGTGTATAACATTTATTTAGTATACATCATCTTACCCGGGTTTTTGTACTTGTCTTTGGCAACTTCAGTTGCTAAACATTTTTATTTTAAATTTTCAAGATGAAACATGCTCTTGCCGAGCGCATGATTTAGAGAGTAAAATGCACTGCCATCCAAACAATCCCGCGCGGCAAAGCGAGCATATCCATCTAGTATAGTATACACCTAAACAAAGAATATGAGGCCGTAATATTTCGGAACGGAGGGAGTACATAGTTAGCAAAAGCGTAGAAAAAAAAATCGTTTCGTGTGCGGGGTGGGAAGGAAGGCCTCAGAATCAATCACTGCCTTTCTTCGTGTGATGTTTTCTCCGCTCCCTTGCTTGGGCTAGGTTGTGCACGTCGCGCGTCAAACAAAGTATCGCGCAGTGTGTTATGGCCGGGACGTGGCGTAAGCCAAGCCTGCATGTTGCCCGTGCCCTAGAAAAGCATCGCGTAGCCGGCGGTGTGTTCTAGCTCAGCAAGGGTCCCATAGGCTATCTGTGTCTACCACGCGGCGCCGATCAACCCTTCAGTTGGACGAGCCACAACCAGTGCGGCGGATCCAGGAATTTAACATTGGGTGTTCAAAACTTTTTTGTTCACCGATTATCCAATTGGTTCACCGCAATACAAATACAAATTGTTCACTAGCAGCTATATCTTCCTAGGTCTACTCCATAAAGTTTTCCTATTTTGTAGTTTTTATAGGGTGGGGGGAGGGGGCATGTGTCCCCTAGCCGTGATGTAGCTGTGCCCATGCGTTCAAGAACTATGGGGATGTTTGGTTTGTGAACATCACGGCTAGCCCTAGCCGTGATGTAGCTGTGCCCATGCGTTCAAGAACTATGGGGATGTTTGGTTTGTGAAACGGTTTCACAAACCAAACATCCCCATAGTTCTTGAACGCATGGGCACATAGTTCTTGAACGCATGGGCACAGCTACATCAGTTCAAGAACTATGGGGATGTTTGGTTTGTGACAAGGTTGCCTTAGGTTTCACAATGTAGGTGGGACGATATGTAGAGGACAGTGGTATCCTCGGCGTCTACGACTGTGTAGAATAGATATATGCCTATATATAAAAAAAACAGCAAAAATTTTTGGGTCTACATCTGTACACACATGCCCCATGCTGGATCCGCCCTGCCACAACGCCAAATTGCAATCTTACCTTCCTGGCGTCGGCGTTCAGCCCAGCATTGAGCATCTGCTGGCTCCATCTTTCCTCGTTGCGTCTGGTGGTTCTTCGACTGTTCGTTGGCGGAGGCACCCGGCCAGGTAACCTATTCAAGCCATTCTTTCATTTATTTTGATTCAGTGTTCCATGTATAGGGTAATAGGTCACCCCTTGACTCTCACATATTTCTTTCCATATCTTTTTTTTTGCGGGGGATATTTCTTTCCATATCAATATAATATATTGGCATAAGTGAACAATAAATCCTGTACACCACGTATTTATTACAGAGTAAAAAAGAAAATAAGTATGCAAACAATCTCCTCCTGCCTGTATAGATATCTTTTTTTTTTGCGGAATAAATTCTTTCATTGCTCAGAAATCAGAAATTACATCTCGCCCCACAAGTGCCAAAACTTCTTCTGGACCAGAGCCTAGCCAAACCATAGTTCGGCGTTGCATCCTACCAAAATTTGCCAAGGCATGACTAACCCTATTACAGGTTCGGCGAATATGAGCAATGCAAGAATTCCTCTCCCCCATACTACTAATGATCTCTCTAATAATGAACACATATTTAGATTTGTTGCTGATACCTCCCTTGATCATGTTGACAGCCTCTAAACAATCAGACTCCACCTCAATTGGTGAGCTACTCCATTGTAGGGCCAAAGAAATTCCTTCCCTTATTGCAAGTAGCTCCGCTTCCAGAACATCATCGCATGCATATAAGAATCTGCAGGCACTGAAAACTATTTCTCCCTCATGATCCCTTAGGATCATTCCGGCTCCTGCAGCAGCACCCAGGACCGAAGCGTCCGAGTTGAGTTTGACTCTGCCAACAGTTGGTGCAGCCCAAGAGCAGACCTCTTGTCCAATACTGCATGTGACCTGAACCGGTCTCTGAATATTTATAGTTGCTATCTTCCCTTTCACTAGATCAACATTTGAGCACACGTGAAGGGAGATTAAGGAGGACAAGTAACTGGCAAGGAAGCGCAAAGAAACTTCCACGGGTGGTGGTTGTTTTGCATGCACTATTTCATTACGCACATACTAGATTCGCCAAAAGAGCATCATGATCTTAACTCGTCCGTCTTCATGCGTGTTTGACAGGAGATGAAGGAACCAGTCCCGGCCAACATGTGCAATGCTTGATCGCTCAGGCAGTACCCATTCCTTCGCCATAGCCTTCCATAAGATGACGGCATGATTACAAGTGCAAAAAACATGAAACGAGTCTTCGTCCTCCATCCCACAGACAGGGCATGTTCCTAGAACTTCCAAGTTCCTTTTTACTTTGTTGGTCCAATTTGCTAGTGAATCAGTAGCCAGTCTCCACGCAAATGACTGAACCTTTGGTGGCGCTGCACTACGCCATATAAAGTTCCATGCTTCTCTTGTTCCATCAGGTCGAGAACTAGTAGAAGCCTCTCTAAAATTCGAGCATTCATCACTAGCCAATTTGTATGCACTACGTACCGTAAAGACTCCACTTTTTTCAGGCGCCCAAGCAACGAAATCGTCATCTAGCCGAGCAGATGGTTTGATTTTCTGGATTTCAACGATATCAACCGGGAGAAAATACTGATTTATTTTATCTAGGTCCCAATTTCCATGGATGTTCAGTAGCTCTAAGACCCACTTCAGGCGGCACCTCCCACGGGGTGTAATTAGACCACCGGTTGGTTCGCGTGCTATCCATCGGTCTCTCCATATACGTACTTTCTGGCCGTTTCCGATTCTCCAAACAACGCCTTTTTTTAGAAGCTCGAGGCCATGAACAATGGCCTGCCATGTAGGCGACGGGTTACTTGTGAAAACCGTATCCCGTAAGTGCCCATTTGGGAAATACTTTGCTTTAAACAACCTTGCACATAAGCTATTGGGGAACTCAAGTATTCGCCAAGCCTGACGAGCCAGGAGCGCTTGGTTGAAAAGTCGAAAGTCTTTAAAACCAAGGCCACCTTGTTTCCTCGGTCTAGTCATCTTCTCCCATGCATACCAATGTGTTTTCCTCTTCCCCTTCTCTGCCCCCCAAAAATAGTTCCTAACCATGCGGTTTAGATCATCACATACCTCCAATGGAAGCTTAAACACACTCATGATGTAAGTAGGAATTGATTGAGCAACAGCACGTATTAACACTTCTTTACCCGCTTGAGTAGGGTGGCCATCATAAGCAAACAATCGATTTGATAATTTTACTTGCAGGTTCTGAAATTTTCCTTTTGACATTCGGCCATCCGGAGTGGGCAGTCCCAAATATTTTTCCTCGAACCCTGTCGAAGTTACCTGCAGAATATTTTTAACCCCATCTCTGGTTACATCCGGGCACGATCTACCCACCATCATAGAGCATTTGGCAGGGTTTAACAACTGCCCAGTGGCATTTGCATAAACTTCCAGAATACTTTTAATATAGTTTGCTTCTTGGTCACAAGCCTTGAAGAACAAAAGTGTGTCATCCGCGAATAATAATTGTGAAATTCCTGGAGCACTTCTCATAATTTTCAGCGGAGAAATATTACCGGTATCAATCCCTTTATTGATAAGAGCAGAAAGACCGTCTGCAACAAACAAGAATAAATAAGGGGATAGCGGATCACCTTGCCGAAGACCACGCGACGGTGCAAACGAATCCAAGATGGCTCCATTAAATTTTACGGAGTATCTCACCGAGGTCACACATGACATTATCCAGTCAATCCAACGGTGAGCAAAGCCAAGCTTTTGCATCATTTGCCTAAGGTAATTCCAATCCACCCTATCATAAGCTTTTGAGAGATCAAGCTTATACGCACAATAGCTCCTGGTAGGGTCCTTTTCTTGCTTTATATGATGAATGCATTCAAAAGCTACAAAAGCGTTGTCTGTGATCATACGACCAGGAATGAATGCACTTTGAGAGGGCGAGATAATGTCATCCAAGACAGGCCTTAAACGGTTTACTAAGCATTTTGAGACCACTTTGTAAACAACATTGCATAAACTTATGGGACGGAAATCCGTGATTTTCACCGGGTTATCAACTTTTGGAATCATAACAATGATAGTATCATTAACATTTGCAGGCATTATCCCAGTTCGAAAGAAATTTTTTACTGCAACAATTATATCTTCCTTTACCGTTCCCCAGTTGCGCTGAAAAAAGCGTGCAGGGAAGCCATCCGGTCCCGGCGCCTTCAGGGGTCCAATCTGAAAAAGAGCATCTCCAATCTCCTTAATTCCGCACATAAAGCATCATTTATCTGCGGAGTTACAACAGGCTCAAACAAATCAGTAACGTGGGAATGATCAAGGCTTGGGTCAGCTGTGAAAAGCTCCTCAAAATATTCTGTAGCCGCCCTTCCCATCTCTTTAATCCCCATATGTACAACACCCTGAGCATCTTCCAATTTTTTAACTCTGTTTTTTCGAGCCCGGCAGACTGATCTTGCATGGAAAAACTTCGTGTTCCTGTCTCCTTCTTTTAACCAATCTATCCGTGATCTTTGTAGCCACATCAATTCCTCTCGATACAGTAATTCATTCATCTTGTCTGTTACTCTTCGTATCTCGCATCTGTCTGCGTTCATTAACATCAATTCCTCCAACTGGGATCTAGACTTCTCAAGCTCGTTTTTGATACTGCCAAACTTTACTCTGCTCCAATCAAACAATTTAGACATGGTGGACCTGAGTGCAGCGTGGACGTCTCCCAGACATATTTTCTGCCCAGCTGCCTCCCATGCTCGTGCAATGACTTCCTGGAGGACCGGATCTCTCTCCCACATTACTTCATATTGTCGGAATTTTTTCTTTACATGTACGTCCTCCAAACGATCACAATTAACATGCAGAGCCACATGATCAGACACCGGTGAGACAACATGACGAACAACAGGAGCTTCAAAAATATTGCGCCATGACGGGGTTGCCACAGCCCTGTCCAGGCGCACTTTGACATTCGCCGCACCACTTCTTTTGTTGTCGTAGGTGTGCGGAACTCCCGAAAAACCCAAGTCTGCCAACTCACATATCTCAAGCACATCACGAAAAGCTTGCATCTGACACATGGGTCTCGGTGACAAGGAAAAATGCTCAAAGTCCCACATGCATTCATTAAAATCCCCCACTACTAACCAGGGTAGATTAGACTGGGAGCTTAGATTATTAAGCAAAGTCCACATGTTAGGTCTCTCTTCGACTCTTGGTTCTCCATACACACAAGTCAACCTCCACATAATCTCATCGGCACCCAATCTAACATGGGCATCGATACATCTCTGGTTTGAAAACACCACCTCCACTTTGAGTGACTCATGCCAATAAAGAGCCAAACCACCACTATTTCCAATACTATCCACACCCTCAAAAATTTTCAAACCGAACCGAGATCGGTATTTTTTCATCTTACTTTTTTGTTGCCTTGTTTCACATAAGAACACCAGCATGGGGGAAAACGACTGAATAAAAGTAGCCACTTCACGAACTGTCCGGGAGTTCCCCGCCCCCCGGCAGTTCCAGCTTAGAAGATTCATTTGCTCTGGCGGTCCCCAGGCATGGAGGCCTCGCCAGGGAAACAACCAAAACTGTAGTAAAGAGAACCGAGCGCTGCCAACCAACGCCGGGACAGAAAACCGATCACTGCACCAGGCAGCGCCGGGACAGAAAAGAACAGATCCAAAGTTGTCTTCAGATCCGATCAACAAGCAAGTTCCCTAAGCACCATCAGGGAAGCTGTACACAAACACAGTAGATGAAATCCTCATGGCGTTCAAGCAGTAGACACACGAGGAGATCAACCCATGAAGCCTGCACCGGCACCAGACTTGTTGCTGGCCGAAGTTCTAGCAGAGGACGAGAGACCAGCCACGGCACCTCCGGCGCCGCCCTGGGAAAGAGACACCGGCACACGCGCCGCCGCCAAGGAGGCGGCCTGCGACGGGCCGTCAAAACCCTAGTCGCCTTGGATGGCTGTGGTATATAGACACCGGGGTATACGGACAGGAAGAAAACCACGTATAGATATCTATTTTTGGACCCTTGTCTGTATATTTTATTGTTTAAAATTTCAATAAAAAAATACATACATCATAGTGTCCTGCCGTTTCCCTTGAAAAAATATTTGATTGATATATCTACCATACAGTCTCGGGCGTTGGAGTTCCGCAACATGGATCATCCGGTGGCTCTTTGGCTCGATATTTCCTCGTTGCGTCCAGAATCGGCTGGCTCTTCGACTTTCAGATATTGCTTCTGCCTGCTCTCTATACACTGCCTAGTTCTCCAAAAATTCAGCATCGAGCCAGTATGTGATGTGTCGCGTGTGTGCGCGCGCACGGGCGTGCCTCTGCTCGTGTGCTCTGTATGCATGCCATGGTTCCGTGTGTCGGGGAAAGAAAATGTACCACCGAATAGAATTTAAGTTTGACGCGCCGAAAACTAGTAGTAGTAATATTCAACATTGTTGTACTAGCTAGTAGTATCATTTTTCGTTTTTGGATATAATACGTCTATATGTCTATAAGTTGCAGCATTATATTAAAAAAAAAAATATTTGCTTGATATTGCATATACCAAACAATGCAAGTCCGTCTTTATGGTAATATCAATGCCCGTAGTTCATTCTTCCCTACAATATTTTTTGTTTTTATTTTATTTTCTTCTTGTTGTTCTTGCTTCTCTAGGACTCTTTTTTTTTATTATTAAGTTTACTATTCCATGAATTCTCTATTTTATTTTGCTATCATGTTTTACCTACGATGGTCACCAAGTCAAAAACGCTACTAGCTCCCTGGGTACTCTAAATATATGCAGTCTTGTGAGTTGGTTAGCCCATTAGTAAACATTTTTCATGGATAAATGCCCAATTATTATAGCAGCAAGCGAACTTCAAAGGAAAATATTACAGAAAAAATATTATGGCCGTTAGATGTAAAACCAAAGGCTTGAGATTGCAATGATGTCATTTGCCGACTTTTGTTCTCAGATAAGAGGATGGCAGACCATTCACTCGATGTTGAGGAGCTCGTGCTCGAACAAGGGTATGACGTTGTCGACAGGCTGAGGAAATTGTTGGAGCAGAAGGTCAATTTGGTGTTGGTCATTGCGTCTTTTGTGGCGGCGTCGTCCTACCAAGCCGGCATGAGCCCCCAGGAGGCTATTGGCAAGATGACACGGACGGTCCCGAAGGACACGATGCGGGCGCATCCGTATTGCAAAACAAATTCAACAACAGTTACTATTATTTCAAGATGATGAACACGATGGCGTTCTACACTTCGGCGGCTATAATGGTGTTGGTAATGAATGAAAATTTCTACAAGACGAATGATGGCATGATAGGGATTATTTTTATCAGCATATTCTACATTATTTGCATCATTTGTTCCTTTATTTTTGGGGTCTACATGAGCGACCCGAAAGAAGGCTTCCTATTGCTCCTCGTCGCCTTATTCATTTGTGTTTTCCTCCTCCGCATCGCCCACATCGGGAGGTACTTAATCATATCCATATATGAGTTACCTGAACATGTTCGATTGTTTCTGATAGAGAATGCAATTTTCTGCAGGAATATTTGCAAACTGATGGCATTCTTGTACCAATACGCCAAGAGGTGCCGCCCAACCCGTGGATGCCTTCCTCTTCGAAATCGAGAATGAGACCTCTTTGTGGAACTTGGCAGGGGTCAACATCCCATTTGATCCATGTAATAAATAAGTCCAAACATTTAAGTATTGTTGTAAATTGATTCGTATTTAATATTGGCATAATGCTACTGTACTCCAACTTATCCATGACTTATACCCCCGATACAATCCATAGATTCATCAAAATACGCAAACTATGCAACAAAAACATAATCTGTCTAAAACAGTACAGTCTGTAAAGATTGAATATTTGACTATACTTCTGCAACTCCAAGAATTCTAAAAAATTAGGGAAACTTAAACAATTAATATGCCAATACTGTGTAAAAAATTCAACAATTAATGACGTTTCAACAAAGAAAAAAAAATTCTCGTACCGGGTGCAAAAGCTGCTGTTTTCAAACAGTATCAATGATACTATCATCCACATGATCCTAAAGGCATTACTTGGCAAAAAAAATAATTAAAATATAAAAACACAATCATAACAGTAGCTAAAATTGTGTGACACAAGACAATAAAAATGTGCAATAAAAATAAATATTGGGTTGCCTCTCAACAAGCGCTATTGTTTTATGCCCCTAGTTAGGGATAATGCATAGTTTCAAGTATTATCATCCTTAGTTTCCAAATACTTTTTAATCAAATATTCAAAAACTTTTCGCATTAATTTTCTGCTCTCATGTTCTGCTTTTCTAGCGGGAGAACTTAAATAATTAGAATGACTTTGATCGGTGAGCTTAACATTCATTACTTCAAACTCCGAATCATCACCGTAAAGATCCTCATATAAAACATGTATCTCATCATCAATAGGGTCTCTAGCCGTACCCTCAAACCATTCTTCACTAAATCCCTCATCAATTCCTTTAGTAACCCACTCAAATTTATCACAAGCATGGTGGTACAAAGTTTTAATTATTTCGGCATATGGAACTCTTCTTCTAATATTCTCACCATAAGCAAAGTAATCTTTAGATTCCAACCTACGGATAGTATCTTTATCATGAAGAATTTCCTCCATGGGAAGATGCTCGAAATCAATTTTATAAAAGGAAAAGATGTCCCTAGCTTCTCGGATTATGTAATCAAATTCATGCATAAGGATAATAGTGGTAGTTTTCTTAGCCCTAGGATTGTGGATATTGGGAAGTTCATAGAATATCTTTTGTAAGGCGGGATGAATGTGCAAGATTTTCTTTCTAACTTAACCACAAGCATAGCGATAGCATCCACATAGCAATTTTTTTATCAAGAATAGGTCCCTTAATTATTGCACTCTCATGCTTCAGTTATATCTTTTTGAGAGTTTAATAAATAGTAATGACAATTTGCATATGTTAAAAGAATGGTCCTCATATGATAAGGTATCCAAGGGGGGCATAATAACAACCTTCATGTAGATCACTAAGAATGAAGTGCATGGTTAATTTAATTAATGTCGTAATATGAAACGATATAGGTTCATGATCATTGGTTAGTAGAAATATCGGTATTAAAGTTTGTTGTGACATATTCACCTAAATATTAGTTGTGGCATGGCGAGGAAGTTGGAGCATTTATAGGTCTGAAATGAAATCCTTGTGTGTTGTTATAATCGAGGTCGCGCGATGGATAATTCCTACCAACCCTCCTCCTAGGGGCATGCGGTGAAGTGCTTTGCTTCGAGGGCTAAGTAGACTTTTGCAATAAGTATGTGAGTTCTTTATGACTAATGTGAGTCCATGGATTATACACACTCCTATCTTTCTGTAATTTGCTAGCCTCTTCGGTACCATCCCTTCCCCTTTCTCACCTCGAGAGTTGGCGCAAACTTTGCCGGTGCATCCAAACCCCGTGATATGATACGTTCTTTCACACATAAACCCCTTTTACCTTCCTCAAAACAGCCACCATACCTACCTATTATGACATTTTCATAGTCATTCCGAGATATATTGCCATGCAACTTCCACCGTTTCGTTTATATGACACACATCGTCATTGTCATATTGGTTTGCATGATCATATAGCTGACATAGTATTTGTGGCAAAGCCACCGTTCATCATTTTTTATACATGTTACGCTACATCATTGCACGTCCTGGTACACTGTTAGAGGCATTCATATAGAGTCATATTTGTTCTAGTATCGAGTTATAAGTAAATAAAAGTGTGATGATCATCATTATTAGAGCATTGTTAAAGTGAGGAAAGGATGATGGAGGCTATGATTCCCCCACAAGTCGGAATGAGGCTCCGGCGAAAAATAAAGGGAAAAACAAAAAAAATGGCAAAAAAGTGCCAAGAAAAAAAAGAAAAGAGAGAAAGAAACAGAAGAAAAGAAAAAAGCAAGAAAAAAAAATAAATAAATGAGAGAAAAAGAGAGAAGGGGCAACGTTACTATCGTTTTTTTACACTTGTGCTTCAAAGTAGCACCATGTTTTTCATATAGAGAGTCTCCTATGTTGTCACTTTCATATACTAGTGGGAATTTTTTATTATAGAACTTGGCTTGTATATTTTGATGACAGGCTTCCTCAAATGTCTGAGGTCTTCATGAGCAAGCAAGTTGGATGCACGCCCACTTAGTTTTCAGTTTGAGCTTTCATACACTTATAGCTCTTAGTGCATCCGTTAAATGGTAATCCTTGCTCCTCGCATTGATATCGATTGTTGGGCATCTCCTTAGCCCGTTGATTCGCCGAGTTGATGCGAGACTTTCTTCTTCTTCTTTCCATTATTTGATACCTACCACCGCATTCTATTCCACCTAGTGCTATATCCATGGCTTGCGCTCATGTACTGCGTGCGAGTTGAAAATGCTGAAGCGCGTTAGAAATATGATCCAATTGCCTAGTTTAACAGCAGGGTGCTCAATATTTATATATTTGCGGTGAAGATAGAGTCATGTCATGACTAATATGAGAAAGAGAGTAGGGACAACACTCGTTAAGGATCGTATATTTTGAAAGTTAATGATTATGCTTCTTATGTTCATGGATATTATTATGTTGATATTGTTAATTCATCACTTCACAACTTATATGCCACAAATAGATTAAATAATAAACATGTTGGGTAGCATTCCACATCAAAAAATCTGTTTTTATCATTTACCTACTCGAGGATGAGCAGGAATTAAGCTTGGGGATG
This sequence comes from Thinopyrum elongatum, assembly GCA_011799875.1. NCBI lineage: Eukaryota > Viridiplantae > Streptophyta > Magnoliopsida > Poales > Poaceae > Thinopyrum > Thinopyrum elongatum. The sequence continues at coordinate 551,636,405 of CM022303.1, forward strand.
CTTGATATGTCTCCAACGTATCTATAATTTTTTATTGTTCCATGCTATTATATTACCAATCTTGGATGTTTTATATGCAATTTTATATCATTTTTTAGGACTAACCTATTAACCTAGTGCCCAGTGCCAGTTGTTGTTGTTTTTTTTGCTTGTTTTTGTCTTTTCAGAAAATCATTATCAAATGGAGTCCAAATGAAAAAAAAACTTTGGATTAATTTTTTCTGGATCGGAAGAGACCGTAGAAGCTTCGGGAGAAGACCAAGGGAGTTACGAGGGAGCGACAAGCTCAAGGGGCGTGCCCCTAGGCTTGTGGGCCCCTCGTGGCACCTCTTGGCCTAATTCTTCCACTATAAATTCTCAAATATTCCCAAACCAATAGAGAGCCAGACGAGAAAACTTTTCCACCGCCGCAAGCTTCTGTTCTTTTGCGATCCCATCTGGAGGCCTTTTGCGGTACTCCGCCGGAGGGAGAATCAATCATGGAGAGCTTCTACATCAACCTTGCCGCCCTTCCAATGATGTGTGAGTAGTTCACCACCGATCTACGGGTCCATGATACGTCTCCGTCGTATCTACTTTTCCAAGCACTTTTGCTCTTGTTTTGGACTCTAATTTGCATGATTTGAATGAAACTAACCCGGATTGACGTTGTTTTCAACAGAACTACCATGGTGTTGTTTTTGTGCAGAAATAAAAGTTCTTCGAATTGGACGAAACTTTTTGGAGATTTTATGGAGTATATAAAAAATATCAAAGCCAAGACCTACTGGAGGGGGGCCACCTGCTGCCCACGAGGCACTAGGGCGCGCCCTGGTGGCTCGTGGGGCCCACGTGGCTCCGCTGACCCTAATTCCAAGCCTATAAATTCCTATTCCCCTAGAAAAAAATAAGAGAGGAAGTTTCATCATGTTTCATGATACGGAGCCTCCGCCACCTCATGTTCTTTATCGGGAGGCCAGATCTGGAGTTCGTTCTGGGCTCCGGAGAGGGGGATCTTCCACCATCGTCATCACCAACCCTTCTAAATCACCAATTCCATGATGCTCACCACCGGGAGTGAATAGTTCCTTCATAGGCTTGCTGGACGGTGATGGGTTGGATGAGATTTATTATGTAATCGAGTTAGTTTTGTTAGGGCTTGATCCCTAGTATCCACTATATTCTGAGATTGATGTTGCTATGACTTTGCTATGCTTAATGCTTGTCACTAGGGCCTGAGTGCCATGATTTCAGATCTGAACCCTTTATGTTTTCATGAATATATTTGTGTTCTTGATCCTATCTTGCAAGTTATATGCACCTGCTACGTGTTATGATCTGCATACCCCGAAGTGACAATAATCGGGATTCTTTCCGCTGATTGCTGTAGTTTGAGGAGTTCATGTATTCACTATGTGTCAATGCTTTGTTTCGGTTCTCTATGAAAATGGGGTCTTAATATCCCTTAGTTTTCATATGGACCCCGCTGCCACGAGAGAGAAGGACAAAAGATGTCATGCAAGTTCTTATCGCAAGCACGTATGACTATGTACGGAATACATGCCTACATTACATTGATGAATTGGAGCTAGTTTTGTGTCGCCCTAGGTTATGATTGTTATATGATGAATATCAACCAACAAAATCACCGATCCAATGCCTATGAGTTTTTCACATATTGATCTTTGCTAAGTTACTATTGTTTCTACTACTGTTACAACTGCTACAAAACTATTGATGCTACTATTACTGTTACCGTTACTACTATTGCTATTGTTATCAAACTACCATACTATTTTACTACTGATCACTCTGTTGTAGATATTTAGTCTCCAGGTGTGGTTGAATTGACAACTCAACTGCTAATACTTTCAAATATTCTTTGACCCCCCTTGTGTTGAATCAATAAATTTGGGTTGAATACTCTACCCTGGAAAACTATTGCGATCCCCTATACTTGTGGGTTATCAAGACCTTTTCCTGGCGCCGTTGCCGAGGAGCATAGCTTTATTTGTGAAGTCACTTGGGATTTATATCTGTTGATCACTATGAAGAATCTTAAGGATGATAGAACCAAGATTGTTCCCTCTAAGACGAGGGGAGGTAAGGAACTGCCATCTAGCTCTGCACTTGATTCACCTTCTGTTTGAGTAAGTTTGCAACACCACCACCCATTATTAATTATGATATGTCGCAAGTATTGATGATGCTACTTCTGCTATGAATGATGCTACTGATGATGCTAGTACTATGCTTGATAATACTGTGCCACTTGGTGAATTTCTTGATGAACAACTTGCTAAAGCTAAAGAAAATGAGAATGCTAAAAATATTGAAACTCTTGAGAATTATGATTCACCTATTATGCCTAGACCTCCTACTAGAGTTGAACCACCTGATGAACATTGCTTTGATAGGGATACGGCTAGAGCCATTCTTGCTTGTAATGATAGAGACGAGGTTATAAAATTGCTTGCTGAAATGAAAGAAAAATCTATGAGGGAGAGAATGAAATATGATCCTAGGTTTGCTACTTCTCCCATATTTGTTACTAATAAGGATTATGAATTCTCTATTGATCCTGAGTTAATTACTTTGGTTGAATCTGATCCTTTCCATGGCTATGAAACTGAAACTGTTGTGGCACATCTTACTAAATTAAATGATATAGCCACTCTATTTGCTCATGAGGAAAAAAAATCTTTATTACTATATTCTTAAGTTATTTCCTTTCTCATTAAAGGGTGATGCTAAGATTTGGTATAATACTCTTGCTCCTGGTTGTGTGCGTAGTCCCCAGGATATGATTCACTACTTCTCTGAAAAATATTTTCCTGCTCATAAGAAACAAGCTGCATTACAGGAAATATTTAACTTTGTGCAATTTGAAGAAGAGAATCTCCCTCAAGCTTGGGGGAGGCTTCTCCAATTACTTAATGCTTTACCTGATCATCCTCTTAAGAAAAATGAAATACTTGATATCTTCTATAATGGACTAACCGATGCTTCTAGGGACTACCTAGATATTTGTGCTCGTTGTGTTTTCAGGGAACGGACTATTGAACAAGCTGAGGAACTATTGAATAATATATTGAAGAATGATAATGATTGGACACTTCTTGAACCACCGCCTAAACCCACTCCGAAGAAGAGGGGTATTTTATTTCTCATTCTTGAAGATATGCAAGAAGCAAAGAAATGTATGAAGGAAAAAGGTGGTAGAGAAATTTGTTCTTAGGAAAGTGAACCTTTTTCGGAGGAGTTCTTCGAGGAGGAGGTCCTCTGAAGCGTCATCAAGTGAAAGCTCAGCACACCTATCATATGAGGAACCAAGGGGAAGTTCGGTACGAGGTGCCGAAGCAAAATCATGTCGATGGCCGTGCAACGAGTTCATGCTAGGTGCCGGCATCAAGGAAGAATTTGACCAATATATTCACAACGTCGAGATTTCTGCCTTCGTCGTAGATAAGCCTCCGCAGCACTACAACCTCACCATTCATTCACCCAACATTTTGCGTATCATACTCGTAATTCTAGAGTTTTGTTTCATCTCTATAATAAATCCTATAGTATGTCTCTGTGATGCATGCAAAATTCCATATTGGGGTTCTTTAGATGAATCACCAAAATCTGATTATGAGTTGTTTCTTCGTAGCCTTTGCTATGGTTAGGATAGGGGAGTTACACAGGCCAGAATACTTAGCATTCAATTTCCCGCTATTCGGTATTTTGCACTTTTAATGGTAAATGCATTGATGGTAAGCAAGACAGGAGTATACTTTGCGCCCCTGTTCTAAGTCTTATTCATATAGCCTTGACTGGTAGCAAGCATTATAATCTTGGGGCTATTGTTGCATGTAGACTGCAGCATAATGCGGGTAGTGGTGATCTATATGGAGGAATTTATGCCTCCCGCTTAGCTGCAAGGTTAGGGGTCTCGCCCAATTTTAATGACCCCCTCTTACCATATAAGTATTTAAATTTTGAAGCAATGCGAGAGCACAAATTTTTAAAACACGATGCACATGGATATGAATATGTAAGGACCGGAGTATATCGACCAGAGGAGGTGAATGGGAGATTCAAAATTTCTTTCGAAATGTTGAATACTCTCAACACAGCACAACGGATAATCAACTAAGTAGTTTCAGTTCCATGAAGGAAAACAATTTCCGAAGCAAAACTAGCTCCGAAACCATACTGTTTCCGAAACAGAACTGCTATGAAAACACAGCTAAGCAGATTTAGTTCTATCAATCAATACTATCACAGAAACAAAATTATCAGCATAGATAGAATTGCATACATGAAGCAATTGCGCACATAATAGATACAAAACATGCACACTACTGCGAAATGTTCATCAGAGCAAGACTTAGCACAATGACTAAGTAGTACCATATGAAAACAAAATGAACATTCAGACAAACAACCTTAAGTACAGCGAAAGCATATATGCAACACAATATGGTCACAGTACTGAAAGGATTGCTTGGATGATAAAGAATCGCAGTACACAGATAGATATCTATCGACAGCAAAGAGCACCGAAAATAAACTACCGAAAGGAATGCAGTAGGATAGGAATGACCAGTGGTGCTCGATGGCGACAGATGGTTTGGTAGACTAGTTCACTCTTCTGCAAAAGAGCTACGTCTGGTTGGAGGGACTTGTGATTCAACACAGGAGATAAACTCTCTCCATCCTATTCTCCTCAACGTGAAGTTCCTCGAACTTCAGTTGATTTCACTCGTGGTAGATTCTTTTTGGCAATCTCCAAACCTTCGACAGACTTCTTCATGAACCACAACGACTCTTGGTTGCTGAAGACTTTGCTCAGTGAAGACAACAACTCTTCAACACTCGAGCCGACACCTATCCGTCTAGAGAGTATGCAACTCTCAAGAGTAATAGGTACAAGAACTCTCAACTCAGATCTACTATGATGCTGAACCACTATCTAAGTTTAGGCTCTTTATTTTCTCTCAGTGGATTTTAAACTCAAATCTCTCAGAGAGGGGTGCTCAATCAATCTTCTCAGAATCTCAAGCAGAGCAGCCACCAGACAACGCCGGTGCGGGGTGGCTATTTATAGCCGCAGCCTTCCCTGGTGGGAAATGACCATTTTGGACACGTAGTCTAGCCAATGGCCAACCGACACGTTCTCAATGGTCGGATTTTAAGAGCAACAGTAACATTACTTGAGGAACAAGTAATGCTAACTCTTCGGTATGAATGAAATCTCTCACAACAAAGAAGAACTGTGTCTCTTGCTGGCAAGTATTCATTCACAGCAAAGAAGAATATGTAAGGATTTCTCGACTGCAGTCATTCTTCTTCGGACATACCGAATGAAAATTGCTTTGCGTGAGCAATTCTTTCAGGACCATCTCCTACACGCAATCTTTTCAGTATGCTTTCTTCTCGAAACATATCCTTCTCTTCTCTGCAACGTAGATGTTTCTCGGTGAAGTTCTTCGAACTTCCTAAAAGAATATAGCATTCTTCTTGATAACAAACTCTTCGAGACATGTCAATCTTTTCTGCAGTGCAGATAACTTTCGAGGAAGTTTATAGCAAACTTCTCGGAAGTGCCAATCATCTCGATAATAAGCTTCTTGAAACATATCAATCTTCTCTGCTGCAATCTTCTCAGAAGATTATAGCAATCTTTTCCATAGCAATCTCTTCGGGAGATTATAGCAATCTCTTCCTTGGCAATCCTTTCAAAAGATTACAACAATCACCTCGTTAGCAAACATTTTGGTAGCATACCTTTAGGAAGCAAACCTTTGGGTAGCATACCTTTCGGAAGCAAACTTTTCGGTAGCAAACCTTTTGGTAGCATACCTTTCGGAAGCAAAAACCTTTCAGTAGCATACCTTTCGGAAGCAAATCTTTTGGTAGCATACCTTTCGGAAGCAAACCTTTCGGTAGCATACCTTTCGGCAGATTATGGCAATATTCTCGATACTCCAGGGACTATTTCTGTGTGTGTGCACTAGCAAACAAATTAATCCCTCACTGTTTCTGACAACAATCTCCAAAACATAAGGGGCAAGGAATTGCACCAACAATCTCAATCTCCCCCTTTTTGGACGATTGTTGACAAAACAGATAAACATCGAAGAGTAGATAAATATGTAACCAAAAATGTGCGGAATGTAAATTCAATAATATCTCAAAGATAAATATACTCCCCCTAAATGTATGCAGCGTATGAAAGATTAACCTTTTGGATAAACCTGCATATATTAGAATAAGCTTGGTGGAGAGATATTTCACATCTTTGAGAATAAATGTATTGCACCGAAGGATAATATCCGAGATATAATAGAGTGCATCCATACGTGAACTCTGGTAATAATTCCACCTGCAAAAATAAATTCTCCAGAAAAATGAAGTATGGCAGGGGTTATTATCATTCGAGAACTAGAAAGAGTTCACAAGAGTTATACAACATGATAAGAATCAAATGCGGGCAAATGTTGTAAACTCGAAAACAACCCAGCAAAGACCCGCAAATCTATCGCTCGATGTCTTCTCCCCCTTTTTGTCAACAAGTGTCAAAAAGGTGAAAAAGAACATGAGACATTACATGCCCGAAGGAAAAATGAACCGTTGCCCGAAAAAGGTCCAGACTCGCTTGGCGAAGAAGTTTCCGCCTCTAAGGTGACAACATTATCTTCAGCTGCATCTTCTTCTGCTTCTTTATCAGAACGCTGCGGCACAACTGGGGTTGCTGGAGCATTTTCATCTTTCTTCTGAGAAACTCTTTCAGCAGATAACGATACACTATTCTCCTCAGATAAAAATTTAAGTGATGTAGCCTCAAGCTCAGTGATAACATTGTTTAGATTAATCCACAGCGGATCTGTCGAAGGAAATCTGGCTGAAAACTTAGGAGTGTTGCACTCTCGAAGATATTCAATAGTCAGTGGGGCAGCCATGAAGTCATATGTTTCGAACAAACTAGCCATGTTGATTTTCTTCTTAGAAAGGAATCTCCTCAGCAATTTCCTCAATGGGGCATCCATGAGATCATCTGAATTTTGCGTGTGTTGTTGTGGGGAATATTCAGCTCATGCGCAAGACGCTCTCTTTCTTTCCGATCATTATCAATGTGCTTCAGCAGGAGTTGTTGGGTTTTAAGACTGATCTCTAGAATCTAGATGTATTATCTCTGAAAACTTTGCCTTTTGTAATCTTTCAACATCAGCAGAGTGTCTCTAACATGATGGATAAATTTCTCTGGAGCATCTTGAGCAAGATATTCTTTCCTTGCACAACAATTGATAATCTTCTTCTCAGCTTCATTTTCTTCGGCAGAATCAACAAGCTAATGCATGAATACATATTTGTTATCGGAGACATAGCCAAGATATAGGCCATTGAGAGTGTTGCGCAATACACCATGAATTGCTCCTGAATCATATGCTCCTAGCAGAGGACTTGTAGTATGACACAGAATATAACGGAAGGTTTGAAAGTTGAACTTCAGATATTTTGTCCGAGGAAAAACCATACGAATGATAATCGCCAACCTTATCTGAATCCATCAGGAGGTGAAATTATTCATCAGAAATCTCATCGATAAAATGTACACGAGTTTCAAAGGTGTTGCTTTCAATCCGAGGGAAATGCAGACACTTGAGAAATTCTTCAGCGCTGCCCTTCATGACATGGTGCTCTGTTATCCATTCGAGATCCCATGTTTTTGATATCTTGTTTGTCACCTGACATATATAGTGTGGCATAAGACTTAGAGAATATATTCTCAGCTCCATGGGTGCTTGAATGAGAAAACCTTCGTAAGCTAAAAATCTTCAATGTCCTGAAGGATTTGCTTTAAGCATTCCAATATTCTCATCAGTGGTAAATCAAGATATTCATGATGGAATATCTGATTACTTTTCAACTGCGAGCATTTTCTTTCGGCCGAGAGCATTTTCTTTCAGCTGCGAGCCAACATTTGTTTCTGATGGACCAAAATTTGTTTTAGAATTTGAAGTACTTGGACAATCAATCTCCATGGCAACATTTTCCGTGAGGGGCACATCAGCTTTTTCAAGATTTTCATTCTCAAGCTCATTTCTATTTGATGAGTCACAAGGGCCTTTTCTTTCTCTGATTCATTGTTTTGAAGCATTTGAGCCTTCTTTTCCTTCTCTGATCCTACCTTCTCGAAAAATAACTCTGGAAGGAGAATTTTGCTGCCTCTCATTCTTTTCAGAAGATTGTTCCGATGCTTGAGGATCTGAAACATTTGCATTTTCCACACTTCCTTCTCCCTGAGCATTGGGCTCATTTCTTTCGGCTTATAGCTTTCTTTTCATCAGAAGCATTTTCTTCCGCCCAACTTTCTTTTGTTGGGATTTCTTTCCGCATCCAGATTTCTCTTCATCAGAAGCATTTTCTTTGTCACAGCTTTCTTTTCGATGGGATTTCTTTCGGCACCCAGATTTCTTTTCGATGCCGCACATCTTTTTCTGTAGACTGCCATTCTTCATCAAACTGAACTTTTGATACAACTCCTATGCCCATGACAGTCTCTTCACCCATATCTGTTTGGCTAGCATGCTTAGTAGAAACTTCAACATAATCCATTAACCTATGAAAAAGAATAGATGCGAGGGAAAATATAGGCAGGGCCATGAGTACGCACAGATAAAGTTTTTGATGAAAGTCATTTTTGGAGAAGAATTGATCAACACTTTGAGAATTGTCTCGAATGAGAAATATCTTCGAAAAATTTCATGCTAGTAAGGTCCGAAAGAAATCTACTAAGATGAAATCCATCTAATTTTCACCAGAGAGAAAATACAAAGTTTAGATCCATTCGGATGAGCATCAGGAAGAACTACAAACCTTGCACGGTAAAAAGTATAAGCTCTTGAAGATCTACTGGGATAGTTGAATCAGAAGATAATCGTGCCGGGTTGAACTCATATTATGAATGGAATGAGAAATATGAGTTCGGATCTCCGTACCCTAACTTGGTGGCGGAGATCAACTAAGGCGACGCGGAGAGGAAGATTTACCGCAGTGTCTTGAAGCAAATGCGATGAGGTCCACTGGAGTTTCATCGACAGATGATCTCGCCGAAGTTGCAAGTGCGACGGTGCATCGAGGATTTTTGAGCGAGGGAGACAATCAGTGACGAAGAGATTGGAACCGTACAAGGAAGATGAGGAGGGGGGAAACCTAGCTGTCTCGAGAGAAAATCTATAGTTTAGAGTCAATGGGCTCTTCACATTCACCGCATATGATAAGTGGCGGTTGTACGTGGGCACGTGCCAACTGAAGGAGCAGTTTCTCCTCACTTGGGCGGGAGACTCAAACTTTGGAGGGCTTTCGCCAAATTGGAAATAACCTTCAGAACACATTTCTCTCATAGCCAAGGACACTAGGAGAAAATTGTTTCAGATAAAATTTGCGTACCCCTGAGAGAAAAGCATAGACTGGATAAGATATAATGGAGAGGTAGGGTCCGAAACATTTCACTCAGAGAGAAAAACAAAGCGAAAGAAAATAGCCACGGGTGAAATGCATACATGACTAAATCCAGATCTATGAAAGAAGATAATATCCTAGAGAAGGAACTTAAATCCCGAAAGAAAACCAAGACTAGAGAAAATAACCAAAGAAAAACTTGGGCCATGGGTAAATTCTTCATCTTGACACTGAAAATGATATCCTTTCCATTCAGAGATATCTTGAAGGAATTCCCCAAAACAGGCGAGATTGATCTTCTACACAGTCACATGCATATTCTTTGACAATGTCTTCATATATATCTGCAATGATACAAATGACCCAATATCCTGAAATTGAGTTAGTTTGACTGGCCGAAGCAAATCACATGATAATGCAAGTATCTCGAAATTCTTTCAATAGAACCAAGTTTCCTTTCAGGAAACACGGATGGGATAGAAGCAATAATATCAGCACGGGTAAAAGTCAATCCTTTCGGAAAGTGAAGCATATCCCCTGCAAATATCAATTTGTCTCAGGCATATGATTTGATTTGTTTTGCCTGGAGACATTTTTCCTACAAGAAAGATTAGGTTTTCTTAACCACCCACATCTTGGCAGGTGGCTGAGAAACATTTGGTTTCGGACGTGCAGGATAGGATTTCTTTCGAGAAACATAAGAGTTGTTCCTCTGGGAAGGGTTAGCATAATCGAAAGAATAAGCATTGTAATTCTTCCCAGAAGCATGAACATAATGGTTGGGAGAAGTATGCATATAATCTTTTTGATGAGCATTCTTATCAGAACCATACGAGGGATTTGTAGTTTCATACAGTGAAGATTTTCCTTTCCTACGAAAGTTATTTCCCTGCATGGTTAGAGCAGCAGTAACAGGCAGATTTTCAATGCGAGACTTTTCAACCCAGATTCTTTTCTTGGGTGGCTCGTGTCGGTGTCAGAATCAGCGGATCTCGGGTAGGGGGTCCCGAGCTGTGGATCAAGGATCAATGGGGAACAAGGGACGAAGAACACGGTATTTACCCAGGTTCGGGCCCTCTCTAAGAGGTAAAACCCTACGTCCTGCTTGATTATATTGATGTGTATGGTATGATTACAGGGTCGATCTACCACGAGATTAGGTGAGCTAAACCCTAGGCTAATAGGGCGATGGGTGTTGCTCTGAGCCCTAGAGGCTAAAACCCTCTGGTTTATATAGACACCAGTAGGGCTAGGGTTACACATGGTCGGTTATCATAAAGGGAAGATCATACTAAATCTTGACTTGGAGGATACACCAAGGCTCCGAAGGTCTTCTATCCAGTCATGGGTCCACGCCCTAGCTCGGCTTAGCAGCAGCCCATCAGTCCGGCCCATATGCAATAGGCCGGTGGCCCGAGGACCCCTTAGTCCAGGACTCCCTCAGTAGCCCCCGAACTATCCTCCAACGCCAGGGATTGCCATCTGGCGCGCTTCAAATCTTTGGCTTGCGAGGTGAGTTCTTCACCCTTCCTTGTACTGTTCGGATCAACATCCCTTGGTCGAATAATGTCCGGAATCCGGATTAACATTGAAGGTTCATAGCCCCAGCGCAATTCGTATCGCTGTCGCACCCGTATTCGGCCGGCCTAACAATCCGGGATCCGAGGACCTCCGTCAAATCACGGTGGGGCCATCGGAGTTAATGCTTGTCTCAGGGCTGGGGCAAACCTCGACTGTCGTGCACCTTTTTAGAAGGCGAACTGTCTAATGCCACTTTTTTGCAGACCCGTCCCTTTAGCTTAGGACAACATGCCTATTTATAGATCCAAAGGCGCGGGGGATGGTTGACCCATCCTCCCCGCAAAAGCCAACACTAGAGAAATTTTAGGCACCATGGCTGACGCCCCAGGCTCATCTTCACGTCCTCACAGCCCCCTCCTAGGTGATTGGGCGAGCTGCTCAGTTTCATGCCTCCGGCTGAGCAATATGCAGACGCAAGGATATCTCCCCGCAGCGGATCTTGTTTCCGTCCGCACCGAACTAATTTCTGTAGAAGTCCAAGCATTTTCCGAGAGCTCCCATGCTCCAAGCAAGGAAGAGAGGGTATGTTTTGTGCCCTTCCTTCTACGAGGCCTAGGCTTCCCCATTCACCCTTTCCTGCGGGGTTTATTAGAGTTCTACGGGATCCAGCTCCACCACCCCACCCCAGGATCCATACTGCATATCTCTGGCTTTGTGGCACTTTGCGAGATATTCTTGAGTTGCGAGGCCCATTTTGATCTATGGAGGAAATATTTCTGTCTCGTCCCTCGTACCCGAGGAGGGTCAATATTCAAAGTAGGAGGAGCCCAGGTGTGGCGTATAGCCGGGACAGGGTATCCCATTGGGACCCCAAAGAAAGATCCCGAAGAGTGGACCTCAGAATGGTTCTATATTGAGGACGTCCCCCTATTCGACCTAGTCCGGAGGGGATTACCCGAATACTCAACCGCCCCATAGCATAAGCGGTTCAACTGGAGGCCCAAGAGTCCTTCCCAAGGAGATAGCGAGGAGGTGCGCATTCTGGCCACCAAAGTTTGGCTGCTGGCCCATAGTAAATTGACTATGATCGAAATAATGGCCGTTGCCATAGCTCAGTGCGTGCAGCCCATCCAGCAGAAGATGCATCCTCTGTGGTGCTACAACGGGACTAACGATGCGACCCGCCACAAGCGACAAGGGCCGAACAACCAGGCAGCTCTAGCCAAAATACTGGCCGACCTCTTCAAAGGAGAGGAAGAGGATTTCACCCAGTCAGGAGCCCGGGAGGGTTATTCCAGCTACAATCCGGCAGAATGGGTAAGCTTTAGTCTTTTACTCCTTAGTGCGGAGATTATGTCCGAACATTGACCGGATGTATGTCTTTCTCAAACAGAGTTGGAGGCATCAGATGATCTCACTGCCCCCACCCCCCCCCCCTCAACTGGAGAGTCATTCTCGTGACGACGACCCGGGGTATCATAACGATCCGGAGACGTCAATTGATTTTGAAGACGGGATCTTTTACCAGGAAAGCCTTGATGGTACCAAGGTTTCCTTGACGGCCAATCACCTTGGGGCCCTTCCTTCCTCCATAGTAAGTAGCCAGAGGACCCCTTCCTAAGCAAGGCGTTCACCTCGCACAATCCCAAGTGTTTTGACTTCTACTCCCAAGGGCCGTCGCACTGCTCGCCAAACAACTATGGAAGGGGCGCGTGATATGCCAGCCTCGGCCCATAATGGGGCATCCAAGTGGAAGACCACTGCTGGAGCGGAAACGACCGCTCCCTCGGCTCAAAGGTAATGTGTTCGGAACCATCGAAAGAGTCGCTCTTATTATCTTCCTTTGACGTTCGCTTAGTTTTGCAGAATATGAAGGAAATATGCCCTAGAGGCAATAATAAATTTGTTATTTTATATTTCCTTATTCATGATAAATGTTTATTATTCATGCTAGAATTGTATTGATCGGAAACTTAAATACATGTGTGAATACATAAACAAATACCGTGTCCCTAGTAAGCCTCTACTATACTAGCTCGTTGATCAAAGATGGTTAAGGTTTCCTAACCATAGACATGTGTTGTCATTTGATAACGGGATCACATCATTAGGAGAATGATGTGATGGACAAGACCCATCCATTAGCTTAGCATATTGATCATTCAGTTTATTGCTATTGCTTTCTTCATGTCAAATACATATTCCTTCGACTGAGATTATGCAACTCCTGGATACCGGAGGAATACCTTGTGTGCTATCAAATGTCACAACATAACTGGGTGATCATAATGATGCTCTACAGGTATCTCCGAAGGTGTTTGTTGAGTTGGCATAGATCGAGATTAGGATTTGTCACTTTGAGTATCGGAGAGGTATCTTTGGGCCCTCTCGGTAATACACATCATAAGCTTGCAAGCAAATGACTAAGGAGTTAGTTATGTATTACGGAACGAGTAAAGAGACTTGACGGTAACGAGATTGAGCTAGGTATGAAGATACCGACGGTCGAATCTCGGGCAAGTAACATACCGATGGACAAAGGGAATTACATATGTTGTCATAAGGTTCGACCAATAAAGATCTTCGTAGAATATGTAGGAGGCAATATGGGCATCCAGGTTACGCTATTGGTTATTGACCGGAGATGTGTCTCGGTCATGTCTACATAGTTCTCGAACTCGTAGGGTCCGCACGCTTAACGTTCGTTGATGATATAGTGTTATATAAGTTATATGATTTGGTGAACGAATGTTGTTCGGAGTCTCGGATGAGATCACACATGACGAGGAGTCTCTAAATGGTCTAGAGGTAAAGATTGATATATAGGACGATGGTATTCGGACACCGAAAGAGTTTCGGGATGCACTGGGTAGTCATCGGATCACCGGAAGGGGTTCCGGACACCCCCGGTAGGTGTATGGGCCTAATGGGCCAAGGGGGGGACAGACCGGACCACAGGGGACTGGTGCGCCCCTCTCCTTGGCCGTCCTGTCCTAGGGAAGGAAAGGGGGGAGGGCTAGCCCCTCCTGCCTTCTGATACGTGTCCAACGTATCTATAATTTTTTATTGTTCCATGCTATTATATAATCTGTTTTGGATGTTTTATATGCATTAATATGCTATTTTATATTATTTTTGGGACTAACCTATTAACCTAGAGCCCAGTGCCAGTTTCTGTTTTTTTTCCTGTTTTTGAGTTTCGCAGAAAAGGAATACCAAACGGAATAAAACCTTCGTGGTGAATTTTCTTGGACCAGAAGGAAACCAGGAGACTTGGAGATGAAGTCGGAGAAGCCACGAGGCGGCCACAAGGATGGAGGGCACGCCCAGGGGGGTAGGGCGCGCCCCCACCCTTGTTGGCCCCTCGTGCACCTCCTGACCTAATTCTTTCACCTATATATACTCATATATCCCCAAACCAACAGAGGCATCCACGAAAAGACTTTTCCACCGCCGCAACCTTTTGTACCCGTGACATCCCATCTAGGGACCTTTTCTGGCGTCCTGCCAGAGGGGGATTCGATCACGGAGGGCTTCTACATCAACACCATTGCCCTTCCGATGAAGCGTGAGTAGTTTACCACAGACCTACGGGTCCATAGCTAGTAGCTAGATGGCTTTTTCTCTCTCTTTGATTCTCAATACCATGTTCTCCTCGATGTTCTTGGAGATCTATTCGATGTAATACTTTTTTGCGGTGTGTTTGCCGAGATCCGATGAATTGTGGATTTATGATCAGCTTATCTATGAATATTATTTGAATCTTCTCTGAATTCTTATATGCATGATTTGATATCTTTGTAATTCTCTTCGAACTATCGGTTTGGTTTGGCCAACTAGATTGGTTTTTCTTGCAATGGGAGAAGTGCTTAGCTTTGGGTTCAATCTTGCTGTGTCCTTTCCCAGTGACAGTAGAGGCAGCAAGGCACGTATTGTATTGTTGCCATCGAGGATAAAAAGATGGGGTTTTCATTATATTGCTGGAGTTAATTCCTCTACATCATGTCATCTTACTTAATGCGTTACTCCATTCTTTATGAACTTAATACTCTAGATGCATGCTGGATAGCAGTTGATGTGTGGAGTAATAGTAGTAGATGCATAATCATTTCGGTCTACTTGACACGGACGTGATGCCTATATTCATGATCATTGCCTTAGATATCGTCATAACTTTGCGCTTTTCTATCAATTGCTCGGCAGTAATTTGTTCACCCACCGTATTATTTTCTATCTTGAGAGAAGCCTCTAGTGAAACCAATGGCCCCCGGGTCTATTTTCCATCATATAATCTTTTACTTTTCTTAATACAAGTTTCCGATCTACTATTTTGCAATCTTTTACTTTCCGATCTATAAAACAAAAATATCAAAAATATTTGCTTTATCGTTTATCTATCTCTATCAGATCTCACTTTTGCAAATAACCATGAAGGGATTGACAACCCCTTTATTGCGTTGGGTGCAAGTTGTTTGATTGTTTGTGAAGGTATTCGGTGATTTGTGCGTTGTCTCCTACTGGATTGATACCTTGGTTCTCAAACTGAGGGAAATACTTGGCTCTACTTTGCTGCATCACCCTTTCCTCTTCAAGGGAAAAACCAACACAAGCTCAAGAAGTAGCACCTTCCCCTACTCATGGGAGAAAGGAAGGGGGGCGCCTCCCTCCCCTACCTTTCCCCGCTCACCTAAAAAGGAAAGGGGGGCGCGGCTTGGGAGAGACCCCAAGTAGGATTCGGCCTACTTGGGGTGCCCCCTTGGCTGCTCCTCCCTCCCCCACCTATATATATGTGGGAGGGGGCACCTAGCACAACCACGACAATTGCTTAGCCATGTGCGGCGCACCCCTTCACCGTTTACACCCCCGGTCATATTTTCGTAGTGCTTAGGCTAAGCCCTGCGGAAATAGCTTCACCATCAACGTCACCACGCCGTCGTGCTGCCGAAACTCATCCACTACCTCGCCATCTTGCTGGATCAAGAAGGCGGAGGACGTCACCGAGCTGAATGTATGCTGAACGCGGAGGTGCCGTACATTCGATGCTCAATCGGTTGGAGCGCGAAGAAGTTCGACTACATCAACCGCGTTAACAAATGCTTCCGCTTATGGTCTACGAGGGTACGTAGACACACTCTCCCCTCTCGTTGCTATGCATCTCCTTGGATAGATCTTGCGTGTGCGTAGAAATTTTTTTGTTTTCCATGCAATGTTTCCCAACAGTGGCATCCGAACTAGGACTATGCGTAGATAATATGCACGAGTAGAACACAAAGAGTTGTGGGTGGTGATACTCATATTGCTTACCACCAACGTCTTATTTTGATTCGGCGGTACTGTGGGATGAAGCGGCCCGGACCAACCTTACATGTGCGCGCACATGAGACCGGTTCCACCGACAGATATGCAACTAGTTTTGCATAAAGGTGGCTGGCGGGTGTCTGTTTCTCCTACTTTAGTTGAATTGAATTTGACTATGGCCGGTCCTTTAAGAAGGTTAAAACAGCAAACTTGATGAATCACCATTGTGGTTTTTGCGTAGGTAAGAACGGTTCTTTCTAGAAGCCCGTAGCAGCCACGTAAAACTTGCAACAACAAAGTAGAGGACGTCTAACTTGTTTTTGCAGGGCATGTTGTGATTTGATATGGTCAAGATATGATGTGATATATGTTGATGTATGAGATGATCATGTTTTGTAATATCGATAACAAGCAGGAGCCTTAGGGTTCTCTCTTTATTGTATGAAATGCAAGCGCCATGTAATTGCTTTACTTTATCGCTATGCGTTAGCAATAGTTGTAGAAGCAATAGTTGGCGAGACGACCCCGATGCAATGATGGAGATCAAGGTGTCGAGCCGGTGATGATGGAGATCATGATGATGCTTTGGAGATGGAGATCAAAAGCACAAGATGATGATGGCCATATCATGTCACATAGTTTGATTGCATGTGATGTTTATCCTTTATGCATCTTATTTTGCTTAGAACGGCCGTAGCATTATAAGATGATCCCTTCACGAAATTTCAAGATGAAAGTGTTCTCCCTGAGTATGCACCATTGCCAAAGTTCATCGTTTCGAAGCACCTCGTGATGATCGGGTGTGATAGTCTCTATGTTCACATACAACGGGTGTAAGACAGTTTTGCACATGCAGAATACTTGGGTTAAACTTAACGAGCCTAGCATGTACAGACATGGTCTCGGAACACTGAACACCGAAATGTAGAACGTGAGTCATATAGTAGATATGATCAACATAGAGATGTTCACCATTGATGACTACCCCATCTCACATGATGATCAGACATGGGTTAGTTGATTTGGATCACGTATCACTTAGATAACTTGAGGGATGTTTATTTAAGTGGGAGTTCATTAGTAATTTGATTAATTGAACTTAATTAATCATGAACTTAGTCTTATAGTTTTGCATATCTATGTTGTAGATCAATGGCCCGAGCTACCGTTCCCCTGAATTTTAATGCATTCCTAGAGAAAGCTAAGTTGAAAGATGATGGTAGCAACTACACGGACTGGGTCCGTAACTTGAGGATTATCCTCATTGCTGCACAGAAGAATTATGTCCTTGATGCACCGCTAGGTGATAGACCTGCTACAGGAGCTGAAGCAGATGTTATGAATGTCTGGCAAGCTCGATCTGATGACTACTCGATAGTTCAGTGTGCCATGCTTTACGGCTTAGAACCGGGACTTCAAAGACGTTTTGAACGTCATGGAGCAAATGAGATGTTCCAAGAGTTGAAGTTGATATTTCAAGCAAATGCCCGGGTTGAGAGATATGAAGTCTCCAACAAGTTCTATAGCTGCAAGATGGAGAAGAACAGTTCTGTCAGTGAACACATACTCAAAATGTCTGGGTATCATAACCACTTGACTCAGCTGGGAGTTGATCTTCCAGTTGATAGTGTTATTGACAGAGTTCTTCAATCACTGCCACCAAGCTACAAAGGCTTCGTGATGAACTATAATATGCAAGGGATGAATAAAATGATTCCTGAGCTCTTTGCAATGCTTAAGGCCGCGGAGGTAGAAATCAAGAAGGAGCATCAAGTGTTGATGGTTAACAAGACCACTAGTTTCAAGAAAAAGGGCAAGGGAAGGAAAGGGAACTTCAAGAAGAATGGCAAGGAAGTTGCCACTCCCGGGAAGAAGCCCAAAGCTGGACCCAAGCCTAAAACTGAGTGCTTCTACTGCAAAGGGAATGGTCACTGGAAGCGGAACTGCCCCAAATACTTGGCGGATAAGAAGGATGGCAAAGTGAACAAAGGTATATTTGATATACATGTTATTAATATGTACCTTAATAATGCTCGTAGCAGCGCCTGGGTATTTGATACTGGTTCGGTTGCTCATATTTGTAACTCGAAATAGGAGCTGCGGAATAAACGAAGATTGGCTAAGGACGAGGTGACGATGCGCGTCAGGAATGGTACCAAGGTCAATGTGATCGCTGTCGGCATGCTACCTCTCCATCTACCTTCGGGATTAGTTTTAGACCTCAATAATTGTTATTTGGTGCCCGCGTTGAGCATGAACATTATATCTAGATCTTGTTTATTGCGAGACGGTTATTCATTTAAATCAGAGAATAATGGTTGTTCTATTTATATGAGTAATATATTTTATGGTCATGCACCCTTGATAAGTGGTATATTCTTGTTGAATCTCGATCGTAGTGATACACATATTCATAATATTGATGCCAAAAGATGCAAAGTTGATAATGATAGTGCAACATACTTGTGGCACTGCCGTTTAGGTCATATTGGTGTAAAGCGCATGAAGAAACTCCATACAGATGGACTTTTGGAATCACTTGATTATGAATCATTTGATACTTGCGAACCATGCCTCATGGGCAAGATGACTAAAACTCCGTTCTCCGGAACAATGGAGCGAGCTAATGACTTATTGGAAATAATACATACCGATGTATGCGGTCCGATGAGTGTTGAGGCACGCGGTGCGTATCGTTATTTTTTGACCATCACAGATGATTTGAGTAGGTATGGGTATATCTACTTGATGAAACACAAGTCTGAAACATTTGAAAAGTTCAAAGAATTTCAGAGTGAAATAGAGAATCATCGTAACAAGAAAATAAAGTTTCTACGATCTGATCGCGGAGGCGAATATTTGAGTTACGAGTTTGGCCTTCATTTAAAACAATGTGGAATTGTTTCACAACTCACGCCACCTGGAACACCACAGCGTAATTGTGTGTCCGAACATCGTAACCGTACTTTATTAGATATGGTACGATCTCTGATGTCTCTTACCGATTTACCACTATCGTTTTGGGGTTATGCATTAGAGACAGCCGCATTCAAGTTAAATAGGGCACCAGGTAAATCCATTGAGACGACACCGTATGAATTGTGGTTTGGCAAGAAACCTAAGTTGTCGTTTCTTAAAGTTTGGGGCTGCGACACTTATGTCAAAAGGATTCAGCCTGATAAGCTCGAACCCAAATCGGAGAAGTGTGTCTTCATATGATACCCTAAGGAAACAATTGGGTACACCTTCTACCACAGATCCGAAGGCAAGATCTTTGTTGCCAAGAATGGATCATTTCTAGAGAAGGAGTTTCTCTCAAAAGAAGTGAGTGGGAGGAAAGTAGAACATGATGAGGTAATTGTACCTTCTCTTCAATTGGAAAGTAGCACATCAGAGAAATTCGTTCCCGTGATGCCTACACCAACTAGAGAGGAAGCAAATGATAATGATCATGAAACTTCAGATCAAGTTGCTACTAAACCTCGTAGGTCGACCAGAGCACGATCCGCACCAGAGTGGTATGGTAATCCTGTCCTGGAAGTCATGTTACTAGACCAAGGCAAACCTACGAACTATGAAGAAGCTATGATGAGCCCAGATTCCGATAAATGGCTTGAAGCCATGAAATCTGAGATAGGATCCATGTATGAGAACAAAGTATGGACTTTGGTGGACTTGCCCGATGATCGGCAAGCCATAGAAAATAAATGGATCTTCAAGAAGAAGACTGACGCTGATGGTAATGTTACTGTCTACAAAGCTCGACTTGTCGCGAAAGGTTTTCGACAATTTCGAGGAGTCGACTACGATGAGACTTTCTCACCCGTAGCGATGCTTAAGTCTGTCCAAATCATGTTAGCAATTGCCGCATTTTATGATTATGAAATCTGGCAAATGGACGTCAAAATTGCATTCCTTAATGGATTTCTTAAAGAAGAATTGTATATGATGCAACCAGAAGGTTTTGTCGATCCTAAAGGTGCTACCAAAGTGTGCAAGCTCCAGCGATCCATCTATGGACTGGTGCAAGCATCTCGTAGTTGGAATATACGCTTTGATGAGGTGATCAAAGCATATGGTTTTATATAGACTTACGGTGAAGCCTGTATTTACAAGAAAGTGAGTGGGAGCTCTGTAGCATTTCTGATATTATATGTGGATGACATATTGTTGATTGGAAATGATATAGAATTTCTGGATAGCATAAAAGGATACTTGAATAAGAATTTTTCAATGAAAGACCTCGGTGAAGCTGCTTATATATTGGGCATCAAGATCTATAGAGATAGATCAAGACTCTTAATAGGACTTTCACAAAGCACATACCTTGATAAAGTTTTGAAGAAGTTCAAAATGGATCAGTCAAAGAAAGGGTTCTTGCCTGTGTTACAAGGTGTGAAATTGGGTTCGACTCAAAGCCCGACCAATGCAGAAGATAGAGAGAAAATGAAAGTCATTCCCTATGCCTCAGCCATAGGTTCTATCATGTATGCTATGCTATGTACCAGACCTGATGTGTGCCTTGCCATAAGTCTAGCAGGAAGGTACCAAAGTAATCCAGGAGTGGATCACTGGACAACGGTCAAGAACATCCTAAAGTACCTGAAAAGGACAAAGGATATGTTTCTCATTTATGGAGGTGACGAAGAGCTCGTCGTAAATGGTTACGTCAATGCTAGCTTCGACACTGATCCGGATGACTCTAAGTCACAAACCAGATACGTATTTATATTGAATGGTGGAGCTGTCAGTTGGTGCAATTCCAAGCAAAGCGTCGTGGCAGGATCTAGTGTGAAGCGGAGTACATAGCTACTTCGGAAGTAGCACATGAAGGAGTCTGGATGAAGGAGTTCATATCTGATCTGGGTGTAATACCCAGTGCATCGGGTCCAATGAAAATCTTTTGTGACAACACTGGAGCAATTGCCTTGGCGAAGGAATCTAGGTTTCACAAGAGAACCAAACACATCAAGAGACACTTCAACTCCATTCGTGAAAAGGTCAAGGATGGAGACATAGAGATTTGCAAAATACATACGGATCTGAATGTGGCAGACCCGTTGACTAAGCCTCTTCCGCGAGCAAAACTTGATCCGCACCAAGACTCCATGGGTGTTAGATTCATTACAATGTAATCTAGATTATTGACTCTAGTGCAAGTGGGAGACTGAAGGAAATATGCCCTAGAGGCAATAATAAAGTTGTTATTTTATATTTCCTTATTCATGATAAAGATTTATTATTTATGCTAGAATTGTATTGATCGGAAACTTAAATACATGTGTGAATACATAAACAAATATCGTGTCCCTAGTAAGACTCTACTAGACTAGCTCGTTGATCAAAGATGGTTAAGGTTTCCTAACCATAGACATGTGTTGTCATTTGATAACGGGATCGCATCATTAGGAGAATGATGTGATGGACAAGACCCATCCATTAGCTTAGCATATTGATCATTCAGTTTATTGCTATTGCTTTCTTCTTGTCAAATACATATTCCTTCGACTATGAGATCCTGCATCTCCCGAATACCGGAGGAATACCTTGTGTGCTATCAAACATCACAACATAATTGGGTTATCATAAAGATGCTCTACAGGTATCTCCGAAGGTGTTTGTTGAGTTGGCATAGATCGAGATTAGGATTTGTCACTACGAGTATCGGAGAGGTATCTCTGGGCCCTCTCGGTAATACACATCATAAGCTTGCAAGCAAATGACTAGGGAGTTAGTTACAAGGTGATGTATTATGGAACGAATAAAGGGACTTGTCGGTAACAAGATTGAACTAGGTATGAAGATATCGACGATCGAATCTCGGGCAAGTAACATACCGATGGATAAAGGGAATTACGTATGTTGTCGTAAGGTTCGACTGAGAAAGATCTTCATAGAATATGTAGGAGCCAATATGGGCATCCAGGTTCCACTATTGGTTATTGACCGGAGAGGTGTCTCGGTCATGTCTACATAGCTCTCGAATCCGTAGGGTCCGCACGCTTAATGTTCGTTGACGATATAGTGTTATATGAGTTATATGATTTGGTGACCGAATGTTGCTCGGAGTCCCAGATGAGATCACAGACATGATGAGGAGTCTCAAAATGGTCGAGAAGTAAAGAATGATATATAGGACGATGGTATTACCGAAGGGGTTCCGGACACCCCCGGTAGGTGTATGGGCCTAATGGGCCAAGGGGGATAGACCAGCCCACAGGGGGCTGGTGTGCCCCTCTCCCTGGCCAGCCAGCCCTAGGGAAGGAAATGGGGAGGGCTAGCCCCTCATGCCTTCCCCTTCTCATGGGAGAAAGGAAAGGAGGGCGCCTCCCTCCCCTGCCTTTCCCCGCTCACCTAAAAAGGAAAGGGGGGGCGCGGCTTGGGAGAGACCCCAAGTAGGATTCGGCCTACTTGGGGCGCCCCCTTGGCTGCTCCTCCCTCCCCCCCCCCCACCTATATATATGTGGGAGGGGCGCCTACCAAAACCACGACAATTGCTTAGCCATGTGCGGCGCCCCCACTCCACCGTTTACACCCCTGGTCATATTTTCGTAGTGCTTAGGCGAAGCCCTGCGGAGATAGCTTCACCATCACCATCACCATGCCGTCGTGCTGTCGGAACTCATCCACTACCTCGCCGTCTTGCTGGATCAAGAAGGCGGAGGACGTCACCGAGCTGAATGTGTGTTGAACACGGAGGTGTCGTACGTTCGGTACTCGATCGGTTGGAGCGCGAAGAAGTTTGACTACATCAACCGCGTTTACAAACACTTCCATTTACGGTCTACGAGGGTACATAGACACACTCTCCCATCTCGTTGCTATGCATCTCCTTGGATAGATCTTGCGTATGCGTAGAAATTTTTTTGTTTTCCATGCAACGTTTCCCAACAGAAGAAGAATGCCACCGCGCCAATCCGAAAACACACCAGACATGCCGGGGCGCAGTTCCAATCCTGGGTCTTCGGTGCCGGCTAGGGCCATACGGGACACGCGGCGGCAAGCGCACCCTCGGAGCATCCAGACGATGTCTTGGTTACCAATTCCGAAGTCGTGAGCATAATGAATCACCGCCATCGGAGAGAATACTTGCGCCATGTTGCCTTCACCAACCAGGAATTCAATGCTTTTAATTCGGTGGATGCGTATCTTGGAGTGGCCCGAACAGGGCTTGAGGGAATCACCAGTCTTCTTTCTGCCAATATGCAGGTGCGAGATAGATAGCTTGAAGGACAGATCATAAATCCTAACCCAGTAGCCCCCGATCCTTAATTTGGGCAGGAAGGCTGAGTTAAGGATCTGTAACCCTATATGTGTTGATTGAATTTTGCAGGCCGTGAGGGAACAGAATATCAAGTTGTCCGAAGACCTCGAGTTGAGCCGAACACAGTTGGCCGATACTAAAGCCGAACTAGAAGCGGCTAAGAAAGCCACCAGCGAAGCTCATGGTAAAAAGGGGAAGTTTTAGAATGCTAAAAAACTTTATGCTGTTCCTTGCTTATAACACCATACTATTCATGTAGGCGCCGAATCCATAGGTCGATTACGTAAGGACCTATAGGCGGTCAAAGAAGCCCAGCAGCGCGCAGAATCGCAGCATGAGGCCGGCAAACGAGCATTGACACGAAGTCATGAGGAGAAGAACAAGATAAAAGTGGAAAATCAGCAAAAGGCCGAAGAAATTGAGAGCTTAAATTCTCGGTTGGCGCAAACCCTTGAGGAAAACCAAAAGCTGAAAGGCGGCATGTTCAGTAAGTAATGAATTCGACTTACTTGTACGTGGATGATCGCAACGTATTAACGAGAATGTGCTACGCCTATTGTTAGGTCTCCTGACGGGGCGACCAGAAGAGGAGGTCGGGAACTGACCAAAACGCACGAGAGAGCCCGGAAGGCCATGAAGAGCATGGTTAAGGCATTATGGCTGTCAGAAGTGCCGCCGGACAGCATGGCCGAACTGGCAAGTTGCTTTAAAGGAGCGAGGCGGCGAATTGAATAATGGAAGACGTCAGCCTGCCGGGAAGGAGCGTGCGAGGCCTGGGTAATGGTGAAGACCAGGTTTACCAAACTCGGTCCTGAACATATGGCTCGAGTTGGACCTATGGGACCGGATGGGCAGGAAATACCCCTTAGCCTAGCATATGACCAAGTAATGCCTGCTGCTCTGTACTCTCAAAAAGATTGTGCCTTGGACAGCTTGATAGACAATATTGACAAAGAGTAGGGTGCGTGATTCTATGTATCTATGTACTTTACATCGCACCATCTCGATCCGCATCAAAAATGTTGTCTTAACCGGCCATCGACTTCCGCCTCCCCGACCAGTGGTCAGGAAGTGTTCCGTACTATGTGCCCCGAATAGCAAGGAAGCGTCTCCGGCAACTAGGCAATCCGGCCATTTGGTGTGAACAGACAAGACGTGTGCAGAAAGCTATGTTATATTACTTTTTAACGTAAGAAACATCTTCCGAAGAAAATAGTTCCTCCAAGGGTTCCTTTCTTCAGGTATGGTATGTTGACCATAAACTGTATGTCCAGATACCAATGGTATGCGGATGCTATTGGTTTTTAGGAACCAAAAGAACGGTAGGGTGGCAGCGAGCGCCTGGTTATTTTCACTTCCCTCGAGGCCGACCCATTATTTTCTGTAAGAACGCTAGCTTTCGACTTCACCCGTCTGAGGTACGTATCCGGGTTACCCGGTCGTAACAATCATAGAGGTGCTCCCTTTACTCCCTAGTCAAACAATCGGGAACGTAGGGGTAAACACAGGAGCTAGGCAACCCAGCTTGGCAAAGAACTTAAGTCAAATAGGTGCATATAATGGCTTGAATGATATGGGAAGGGTATGAGTACAAGCAAGATAAACGCGTTGTGCAGTGAGCATATTAATTGGCTTCTTTAAAAGGAGCCCCCAGGTAAAGCTGGGTAGTACATTCAAAGATGTGTATAATACTGACTTGACGTGGTTCACTTTATCCAAACTCTAGATCGGAGGTTACAACTCCGTAAGAAATAAAGAGAGAGAAAACGAAGGGGCACGGAGAGTGGTGATGACTACGCCGAACTAGGCGTAGAAATGCCGAAGCCGAGCTGCGTTCCACGGGTTTGGTTCGAGGTGGTTATCTGACAGGCTGCGAAGGCAGTATGCTCCTCCCGCGAGTACTTCCTATATAATGAAGGGGCCCTCCCATTTGGGTGAAAGTTTATGCTTCTGCTTTTTCGGGATGCGAAGGACGAGCTCTCCCACATTGTATGCCTTCGCCCGAACCTCCCGATGTTGGTAAAGCCGTGCTTGATGTTGATAAAATGCAGAGCGTGCCCGAGATATGTCGCGCTCTCCCTCCAGGGCGTCCAGGTCATCCTGCCGATCTAGCTCGAACTCCTTCTCTTCGTACATGTGTACTCTAGGTGCGTCATGGATAAGATCACATGGGAGGACTGCCTCAGCGCCGTACACCATAAAGAACGGGGTGTATCCTGTTGATCGATTAGGAGTAGTGCGCAACCCCCATAGCACGGAGTCAAGCTCCTCTACCCAGTGGCAATCTGACTCCTTTAGTGAGCGGACCAGTCGAGGCTTTATCCCGCTCATAATGAGTCCATTGACCCGCTCGACCTGCCCATTGGTTTGTGGGTGATACACTAAAGCGTAATCGAGCTTTATGCCCATCTTAGCGCACCAATCTTTCACTTCCTGGGCGGTTAAATTAGACCCATTATCGGTTATTATACTGTGGGGAACACCGTAACGGTGTATGATGTTGGATATGAAATCAACAACTGGCCCAGACTCTGCCGAGGTTACTGGTTTTGCTTCAATCCACTTAGTGAATTTGTCGACCATAACCAGTAAGTACTTCTTTTTCTAGGTCCCCCCTTTAAGTGGTCCGACCATGTCAAGCCCCCAGACTGCGAACGGCCAGGTTATCGGTATTGTCCGAAGAGCTTTGGGGGGCATATGGCTTTGATTTGCAAACAGCTAGCACCCAACGCAGTGTTGGACTAACGTGCGTGCATCCAAGTGGGTTGTGGGCCAGAAGAACCCTGCTCAGAAGGCCTTGCTGACCAAGGCCCGAGCTGCTGCGTGGTGCCGCCCATGCCGGTGTGTATCTCAACGAGGAGCTGTTGACCTAGGAGATGGCTGATGCGGCTTGAAACTGCGTCGGTATTTCCCCAAAGAGGAAGGGATGATGCAGCACAGCTACGGTTGGTATTTCCCATAGTTATGAAACCAAGGTATCAATCCAGTAGGAGGACCAAGCAAGATTATGTAAACGGTACCTGCACACAAAGAACAAATACTTGCAACGCGACGCGTAAGAGGGGTTGTCAATCCCTCCTCGGTAAAAAGATAAATTGTTTTGTGATAGATTGGATAAATAGATCTCGATAAAATGAAAAATAAAATAAATAAATAAATAAAAAGTGCAGCAAGGTATTTTTGGGTGTTTGGAAATATAGATCTAAAAATAAATATGGCAAAAGATAGATCGGAAAGCAAATATGATAAAAGATAGACCTAGGGGCCATAGATTTCACTAGTGGCTTCTCTCGAGAAAATAGCACACGGTGGGTAAACAAATTACTGTTGGGCAATTGATAGAAGAACAAATAATTATGATGATATCCAAGGCGATGATCAATATATAGGCATCATGTCCAAGATTAGTAGACCGACTCCTGCCTGCATCTACTACTATTACTCCACACATCGACCGCTATCCAACATGCATCTAGTGTATTAAGTTCATGGAGAAACGGAGTAATGCAATAAGAATGATGACATGATGTAGACAAGATCTATTCATGTAGGAATAGACCCCATCTTGTTATCCTTAATAGCAATGATACATGCGTGCCTTGCTGCCCCTTCTCTCAATGGGAAAGGACACCGCAAGATCGAACCCATCACAAAGCACCTCTTCCCATTGCAAGAAAAATCAATCTAGTTGGCCTAACTAAACAAATGATTCAGAGAAGAAATACGAGGCTATAAATAATCATGCATATAAGAGATCAAAGAAGACTCAAATAATATTCATGGATAAAAATCTGATCATAAACTCGAACTTCATCGGATCCCAACAAACACACCGCAAAAAGTCATTACATCAAATAGATCTCCAAGAGACCATTGTATTGAGAATCAAAAAGAGAGAAGAAGCCATCTAGCTACTGCCTACGGACCCGTAGGTCTATGGTGAACTACTCACACATCATCGGAGAGGCACCAATGAGGATGATGAACCCCTCCGTGATTGAGTTCCCATCCGGCAGAGTGCCGGAATAGGGCTCTAGATTGGATCTCGTGGTTCTGGAACTTGCGGCAGCTGGAATTGTGTCTCATGGTTCTGGAACTTGCGGCAGCTGGAATTGTGTGCAGGAGACCCCTGTGGGCCCCACAACCCACCAGGGCACGCCTGGGCCTCCTGGCGCACCCTGGTGTCTTGTGGTCCCCACGGGCCTCCTTCCAGGTGCTTTCTTGGCCCCCAAGGTGTCTTCTGGTCCAAAAAATCTCCAAAAAGTTTCGCTGCATTTGGACTCCGTTTGATAAGGATATTCTGCGAAGTAAAAAACAAGCAAAAAACAGAAACTGGCACTGGGCACTATGTCAATAGGTTAGTCAAAAATGATATAAAGTTGCTATAAAATGATTGTAAAACATCCAAGATTTATAATATAACAGCATGGAACAAGCAAAAATTATAGATACGTTGGAGACGTATCCATGGCGACGTTCAAGCCTCCCCCGCCTCTAGCCGCCGAATACCCATTGACATTGCCATCCTGAGACCATGCAATAGTGCCTCGTATTCGGTTGCATTATTGGAATCCGTGTACATGATCTGCAGAACATACCGAATATTGTCGCCTGTGGGGGATATGAGGATCACCCCGGCCCCCAGTCCGGCTAACATTTTTGAGCCGTCGAAGTACATTGACCAATGTGCATATGTACTATATTCGCTGGGGAGTTCGGCTTCGGTCCATTCGACTAGGAAATCGACCAACACCTGAGATTTGATAGCTCGGTGTGGTTTGCACACGATCTCGAAGGGAAGGAGCTCTATGGCCCATTTGGCAATGCGGCCCATGGCTTCCCTGTTATTGATTATATCATTTAAGGGTACCTCGGATACCACTGTCACCGAACACTCTTGAAAGTAGTGTCCCAGTTTTTGGGATGCCATAAAGACTGTCTAGGCTATCTTTTGGTAATGTGGATACCGGGATTTGCATGGTGTGAGGACTTCTGACACATAGTAGTATGGCTTTTGGACCTGGAACTTGTGGCCTTCTGATTCTCGTTCTACGATGAGCATCGCGCTCACCACTTGATTGGTGGCCGAGATGTATAACAGCATAGGTTCGCCGACACCTGGTGCCGCCAGTATAGGGTTGCTTGCCAGGAGTGTTTTAATTTCCTCCAGCGTCGTAGTTGCTTCGTCTATCCACTCAAAGTTTTTTTTTCTTTTTGAGTAATCTGTAGAGTGGCAGTGCCTTTTCCCTGAGTCAAGAGATGAAGCGGCTCAAGGCCACTATGCACCCTGCCAGCTTCTGGACGTGTTTGAGCTCCGTCAGTATTGCTAGCTGGGATAGGGCCCTTATTTTAGCCGGATTAGCCTCAATCCCTCTATGGGAGACAATAAATCTGAGCAGTTTTCCGGTGGGGACCCCGAAGACACATTTGTCCGGGTTGAGCCGTATATCGTTGGCCCGTAAATTTTTTAAGGTAAGGCGGAGGTCGTCCACGAGCTTTTCGACGTTTTTGGTTCTAATGACCACGTCATCCACATAAGCTTCGACTGTTTTGCCGATTTGATCTTCAAGGCACGTTTGAATCATGCGCTGATATGTGGCCCGTGCGTTCTTTAACCCGAATTGCATTGTGTTGAAGCAGAATGGCCCGTAAGGGGTGATGAACGCAGTTGCAGCTTGGTCGGACTCCTTCATCTTGATCTGGTGATATCCGGAGTATGCGTCGAGGAAGCATAGTGAGTCGTGCCATGCGGTGGCGTCGATGATTAGGTCTATTCGGCGTAAGGGGAAGGGATCCTTGGGGCAGGCTTTGTTTAGGTCTTTGAAGTCGACGCAAAGCCGCCGAGATTTGTCCTTCTTTGGTACCATGACCAGATTTGCTAGCCACTCGGGGTGTTTGATTTCGTGGATGAATCCGGCCTCCAGTAACTTTGCCAATTCCTCGCCCATGGCCTGTCGCTTGGGTTCGGAGAATCGGCGTAGTGTCTGTTTGACTGGCTTGAAGCCTTTTATGATGTTCAGGCTATATTCTGCTAGCTTTCGTGGGATTCCTGGCATGTCCGAAGGATGTCAGGCGAATATTTCCCAGTTCTCGCGTAGGAAAGTTCGTAGTGCTTCGTCGACTGCAGGGTCCAGCTAAGCTCCAATGGAGGCCGTTTTGTTTGGATCTGTTGGATGTACTTGGAATTTGACTATTTCATTAGCAGGTTTGAATGACGTGGATTTTGCCTCTTACTGAGGACTATGTCGTCCCTGTCGATTGTTGTACAAAGCGTTGTCAATTCTTCGGCCGCGAGGGCTGATATGTCTCCGCCGTATCTACTTTTCCTAACGCTTTTCCTCTTGCTTGTGACTCTAATTTGCATGATTTGAATGAAACTAACCCGGACTGACGCTGTTTTCGGCAGAACTACCATGGTGTTGTTTTTTGTGCATAAATAAAAGTTCTCAAATTAGAACGAAACTTTTTGGAGAATTATTTCAGAATATATAAAAAATACAGGAGCCAAGAACCACCGGAGGGGGGGCCTGGTTGAGCACAACCCACCAGGGCACGCCACCCCCTCCAGACGCGCCGAGGTGGGTTGTGCCCACCTGGTGGCCCCGCAGACCCTAATTCCAACTCCTTAAATACCCATATTTGGAGAGAAAAATCAGGGAGGAAGTTTCATCGCGTTTCACGATACGGAGCCGCCGCCGCCTCCTATTCTTCATCGGGAGGCCAGATCTGGAGTCCGTTTGGGGCTCCGGAGAGGGGGATCTTCGATCTTCGTCATCACCAACCATCCTTCATCACCAATTCCATGATGCTCCCCACCAGGAGTGAGTAATTCCTTCATAGGCTCGCTGGTCGGTGAGGAGTTGGATGAGATTCATCATGTAATCGAGTTAGTTTTGTTAGGGCTTGATCCCTAGTATCCACTATGTTCTGAGATTGATGTTGTTATGACTTTGCCATGCTTAATGCTTGTCACTTTGGGCCCGGGTGCCATGATTTCAGATCTGAACTGTTTATGTTTTCACCATTATATCTATGTTCTAGATCCAATCTTGCAATACATATTTACCTATTACGTGTTATGATCCGTAAACCCCAGTGTGACAGTAATTGGGACACTTTCCGATGATGACCGTAGTTTGAGGAGTTCATGTATTCACTATGTGTTAATGCTTTGTTCCGGTTCTCTATTAAAAGGAGGCCTTAATATCCCTTAGTTTCCTTATAGACCCCGCTGCCACGGGAGGGTAGGACAAAAGATGTCATACAAGTTCTTTCCATAAGCATGTATGACTATTTAAGGAATACAAGCCTACATTATATTTATGAACTGGAGCTAGTTTTGTATCACCCTAGGTTATGACTGTTATATGATGAATATCATCCAACGAATTCACCGATCCAATGCCTACGAATTTCCTACATATTGTTCTTGCTAAGTTACTACTGCTGCTGTTACTATTACACTTGCTACAAAATCATTGCTAACAGTGTTACCGTTACTATTGCTGTTATTACTGCTATCAAAACCATCATATTACTGTGCTACTGATCACTTTGCTGCAGATATTTAATTTACAGGTGTGGTTGAATTGACAACTCAACTGCTAATACTTGCAAATATTCTTTGGCTCCCCTTGTGTCGAATCTATAAATTTGGGTTGAATACTCTACCCTCGAAAACTGTTGCGATCCCCTATACTTGTGGGTTATCAAGGGCTTCGGATAGTTCCTCGAGGGCGAGCGATGCTATTTTATTTTCAGCTCAGAGGGCTCTATTCGGATCGCTTGCGAGCGAGATCACGCCGTTGGGGCCTGGCATTTTGAGTCTCATGTACTTGTAATGTGGTACAACCTGGAACTTCGAGAATGCCTCGTGTCCCAATAAGATGTGGTATCCGCTGGGGAAGGGCACAATGTGGAACAGCAGGGGTTCGGATCTATAGTTGTCGGGGGTACCGAACACTACGTGCAGGGTTATGCATCCCGAACAGCGCGCCTCTCTACCGGGGAAAATTCCTCGAAATGTGACGTAACTGTGTTCGACGCGAGATCTATCGAACTACATTTTATCAAGTGTGTCCTCGTAAATGAGGTTTAGACCACTGCCCCCGTCCATCAGCACTTTAGTTAGTCTGAAGCCGTCGATTATGAGATCAAGAACTAGTACGGCGGGTGCGTGGGTGGAGCGGGATCTTGGTTCATCCTTCTGATCGAAGGTAATTGGTGTGTCCGCCCAGGATGGTGTGGTCGTCACCTGGTAGACCTGGCCGAGCTCTCGAAGGGCTCTTTTCCTTTGATTGTTTGTGGAGAATGTCTCGTAGACCGTTAGAACGTCGTTGTCATGTGGTGGCATTGCTGATCATCTATCGGGGGGTGTGAGACCAAGGATAGCTTCGCCACTTTTGGCCACTTGCCTTACCACCCAGCAAGCTTGAAGCCTGTGGGTTGGATTTGCGTTAAGCAGGGCCAAGTGTATGGGGCATGGTTTATCCAGCAACTCGTACAGGACCGTTCTGGACCTGTTTTTCTTTTCGGTGGGCTCGTGCTCGGGAGACCGCCGGGTGTATGCGCGTTTTGCTTGAGCCTTTCTAGGCTGTTCGGCAGGGACTGACTCCGTGCGCATTTGTTGCGTCTTCCAGGCACTTTTCATGGTGCAATATTTGCATACCATGTCTGATAATTTGATGAAGCTTTGCACATGGCGACGGGTGAGGGCATTTAGTATTCCTTCATCCCGGCAGTTGAACCGAAAGGCCTCTATTATCTCTTTGTCGCGGTAATCTGTTATCTGGTTTTTGACCAAGAGGAATCGAGCCCAGTAATGGTGGACCGTCTCTTCAGGCTACTGCTTGACGTACATTACGTCCCATATGTCCGTACTTCCCATGTCTGGGGAGTATTCGGTATGGGAGGTGGGTGGGAAATTTTTTAGCATTCCCAACTGTTGCGAGTCTGGGGCTTCGGCAGCGAAGAACCATGCCTTGGCTATGTCCGGATCTGGTCGCACAGTGTTTGGGCTTACATCTGTGTGCGGCTGAGCCGACTCAAGATCAGGTCCCGTGTCATGGCTCGGATCCGGGCTCTTCTCCTGGCGAGTGTCTGACTCTGGGCTAGAGACCCGGGTGTAAATTGTTTTTAACTTTGGAGATTGTGGTCCTTTCGCTGTTTCTTCGATCGTGGCGACGAGATGTGTGATCAGTGGGGTGTGGATCTTCCTGTTGTCAGGTTTAAGCCTGATCTGGTCATAGGCCATAGGCCTGCTGATGGAGATTCCCATGGAACAGAATCGATCCAACAGATTGTTTACCGAAGAGGTGTCCGCTGGACCCATGCTTTCAGGGTGTTCGGTAGGACGCTCTCCGGATAATTCGGCGGAATCGGGCTTTAAGGCCGGATCCCGAATAGTGTTTGCTCCTACTAGGCCTGTCGAATCCAAGGTCAAGGCGTCGGGCTCGATGGGCTTTTCCACATGAGTCGCGGGCTCTAAAGGAGCGGGGTTTTCCCGAAGGCCGGCACAAGATTCCAAGCTCCGGCAGCTGGCTTCATGATCGGGGGTGAAGTTTTCGACCTGGTTAAGATGACCGGTGGGATCGGCACGTAATGTGATACTTCCGAACATGAAGATCTAGCCAGGGATGAAGATGTCCCTGGCGTGGGTGGGGCCTCCAACGACCGGTTGAGCCATCGATCCTTCGGCGATCCTACAGCGAAAATCTCAATGAAGGCACCAATGTCGGTGTCAGAACCGGCGGATCTCGGGTAGGGGGTCCCGAGCTGTGGATCTAGGATCAATGAGGAATAAGGGACGAAGAACACGGTGTTTACCCAGGTTCGGGCCCTCTCTAAGAGGTAAAACCCTACATCCTGCTTGATTATATTGATGTGTATGGTATGATTACAGGGTCGATCTACCACGGGTTGAGGTGAGCTAAACCCTAGGCTAATAGGGCGATGGGTGTTGCTCTGAGCCCTAGAGGCTAAAACCCTCTGGTTTATATAGACACCAGTAGAGCTAGGGTTACACATGGTCGGTTATCATAAAGGGAAGATCATACTAAATCTTGACTTGGAGGATACACCAAGGCTCTGAAGGTCTTCTATCTGGTCACGGGTCCACGCCCTAGCTCAGCTCAGCAGCAGCCCATCAGTCCGGCCCATATGGAATAGGCCAGTGGCCCGAGGACCCCTTAGTCCAGGACTCCCTTAGCCCGTTCCTGCAATTAGTGCCAATATATCGAGCAAATACTTCACCATTCTGTTGCTTAAACAGTTTGTAGTTGGAATCAAATGACTCATCAGTAGATGAATGAAACGGACAATCATAACCCAAGAGCAATGAAGGATCGAGGGGTTTGCTCTTGGAGAGCACCCACACCGTCAGGAGTCCAGCAAGTACCATCTGCATTTAGTTTCCTCTCAAAACCCAACCCTTCCTTTCTAGGGTTATTGTGAAGAATTGACTTCTTCAGAACATCGCAAAGGGGCTGATATCCTTTGAGACTTTTGAACATTCCTGTCTCAAGCAAGTTCTTCGGCCTAGCATTTTCATCAGAAATAGCAACATTTCCTCGGACGAGGAGTTAGTTTGAACAGTAATAACATGTGCATTTCTTTCAGCAGCAACAGATGTTTCAGCATTAGAATCAGAATTTCTTCGCTCTAGGCATTTTAGGCAAGGTGGCACAAATTCCTGTTGAGAAGCACTAATTTGCTGGGCGAGGAGAGTATCATTTTCAATCCCAAGATCATCATGAGCTGCTCTCATAGACTTGAGCTCTTGTTTCCTTTTCAGGAAATCATAGTTAAGTCTCTCATGGTCATCTGAGAGAAAATCATGACGACCTGATAGATCCTTAAATTTTGCCAAAAGAGCAGAATGCTTGTTTGCCAATATTTGATTTTTCTTCATCTCCACAACCAACAAATTTTTGGCCTTCCTAAGAGTTTTCTCAAGTTTTCGTAGAGAGTATTGTTGTTCCTTAGCAATTTTTATGAGCTTAGATTGATCATTATCACTACAAGAGAATTCATCACTAGAAGAGAATTCATCACTAGCATAAGCTTTTTGTTTCTTGAGAGGTACCTTTCCTTTCAAAGCTTTTGCCATGAAGCAATATGCAGGAGCATCAACATCACTTGAATTGTTGTCAAAGAAGTTCGACGCTGGTGTGGAAGCGCAAGCGATGCCGGCCATGCATGAACCTGAATCCTCGTCGGATTCTTCTTCGGCAACTTCTTCGGACTTGAAGACTTCTTCTTTGGGGTCCATTTTCTTCCCAATATATGCCTTGGCCTTGTGAGAGCTCTTCTTTCGGTTGGAATGAGACTTGGAGGAAGTTCTTGATAAAGACTTTGATGAAGACTTCAATGAGGAATTGTCTTTCTTCTTCGAGAACTTCTTTTTCTTCTCATCATCAGAATCATAGCTCTTGCTCTTGAAACTCTTGCTACTGCACATGTTGAACTTGCCACTAGCTCTTATTTTGGCTTCCCACATTGGACAATCAGAGATGAAATGTCCAGGCTTCTTGCACTTGAAGCATGTATATTCTCCAGAAGATTTTGACCTCAACGAAGACTTTGAGTTACTACCCAAGTTCTTTTTTGGAAACTGGTTCTTTTTCGGGCAGCATTGCAAATGCTTAGTTATCTGCACGAGATCTTTGCTGATGCTATCAAGTTCATCGGAATCTTCATCGGCATTATTTTCGACATCTGAAGAAGAATCAGCAGCAGCTTTGAGAGCATGATTCTTTCGGTAGCGAGAGCCATATAGATCTCTTTTCTCTTCTTATTGTCCTTCATGGGTGTTCAGCCTCTCCATAACATCAGCATCGTCGAGACTTTTGAAGTCACGACTTTCCTTGATCATCAGCACAAGGGTATTGAAAGGATTGTCCAGGGATCGAAGCAACTTCTTCAAAATCTCATGATAGGTAATATCTTCAGTACCAGGACCTTGCAACTCATTTGCAATACCATTCAGACGATCAAAGGTTTCTTGACAATTTTCATTCTTGAGCCTCTTAAAGCGGTTGAACTTGGCCCGAAGAATATTGATTCTAGTTTCTTTCTGAGTTGAAACACTTCATTGATCTTCTCTAAACTTTCCCAGATTTCTTTCACTGTTCCAACTCTTCTGTACCAAAGGAATACATTCCTTGAGACATAGTTGCGAATGATATCCTTTGCTTGTGCATCCAGCTGAATGTTTCTTTCGTCATTGGGTGTGGGAGATTTGGGAAACTGATTTGTGTACCCATTTTCCACAATCTATCACATTTGTTCGTTGATAGCCTTCAGTCGAATCATCATCTTTTTTTCCAGAACAGATAGTCATTTCCATCAAAGATAGGAAATCTTTCAGAGTGCCCATGGTGTCCTGCAAGGGACATACTCAAAATTCCAAGGCGGTTAGACCTTAATAAGCAGAGACAAGGAGTACCTTGATCTGATACAAATTGTAAGGACCGGAGTACACCGACCAGAGGGAGGTGAATGGGAGATTCAAAATTTCTTTCAAAATGTTGAATACTCTCAACACAACAAAGAGGATAATCAACTAAGTAGTTTCAGTTGTACGAAAGAAAACTATTCCCGTAGGAAAACTATTTTCGAAGCAAAACTAGTTCCGAAACAAAACTGTTTCCAAAACAGAACTACTATGAAAACACAGCTGAGTAGATTTAGTGCTATGAATCAATACTATCACAGAAACAAAATTATCAACATAGATAGAATTGCATACATGAAGCAATTGCACACATAACAAATACAAAACATGCACATGTCGGTGTCAAAACCGGCAGATCTCGGGGTAGGGGGTCCCAAGCTGTGGATTTAGGATCGATGGTAACAGGGACGATGAACATGGTGTTTTACCCAGGTTTGGGCCCTCTCTATGGAGGTAAAACCCTACGTCCTGCTCTTGTTTATATCAATGGAGTATTAAGTACAGAGTTGATCTACCTCGAGATCATACGTTGTGGTCTAAACCCTAGGGGTATGATGGATCAATATCATAATGATCTATCGACTAGCCTGGCCTCGGCTTATATAATATACCAGAGGCCTAGGATAACAAGAGTCCTAGTCGAATACATCGGTGGAGAGGAGTCCTTGTCTTGATCACCAAGTCTTGTGGAATCTTCCTCGTATATGTCATCGGCTGTCCGAACTGGCCCATTAGTGAACCGCCATGGGGGTCCTCGGCCCGACCCACTGGTCGGGAGACGACTTGGTGAGTCCCCCCTAGTCCAGGACACCGTCAGTAGCCCCCTGAACCGGTCTTCAAGTTGGGGACGCTCCTCGGTTCTTCCAAACTTTTCTTCATCTTCGGCCGTTGGCCTTGAAAACTGGTTCAACAAATCTTTCCATCTTCGATCTTGAGGATTGCCGAGCTAAATCCGAAGAGTTTACACATTGGGCATCCGAGGAGCCCTTTAAGTCTTCGGCCTTTATCAATGCCTTGTTATTTTTACGCCACACCTCGGGTTTAAAGTGTTTCCCGTGCGGCAGTGGCCTCTTGCATCCGAAATCCAACGCCAGATGGCATCTGAGGTATATCTTCTTGCAGCCGAGCACCAACGCCGGACTGCTTCCAAGCTCCAACGCCAGACTGTATCCGAGCTCCAATGCCGGACTGTATCCGAGGTGTCATAGATCACCTTGGTTCAAAAAAGTTGAAGGAGTTCAGCTGAGCTTAATGCTGGAAATGCCCTTTATGGAGCCAACTACTTGTATCTGAGCTTTATGCCGGACTACATCTGAGGTGGTGCACTACCTCGGGACTGGGCTGATTTTTTGTGGATATATATTTCTTGATTGGTGCAATTTATTCTCTGCCGAGATATATAACCAGTAGCCCTCAAGGTGTGTGTCGGTCTAAAATCCGAGATGCACCTGAAGGAAAACATGAAACCGCTGATCCCATTAGCCCCTGAGACTCAGGTCGATTTGCGAAATCGGCCTGAGGATCAACTCCTAGCTCGGTAGTATACATTGGAATTGAAACGCGGTGTAATATATTGGAGGAAATAGTGATCGGCAGACGGGTCCTTGAGAAGTTGCCGTAATATATTAGCTTGATGCCAGATAGGTCCAGATGGTACCTATTGTTGTCCGAAGACGCGTTTGCCCATAGCTCGGTTAAGCCAAACACTGGGCATTATGAATTTTCTGCATTGAATAGGCAATGCAGTAGCCCCCGAGCCACTGGTCGGGTGGCAACACCAGATCAGGGGATCGATGTGCTCCTTTAATATTTGTAAATGATAAGCGCGAAGCCCAGTAGCCCCCGAGCCTTAATGTGGGCACGGGGTGGCTGAATTAAGGATCGATATCCATTTGACAGAAAATTTTGTTGTGTTTAACACGAACTTCTCGGAAAGAGAATAAAGATCTCTTAAAGGAGCTAGAGCTAACGAAAGCTGATCTCACCAAGGTCTGCCTCAAGGGGCTTAATAGATAGGAAATCAATGCCAATAGGGAATTATGAGAGCGTTATGTCAGCTGCTCGGTTGTCTCAGCAAGATTATGCCCTTGACTCTTTGAAAGATTGGCTACAATTATTTGACTTTTGCTCGCAATTTATGTGTAATGATTCTATGTACCTAAGTACTTTACATCATTAAAGCTCAGATCCGCATTGTACAAAACTTTGTTGACCGACCATCAGCTTCAACCTCCTCAGCCAGTAGCCGAGGAGTGTTTGTCCCACTTTATAAAGCCTTTATGCGGGCAAAGATTTGCCGATCACACAGCAGAACTCTCAATGAAAGCACCATTGTCGGTGTCAAAACCGGCAGATCTCAGGGTAGGGGGTCCCAAGCTATGGATTTAGGATTGATGGTAACAGGGACGATGAACATGGTGTTTTACCCAGGTTCGGGCCCTCTCTATGGAGGTAAAACCCTACGTCCTGCTCTTGTTTATATCAATGGAGTATTAAGTACAGAGTTGATCTACCTCGAGATCATACATTGTGGTCTAAACCCTAGGGGTATGATGGATCAATATCATAATGATCTATCGACTAGCCTGGCCTCGGCTTATATAATATACCAGAGGCCTAGGATAACAAGAGTCCTAGTCGAATACGTCGGTGGAGAGGAGTCCTTGTCTTGATCACCAAGTCTTGT
This sequence comes from Thinopyrum elongatum, assembly GCA_011799875.1. Classification (NCBI taxonomy): domain Eukaryota; kingdom Viridiplantae; phylum Streptophyta; class Magnoliopsida; order Poales; family Poaceae; genus Thinopyrum; species Thinopyrum elongatum. The sequence goes on from CM022303.1 coordinate 551,675,060, forward strand.
GGAATCTTCCTCGTATATGTCATCGGCTGTCCGAACTGGCCCATTAGTGAACCGCCATGGGGGTCCTCGGCCCGACCCACTGGTCGGGAGACGACATGGTGAGTCCCCCCTAGTCCAGGACACCATCAGCACACTACTGCAAAATGTTCATCAGAGCAAGACTTAGCACAATGACTAAGTAGTACCATATGAAAACCAAATCAACATTCGGACAAACAACCTTAAGTACAGCGAAAGCATATATGCAACACAATATGGTCACAGTACTGAAAGGATTGCTTGGATGATAAAGAATCACAGTACACAGATAGATATCTATCGACCGCAAAGAGCACCGAAAATAAACTACCGAAAGAAATGTAGGAGGATAGAAATGACCAGTGGTGCTCGATGGCGACAGATGGTTTTGGTAGACCAGTTCACTCTTCTGCAAAAGAGCTACGTCTGGTTGGAGGGACTTGTGATTCAACACAGGAGATAAACTCTCTCCATCCTATTCTCCTCAACGTGAAGTTCCTCGAACTTCAGTTGATTTCACTTGTGGTAGATTCTTTTCGGCAATCTCCAAACCTTTGACAGACTTCTTCGCGAACCACAATGACTCTTGGTTGCTGAAGACTTTGCTCGATGAAGACAACAACTCTTCAACACTCGAGCCGACACCTATCCGTCTAGAGAGTATGCAGCTCTCAAGAGTAATAGGTACAAGAACTCTCAACTCAGATCTACTGTGATGCTCAACCACTATCTATGTTTCGGCTCTTGATTTTCTCTCAGTGGATTTTAAACTCAAATCTCTCGGAGAGGGGTGCTCAATCAATCTTCTCAGAATCTCAAGTGGAGCAGCCACCAGACAACGCCGGTGCGGGGTGGCTATTTATAGCCGCAGCCTTCCCTGGTGGGAAATGACCATTTTGGACACGCAGTCCAGCCAATGGCCAACCGACACGTTCTCAACGGTCGGATTTTAAGAGCAACAGTAACATTACTTGAGGAACAAGTAATGCTAACTCTTTCGTACAAATGAAATCTCTCACAGCAAAGAAGAATTGCGTCTCTTGCTGGCAAGTATTCATTCGGAGCACAAAGAGATTTCTCTCGAACTCTCATAGGATTTGGCTAAGCATCACAACAGACAAAAGTCTCGACTACTAATACTCCTCTTAATAGTACGGTGGTCCTATGACTCAAATAAGAGAAAGAAGAACAATGAAACAAATGCTACGTCTTTGCTTCGTCTTCAATCTTCTCGACTGCAGTCATTCTTCTTCGGACATACCGAATGAAAATTGCTTTGCGTGAGCAATTCTTTCAGGGCCATCTCCGACACGCAATCTTTTCAGTATGCTTTCTTCTCAAAACATATCCTTCTCTTCTCTGCAATGTAGATGTTTCTCAGTGAAGTTCTTCGAACTTGCTGAAAGAATATAGCATTCTTCTTGATAACAAACTCTTCGAGACATGTCAATCTTTTCTGCAGTGCAGATAACTTTCGAGGAAGTTTATAGCAAACTTCTTGGAAGTGGCAATCTTCTTGAAACATATCAATCTTCTCTGCTGCAATCTTCTTGGAAGATTATAGCAATCTTTTCCGTAGCAGTCTCTTCGGGAGATTATAGCAATCTCTTCGGTAGCAATCCTTTCGGGATATTATAGCAATCCTTTCGAAAGATTACATCAATCTCCTCGTTAGCAAACCTTTTGGTAGCATACCTTTAGGAAGCAAACCTTTGGGTAGCATACCTTTTGGAAGCAAACCTTTCGGTAGCATACCTTTCAGTAGCAAACCTTTCGGTAGCATACCTTCCGGAAGCAAACCTTTCGGTAGCATACCTTTTGGAAGCAAACCTTTCGGCAGCAAACCTTTCAGTAGCAAACCTTTTGGTAGCATACCTTTCGGTAGCAAACCTTTCGGCAGATTATAGCAATCTTCTCAATACTCCAGGGACTATTTCTCTGTATGTGCACTAGCAAACAAATTAGTCCCTCGTTGTTTCTGACAACAATCTCCAAAACACAAGGGGCAAGGAATTGCACCAACAAAATATAATGTAGTTTTTGATAAACAATACTCATTGTATGTTGCTTTGCCTGCTCCTGCCCTCTTTGATTTTCAAAACAGACAGCGATATTCCTTATCGGAGAGCGAGGTGCGCGAGTACAATGCAGCAGTTGAAGTTGCCCGTCTGGCTGAGGAGGCGGCTCACAACGCCTCTTCGAGCTACCACTTCGATTATTATCCAGGACAACCATGGTGATTCCTGATACGTCTCCAATGTATCTATAATTTTTTATTGTTCCATGTTGTTATATTATCAATCTTGGATGTTTTATATACATTACATATCATTTTTTTGAGACTAACCTATTAACTTAGTGCCCAGTGCGAGTTGCTGTTTTTGCCTGTTTTTGGTTTTCTGGAATATCAATACCAAATGAAGTCCAAATGCCACGAAACTTTTTGGAGATTTTTTCTGGACATAATGAACACTAGAAGCTTTGGGAGAGGGCCAGAAGACCCAGGAGGTGGCCATGGGCGTGCCTCAGGGGGGGAGCCGTGCCCTGGTGCCTCGTGCACTACAAAAAGAAGACACATCCATGACATTTTGGCCTGAACGGAAAAAATCTGTCATGGTTATGACACTTCTATGATGATAATTGTGACAAAACCACGTATCATCATAGATGTGGTGGGCTCCTACTTCTATGACAAAAAATGGGCTTTTCGTCCTGGGCGGGCCGGGACGCACCTGCATGACATTCTTTGGGCCATCCATGACGGAAACAATCATGGTAAAAGTGAGGGCGAGGAAAATTTCAGGGAGTTCCCGGTTACGGTGGGTGGTCGGGGCCGAGCGATGCATGGAGGTTTGCGCATTTCTCTCGTACACATACGCTCGTGTGTGCGAGGCGTTGGGTTCTAACTGGACCCGAGCGAGGCGTTTGCTTACTGAACCCGAGCGATTGCACTAGCTACGTTACTGAACCCGAGCGATCGATCCCTTGGTTGTTAACTGAATCCGAGCGATTCCTTCGCTACTGCTGCTAACTGAAGCCGATCGAACCTGCCTCTTGATGAACAGTGACCGTTGTTGGGGGTTGGATGAACAGTTCCCAGTGGGGGTTGGATGAATAGGACCCCGTGGTAGTAGTAGGCCGTTGCCACTGGATGAACAGGACCCCCGATCGAGGAGGCCGCCACACCCGAGCCGGTTGGGGGTGGATGAACAGGACCCCGTGGAGGGCTGGTTGAATAGTAGCCGGTGGAGGCTGGATGAATAGTAGCCCGTGAATGAACAGTTTCTGGTGGAGGCAGGAGGAAGGTCGTGGTGGATCAACAGTAGCAGGTGGAGGTTGGAGGAAGTCGATGGTGGATGAACAGTAGCCCGTGGAGGCTGGTGCGAGGCAGTAGACGATGAATGAATAGTAGCCCGTGGAGTCCCGTTTTGCGGTACGCCACACCCCTCCCAATGAACAGGACCCCGTTTCGACCGTAGGCACTCGAACAGAAGGCTGTTTCCTCCGTTCTGCGGTATACCAGACTTCGTTTCGGCTGTTCCGTCCAAGCCGGTTGGCTCCCGATGAACAGGACGTATTCCGACTCAGTCGGTTGCCACCCGATGAACACGACGATGTTTCCTCCGTTCTGACCCAGCCGGTTGGCTACCGATGAACAGGATGTCGTTGCTGTACGCGTTCGAGACCCCGCCCATATGTACGTACATAGCCGTAATTACTTTCTTGCGGCGTGGTTGTACGTACGTGTAGACGATATAGACGGGCCTGCATGACATGCTACGTCGGTAGTTCTACTACGACACCTGCCGCTCCTTACTTGGACACGGTTCATCGCTGCAGAGAGACCGATAGACCAGTATGTACATACACGATCGTGACCAGACAGATAACGCTACGTATGCTTCGACCGGGTGGGTCCCAGCTGTCAGGGAGGACAAGGAGGCACTTTCTTGCGTGCGAAGATATAGCTGGTGGGTCCCAGCTGTTAGGGGGAAGAATCATATTTTTTCCGTAATAAGGAGGCACTTCCTTGCGTGCAAAGATGTTGTTGGTGTGTCCGAGGTGTCAGGGGGAGGAATAAGGAGGCACTTCCTTGCGTGCGAAGATATAGCTGGTGGGTCCGAGCTGTCAGCGGGAGGAACGTTTTTTTCGCGAAATACAGAGGCCCTTCCGGTGGGTCCCTGCTGTCAGGTGGAGGAATCATTATTTTGCGCGTAATAAGGAGGCACTTCATTGCGTGCGGCCATGGACCCAGATGTCAGCCTCTCCACGTACAGTCCTCTTCTGATGGCTGTCATTCGTTGACCGCGTTGATGATGCCGTACCGTCCGAGAGCACCAAGGTGGCGGACGACGGCGCGACCTAGGAAGGGAACGACTCGAAGCCGGGGAATACGCGACAGTGGATGCCCACGCGGAGGGGAGTACGAGGGTTGACTGGTTCGGCTGTGGTTTGAGGCTGTCGTCACCGGTGAATAACAGGGGGTGTGGGTGAGTAGAGGGAAGGCCTGGCCAATGGTGGGAGTAGGGTGGGGCAGTGAGGCCTGCGCGGCAGCATAGCCGGCCACTGGAGGCAGGAGCAGGCGGTCCCGCCGGCGCTGGTTTGGGCGGCTCGTGCAAGAAGATCAGAGATTGAAGAAGCAACACGATCGTTCGATTAACATCCAACGGTCACTGCTGCTAGAATCGTTTGTTGACTAAGTTGACAAAGCCCTGCGTACGCGTCAACTTAGTAGGCCCACAGGTCAGCCTCCGAACTGGTGCGGCCTAGATGTCAGGGAGAGGAATCATTTTTTTCGCGTAATAAGGAGGCAGTTGCTTGCGTGCGGCCATGCACCATGGGGGTCCCTACTGTCAGCCTCTCCACGTACATCCCTATTTCGATGGCTGTCGTTTGTTGAATGTTGACCATGTTGAGCATGCCGCGCCTAGAACACCAACGCGGTGGACGACGGTGAGGCCTTGGAATGGAATGACCGGGAGCCGGCGAAGACACAGCAGTGGATGCCCATGCTGAGGGGAGTATGACGGTTGACTGGTTCAGCTACGGCGTGACGCTGCCGTCACCGGAGAATAACAGAAGGTGCGGGTGGGTAGAGGGATGGCCCGGCCAGCGAAGAGAGTAGGGTGGGCCGGTGAAGCCTGCGCGGCATCACAGCCGGCCACAAGAGGAGGGAGCAAGCAGTCCCGCCGGCGCTGGTTTAGGTGGCTGGAGCAGGAAGATCAGAGATTGAAGAAGCACGTCGGCCGTTGGATGGACATCCAACAGTCACTGCTGCTAGAATCGTGTGTTCACTATAAGTTGACAAAGCCTTGCGTAAACAAGCCAGCCTCGAAATCTGTGGCGTGTACAGCCGATTTGCTATTATTTTTATAATTTACAGCCCATTTGCTAATTCATATGGAATTTATTGCAGCCAATTTTCCATTTTTAGAATTGCCCATTTTCTCGTCAGTACCAGGGTTAAAATTTTGAACTAAAAAATATGCGAAAATTTAAAAATTCGCATATTTTTGCTGGGGTACGAAATATTTTTTATCCTAAAATTAGGACCCATACTAGAACTAATTTAAAAATAAAGTAATACTATGTTATGTTAAAATCCAATGAAATATAAAATATCAGTGAAGAACAAAAACAAAAAATGAAACTAATTGCCCATTTGCTATATATTTTTTTGGAATTTGCAGCCCATTTCATATTACTTTTAAGATTTACTGCCCATATTCTGGCCAGGCCGGAATGCATCCCTCCTAGTCTTGAAAGATTTGCAGCCGAGTAAGTCATAGAAAACAAATAGGCCTAGGTTGGGTATTCTTCAAAAAGAAATGGTGGGCCGCTTATTTTCCCAAAGAAAAAACTGCTGGGCTGGTCATGTTGTTAGACGGGCCACAGAGACTGCACAACCCAGTTTATACCCTGCTCCGTCTGAACAAATCCTTAAAAAAATGCATTGTGCAATTCTGTCGTTAATTGACTATACGTTGTGCAATTCTGTCGTTAATTGACTATACGTTGACAATGATGTGGCTCCCAGATATCAGCAGGGTGGGTTAGAGTAAAAAATCGAGGGGTGCATCTGAGTAGTAAAGAGGCACTTGCTTGCGTTCGGGAGTGGACCTGGTGGGTCCGTACTGTCATACTCTCAACTACAGTCCTCTCTCGATTCACTATGTTGACAAGGCCGGACGGCGGCATAGCTGCGAGCGCACCAAGGCGGAGGACGACGGCGAGGCCTCGGACGGGAATGAACATGAGCCGGGGAAGATGCGGCAGTGTGCCCGTAGGCAGAGGGGAGTATGAGGGTTCACTGGTTCTGGTGCGGGGTGGGCTGCCATCACCGGAGAAGAATAGGATGTCGGGGGGAGTAGAGGGATGGCCTGGCCAGCATTTCAGGGTACAACAGGGCAGCGACTAATGCACGGCAGCGCAACCAGCCATAGAAGGCGGGAACAGGCACTCCCGCAGGCACAGGTTTGGTTTTGGCGGCTGGACCGGTAGACCCAAAAACTCATTATGCTGGATTATAAGAATTAATTTTATATGGCTACAACTTATTGTAAAATGTTGCGGAGCACTTTTTTCTTCTTGAGGTTTTTTTAAAGACAATTTTCTTCCTGAGGTGTGAAGCCGAGCACATTCAGAAGCCCTGGGATAAAGTGGTGTCGCCAATGTGTTGGGCTGGGTTGGGCATTCTTATCGAAAAATAATAATGGACCAGAACTATTTACCACGTTGACTACGATTTGCATGGGTCCGCTGGTTGCAGGAAGAAAATGGTGAGAGAAAAAAGACTGGTCGCTATCTTTGCCTAAGAATGATATCGACTGAATGTAACGACACTCTCATAGGAAATAATATCCTGCTGTTAAAATTTGACTTTTCAAATCATAAATTTAAAGAACCGGTGCATGAGCATTTAGCTTTATTTATTTATTTATGTTTAGGGGACCATGAGCATGTACCTAGGCCGGGTTCATGTGAGAGCCTCCCTCCCAGTTAATTATGGGCTCCTCTGTTAGGCCTTCGTCACTGGGTTGCATGTGATCGACAAGTGGAAAATGTGTTCCATACCAAAAATAGTATGCGCTACGTACGGGGCACTAAAGGATCGGACTGTGCAACGACTTCCAAAACATTGTGTTTGTCGTTCTAACAACACATTTATTCAACCAACAGACGAAATATATTACTGATTGTACATTGAAAACAGCAGCAGCCACCAGGGCTGGGGTGCAACAGAAGCAGTAAGCAGGACAAAAGAGTAAAGACGCAGCTCTCTCTTCCAAACCAAACATCAGCCAACATTACAAAAGGGCTACCAAAAAAGAACAAGTGCATGCAACAAACTAAATAAGGATCCTACTACACCAAGTGTACGCATCTAACTAACTGGCTCAGTTAGACGTTACTATTTATTAAGCTGTGGAGATTGGCTGACGACTTGAACCAGATGGGTGCTTGACGGGGGAAACTCCAGCCAGCAGGTCAAAGTCTGATACTTGCGAACCTCTCTCCTACTTTGGGCTGCAGAGCATGGCGGCACATATCAGGGTATGGTGCATGGAGAGACGCATGGTACGTTGTGTATATACAGTATTGCCTGATGAACGAAACCGCGCTGCCATCATGATCCTTGCCGTCGATTATCTCCTGGTTAATCGGATAATTCAGTCTGAGAAACAGAGAGCGTGTACCAAGGCTACTTACTGGCCTCCAGTCAAAAATTCTTGAAGGCCCAGAGAAGCTGGGATCCTGCTCAAAGACCATGCAGTGACTGTGATTGTATTCCGCGAAACAACACGTCTGGTACGTGTGAACGATCATCAATCATTCGCCGTTGTCTGATCGAGCCAGGAACCACCTTCAACTGTCATGCCACTTTTCTTTTAAAGGTTATGGGATTAGGAAGGGTAGGGACACCAAGCGGCCTACAACATCATATCAAGTTGGAGTCAAATAAAAAAGGGCTCGTACTGTAGTCAATCTTAAGAACAACATGTTATGAGAATGAATATTTTTTCAGTAAATGTTGACAGTAATATAAGTAAGCCATCATGATATCATAGGAAAGTAACATACTGCTATAATAGCCGTTTGTAGCGATGACTGGAGTAGGCCAACAATACGTCCAGCCATAGAAGGAGTCCACAGCGTAAATGAAGCCCTTGTGTTCAATGGCATCAGAGAGCCATGGAGGATGTATGATCCTACGATGGACGTGCATATTTATCCACTTACCGCAGTGACCTGTCAGATAGGCGAGACCGCGGTTAAAGAACGCAATTAGCCTGAAGTCTTTATAATTCGCAGATCTTGTGGGCACTTGGCAGATTACAACCTTGAGCAAATCAAACTTGGTATCATGTTGGCTACTGTAAGATTCCGAGTATTCTGGGCCGTGGTGCCAAAGCAGTGCAGGGTTAATCGAAGGAAGGGGGAACAATCACCGGGTGTAGACCTCCACGAGCATCCAGCTGCCGCGACCATCGATAAGCACCATCCAAGACGTGTTCATGCCGACCCAGTACATACCGTTAATGTAGTTGAGGGTGACGGGGATCGGATCGCAGTCGAGGGGGTTGATGCTTGCCACCCTACGATCATTATGCTGCGTGACACGCCATTTCTGAAGATCAGGCGGCATCAGCAATCAGGGAGCTGGCTTAAAAAGCTCCGGCCTGAGGGCTTTGAGTAAACGGTACAGCCCCGACGAGCACGCGGCGAGCGGCATGGTACTGAGATTGTCCACAAGCGAAACAATGAGTTTGATTACCTCTGTGGGGAGCGAATTCCAGCCACTCTTTCGGCGGACGCTGCTTGGTTTTGCCATTGTTAGTGCTTGGGTTTTGGAAGAGGGGGAAGGCGCCTAGCGGGGATGGAAGATTGGATGATTATGCGAGGATGGAGAAGCGAATATGTGCTGCGGGAAGTGGACAGGTGATGATGACAATGTAGCAACAACACGTCGCTTGACTTACGGGACACATCCCAGTAGCGTAGGGTCATATTGATGCCAGACAACTTGAGTGATCACAGTACTAGTACAATAAACTATAGTACCTACCACTATATGCCCGAGTAGTATAGTGGAGTAGGACTCTGCTCTACTACTAGCACCGGAGCGTGGAACGACTACGAACCGACATCGGTGCTAACGCCAATCCCCAGCAAACGTTTGCTGGGAGACATGGCAGTTGCAAATGCACGCATTGCAGTTACAATACATGTGTAAGGGTGGCAGTTTTGTCACATACTATGGCTTAAAAAAAAGGCCACCGTCGGATGGAAATCTGACGGTTATGTGCGCATTCGCCAGGATTGGGCTCGTGGCGAACAATCGCAAGATATCATTACTAAAAAAGGTTAAAACACTCAGGGCTAGAACTTGCACCGGCTCACCACTAACAATCATACTAATATAGTTGTAAAATGGTGAGAGAACGTGTCTACGTGGTGTTTGGAATTATATGCAAACTAGTAAAAAGAAACAAAGGGAGTACTAGTAAGTACACCATCTACTGCTTCGTGTGCTACTCCTGCGCTCCATGCGGCGGGCGCAACGTCCCCTACAGCCACTCCCGTTTCATGGGCGGCCTGGTCGATGCCCGCAAGGTGCCCTGTGTCTACAAGAGTTTTGGCTACGAGAGGTACATCGACCAGCACTCGGTGGCGGAGCATAGGTCCAGATGCGCGGACGCTCCCTGCTACTGCTATGAGTGCACGCCACCGTTTGAGGGCTCGCCGGCGAGCCTCGTGCATCACCTCACGGCACCGTCCGGCAATCACTCCTGGCCTGCAGTGAACATCAAGTACGAGACGTGCTACCCGTTCACCGTGCCGGAGTCGCTAGAGGATCACTGCCGCCTGCTAGTCATGGAGGAGGACGGCAGTGTCTTCCTCTTGGCTGTGGGCACCGGCAAGGCCCGCGCAGGCCGCCACCCCGTCTCTATCATGTGCGTCAGGGGCAACGCCGCAGACACTGACACGAGGCCGCTGTACAGGTGCGTGCTCACTGTTGCTACCCCTCCGGCGTACGAGGGCGACCTCGGTGCCTCCCTCACGCTGAATGAGACTGTGGCGAGCTGCTTCGTTCCTGGCAATGTGGACATGGAAGAGGGTTGTTTTCATATGATTGTTAACCCCAAGATGATGCACGGGGACTCCAAGGAGGTTCACCTGGGCATATGCATTACCGAGTTAACTGTTCATCATCAGTCTTCGCTCAATGTAAGCCGCTGTCTAAGCATGTGGACACTTCTTATTTAGTATAGAACCTTCAATGCATGATCTTGCTCTATCAGAGTATCGCGCTTGAATAAAAGTGTATCCATTTATGGTTTAGTCTAGAATCTTCCATGTATGCTTTTGCTCCATTAGAGTTCTCGCTTGCCATTTATGAGATTAATTGTGAATTTTTACTTCTTCTTTTTGAAGAGGATAACCCCCGGCCTCTGCATCAATCGATGCATGCAGCCATATTATATTAAATAAAAATGTAACAAAGTCTCAAGGTCTAGCAAAGCTCATAGTCCGAGCTTAAAACGAAACACAATTGTGAATTTTTACTAATGGTGAAAGACTTATGATGAACCATTTCTTACAACACATATATCTTTTTCAGAGAATTTCAACCAAATGCCACAACACTATCTTTGCATATTCATGAATTTAGCCTTGAGGTACATACATATAATGTGTCATATACATGTATTGGACCACTATGCAGCTAAGGTTTTCCTTTTGCAAAGACGTAATATGTAAGTGTCAGTTGTTTGTTACTAACATTGTGTTGTAACGATATCTCAAAACTCACGTGGAAAGAACGTGCAACTCACTAGTGGGAGTATATCTCTTTCTCTATCTCTATCCGCACCCGTCTGCCCCCAACTCCTCACATGCCTTCTCTCAGGCTGCATTGCCGACCACCACCACAACCCCCCTCCAACTCGCCATCTCCTCTATCCCCTTACAAGTCATCCTGATTTACATTCATGGTGGTCTATAAAAAATAAATAAAATCGATACTCAAAAAATAATTCTTAAAGATCATTTCTTGCAAAGCACAATAATTGTTATTTCTTCAAAAGTTTTGGATGCAGGTTGAACAGTTGAACGCTTTTGTTTGCAAAAGATATTTTTTATCTATTTAGCCTACATTTACTATTCACCCGGATGCTTGCGAGCTCTAAAGAAGAAATAATATCCGAAGAAACCTATCGATATTTGTTACACAAGAGATGACCCTCACATACTTTGTCAAAATAAACAACTCCCCGATCAATGCATTTCACTGTTCCGTGCAACGCACGGGCGTCTTACTATACATAGTTCTACCTCTGTCCTGGTTTATTGGTCCCCATTGTAATATGTGCCAAATTTTGACCATAAATTTAACTAACAAAATGCTCATGCATGTCACCAAAAATTATATCATTGAAAAACTATGTTCAAATACGAATCCAATGATATTTTTTTGTTGACATGCACTAACATTTTGTCAGTTAAATCTTCAGTCAAATTACATGGGGGACTAATAAACCATGACGGAGGTAGTCCTAGTGTAGAGGGCGGCGCTGCACGGGAGTCTCACCCCGCTCGTGGCGCGGCAGTAAAGCCGTCATATCACAAAACCCCACCACTCCCAGTAATAAGTGGCCTGGTAAAATAAACAGACAAGCAACCATCACATCCCTCTGTCTTTTTGGCATTTCATCTTTGTGCATTCATCTCGCACACTCGATCCCAAGCTACTACTCCTATTACTAGTAGTAGTACTCAAGTTGGAATTCCAATTGCACGGCACAACTTTTTAGGCAAATTCGATACAGGGTGTATGACGCGGTTTGGGAATTTGCATGCCTTCCCGACCAGTGAGATACTCCGTACAAAGTACAATAGAGAAAAAACCATAGAGAGAAGGAAGCTAAAGTAAACAATCAAACGAGCATTTTTGCATTTCTTTTGCATTGAATCATTTCACAAGCTTGACTACTGCTGTTTTTCTACTTTTACCAAAACCGCATCATAATGTTAAAACGTGCATTTGCACGTGTGTATACATAATAGTAGTAGTACAGTCTACAAGCATATATAGAGAGAGACGTGTACTGCGATATATAGTTAAGTTTGTGCTATATGCACGTACTTACAAATGCGTATGGATACAAAAGGTTTCCAAACTTCTCCTTTTACATACTTAATTAAGGACGCTAATAATTCCCGAACGTTCGGGATTTATCATTTCCGTCCCAAAAACTAATGAGATCGCCTTACGACAGTAAATTATTCGTAATAAAAGCCATGGCGCGCGCAGGAGCGCTTGCGGCTCACCACGAGTGCGCTGGTGCGCAAACGTTTCCTAGCGTGGTGACACAACGCCTCTTCCTCGGCTTCGGAACTCGCGAGGTGCTGATTGGCGGCTTGCCGGCGGGCGAGCGCGATCTCACCGGTCTGGTGATTCGGCGCCAACAGGTACTCCTCCTCGCTGGAAGCGTGCACCCAGTCCACGTACCGCCAAGCGTGTGATGACCCCGGCATAATCGTGCACTAATCATACACGCAAATGCACACGATCAAGTTTAAGGACTCACTTGAAGATATCACAACACAACTCTAACACATAAATAAAGTCATACAAGCTTTATATTACAAGCCAGGGCCTCGAGGGCTCGAATAAATAGCTCGATGGCATACAAGTGTCAGCGGAAGCATCAGATATCTGGGTACAGATATTATAGAGAAACAGATAGGCCTTTAGAAAGGCGGGGCAAAATAAAATACTATGACCGAAAGGCGTAGGCCTCCTGCCTAGGACCCTCCGAACCTACTCCTGGTCGTCGGTCGGCTCCTCATAGTAGTACTCGCCGGGAGGGTAGTAGTAGTAGTAGTAGCCGTCGGCGGGGGCAGCTGGCTCAGGGGCTCCGTCATCTGGTTGCGACAAATGGATATGGGGAGAAAAAGAAAGCAAAGCAAACGTGAGTACTCATCCTAAGTACTCAGCAAGCAAGGATCTACACTGCATATGCAACATTTTCAAAGGAGGGCTGTATATGTGGACTGGGCTGCAGAAATGCCAGAATAGAGGGAAGAGCCTAGTCCTATCGAAGACTAGCATCTTCAAGCATATTCATCGGTCTTGCAGCATTAGAAGAGTCCAGTTTAACATAATGTAAAGTAGTAATGTCATCAACCTCGCCCAGAGATCCTTCCTCGACTCCCTGCGAGAAAGCAATCCCAGAGCCATACTATCCATTTCATCTCAAGTCACCAGTTCTAGTTGTACCGATCGGGATACAACTCCGAGTGTCCGTTACCGTAGGACAGGCTATCGATAGATTGTTTCTTCCCTGCAGGGGTGCACCAACTTACCCACCACGCTCGCTTAACTCCGGCCGGACACACTTTTCTGGGTCATGCCCGGCCTCGGCCAAACGATACGCCGCAACCCGACCAAAAACTTAACAGAGAGGTCAGCACGCCGGACTAACCTATGCCCCCAGGGGTCTTGGGCCATCGCCCCGGAACTCCTGCATGTTGCGTCAGGCTGCCGAAAGCAGACCTAGCCCCCTTAATACAAGCGCGGGCTTAACCAGTCCAATTCGGCGCGTGCCGCTCGGTCGCTGATGTCTATTAGGCTCTGGCTGAACTATACGACGCAGAACGCCCATACTATGCCCGCGTGATGGTTAGTGCTATCAGGCCAAAGGCCCCTCGGATCAAATATCCAAACCGTTAGTGTGTTGGTAGTGCGGTAACGAGCAGAGACTCACGAAAGATGTGACCCCGTCGCCCATCTCGAGGACTTGCGGTAAGGGCTAAGAATGCCCGGCCATGCCTCGTGTTTAGCTCTCGGGCACCATCCAGGTCCACCCGACTCCATATCACTCTCATCACAATCTCGTGCGGGTACCCCAGAGGGCCGACCCGTCTTTATCCAGATTAAACAATATCAACAGTAATGTAAAGGCATCCATGTGGCTACCATATCAAGAAGGAATCCGAGGCATCACCCTCATTGGAATCCCACCTGGCGTAAACATCAAGGTGAACGAAGGAGGAATCACCCTCGAGGTCCACTCTTGAGGAGTTGCGCGACGGTGTCGTTATCGGGGGTGGTGTAGGAGGAATCACCCTCGCTAACCACGTCTGATTAACTAACCTAAAAGGTTATCATCAGAAGTGCTGACGAGGTATCAGCCTCGGCACTTGATAGTAACCCAGTAGTGTCGAGCAACAAGGGGGAAGTGATGTGCGGTGCCGGGGTCTGGTCTTCGGTCCCGTTGATCGGGTCTTCTGATGATCCAGCAGGGCAGTCGGGATTAAGTAGGGTCTCTGTTGGGTCTCTACCCAACCTATACTAAACAGTTTAGGATAAGCAGGTAGGTAACAATAGCAGGTTACAATAAACAGGCTATGCAGCAGAAACAGGATAACAGCAGCAGCGGTAACTTCTAATGCAAGCATAAGAGAGAAGAGAGTAGGCGACATCGGGGTCTACCGAGAGAGAAGAGGGGGAAGAAACATATAAATACATGGCAAACAATGCAATACAGGGTATGCTATGCCTAGGATGCAGTGCAGGGTTGCCTAAAGATGCATCTAGGTCATTTTAGCTATTTTAGAATTAACGTGGGATTTATTAACCGGTATGTATGCACTATTCATCTACCGGAATCGAGCTCAAAGTTACGAGTTCTCCTACGTAGGGGGTTCCGACATGGAATCAAACGACACGATCAGATTCGTCTCGTCGTTCTGATCAACTTTCATGTTTTAAGTTTTTAAATCTGAGCTACGGTTTAAAAGTTATGGATTTTCAAAGATTTAAATGATTTTCTGGAATTATCTAATTTAACAGAAAAGGAAATATGACATCAGCATGATGCAATGCTGACATCAGCAGTCAGCTGGTCGGTTGACCAGGGTCAAACCTTACCTGTGGGCCCAGTGGGACCCACATGTCTGTGACAGTGGCTTTAACACGGAATTATTTTATCTAAACTGAGTTATTTAGCTGATAGGCCCCACCTGTCATAGACTAATTAGTATCCCTAATTAGTTTTAATTAATAAATTGATTTAATTAGTGGATTAAGTGGCGAGGCCTGCACGTCAGTGGGTCAGTGGGCGCCAAGTCAGCACATTGACTGGTCAAACCAGTCAACGGGGGCCCTGGGCCCACGGGCAGTGTCACTGGGGGGGTGGCCCCACCATGCCACATCGGCGGTGGCCGGCGGCACACCGGCGGCGACGAAAAAATGCGGCGGAGGCCTCGGGACCTCACCGGAAACGCGCTATACTGCGTCGTTTGGCGCGCGGCTGGGCTCCTTCGAACGAGTCGAACGAGCCGCGTCGACTGGTGGTGGTGGCACAGCCGGACTCGGCCTGAATCGACGCCGGCGATGAGGTCAGCGGCGACGTGGCTTCGGGCGATGGTGAAAACGGCAAGGCAGCGCGCTACGGCTCGAACTAAAAGGGTAGGCGTGCTCTACGCACGCGTGCGAAGACGGTGGACACGGCCCCTTGACCTGTTGGTCACCGGAGGCACGCCAGCGATGAGCTCGCGCGGCATCGCGTTCGGCCACGGTGAAGGAAGTAGCTAGGAGGTGCGCGAGAGAGAACAGAGAGATGGGAGAGGATTAGGGGCTCACCCTGCGGCACGCACGGTGGCCCTTGGAGGTTTAGTAGCAGCAGAGACGGCGCCGGAGACGAAGAAGGCGGCGGCGATCGGAGATGGGGACGGAGGAGGCCCAGCGCTGCAGCGCCTCCCGGCTCCAGCTGCGACCACCAGACGACGAGGAAGACGACGACGAAGATGACGGACACGTCGGCGAGGTGATACGGGGGCTGTGGCCGCGGCGACGGGCGAGGCACGGTGGCGACCGCGTCGGCTTCGACGGATCTGGAGGGAGAGAGAGGAGGGGCGAGTGAAGGAGAGAGGGGAGAATGACGGAGGAGACCAGGGGGGATGGACGGCTTTGGCCTTATCCCCCTAGCGCGTCAGTGGGCGTTGAGGCCGTCGCCGTGTCGCCGCCCGGCTGGCGCGTGCGCGCGTGGCCATGGCGCGGCCGACACGGGGAGGAGGGAGATGACATGGGCTGGGCCGTGCCACTGTGCACTTAGGCCCAGTTCACAGTAGCTGCTAGGATTTTTATTTTTATTTTGCATTTTGTTTTTTGTTTTCATTATTCTTTTTATTCCAATTGACTTTTGCAAAATACGAAACTTGCCAAGTTAATTACAGTGCTTTATTTACCCTTCACCAAAAACTTGTTTGGGGAAAATATGATTCCAATTGGATTTGATTTAAATATAAATGAATCAAATACTTCTGTTTTGGTGCTGTTTTATGTTGATTGAGTCATTTAGCTAACTCATTTAATATTGATGATGATTTTATAATTGATTCTGTATTATTTGCTAATTAATGAACATTTTTGCAGCAACTTTTGAACAACTATATTTTGCACTTTGAATTTGAATTGATTTTCAGAATAGAATATGAATTGTTTTGATTAACCACTATGACTAGGCACTGCAAATGAAGTGACTTGGCATTATTAGCAGATGATCACAGTGGCTATTACATGGGGGTGTTACAAATTCTCCTCCTCTAAAAGAAATTCTCGTCCCGAGAATTTAGGAGGTAGAAGGAAAGAGGTCGGGATACTCTTCCCGAAGATGATCCTCGCGTTCCCAAGTGGCTTCATCTTCAGTGTGATTCGACCACTGCACTTTCAGGAACTTGGTTGTCTTCTGACGAGTTCGACGTTCAGCTTCATCGAGAATGCGGATCGGGTGCTCCTTATAAGAAAGATTATCTTGCAATTCGAGCATCTCATGATCCACTGCGCGGTGTGGAGATTCCTTGAAGCAACGATGAAGTTGCGACACATGGAAGACATCGTGGATATGAGAGAATTGCGGTGGCAACTCCAATTTATATGCCACCTGTCCACGTCTGGCAACAATGCGAAAGGGACCGATGTAGCATGGAGCTAGCTTGCCCTTGATTCCGAAACGACGGGTGCCCTTCATAGGAGTGACACGAAGATAAGCTTGATCACCTGGTTGATAAGTCAGACCCCATCGTTTGCGATCACAGTTGCTCTTCTGGCGGTCCTGAGCCGCCTTGAGATTTTCTCGGATAATATGGACTTGTTCTTCGGCGTGTTGGATAATGTTCGGTCCCACGAGTGGTCGTTCCCCAGTTTCTGACCAATTCAGAGGGGTTCGACATTTACGTCCGTATAGCACTTCGAAGGGGGCCATTTTCAAGCTGGCTTGATAGCTGTTATTATAAGAGAATTCGGCAAACGGGAGGGATTCTTCCCACTTCTTACCGATATAACACAAGCCCGAAGCATATCTTCCAGCACTTGATTTACTCGCTCGACTTGGCCTTGGGATTATGGATGATATGCTGAACTCCAGGTAATGTGAGTTCCCATAGCTTCTTGGAAACTTTCCCAGAATTTGGAAGTGAAAAGACCTCCACGGTCTGAACTGATCTCCTTCGGAATACCGTGGAGTGAAACAATTCTGGAGATATACAGCTCTGCTAACTGACTAGCAGTGATAGTCTCCTTGACAGGCAGCAAATGTGCAACTTTGGAAAGTTGGTCGACGACGACAAGAATAGCATTGTGACCCTTCTGAGACTTGGGAAGACCAGTAATAAAATCCATTTGAACCTTATCCCATTTCCCCAAAG